>CM023453.1:128690810-128983031 GCA_013339765.2 Haemaphysalis longicornis
TGCGTTAAGACCCGATTTTGGTACTCCTTGTAGCCCGTGCATTCTACACCCGTTGTCATTTTTATTATAGCAATTTCGTGGGAAAATTATGAGCAGACTGAGCGTACATGATTCGTACTACTGCAAGCTCTGCAGCAAGGGAGATGCAAGCGCGTTGACCCGAACCGCGATACTTATTTTATATGCGAGAGATCAGACAGAGTGTCCGTCGCCCAAGGTTTCCGAAAAGTTCGTGCTCATGCCTCGCCGTTGTTGAGACCACCGACCAAGACGCCTAGGGGTCTTATGACGTGATTTTATGACGTCAGGCTGACAATTTTAATACGCAGCGCTAGTTGTTGAGCCGAGGTTTTTAAACGCGTCCTGAAATAAGGAGGAGTACTTTTTATCTCATTAACATGCTGAGGCCAAGCTGCGTAAGAGAGATCCTAATGATGAAGTTTGCCTCATTAATTTCAGCGTGAATTTGGTCCCTGTTATCTGTCGCTTCAGCAAAGAAACGGTGGTGTCCGCGTAGATGGCGTGTTTTGCCGTTGTAGCTTTCTCGGGTGTGCCGGCTATTTTATTCATGGTTACGCTAAATTACAGCTAAACCGTTGCGGAACTCTTATATCGGAAAAAGGACTCGGGCATCCTGGCTTTACAAGCGCATAGGAAGAGGATTGAATACGTTTCGCGCCCAGTTCTAAGCACGCTGACTGGAGAATGACTCAGCAAACTCTTGGATGATTGCATGTTGATCCAATGATCACGAGCTTTGTGGATATCCGCAGAAAGCATGATATTTACTGAGTGCTTTAGGTACGTCCACCTGATAGCCCTATGGAGAAGCCAGTGGTATTCGTGGGTGCTCAGATTAGGTTGCAAACAGGTTTGCTATTAGGGGGAGTAGGAAAAAACTTTGTTCAGGAAAGACAGGAGAATCTGAATGATGATGTGCTTTACTAGTATTATTCTTCCGGGATTATGTGACTTGGCTGCATCTGCAGCTCTCTGAGCCATAGTACTTTCTGACAGAACTCCAATGAAGTTGACAGGGGCAAACTATGTGAGAATTATCGGAGATATCTTCACGGAAAGGGCATCTCCCATACGTTCTGGAATAAAAAAAATGGGGCCGACATGGCAAAGTGCTGGCTTGCAGCATACGTAATATACATACGACTTCTCTGCAGAGATACTGAGCCTGAGGACGCGGGTTTAATTCGCGCCGGGGCGGCCGCTTTTATGATGGAGGCGAGCAGCAAAAACACCCATGTGCTCCGGAATTTGGCCAGCGTTAAAGATCCCCAGGTAATCAAAACTAATCCGGAGCCCTCCACTACTGCATGACTCATCGCCTGTGAGGCGTCGGTGCGTTAACCACCACAATCAATGAATTAATTATCTGCATAGCCCGTTGGCGGGAGCTGAGTAGAGCCTATTGGATTCTTTAAAATTTTCTTGCATTTCTTGGAGCCTAACAAGACGTCATCGGTATTTTAAATCAGAAGGGAGGGGGAAATTCCGGTTGGAAAAACTCGGGTGGCTGGCTGCATAGGCAGTGTCATTTCTTACGAGACTCATATGCCAAGGAGTACAGATTATTCTTTTCGGCTGGGGCAGATACCTTGGGTGCATATTTGAACAGTTGACATGAAAGAGGGGTGCGCTTCACTACTGTAAGTGAATTACAGGCTTTGGGTGAGACCATGGTGATTGCCCTAACGTTTGGTTGGAGAGAGCACTGTGGCTTTCTCCTCCGCCCTTTTGGGTCTCCAGGCTTGAACGACCTGTAACGGCGGCTGTGAAGAACCCATTGGGCAAAGGGTCCATGACATTCGTGTAAAGAACTCCGTAATTTAAGACGTTTTTTACTCTAGCGTTTTCGGACAAGCTTGTCATCTTGAGAGGAGTCTATGTTACGGGTGAGACGGAGACTGCTGATACTACGTCACCGAATTATAAGAAACGTAAAAGTGTGGTCTTGAGTGATGAATGAAACGGGGATATCTTCTCTTGATGCTGTTAGAGTCGGCTGCTAGCAAGCCTCTATATGACCTTACAGGAGGTAGCCATCGGGTATATGGGTTGAAGGTTCTGAGGATTTCTTCGGTGTTGCTCATGTTTGGGGATCGGATGAATTATAGTCAGCTACGAGCTTTGCTCACTGAACCTAGTTTTGAAGAATTTCTAACAACGCGAACAAGCGTTTCACTGACTCTACGGCAGAGTTTTCCAGGTCTATACCCACCGATGTTACTGTTGGCTGGGCGCTGAGCGTGTTTTGCATTTGTCCTACACCAGCAACGAGTTCGTCCATGGTTAACACCTGATACAAACCCTCTTCCACTCTAGTCAAAGGAGGCTGTGAGGCTCAAGCGGAGTGTCAGTCAGGCTCAGTTGTAGCATGGCAAAAGATGGCGTGGACGACATTGTTTTTCATCCGTCGTGGTATTCGTATAACATTGGTGATCAGCGAAGGCTATCTTTACGTTTAATGTGCCTCCCACAAAGCGGAATATCCCCCCTTTCCCCAGGTCAGGGAATTCTTACAACATAATAATTCATAATGCCTATCTTGACGTTTAATATGCCTCCCACAGTGCAAGAGCTTCGCCCGACCTGGGCAGTTCTTGTTTCTGGCATAGCTTATCAAGTAGCACTGGCGTGCAATTATGCGCCTTGGAGCTTGCGTTGTGCGCAATTATTGCATTGTGGAGCGGCTTGAGCAGCATCAATCGCCTGCTGTCGTCCGCTGTAGCAAATGGGAACGGAAAAAATTCGCACTTTTTTTAGGCTTTTCACCATCCGTTATTCCGGATTTAGGGTTCAACATGCAAGTTGTAATGAGGAGGGCAGCTTGGCATTCATTAAGCTATTGCGACCGTACTGGTAGACAAAGCGTTGGGTTGTCGCTGAAGGCAGACTGTATTTTTCTTAGTTGAAGTGTAGAACGGTAGTGCGTCCACGGTGCTTTGTTTTTCATCTCAAGAAGGATTAGGTTGCGGGTACTGCTCCAAGTAATATCGAGCGCTGTGAGATGTGATAAGGTGTCCGCCTTACTGCCATGCAACCAAACCTCAAGGGGGAGTAAATGGTTCGCGTCCATCAATAAACCTGTCGAATTTAGGCGCACATTCGAAATGTTTTTTAGGTTTGTCCTTCCTTGAGCGAGAAGTCTGTTTGAGCATTGAAGTGACCACCCATCACTATGTTTCTCCCGAAACGAAAAGTTTCAGCACAGATAAATTCAATAAAAGCTTCTTCTAATGCCGCGCCACTTCAAGAAAAACGATGCCCCAATACACGGACAATGTGTTTCCCTCTAAGTGGCTGGATCCGGAGCATTATTCCTTCTCAATTTTCATTGCTGTCTTCATACAATTTCTGATGTACAACTTTACAGTTCTTAAAGGAGCCATGAAGAGAAAATGCAAGTTGGTTTTATTCGAAAGATTTCGTGTTTTATAGTGCCCCCAGCGCTTGTCCGGATACAAACGGTGCTTTATTCACTGAGAAATTAAACAATTGAGATTAAAATTTTCATTTTCCCGCTCAATCGTGCGTTTTCGTGGTCCCAAGTGACATCACTGAAACCGACCGCTCTGCAGCCTAGAGTACCTTCATTCACGCATCCGCCGTACAGACACGTATACACGTATACGCTGGCGCCGCCATTTTTGGTTGCTCGCTCGCCGCCGAAGCAAGTCATTGTGTCAAAACCGCGCTAAAATTATCGCCGCAACGCGGTTTACTGAAGAAGTTTGAATCATATTGTCTGTTTCGTGTTGCTAGGTCTCGTGGGAAACGAAAAGAATAACGCGCTGAGCCCGTTGGCCCAATTGCGGCGGCACGGGACCGTTCGAAGGTTGTCTCCACCCTGTACAGCGGTGTGGTTTGTTCCTGCGTTTCTTTACGTTCCGTATCCTAGATGGCGCCACCATACCGTGGCAAGCGTTTGGTTTGTTTTTGCCCGCATTTAAACCTGGCTTGTTTTTGTTCTGGGAGAAAATATTCGTTCTCTGAAACAGTGCTCGCTCGACAAATGGGGTCACGTAAGACACCGTTGCTTGCGTCAATCGGCCAGTGTCGTCTGAGACAACCCCAAGCCCCGTAGTGCTGTGCAGCGAAACCAAGCATGCTGTGCGCAGTACGAACAGCAGAACGCATCAGTACTTCTATGTTTACATGTGCTTTCGTAACTTCCACGGTTTGTCCCATCATTCTTATTGCTTTGTAAAGAATGTGCCCTAAATTTAGGCGCAAATCGCTCGTTCGTCTAGTTTGTAAGTTCTACCTAATTTGCGTCTGCTTTTGCCAGCCTCCGCCAATCGCAGAGCTTAGCCCATGTGACGACATAGGTTCTGTTGCGAGAAATGAGCTGGTGGGTCGCATGACCATTCCCGTTTTTTCCTAATTATGTAGCTTATTTGAGCGACGTTTACGTTAAAAGTGGTGTCAGTATGATTCTAACGAGACAATCTTTTGAATGAACCAAACTTGTGTTTTCTCTTCATGGCTCCTTTAAGTCCAATAATGGCCGCTTGGCTGTCGGCTCCAGGGTTACCCTTATTAGTGTGAGTAATGTTTGAACCCTTGACAACCTTGTCGCTTAGAATTTTACATCGCTATCTCGCCTCCCGTAAACGAATTACAAGAAAAAGTTGCAGAAGCATCTAGTTTTGTATCCTCAGATGTAAGGCGCTATAACGATATACTTCGACTCTCCCACGGAATGCTTTTGTACTCAGTGTCTGCATTGCTGATCTACGCTTCACGAGCACTGAAGGCCATCTAAAAGAGAAAGATTAGCAGCGAAGGTTCTTAGTCACCATGTGCCAGTAATGACAAAGGCTCTCTGTGCTTCTGTGGCTTGAAATCTGAACGGGAAAGGTTGCGGATGCGAGGTGTTGGTCAGTTTGCGCGCGCAGGCGGTCGGTGTAAGTGTTTCAAAATGTTTATTCAGGGATTTGTAGGTCTGGTTGAACAATTTTGCTTTTTACGAATAGAGATAGAGAGAGAGAAGTTTGAGAGAGTGAAGATTTTGATTCGGGAAGAAGTAGTTGTGGTTTAGGAAGAGGGGGGTAAAGAGGTGATATGGCACGCCAGGATGGAACCTGAGACGAGGGCACCAGATGCAGCAGTTCCTTCTCTTGCCCTCTCACATTAGAGGCAGCTGGTCAAAGATGCCTTCACGTCTCCAAGGAGTTGAATTGTTCTCCCCTGAACATACACTCGGGCATAACTAGGATGCGTGCCAGATAGTGGGTGTTTTTCTCGGTTTCAGAACAGTTATAAGTTAATGTATGATGTTTTTGGCGGAATACCTTAAAGCACATAAATTTGCAGATACTTGTGTTGGTTTTTTGTCCACAGAGTTTGTGATATCTTCGACATTGTGATCCCCTTGTAGAAGGAGGAAAAGATGGTCTTCCAACGCCTAGAAATAGGATTTAGTTCTTACACTTTTCTAGTAGGGCAGTGTGGCAGTCATGGTCACAAGGAGCGCGGTAAGTTTGTGTGCCTCTTGGTCAGTGCATTGTTCTCTTTGACCACTGTGTCTGACGTCTAGGTGCGGTTGTCAACTTTTGCATTGTTGATGGGAACAACTTACCAAAGTCCTAACGTATTCTGCCTCCAGAAAACAGTATAATGTCCCTTCAAGAGTCTGTAATGATGGTAAGCTTCTATTGATGCTTCTGCTATTCGGATTGTCCAAAGGTTGGTTGAACTTTCACTTCCTTCTTCGTGAGTTTTGGAGGGGCGTGCAGTCCACAAAGAGTACCAGAGTAGTCAACAACGACAATTGCCGCCTCGTTTTTTTCGTACAGCCCCGAGTCGGTGTATACTGGGGCCTCATGTTTTTTTTATGTTTCCCGAATTAACATGATCCTCCCACATCGCCCCTTCCTGTGTGCGATTGGATTAAAAGTTTTCGTACAAGAGAGTTTGACGCGTAGCTGCTAATCGGTGACTGGTCTATCACGGCGTGCAGTAGTTTCTTTTCAAATGGAGAGGGGGGGGTGCCTGTCTTCTATGCGATGCGTCCCCACTCCAGATTGGTTTTATATCCGCTCGCTTGGTGCTTGAAGAGTGGTTTTTTTATTTCTTGACATGTGTTAGGAAGACACTATTTGAGGAGATATTCACCGCCATTATCACTAACATCCTATTTAAGACGACTGAACGGCGAGGACCTCTCCCATTGACCTCCACGCGCTCCTGTACTGCACTTTCCCAGTCCATTATTTGATCCGAATATTGTTATTTTATCCCTCCGACCAGTAAATGGTCTTCCCCTTCTTCTACTCCCGTCTATGCATGTCTGTTCTGTTACCCCAAAAGTACAGCCGTGTTGTCTTACGGTCAACGTTTGAGATTGAGGACAGCCTCATAGGCAGTCCTGATGATCGCGTTTCGGTCACTTTCTTTGCTGAGGTGAAATTTGTGGTACCGTATGGTCTCTAATATTCGGCTGATGATCAGTGGATGCATGAGTCAAACTGTTTCTTCACTTTTTCTTGGTGTTCTTTTGGTTGGGCGTTTTGTTTGTGGGCTAAAGGGTTGTTAAAAGTTGGTTAATTGGTCCCACATTTTCGTGTGGCGGTTTGTGAGCTTGGCACCACCGTTTGTCTGTAGAGCAAAGATGACCATTCCTACTTGACTGTTCATTTAGAGTGCATCGTTACTTATTTTTACGGGTATTTTTAACCCGGCCGCATGGCGCAACTTGTCGTTCGACAATCCGAGCTTGCAGCGCCGTGGAATATTGCAAAGTATGTTGAAACCCTACGTGATTAGAATCTATATAGTCGGCTTTATTTTAGTTAATTTCTGCTTGTATGGCTTTGTTGACTTCTGATAGACCCGAGTTAATCGGTTTCCCCCTGGTTAAGCGAAGCCACCCAATGTTGGTGCCGGCATAAATTCCGCCGGCAAACTCGCCGCGGTTGCTCAGTGGGTATGGCATTGCACTGCTGAGCCGAAGAACCCGGGCTCGATTCCCGGCAGCGGCACCCGTTTTCCTAAAAACGCTATTGTGCCAATATTTAGCACGTGTTAAATATCCTAAGATGGACCAACTTATTCTGGAGACTTCCACAAAGAGGCGCCACGGATCAAACGCGTAGCTGCGGTGGATGAATTACCGAACTTTACATTATTTTGATCTTGTGGAGGAAACACGATTTGGGGTATGACGTACGTTGCCGGCACAGCTGGCGATCCTGTCTGCCGAGCATGCTAAAATCGAATGAACGTAAAACAAAGTTTACCGCTCAGGCGCGGCACCTGCGGAAAACGCCTGTCCTTTCTTGCACATCCGCCGCTGTACCATTGCCCCCCTTTCCAAACCTGAGTGTCGTTGCTCCACATTACAATTAGGCGGAGGCCTCGAATCTTGCTCCCTTAGTGTTAGCTTTCATGTGGCAGCGGTGACGTATTTCCTTGGACATTTGATGAACACGGCTGATTTCGGAGGGCTAAGAGCCGCGGGGGATCGCGTTCATAATAAAATGTAGAGCTTGAGGACCTAGTAGAGGGACTATTTTGAGGCACCTACGGCAATTGGACCGAACTATTTGCCTTTTTGAGTAGTGGTGTTAGTCCTGAGCGCGTATAAGGTATCGCGGATTAGGATCGAAAGAAAACGTAGTAATATAGGCAGCAGTGGAGAGAATGCGGCATATAGTGTTAGAACCATTTAAAGCATATTGTTTAATTTTCTTTCTTACAGCGGTAATGGTCAAAAACCTATAAAATACCAAAGCACACAAAAAACGACGCTGCTCACTTCAGGACACGCGATATGCTGTGACCTTAGAGAATCACATGTGTTATGTCGAGGATATTTTTACACGGATGTTGTCAGAGACACATTGAAACCTATCCGCATGATTGCCATTATCACTATTTTCAAAGCCCGACTGGATAGGGTCACAGAAGAGCCGTTTTCAAAGTGAGCTGAAGAACAAGCTTAGAGAAGATTATATTGAAATTCATTTCATTAGGTAAGCCACAAATTCCTGCGTCGATTCATTCTCATACTGTCCAAGTGAGAACGGAATGCTTTTTTGTTTTGCAGCTTCATTGTCTACGATAACTCCGAAGAGGAATGTAGAGCGACTGTTAAATCTTTCGAAGCCCGTCAATAGTAGCTGGTCCGAACATTGTGACACAATGTCAAACATTGTGTGGCATAATGAATGTTTGGTACACACCAAGTAGAACAAAGTGCGTAACAACGTTTAACATTTTCCTTTGCTTATATCCAAAAAACAGCGACACAAAAACACTGCTTGAAAATCGGGTTCAAGTCGCTGAAAATAGTGGGCTTACAGAGCACTTCACGACAGGGTAAACACAATCCGAATCTACATTTATCAGTGTCTACGTTTTAGCGCGCCCTTCTTAGTAACATTACATTTCGGGAAGTGCAAGTGGATTGGAGAACCACCTTGATTCATTCCTCACGTGTAGTGCAGTGCTTGTTTTTTACCAGAATTTTTGGTCTACTTTCAAACCTCTTCTTGGCTGCGAAAATAATTTGTGACCTCGCACTTGCTTTCTACGATAGTTCAACGTTCTAAGGAAGTTGAGTAATGTTTCTGCCGCTTTTCCCTCAAGACCATGCATTGACCAGCAAAAATGTGTGCTATGATTCTATTTTCAGATATCAAGTGCACACCGTTCGACTTTCATGGCATGCAGCGTTGTTCGTTATCTTAGAGCATGCCTCTCGCGCTAGTGCAGTCATTGGCCCGCCATACAGTGAGCCATCCTCTGCAGTATTTATTAAAGAAAAGGTGCAGCTGCGGTAGCAGGCGTGTATGGACAACGATTTTTTTTTATTTCCACCTGACATTGATTCAGTTCAGTCGTCAGAACAGCCGCCCTCAACAAATAAGTTGTCCGACACTGACAGTACAGCTTACGCGAGATCAAAAATAACTGGACGCTAAGAGTCTAACCAGGGAACAAATTCAACTGTATTACTTTCTGCGACAAGCTTCTGAATTTGAAATACCGCAGAACACCGAAGTGACTCGTATTCACGCTAACCATCAATTGTGCTGACTCATTGCATAAATCCCCAGCACAGTTCAAGCAATTGAGCATGCAGTACTACACTGACTTGAAGCAACACAACGTTGACAATTTTCTCCTGCAGACATTAATACCAGGAGGCCGAATCATGAGCGGGGCCGCATGAGACGAAGCAGACTTCAAAGTTCCAGCTGCCTGGCACCTGCAAGACGGTGTGGGGAATTCCCCATTGTAGCGGCGTTCGTTGTGTTTCTGACCACCATATTAACTTCTAGTAAATGATACCTGTACGTGCTCTACATGGAACACTACGGGTCGTCTCGACCATGCTACTGCGTCGTGGGTGGACAGCACTTCCCCTAGTGACCAGGGGCTCTAAGTGGTACGTACTGCTTTGCTTGTCGGATTGTTTGCATTAAATGACAGGATAATGAACTATTCCCTCAACTAAATTATTTTTGAGTATCGTTGAAAACAAAATGGCGGGAAATAATTGCAATATTTAGATACCTGAGAAGGTTTTTGTATGGTTCTTGGACGGCTGTTACGCCCATGCAATTTGAAGTACTCACTTTCGTAGAAACGAATTGCGATTTCAGTAAAGCAACCTACTTAATTAAAAATTTCTTTTCAAGTCAGGTGAAAAAAATTAAAACGTAATGATGGCAGCGGACCTTAGGTGTCATTGAGGACTCTCTTTGAATTCTTTGGCTTAGGACAGTTAGTCTCCATACCTACCTCTCCGCATGGATTCATGCATGCAGGTAGGTTTGCCTAGTTCCTTCAAGGAGAGCAATTCTTGCACGGCTATAGTGTGATGGCTGACAGTGCAAGTGTTCATTGTTGTGGGGTTCAACGCACCAAAGCTATATGTAGTAGTGCCATAGTTATTGACCAACGTACACCAATACCACAACATACGTTTGGAACGTGGCATGACATTATATATTTTGCAGTTTAATGAGCAAAGCATTTGGAAAGATTAGAGTGAGATGCTCTATTTGTATCAGACTGTTTACATTTCAAACTTCAATTTCATTTTTTACTCCAAATCTGTATACCTCTACCACCCAATGGCTTTATTCCTGTGGGCAATAACAATCTCTGTGGGCAATAACGCGAAGGCCTAAGACACCGAGCGCATGCGTCAGGCTAATAGGTCATACAGCACGGAGCTCAGAATTCGTTTAAGGTAACCACAAAACAGCATCAAAACCCTATTAGAGATGATAAGGCACCTGGGAACAATGGGACACCCACCATCTTGTGTTCCAAGTAAATGTAAATGTTTTCAAAAGTATCTGTGCACGGTAGGCAGGAGAAATGTGCATAACAAGAGCAGTTCTTGCCAAATGCGCCGTGTGTATGCGTGAGGCTAGGCAGGACCCACCAGTTGCCGCCACAAAAGTTGACCGTAGTGTGAGTAGATAAGGTACTAGAGTACCGCCACTGAGCCACGCGTCAGTAACGGCGGCCATTTTGTCTTTCATCAGGGTTGCGTGATTTGATTGATTATGAGGTTAAACGCGCCGACGCTACACAGTCAATGAGGCGCGCGGTACTGGAGAGGTTCGCATTAATTCGACTACCTGGAGTCTTTCACATACGCCGAAATCTCGACCACATGGGCGTTTTCGCTTTCTGCCACCACCTGAAAAGCAGCGCCACGGCTGAGAATCGAACCCGTGCCCTTGGGTTCTGCAGCACAACGGCTTAGCAACTGAGCCACCGCGGCGGGTCATCAGTGTTGCGTGATTGCCGCATCTATGGCCTCGCCGTTAACTTTGACTGTGACGTTTCTTGACCACAGTATTGAAGACACAGCAACACAGCATCTTTGGATGCAATTGTGCTGCTGAAATGTTGTACACAGGTTATCTTAAAGTTCGCATTCGGAACGACATCAGTCGCGCGCACCCGCAGAGCAGGGGGGACAATTTCAGTGTAACAGTTGACCGACTGAAATGAACGCATAAACAACTAAACCGCGGCTCTCATGAACCGTCGCAGTACGAACAAATTCTAGGGTATGCAAACTGACCAATGATCTTGGCGGCGGTACGAAACAAAACGAGAAAATAGTGCCGATACTCTGTACCCTTCTCTGGTGACACTAGCCGAGCGCAACCGGCAAGCCTGCCGAGCCGCCGAGAAACTTCTCCATCACCATTTCTAATGACATCCACTTTGCAGGGAGGGATGGCGACCAATTTTTATTCTTTGTTTTGTCGTGCATTAGGCGGACGTAGGTTTTGTTAAGGCCTTTCATCATCTTCAGCCTACTCAGCTCCACTGCAGGGCTGAGGCCTCTTTTAATAACCTCCAACCGCAGCTTTCCGGCGCTGTGCGAATGTACAGTTTACTCCCGAATTTATTTATTCCTCCCCTCGATAGGCTGAATTTTCTAACCGTTATTCTATGCCAATCTCTTGGCAATCCTCTTGTTACCGAATTGTCCACCGGTTCTCTGGTTGTCTCATTACATGGCCAGCCCAAGTCCATGGGGCCAAGTTTCACCTCCACATGTTACCACCGGTAGTATGAACTGGTTATAGATGTTTTTTTGAGTGGCAGAGGTAGCTTACTTGTCGTTATTTCAGAGTGTTTGCCGAACGTTTCCAAACCTATACCTATTCTTCGCCGGATTTCTCTCTCGTGATTGGGGTCAGCACAAACCACCTGTCTGAGGCAGTTATTTTTACTTCCTCTGGCGTTTCGTTTCCTAAGCTCAAAGGGACGCTTTTAGCATGCTTATTCCTCATTACTGTAGCCTTATTGATGTTTATTTATTACTTTGCATTTATTCATATTCAATTTCTTCTTTATTATTGGAACACTTTTCTCGAGCTGACAACAAAAGATACTAATGCACGACCCAGACGACGCCGGAGTATAAGCCAAGGATCCGCAGCTCGTAATACTGTGCGCTGGATAACTATGAAAAATATAACTTGTTTTTTGATGTACCACCCAGGATATTTAGATAATAAACCGTGGAGTATCCACGGGCTTCAGGTGACCAGCCACAACAAGCGTCAGCAAGGGCAAGCCTCATGCGCACATTTCTTCCCAGATGCATGACACAGCGCCTCCGCTGTTCATTGGCTGCAGTCGCGGACGAACAAAAACCAACTCGTATGGGGGATTTTCGCAGATTTCAGTGCAGTTTTACCCTCATTGCTTTCTTTTGAACTCATATGCCCCACCTTGCAACTGAAGGCGTTGACAGCATGCTGAGGCAATGGCTGCTACTAAGCGGTTTTTCAGTATACTATAGCAGACCATGTAAGAAGCTGTGCCTTCTCGCGCTCGGTACCTGCGTAATACCTGCTCTTCGAGAAAGGTTACAAGGAACATATAAGGCGAAGTATTTCGAAGACATTTCACGAGACAGCGATGGGGAACCCGGTATCCAATCCTATCGCGCATATATGCAAAAAAAACACGTTTCGCGAAGCAGAAAACCTGAATAGCAATAAAGTTAGCACAAAGATTTCAGTGCTCCGAAGTGCACCTTTGACCTTCGCTTCTATTTACGCTTCAGAAAAATTATTCTGTGGTTGCCCCGGCCACCACTTTTCACGGTTAGATGACAGATTTCCTTTCACAAACTGGACCTTCCGGCCGTGTTACTCGCTTACCGCAATGGCTTTATCCTTTCTTGGTTTGAGGCACGCATATACAGCACATAAAAGAGAGCACACTTTGGCCGAATCAGCTAACCTAAAAATAATTATCTGTCATACTGCCCTCACATTCCCGAACAGTACAGAGTTTATAAGTGCCTAAAAGATTGTGTTTCAGAAATGCGAAACTATTGTCTGCTGGGCATTCGGAGTACCTGATGACCTGAGAGCCACAAAGATATCGCTTCCTTCTCATTCACAAGCTTGCGGGATAAATTCTTGTAGTCCATTGTACCTGCTTGCAAACATGCCTTCTCGCCCTTGCCTCTGTATGCGATGTTCTGCTGTAATGTCTTCGCGTTTAGACACGTTTTTTGCCTAGTTCGAAAGTTTTTGCTGCCTCTGATAACGACCAGTTTTATATACAGCTACTTGCCCTTGCTCGGAAATTTCGCGTGCGGAATTTGTTATTGGTTGTTTGGCTTTTTTTGTCCCTGTGGCACCCGTCCTGTCTGTAACGTTGCGTTTAATCCCCCACACCATTCACAGGCACTTCTTCGGCCTTGCGTCGTTGTTATTTTGTCTTTGCATCAGTCGGTAGCCTTTATTTTTTGCCGATAAATCCTGCGGGAAGTGCCCACCTTGTATGGGCGGGACGGTGTGTTTAAATAAGGAATTTTTGACACGACATTGTTACACCGCTAGCTTGCCGTAAGCACGCAGCCTGCTGGCGTCAATCGAGTGCGCCCCCCCGCGGATGTAGTCCGCAAAAAGCTTCCACAGCTGCTACCCTTTTTTCAACACGTTTCATAACATTCCACTCGTTAAACAACGCATACATCTCAAAGAATAAAACACAAAAAAATATTCGGTGGCGTTTTATACTATAGTCAGTGTCTAAAAAATAAAAACAAATAAAAAGTTGTTGGCACCATGTTCACATCGCTTCACCATAGTGCAGTGGCTCAAGTAGGTACACCAAATAAAAGTTCGTTTCTCGCCGCAGTCATTGAGGGGGGAAAGTTTTGACACCCCACTGTTACTTTGTTGCGCTTGTAAGCCACCCCGCGTTGGTCCTAGAAGCATGGCTCGTGCAAAGCGAGAAAGCTGCAGCCACCAAAGAACGTTTGCAATTGATTAGTGCTTTCTGCGATGCAAAAACATTGTTCTCACGCAAGAATGACGGAACGTCTACGCACAGAGTGGTGCTGTTCCAGCTGCTTTCTACAAATTTAGGCTTTCGCTGGGAACTTGTGTACCTAAATAGACTACATTCTTGTACAAAGAAACCTCGTCGATGTCAAACCAAACTCGATACAGTTTCCTAATGTTGAATAAACGGAAATGTTCCAAAAAAGGAATGATTCTCGAGCAGGAAGGCGTGATAGAAGTGTGGTAAACTTCAGTATGGTATAGTTTGCTTAGCTAAGAAACGCGTCTAGACTGAAGTGTAATTTCTCAGTTCTGGCCGGTATTACAGGTAGTGATTAATACAATCGGTATTGGTTGCTGCACCCGCTACTTACTATGCAGTAGTCGCTGGTCGCACAGCGACCTAAGCAAGGCAGGCGAGGTTTGGCTATAACTTTTGCAGCACCTGATAGACCGCGCCTACCCCAGCCAGAAATTCTTTGACAAACTTGCTACCATTACCCCAGGCTGCTAAGAGCAGGTCGCTATCTGTAAAGCCAGTAGTGCGCCTGAGCTGTTCCTTTTTTTGCTTCATATGTTTTTATTTTCTCTCTATGTTTGAGTGGCTCTAAATGTCAAATTGCTGAGTGGCTCTTTAAACGAATCTTTATTTCTCAATGTTCAACTGATGCATCGTACTGCAGGTTTGCTTAAAAGATGCGTTGTATAACATAAGCTGTTTGCAACGCGAGGTGTACGGGCTGTTACATTGGCGAAGGCCACCCACCTACCCAGCTCCGTCGCCTCCATCATGTAGTGGAACCGTGGTGTATAAGCGGCGAGAATACGCAGCTGCCTTGGTGATGACGAGAAAAAGCTGAAGACAAAAACATAACTCTTTTACTACATAGCGAGAAATGAGCAGCGTCGATAACCGCAACCACACCTTCAGGGCGAGATTACAGTACGACTCTAACAGAGCAACTGCATGCTCCCATGCTGCCGACCGAATAAAATATGCGTTCCGAGGAAAAGGGGGTGTATAACAACAAGCGCTAATGGGCAAACACCTTTTCACACGTTTCGAAAACAGTACAGAACGGCACCAGAACACTTTTTTCCGGTCTCACGGTAGCTGCTGCAGTGGCACACGGTTGGTGGCGGAAGGAAAGGGGGAGTTCTCGTTGAGCAGCATTCTCTGGCAACTTTCAAATCTGTACACGCAGAACAATTTTAGATGCGACGCTGAGAGCACTCTTGTCGGCGGCCCTGTCCTTCCTGCTTGCGTCCGTCGTCGTCGACGTCGCATCTCCTCCTCCTCAACGCCCCTCTCCTCTCCGATAGCGAACACTCTCTCACGAGGGGCATTGGATTGGATTCTATTGGCTTGGCTTGGCTTGGCTTGGCTGGGCTGGGCTTGGCTTGGATTGGATTGGACTGGATTGGGGTTGGGGTTGGGTTGGATTAAAGTGGATTGTGTTGGATTGTGTTGGATTGTGTTGCGTCATAGACACGGCGGACGCACTGGCGCCAGCGCGTGCCCAGGTGAGATCGAACACTCTCTCTCAACATCTGCCGGTGTGCGGCCCAGCGCGCTCTCACTCCGCCGGTGGGCGGCGCTGCGCGCGGAGATGCGCATGTGCAGTACTCTCTCTCTCTCTCCGTGGTCTCCATCTCCTTCGGGCGCGCTGCGCATATAGCCGGTGTGCCGCTCTCCGGCGGCCTTTCGGTCGACGGTTGCTCTCCGTTTGCGCTTGAACCCTCCCTCAGCGTCGCATCACACCAGGGTTCCCGCGAGGGGAGGTGGACGCATTTTTTTTTGTTTTTTGTAGTTCCAATGGCTGTGAGTCATAGCAGCGAGCGCCGGCGTGTCGGAAACACTCCTGCCGGCCGTAGCATGTTCGAGGAAGGCGGGATCTGCCGCCAAGTACACGAAGCTTCCCCGCACTGCATCAAGCTTGCGGCTCACGGCCACAGGGTAGCGGCGCGGCCATTAAAAACAGGGCCTAGTCAAGGCGTCTTATCGTTTTTTGTCCGTACATCGGAGCATCGTGTTAAGTTAAATAGGCCTGAATTTGAATTTAAGTTCGTTACTTGTGCTTACGCCAAGCGTCTCTTGTCCGTGGCTGTTGTCCTTAAAGGGTCCCCGCTATCACCTACAGCAATTATAAGTCGACATCGCTGTTTTTAATGCAGAATCATGAAGTGGTCCCCCCTCACAATATCCCCACCTGTTGTTTGTCTCTTATTTCGTAACGCGGAACACAATCCAATTCATAGTTAGGTACGCACGGATCGTACAGAATCTTCAGTAGAATACCGTGAGGTCATGTTAACAGAAGACGTTGCATATGATAATAAGCAGCTTACAAATATCTATACAAAGCTGTAACGCGTCCAAGGGATACTTGTGCTTGGAGCTGAGCCCCTGGAGGGTGCCCTTGCCGAGAATTCGCAATCGCTACCTTCTGCATTTTCTATATTCCGCGCAGTGTCTCCAATACGACCTCCCTACAAAACACCAGATTTTTTTTCTTCTTGGCGCCTCAGTAGCCTTACCTGGATAATCAATTATTGCGAAAGCATTTCTTTACGCCGTACGTCTGAAATCCCGCGTCTCTTGTGCACAACATAGCCGACAGCTTAGAGGTTTCATGAAAGCTATTTACAGCTGCAGTTCGTTAAGAAGGTGTTTTGTCCCCCTAACAAGAGTACCAATTTCATCTCAAGCTTTAACAAAATAACCGAAATAATAAAGGGACTCTGTAACACTTTTACGATAATTTTAAAGATCCAAATGCCTTCACAACGTAGCCAACAAACCCACTGAATACCTAGAAAAAAGGGCCACGAAGCATCTACGTCCTAAATGACTGCTTTCCCCTATTAAATAATTTAGAAACTTGTTCAAAAAATTTTCTCCTCTTACCGGTCTCGGCTTCCTACGCGCGCTCAAATTCCGTCCTTACAGTTATTGTCACGTATCTTCTGGTTGTCACGTATTGTCATGAACGCGGACGTATGCGAAGAGAAAGGAAAATTTATGTAAACGACAAAATTTTTTAAAGCACACATGTTCACTCAAAATCACACAAAACAAATGAACTAATAGCAAAACTACTAAGCAGAAACAAAACGAACTCAAAAACCAATAACTATTTTCAGCTGCACTTTTAAACTGTATATAAGACAAATGTCCCAATACTGTTCTAACCCAACTACTCTTATACACATGGCCTACCTAGTCACTGTTGCCGCTGCGTTGTTCTGGTGGGGCCGTGCTCATGCTCTTTAGCGTGAGGCGGACTTATGGATGCGCGGATGAGACAACCCGTTGAAGCCGTACCTTCCTGGGGGTCGGAGCTTGCAGGCTGATTACGCCGTAGCCGTACAACAGGGGAGGCCGCGCCTGGTCCTGGTAGAGTCGCCGTAGTGGGGGCCGTTGATCCGAGAGTCGATGGTGCGATGACGATCCTCCTTGGCACACGACCAAGGATCAAAGTTTATCTTACTCCGTGCACACGACCGTCGCTGCTGGGGCCGCCCACCAGACTGGAACCGATGCGCCGTAGGTCCGCTCCCGCCCAAGCTTTGGTTGCGACGTCGGTGTCCCGGCAGCGTCACCCCTAGCTTTCTCGTTCCGGACCTTGCTGTCTCCTCCTAGCGCTTCTTTTTCTTCTAGGGGGTTCCTGCACAACCCCTCAAAGGGGAGTCACCTTGAATCGTGACATTTTACCCCCCTCTCTAAGAAAGTTTTTCCAAGAAAGTTTGTGTCCGTCACCATTGACTGTTCCCTTTCCAAAACACCTCACACCAAGTCCTGTTTCTCCAGGACAGAGTTGCCTAAAACGAAGTTCGCCGTCTACAACAGGTACATACCAGTTGTAGACGGTGAACTCCGAGCGAAATTAATTTCAGTTCTCCGGTATACAGGAATGAACGCGGTGTTGGTGAGAATGAATATGGTCAGGGAAAAGGAGTTTAATATGCAGGAGGCGCAGGTAGTTCTTGTAGATTGAAATGGAAAGTGCTGGCCGGAGAACTACCAATAAAGTTTCGACCCCCACTTTGCGGGAGAGCTCCTAGCCAAATGTGTCAAGGAACCGCCATACGACCTCATTTTAGAAATGTGATAGGAATTAGAAATGTGAATGACGAAGGCAGGAAAGGGAGATGCCAAAAGGAAGACGGAACGCGGCTATAATGAAGCATAGAGTGCTCTGGGAATGCAAGCAATACGAGGTGGTAAGGGGAGTCTGGAAGAGGCTCATGGTACCAGGATTGACTCTCGGAAAATCTGTTATATGCATGAGATCAGACACCCAAGCGGGCCTGGAGGTAAACCAGAGGGCGGTAGGCAGGCCGGCCCCAGGGGCCCATAGCAAAACTACGAATAAAGCGATTAAGGGGGATATGGGCTAGTCGTCCTTTGAGGCAACGGAGGCGCAAAGCAAGATAAAGATTGTGGAGAGACTACGTGACATGGCGGGAAAAAAAGGGCCGCGAGAGTGTTTAGGTACCTGTATATGAGGTGCTTGACACGAGGTGGAAACGGAGGACCAGACAGCTGACCAAGCGGTAGGTAAATTCGGTAGGGGAAGGTGAGTTATACATAACAGTTAAAAATCACGTAAAAGAAGCAGACACGACGATTTGGGTACAGAGAATGGAAGGTAAAAAAAAACCCTGGATACATAGAACAGAGAAACTAGAAATCAGGAAGGAAGGTTGATATGGCAACCCGCGAGGCAGTGAATTGCTCTTTGAAGCACGGGCGGGGTGTCTAAGAACACGGGAATACACGGCTAAATACAGGCAACAGGACGAAACTTGCCTATGCTGCGGCAGGGATCGGGAAATCGTAGAGAATATTGTCATATACTGCACAGATATGTCCATTGCGAGACGACGGGGAAACGACGTTAATAGAGGGTTTGGGATTTAGTGTGAGGGGTATACCCTAACTTCTGGAACATAGAGGTGACGAAGAGACGCCTGGAGTGGTGGCGGAAGAAAAGTAGGGAAGAGAGTGGGACGTAGGAAGAGTAATATACCGAATGAGAATTTAAAACAAAAGAGGGGCATGGTAAACAGGTGTGTCAGTGCAGGAAGAGGTGGGGGAAAGCGATGGGAGTTTAATACTGGGGGGAGGGTGGATAACCTATTAGGTTAATAAAGGGTAGGACAATAAGCAGAATAACACAGGCAAGTCGGATGGTGGCAACCGACGTCCGATACAAAGGAGGGCCTCTAGTCATCATCATCAGCATCATAATCATCATGGTCCACCGCCGCCAAGCGCGTTCACAGGCACAGTGTGAGCGCCGCAGCGCTGTGTACTGCAAAATGGATGGCAGTTTGTGCAGTGGAGAGTGAATGCTTGCACATCCTGCGATGAATATGCTGGCATGGACTGCTTTTCAGTAAGCTGCCAGCAGCTAACCTAGTAACGATGGCCAGCAATCATAGCTGCGGAAACTACTGGTGGCGCCATGAAATGATGTCTTTCAGATCAGCCGCATTGTGGAGAAATGGTTTTGTGTTCTGCAGTTCACGGCAAGGACCTGAAATCGGTAACATCACATATTGAGCGTTTTATGGTAGAGCTGTTGCCTTCGAACAAGCTAGCATGTTTTTATCAGCTGAAACCTCATCGTTGAATGGCTATCCACACAACAATCGTATTTACTATTTGTGAAAGAATATGCAGTCTGTAATAAAATTCAGGCCTCATCAACGTTTCCGTGAAATCAACCGGAAAAACTCGCCCAGCGGAGCACGAACACAGTTCACAAGGAATATATATTTTTTAATCTCTAAACGACGGATTGGAACATTTTAATTGCACAAAACTGGACTAACCTGGCGTTGTGTTGTTTCTACCCTCTTTAATGTTTCAGCACACGTGTTTCATATTTGTTTGCCTGATGGACTGTATTGTGCAGAGTAGGGCTGACTTTTTGGAAAGTTGTATTCCATCGTAGACGTGTAATCCCTGTACCATGCGGTCACAAATACGTAGGGCAGCCATCGCGATGCCTGAACCTGCGCTTGCGGAAACATCTGAGAGACGTGAATAATGGACACACTGGACAATCTACTAACGTTGCACTGGCCAGCTTAGTTCACATTGGCGGAAATGCAAATGGACGCCTCTCTTTAACGATTGATTGATTGTAGGATTAAGCGCGCTGACGAAATAAATGCAGGTGATCAGGTGCCCCATAGTGGAGGGCTCCGGTTTAATTTAGAGCAGCTGGGGATATTTAACGTGCGCCGAAATCTCGTACACACGGGAGTTTTTGCTTTTCGCGTCCATCAGAAAACCGGCCGCCGTGGCCGGGGCCTAACGAGATTGTAGGGATAGCAAAGCATAAAAACCATCTCGCAAAAGCAAGCATTGGGACATTTTAGATTGCTTGCCTTGGTCGTGCTTGCATAAGCATGCCGTCTTTGCGTTTATCTGCCAAATCGATTGCGTATCTTGCCCCTAATCCAAACTGACGCAGCCAGCTATCTCTGCCTTGCTTTTTTTGTGGTACTGGGTGTCACACAATTGTGCGTGGTTGTTTAGTTGTTATCTGTAAGAGCATGCGCTGTGTCAAAAGATATTGTCATGTGGTTGCCTGACAGATGGGTTGTTGATCGTTTGTTGATGTGCACAGAGTTTTCATGAATACATGCTGATTGATTGATTGATTATGGGGTTTAAAGTAGCGAATTTACACAGGCAATGAAGGTCGCTGTTGAGGAGGACTCCGGATTCAATTGACCACCTGGTTATCTTTGATGTGCGCCCAAAATCTTGAACACAAGGGCGTTTTCGCTCTTCGTCTCCACCAGTAAAACGGCCCTCGCCGTCGGGAATAGAACCAGCGTGCCTTGGCTACGAATAAATGCTACTTGGAAGTAGCGCTTGTCCCTCTCGTGCTCCTTCGTCCTTGGTGCAAATTTTTGGTGTTTTACACGTCTACATTAGGCAGTTCTTGTGGTGTTTCTCAACACCCCAAAGAAGCACCTCCGTCCCAGAGCACATGCATTTGTGTGGCGCTACCACGTTGTTTCAACACGACGGCCCCTCGTTTTAGAGAATTGGGACCCAGGACTTCCTGTTTCCCCTCCTTGGCGCGTACGGAGCGCTGGCGGACGGCCGCTTTGGAAGCAGTTGAATGCGAAAGAGGTTGCTAAACGTAGGCTTCGCTCGCGAGCACTCGAGGTAAAATAACAGATGCTAGATCAGAGATATTTTGAGGAACATGGTGAAGTCCGCGAGATTCTGATAGCTCAAGCAGCAAGCGAAACACGGTACCTGCCCAACTGCCGTCACTTGAGTCGCCGAGGTAGGCATGTACGATGACTTTCAGTAGGTTAAATAAAAACGTTCCGGCTCCATACGTGTATTAACAGCAACCTGGGGCCCTTCTGCAAGATCGACAAGTAAGGAAGAGGCGGTATCACTGCGAGGGCCGCTATATTAAAACGAATAACCACAAGCAGCCAACCGTATGTATTTAAAGCCTGACTTGTCATGCTGCATTTTGCGTGTAGGCGCCATCTGTTGCGATGTACCCGTAACTATTGAGCACTGCTTCATAAATTTTAATGATGCCGTACTATTTTGGCAGGTCCTCCAAAAAACTATTAAGAAGGACTTTGAATTGACTCCACATGGTATACGGTATCCCGTATCACCCGCAGACGGTGATGTGCCATATGATTGTTTTCTTTATAATCATGACCAATCTTTTGACCCGTGTTGAACAGCGTAACGGAAGCTCCAGCTTCGCAGAGATGATAAACTCTATTACCATATCTGTACCATCCCAAGCGCGACCAGCAATTGCTGTCTAATTTCCTCCCCAGGACTCTCTCACCCGTGTGCACGAAACTCAAAATACTTAGTGTGAACTCAAAGCAAACTCTCCCTCAATTCTGCCTCCTTCAACTCACGCTTGCCCACATCAGTGGCCGTTATTCACATATTGCCCACATTTGTACGGACGGTTCATCTACACCACAAAGTAGCGCATCGGGCGTCTACGTTTCGTCAACCAGCCAAGCACTGTCGTCTTGGACGTGCAACGTCCTCCGTCGGCCGAGCTTCATGCAATTGAGCTAGCCCTCCGCTACATTCTTTTTCAGCCATCAGCAGAATGGGTTATATTCTCGGACTCGAAAACAGCGCTGCAAGCCCTACGGCACGCCCGTTGCTTCAGCCTTCACGACCATGTATCCCCCGACGTAACCTACCTGCACCATCTAGCCTACGTCGCTGGGCATCGTGTGACCTTGCAATACATGCCCGCACATTGTGGCATTCTTGGCAACAAGAAAGCAGATGAGGCGGCTCGCAAAGGGCTACAACTGCGCAATGTAAGGAAATATTTCTTTACAAAGCACGAGGCTGCATCGCTAGCGAAGCATCTCGTCTTTCAGGAACGAAACCGCCTCTGGTCTTTCCCCAAAACTTATCACCCCTTTCTGTACCATATCGACTCTGACCTGAGATGAGGTTCACAGAGCGAATCCCACGTCGACTTGAGACGCTCTTCCATCGGCTGCGCCTCAACGCAGCACTTACGAACTCCTACCGACATCGCCTCGGTCAAACCACAAACCCTTACTGTTATAACTGTGGTTGGCCAGAAAATATTGAGCACATTTTATTGGAGTGTCCGGCGTACAACCAGGAAAGGAACTCCGTCGCCAAAAAGATAGAGTGCCTCAACAAAGGACTTTTATCGTTGAAAGTCCTTCTTGGACCATGGTCATCTCCATCATCCCAGTGAAAAGTGTTAGATGCACTGTTTGATTATTTGCACGACACCTGCGTCGTAGAGACAATTTATAACTATGAGCCGTCATCCTGTGAGGCCACCTGGACTTTTGCGTGACCAACGGAACACTCCATGTTACATTATTTTTACCTCTTCCTTTTCCCCTCTCTTTCACGCTGCTTCCTTTAAGGCCTTTATTCCCTTCACCCCATCCCTGCAGAGTAGCATGTAGACCAATACATGCCTGCCGACCTCTCTGCTTTCTTCTAATAAAGAGCTCTCTCTCTCTCTCTCTCTCTCTCTCTCTCTCTCTCTCTCTCTCTCTCTCTCTCTCTCTCTCTCTCTCTCTCTCTCTCTCTCTCTCTCTCTCTCTCTCTCTCTCTCTCTCTCTCTCGCTCTCTCTCTCTCCTCTCTCTCTCTCTCTCTCTCTCTCTCTCTCTCTCTCTCTCGCTATTTCTAGAATCACTTTGTATATATTATGAAAAACGCGAATGCTTGCGAGGACCACTGAGCCTATGGTTTCTTCCCGAGCACACTTCTGCCATATGATCAGTAATCTCAAAGACGTCTATGGCCAAAATGGTTTTATCCGGGATCGGTACCCCCTTCTTATTAGTTGTTCGATGTTGCCCCCGTTTTAACTTTAGTGTACATAATTGTTTACTGTGTTTCGTTTTGTTTTTCAGCTTGTAATGAACTCACTTGTATGTGTACGTAGTCAACTCATGTGTATGTGTACATAGTTGTAAAGATGTGTTGTAAATATAGTTTCCTACATTGACACGTAGTGCAATAAATACCATTTGGAAAACAAAAAAAAAGTTCACGTGGAGTAGAGGTAAAATTTAGGCTTAGTGTTCTGAGAGTCGCTAGTTCAAATTTCCCCGGGGGCCTTCGTTTTTTTCCTACTGCCTTCAGCGCTTTTGAGAAGTGAAAACGATTATCGCAGTAGAACTAACGCCCCCGACTCACGCAGAATCGTCAAACGACATACAATTGAAGCGGGAAGCTGCTTCACTGGGTCTGTTTACTGAACGGCGCCGTTGATCCCTGGTATAAAGGCTCAGTGAGCCACATTGAGAGCAACCCATGCAGTGGCGTCGCGCAGGCGGGCGCCACGTCTTCGCTGCATGTAGTTCAACCCGACGAACATACGGCCTTCTGCCGCGGCAGATGTTCCGCCGCCCAAACTTCATCGTGAAAGTTCGCTCACGGTATTCTGGCCTTTAATTGCTGTATACTCTCTTCGTCGCATCTTGAACCTTGGTAAAACTCAATCTGCCTTAGTTAACATATTCTAGATAGGAAATCCCAGGTGCACACTGACGTAGCCCCCGAAGCTCCCTGTATAAGGTTGATAAATTGTTTAACCTTTTATATCTCTTTCTTTTTCATTATGGGACGTAGGCATTTTTTTCTAACTGAAACAAGCAACAGGTCCGAGTTGCAGAAGTGCCAAGGAGATAGATGCCCCTACCAAAGGCGCTTGCCTTTGCCATTTGGCCACATGTCACCGGACGAGTGTGGGAAAGCCCATTGTTGGCGTTACGTCTTATATATTTTGCCTCGGAGGGCACATCGTGCTAACAAAGCTCGCGGTCCTATTTTCGCAACACTTAAGATCTTCAATGGTGAAAAAGGCGTAGAAAAATGCTTATTCAGTTCTTCTACATACAAACGAGGATGCCAAGCAGGTTAAATGTTTTAGACCCATAGGCTGATGGCAGTAACCTACAATTTGTTGAACCCGCCGCTGTGGCTCAGTGGCTAAGGCGTTGCGCTGCTGAGCGCGAGGTCACGGGTTCGATTCCCGGCTGCGGCGGCCGCTTTTATGATGGAGGCGAACAGCAAAAACGGCCGTGGGTACGAGATTTCGGCGCACGATAAAGATCCCCAGGTGGTCAAAATTAATCCGGAGCCCTCCACTACGGCGCGCCTCATCGCCTGCGTTTCGTCGGCGCGTTAAACCCTACAATCAATCAACAATTTGTTGACAATGTAGGTTCTCGTTTGATTAATTTCGGGTTTAACGCCTCTACGCTACGCAGGCGATGAGGCTGTAGTGGAGGACTCTGGAATAATATTGACCACCTGGGATCTTTAACGGGCGCTGAAATCTCGAACGCAAGGCTGTTTTTTATGGGTAATTCTCAATAGTATACGTGACACTTTACACTTTCAACAATCATGTGAACAGGCCAGTTTCAGGAAAGGTTTCGCAATTGTACACCATATTCATGCTATCAATCAGGTGATGCAGAAATGTGTGGAATATAATACACCGCTGTATATGGAATTATTAGAGAAAATGAAAAAGCTTGACACAGTCCCCACATCAGCAGTAGGAAAAGGCGTTATGTGAACACAGAGTAGACGAGCCATAGAATGCGCTCTTGAAAGGTGCTTACGGCCGGATCCGCGGTACAATACAACTCCATGAAAGAACTTGTAAGTTTCCTATATGAATGGATGTCGGCAAGGGGACAAAATATCTGCCTAATTTTTGACAGCGTGTCCAGGTGAAGTTTCACAAAACGTAGGTGGAGGGGGAGAAGAAGGCTGAGAATTAATACGGGGAATATCTGAGTCAGCTAAGGTCGGTCGGACGACATGGTCGTCTGCAGACGTTTGTTCAGTCGAAGATTCCGTGATTTGCAGGGCATGCTGTGGCAACTGTTCTCCGAAAGTATGGATTAAAAATAAACAAAAAAAAAAACCCGCCCGCATCTTCACATGGGGGGAACTCGAGTAAATGCGTGCGCAGAGTGGTGGGGGGTATCGCGTGAATGTTCCGTATTGGGTATGGTTTGGGAATGCTTAATTGTTATTTCGTCTTTATTATTCTTAATTTATGAATGAAGGAGAAGCGAAGGCAAGGAGTGTAAGGTTAAAGTGTGTCTTTATTGCTTGGTGCCCGTCAAGCCAAAGCGTCAAGTCAAGCGAAAGCCAAGCAAAGACGCCCTTGACTGAATTCCGAACGCGCGCCCCGCCGCTTATATATACACCGCCCGCGTTCGAGGGACAGGAGTACGGGGGAGAGACGCGCATGCGCACACTTCCGTACACAAGCGCGCGAACTTTCCACGCACCCACCACGCCCTTATCACGTGTACACGCCCTGCCGCCGTTACTGTTGAGCGCGACGCAGCGCACGGGTAGCTACGACGCCATGCGCGCACAAGACGCCCTCCCTCCGCACCGACCGCAGCTGTTGTTGAGAGCGACGGAGCGCAGCGGGTACACGCCTTCCACCCGCCCCGCCGCACCTGTTGTTGAGAGCGAGGAGGGTACGGGGGAGAGATGCGCACCTGCGCCTCGACGCGACGCGCATGCGCAGTGAGCGTGTGGACGGTGCCGACAACATCGACGAGTGACATCGCGAGCCTAAGAAATGTTCCGCATTTAAAAATCGAAGGTAAAATCTGCATGCCAAAACACGTGACTTAAGGGCAGATACCCTAGCGATGGAAACAGTAGGCGAGTACGGGTATCTTGGGCAAATCATATCTGCTAGCCCAAACCACGAAAACGAAGTTACCCGCAGAAATGCCATGTGCTGGGTAGCTTTCGGTAAGAATTCATATATCCTATGTCCCTCATAAGGCTGGTATTTATTAAGTGCGTTCTTCCAGTAATGACGTGTGGGGAAGAGACGTGGGGTCTCACCAAACGACTTGGAAGGAAACTTCGATCAGCCGAGTGGGATGTGGAACGGAGAATGTCAAGGGTCACGATGAGGGATGGAACTCAGCCGCGTAGATTGTGAAACAGACTAAGGTGGAAGACATGGTTAGTTGAAATGCAGTGGCGTAAATGGGCATGGACGTGTCACTTCATGGTGCTGGGAGAGAACCGGTGCACCGTCCGTTTAACTGAGTGCCTCCCAATAGACCGTAAACGCTATAGGGGTCGGCCGAGGACTCTATAGAAAATTGAGCTGACAAACATTCGGTGGGAAACATGGACTCAGCTAACACTGGACAGACATGGCGGGAGAGGCTTTCGTCCTGCAGTGAACCCAACAAGTCTGATGATGATGATGATGATGATGATGATGACAGACGACGACGACGACGACGACTCTCTCCATGCTTTCGATCGCCGGCAGGCATGCGACACAAATGGAGTGTCTCCCAGTGTCTGAAGGCATGAGACACGTCAGGTGCATTTTGTAGACGTGCTATGTACGCATTAATTCTTGGTTGGAACCTTTGCGGGTCACGGAACTCTTTCACAGCTGGTAAAAGAGCAGGTGCGCAGTTGCGTAAACGGTCTGACGGCTTGATGTCGCACGGCCACGACATCAAAGTTACATTAAAACTGCTCTCATGACCTCCTTCTCCATGCCCCGTATTCCATACACGCGTTGCTGTGTCCTCAGCCTTTTGGCTAGTAAAGAACTGTTACACAGGTATAATCAAGGGTTACGCTTCCTGCAATCACACATTGTAAAGCGAATACAGTATGCACTTTGTAGATAATAATAAAAGCGAGTGTAAGAATAGGAAAGGTTGCATCCATGTTGAATTATTCTGCAAAAAACCCTTATTTCTAAAACAGACAGAGAACAGAAGAGCTGTATCTAGTTCATATCCCAATAACGCGAACAAACATATAAAATACACGTCACAAATGAGGTACACGGTCAAAAAGATAGTCGTAAAACATTAAAAGTATGATTGTTGTTACCATAGAAATAGTGATAGAAACCATGAACAAGGAGATCCAAGGCGATATTATTGCTCTCTTCTTTCTTACTTTCTATTAATCGATATCTCTGGTATTTATTGGCACGAAAAACATCTTTCAGTCACAACGCATGATCTACCTTTGTTCAGTTTGAAATGTGGTGAGAAAATTTTGTTCCCAAATTTTTCTTTCCACGTACTTGAAACAGCGTTTACCGTATGTGTTAGTGAAGAGAGGATATGAAAATGTGCCCGTGTAGACAGAGCCGCTGTCGGTGCCGGGTCTTGGAGAGTGTTTCGGAGAAAGGGAAGTTGCTACAAATTGTTTTATGTGCCAGCAGAACACTATAATAGTCCCGTAGTTTAAAAAGAGCCATTATTGCGGTAGTACCAAATAGAGGTAGAGGAAGTGTACAAGAGTGAACATGGTTTATTATTCTCAAGGCTCTTTTTTTAGAAGCATATTAGGCGCTGAATCATATTAGGCGCTGAATGGATGTGTGGTCCGTAAATCCCCGATACTTATACAATATGATAATCGTGATTTGAAAGACAGAAAAGAATTGGGTGCGACAGATAGCAGTTAAAAACTGTTGTCGGGCTTTGGATAAACTTAAACGTACAAAGGAAATGTCTTTCCCCAGTTTCATTCAATACGTCGTCTGTTTAACGCATCGTCCGACGTCACAGAGCAATATAATACCGTATCGACCTTTTCTATGTTTTTGTTAGTGACCTTGAGCTTGCCCAAAGTATAATATACAGTTATGTAGGGTGATCTAAAAACGACTGAGAACCGAATGTGAATTCAGCAGAAGGACCGGTATCGACTTGTGCCCATATTAAATTTCCACCAGTAGGAATTTCTTCTGCATGAACGCCCACACCGACTACGCCGGCATTACTGCTACTGATATTTTCCCTGTTCGATTTTTCCCGCGGAAAAGATATTGTAGATTCGAAGCTGCCTCCCGAGACATTCCTCTTGTGACAGCGATAGCTAAGTAGCAAACGCGGCTTCGGGGCTACTTCATTTTTTTTTGCTCCTACCAAATATGTCCTCAACATGGGTCCTGTTCATTACATTCAGCACAAAATTGTGGTTAATTACACCTAACGTTCACCTGGCAATCTAAACAGTAAGCTTAATTGCTGTAAAATCGGGGAAACAGCCACTCTCACAAAATGAAGCAAAAAAGACAGGGCTCCTATTGACGCCTTATCAACAACGGCTTCATTTCGTGATTAGCAAAGCACACCCACTAGACCTACGCTACTCAAGTGAATTCAACCATGAGTTGAGCAGGTAGTTTTATCACTAGGCATTCCCGAAATTGCAGAGCAAAACACAACACTGGTCTTTTGAGTCTGGCAAACTATTTGGCATCCTTAACTGCATTTTAGGTGCGGGGTACATAAGGACCGCACAATGTCCGTCCGCTTCCGTGCGCATACCATTTAGAATCGCAAAAACATCACACAGGCACCGGCAAGATTTCACCCCGTGTCTGGTAGACCAGACAGCGTTAGTGTCAGTCATCTTACCCGTTGGGCTACTACCGTGAGTTAGTATGTGAGAGTCAAACGGCTTACTCCCTCGCCGGTAACGGTGAGGGGTACCTTAGAACCTCCCAATGTCCGTCTGCGACCATCCATGCGCACACCACCATAAAGCGAAAATCAAGCGAAATTCGATGTGAGTCATGAGTTGCAGTTTTGTTTAGAGTATAATCAATGTCCAACTCACGGCTCAAATCGAATGACGGTCTTGGCGCAAATCGGATGTCACTCGGGGCGCAACTTGGATGACATTTAGAGTCCCCGTACTCCACGCCCTCCCCGTCATCCACAGAGTGGAGATGCTGCCGTTTTTGTAGTAGATCTTTCTTCGGTGACCTAGCTCCAAACAAATACTATAAAAATAGTCTTCGTTGCTTTATCGGCTGCTTCCCATGATCATGACCAAACCCGGCTGACGTAGCAGTAGGTGTTGGGCCCGAATTGATTTGTTTCGTAAGCACGTACCTTTGTTACCTTTTTGCGCTAACTCTATAGACCTTATGCAAAAGTGCCGCCATCTACCGAAAAAAAGAACGAAACGAGCACGCGACGCCATGTTGGGGGATGGCGGTCCCAGGATTACTTGGCACGGAGCATGTGCAGGGCTTTCTCGGCTTCGCGATCCTTTTTATATTCAGATTTAAGCGCAGCAAAATGAGCGAGGAGTTATCTGCGGACCTTTCTCTGTTGCCCACATTTGCGGGCGTCATCGTAAATACGCATTATGCATCGAGAAAGCAGGCAGGGAGGCACCGGCAGTGAAGCTGTTGGAGCTGTCGCATTTCTTCTCTCTTTTTGTGGCTTTCTAGAACGCAAACCTTGAAGATACATCCGTGTTGGTTCGCGTCCTCCGGGTTTTTCAGGAGGTTATTCCTTTCCTGAAACGCTTCGAAACTTGCGGGCTGTCCTCAGGTTGAAATGGGGAGGGGGGGGGGGGCACTCGCGATATATCTATACGCTTAGGATCTTCTGGGACGCAGAAGAAACCTGCAAAGAGAAAAAAAACGTAACAAAATAAATTGCATTCCTTGCATTTTTTAACAGCGGAGCTGTTGTAGCTGGCCGTAATGAGTAGCGCGTAACGTGTGTGGCGTGTAACGCGTTAAACATTGCCAATAAATTACGATAAATTGCCAAAAAATATTTAAACTACCGAAAAATTGCCGAGTACTGGTGAGCGCATGCCTCGCAGCGACTGCCGAGCGTCCCCAGCACACCCAAAGGCTTTAGCACAAAAAAAAAAAAAACTACGAAAACCTTAAAGAGCGACAAAATTTCGAGCGCTCGTGGTTAGAAAATTCCGCTCGAAAATTTTGAACTTGGGAAAATAGGCTACGGTCGAACAGCAGGCGACGAGCGGTTAATGACCGATACACGGAATTACTACGTACGTCACTTGCGCTACTCATATTGCGCTACGTGAAGGTTGCAACTCTCGCGGATCCCTTATTTCCTGTAACGTTTCACAGGCGGAAGAATGCGTAGTACTTCCATAAAAGCCTACCGCACGTGCAGAATAAAAAGCAAAACGCGTGCGCGGAAAGCACGAACGGAAGACTTGAAACTCAAAACAAATATGCCTCCTCCGAATACAGAGCTAGAAAATAGCTCACGTTGGGACCGTTTTGGTCCTTCACATATTATTCGCTTCGTGGACTATGCATGCGATCTAGCTATAATATTACCGCGCGAAGGGAAGTCGACACCCGCAAGCGACTCCACGCAGGGCTCGAGTCATGCATCCGTTGAGAAAAAAAAAAGATGTGTACGCTATTTCCGTGGTCGTCCTCTTATCATCTTTGTGCACAGCAAGTTACACGGCAGTATTTAGGCATCTTGTACAACGATAAATGCCGACGTGCGCGTCGCTATAACCCCGGGCTATCACGTATACTGCGGTATACGGAGATCCGGGAATCCCCCAACATGGTGAGAGCGCGCGCGGTTCCCGCAAGAGGGCACCAGTTTTTGCATAACGTCTATATACACGCATCGTCGAAGATTTTTAAAGTTTATGCACAAAGGTCAAGACCGACATCGAAGACAATGAGATAAAAGAGGAACCATAGCCAATGTGGCGTAGTCTCGCTTAGTCCAGTCGTCTGCGCTGTTTTTCTTGGAGTAGCAGTGTACAAAAAAATCCTTCAGAATAGCCTTCTTCGCAAAGGTGTCCCCTTTTAGCTTTACGCTTTCTCTGGGCAGTTATGTTCCCCATGCAGTTTCATATTATGCAAAGAAAGCTAGCAATTTTGTATTTTGTTACAGGTTTGAATACTGGTAATGTTTGCAGTTACCAAACAAAAATCAGGTACAGGAGATACAGGAAAACGATGGTCATCGAAACCAAAGGCGGGTGAATGGCGTAATAATAAGAACAACGTCACTTCTTGCACCTGTGGTAGAGAGCTGAAAGAACCATTTTCTCTCACTTTTCGGGATTAATGTGTGTGCTTGCGACATTCTGAGTATCATGAGCTTAAGTTACTTGCTGTCCTAACTGGCACAATCAGCGAGAATTCTCTTTTATTCTACAAGTATAAAATAGAATTCTAGTGAATTCTTTCGCGCACATTTATCGGCCCAAAATTTCAAAGCAAACGCGAGGGTGCAATAAAACTTTCCCTGCGGCACAATGAAAAATTAAGAAAGGATTTTAATTTTCGCTGTATATGATATCACTCGTCCGTACTTCATTATAAATTCTTGCAGGAAGAAGTTAAATTGATTAAAAGGTTGATGAAAAAAAAAACGGTTAGTAAAAATTCGCAGCTAAATTATAATTACAGCGTAGCCTGCCGGATCGCACTTTCTTTCATGAGTTTGTGCAACACATGCATCCTTTTTTGTTGCCTATTGCAGGTTTCTTCCGCGACACTCTGGGGTCCTACGACAACTTTTACCGTGTCTTTGGAGCTGTGAACATTGTAGTTTCAGTGCCTTTGTTTTGCATAACCTACCGAGACCATGCAAGAAAAAAAGACTGGCAGGTCAACCGCGAGGGTGCCCTATCTGCGGGGTAAACAATTCATTCGCATACTCTGATGGCTGCCATGGCTGCCTCACTATTTTTCGGTTGTCCGAATAATTAAAGAGTTCGACTGCTGTTGTATGTCCCTGATAGCTGCCTGTGGTTGCGTGTGCGGTTCAGCGTTTTTTTATGTGAATCTGATATTATGCCAATGGGTCCGAAGACCACCGGCACACAAGCCCGGTGGTCTTCGGTAGCGGCATTTTACAGCAGGGGTTGGGGGAAGGGAAGGCTGAGAAGAGTTATCTCCGGTATTTGGGTGCTGCCACGTTCATTCTCACCTCCTAAGTGATAAGGACTGCATAATCACTTTACAATTGTTCTTCTGCACCTTCTTCAAGAAGGAGGTGCAAATGCATGCGTCCCCGTGGATACAGGCAGTTGTTGAATTTCTCGATGGGTATGAACCAGTCATTACCATTGTCATCATAAAAGCACCCCTGTCATTAAAGTTATCGTCCCCGCTAAGGGTAGCAATGAGCTAGGTCTGCCTTGCGTCGTTCTTCCGCTACAGACGTCAAAGAAAAAACTGCCAGGGAATGGAGTCACTTCTTGTCGGTTGTAAAGGCAAAAGCTTCAATGTTTGGCTGAACAACTACGAAGGCGCTCTGCTTCCGCCTCAACGTTTGTATCCTTGTCCTTTTTATCCTTTGCATCCTTGTCCGTTCCGATGCATTGCATTGCGATCCACTTCTGCCTTTAAGATTTGTATTGGCTTCTGCCTTTAGAATTTGTATTTGTGTGGGCGAATACGGTTAATGTCTCTGTTGCTGTGTTGGCTGTTCATCTGCGTTTTTCCGCTCCTTCATATTATTCGCTGAGTATTGGCCAGCACAGCTCAAACTTTAGACAAATTTTGTTGCAATTGCTTTTACTACCCGGCTTATAGGTGCTCTCTGAGAACTTTGGCGTACCTCCGCACATTTTTTTTACACGAAGCTTATTTTTTCATCTGTCGCCTGCTTTCTGTACTGTCTGTCAGCTACTTTGCGTGGGCATGCCTTGGCCACCACGCCGCGTGTTCGACTATTCAAATTAAGTAATCGAAGGACTCTCCCACCCCCGCACCCGGGGCTGAGCCGAGCGGAGGGCGGTGCTGCTCAGACAACGCAGACTGGGTCCTACCCACCCCAGTGTTGATGACGTATATGTACCCGCAAGTGTATGTGAGGATGTGTGCCGGTGTGGCCAGCGGGAGAGGGCCACCCGACGCACATCATATGGGACTGCACCAGTTCCCCGACGAAGCGTCGACAAGTACAACGATTCCGCCGCGGCTCGCGGCTGCGGCGAAATGCTACGACCAAGAAATCCAAACCTGGGCCGTCAGCAGGTCTCGGCGGCTCTTGAAAGACAAAGGCCGAGCGAAACCGCCGGGACGTTGCCCAAGGCGCCGAACGCGGGAGTAGCACGCGCCGTAGTCAAGTAAAGACCACCCGCTGAGAAGACGTAGGGGCCCGCGTCGCGCGCCATTTAATGGTGGTGTCGCTCTGCAGGCGACTACAATAAAGTTGCTTCTATTTATCTATCTATCTATCTCGAGTTTTTGAGCCATCCAGAGCCGTGTGCTGCTATTAAAAAATGATTTTGTCCTCTAAACGACTAACGGGACAAACTGTTTATAAATTGAGAAATATTTGTCATTTCACACCCTACTGACCCGAATGCTCCTTTATTTTGCAGGAACCCACAATTTGAGTGTAGGGTCATGTGCACTAGTGAAATGCCCAAACATTGTGACCACGAAAACACTTATTGTAATGCGTCTCTTCCAAACCACCTTCCCACTTTCACGAAAGAAGCTTCTTAACCTTCTATTTCAGTATGTACTGCGATCTTTGAATGCAAACGGGGAGGGTGGGAAAAACTACGTTTCTAGCTTTTTACCTAGGTAATTTGCTTTTTGTTGCACTCTAGTGCACTTCCGAGTGGAATGCTCTCCAAGCCCACAGAAGACGAAAAATATTTGTCCAGCGATTATCTGACTATGAAGACAGCCAACGTGAATTGACCAAATAAATAGTAGTTACAAAGCCTTAGCTCATACCAAAACAAACTTTTATCGAACAGAACGTCTCTTCCTTTTTTGCAATAAAATACATCATTTATTCTTGTTATTTCATACAAGATTGCCATCAGTTGTTGATGATGATGATGGTTGGATGTTTATGGCGCAAGGCCAACTGGGGCAAAGAGCGCCAAGACAATAGTCATATATGAGGGGTGAAACCTGAAACACTACGAAAAGTCAGCAAAAACACAAGTAAAATAACAAAACGACAATGAGCATGGCTGGTGTATAGGGCCAGGGAGTGATCACGCGTGGTATGAAATGAGGTCTAAAAATTGAACTTCTTCTAAATATTTAAAAACGCACTTGATAGAAAACATGGGATTGTCAGAGAGGAAAAACGCTGGGTGTAGTGGGACGTGTAGTCTGTATAGCTGTGGGAAGTGTTTGCGTCGTGTTGTGTGAAGTGCGTTGCATTGAATGAGTATGTGAACTACAGATAGGGCATCTCCACACCTGCCACACTGGGGTCTTGAAGACCCCGTGAGGAGATACGAGTGTGTGACATGTGTGTGCCCTATCCGTAGCCTAGCAAGGGCAACTTCTGTGTATCTGTTGCGTGTGTCAGTGGTGTATGGTCCCAAGCGTGGTTTTATAACGTGTAACTTGTTATCTGTTTGTTCACTCCAGTGTGTTTGCCATCTGTTGCGAAGTTGGTGTCTGATGTGTGGCTTCATGTCTGTGTATGGCACTGTTGCAATGTCCATTGTATTCAAGAGTGTAGCTGCAGTGGCCATTCGATCTGCAGTTTCGTTCCCGGCAATTCCAGAGTGCCCTGGAACCCAACAGAAAGTTATTTGAAGGTTTGATGCATATGCAGACATGATAGCCTTAAAAACGTGATTGATGACAAAGTTTTTAGAATGCTTTCCTGATGCAAGTGCTTGTACAACGCTAAGAGAGTCCGTGTACACGATGGATTTTACGATTTGATGTTGGACTATGTGATTTATTACCATTAAAATACCGTATGCTTCCGCTGTGAATATACTGCTACAAAAGTTCATTGTTTTACTGACGTTAAAGTTTGGCCCATGCGCAGCACAAGCCACAGCAGTTGCAGTCTTGGACGCATCGCTGTAAAACTCTTCACAGCGGTACTTATGCTGCACAAACAAGAAATGCTGCAGAATCGCAATCCTTGGTGACCTGTTCTTGCTAAACTGCATAAAAGACAGGTCACATGACACAGGGCGGAGATGCCATGGTGGAATTGAATCAATGATGGGCGTCTTGTGAATGCCTGAAAACGAGACTTCAAGCTCAGAGGCTTCTTCTCGCACTCTTAGATGAAACGGCATGGAGATTGATGGACGATTTAAAAAGAGTTGCTGTGAGGATGCATCATTAATGGTCGGAGTAAAAGGATGATTTGTCATAGACATGATTTTGAGGCATATAAAACGTCCATGTACACCCTCTGGTGATCTAGGGACCATTTATTGCATTCTACATAGAGACTTTGGACAGGGCTAGTGCGAAAAGCACCACATGCGAGGCGTAGCCCTAAATGCAGCAACGGGTCCAGCATTTTCAGTGCCGTTTTTGTTGCGCACCCATATACAACACTGCCGTAGTCCAAGCGGGATCCCACTAGGGCGCTATAAACCCGCAGAAGGAGTTGCCTGTCTGCACCATATGACTGGTGAGAGAGAACTTTGAGAATATTCATAGTTTTTAGGCATTTTTGCTTAAGATGTTTCAAGTGTGGGACAAATGTTAGCTTGTTATCGAATATTATGCCTAAAAACTTGTGCTCCTTTTTAACAGGAATTGAAACGCCATTCAGAGTAATATCTGGGTCCGGATGGATCCCGCGCTTTTTGGAGAACACAACACAAGAACTTTTTCCTGGATTGAGTTTAAAACCATTCTTGTCGGCCCAGCTGGCAAGTTTTTTAACACCAAGCTGGACCTGACGTTCACAGATTGACATATTACAAGATTTAAAAGATATCTGTACGTCGTCTACATACATAGAGTAAGAAATGGTAGGTGGCAATGCCTTCCCAAGAGAGTTCATTTTAATTATAAAAAGAGTACAGCTTAGAACTCCACCTTGCGGCACGCCGTTTTCTTGCACATGAATCCTTGACAGTGCGCTACCAAACTCTCACGCGAAACGTTCTGTGAGACAGATAACTAGCCAGAGTGTTGAGCATATGGCCCGAAGCACCGAATGACTTCAGGTCACTGAGGATCCCGTAGCGCCAAGCGGTGTCGTAGGCCTTCTCGAGGTCGAAAAAGACAGTTACGACATACTGTTTATGCACGAAAGCATCCTTAATATACGATTCAAGAGCTACGAGTTGATCATTCGTGGATCGCCCCGCCCTGAAGCCTGCCTGGCTGCCCTCGAGAAGACCGTTGTACTCAAGGAAGTACACGAGCCTCCGATTTATCATCTTCTCGAAGAGCTTGCACAGGCAGCTTGTCAGGGCAATAGGACGGTAACTTGAGGGGGACGACGGGTCCTTCCCTCCTTCAGGAAAGCTACAACTATAGCCTCCTTCCAAGAGTTTGGAATGTGCCCCGAAAGCCAAATCATGTTATATAGGTGTAAGAGTGTTAGAAGAGTGTCTGCATGCAGGTGTTGTATCATTGTGTAAGTGATGTTGTCTGGGCCTGGAGCTGAGGGTTTACATGTGCTCAGAGCAGCCCTCAGCTCATGTAGTGAAAACAGGGAGTTGTAAGAAGTCTGTGATTTGTTGTTGTCATGTAGGGACTTCTTTTCACAACAGGCTTTATGTTTCAGGAAAGTGTTCGTGTAGTGTGCTGAACTGGACACGTGTTGGAAGTGTTGTGCGAGGGTGTCAGCCTGGTCTTCCAGAGTGTCCCCTGTTGTACTGACCAGGGGCAGGCTGTGTGTCTGTTGTCCTTTGAGTTTGCGTATACGTGTCCATACTTTCCGTGTGTCTGTGTAGGAGTTTATTGATGTTATGAATGTACGCCAACTCTCTCGTTTTGCCTCACGGCGCACACGTTTTCCGTATGCCTTGGCCCGTTTGAACAAGAGGAGGTTTCCTGACGTGGGGTACCGACGAAGGATACCCCACGCCTTGTTCTGGGCCTCTCGCGCCCGCCTACAGTCCTCATTCCACCACGGCCTCCGCTGGTTGCGCGGGGCACCAGAGGCGTGGGGAATGGACTTCGGCGGCGTCGAGGATGTGCGCCGTGAGCAGTTGCGTAGCTTCTTCAACGTGTAGGTGTCCTATGGATGTGTGGTGTAGTTTGGATGTCTCTGTAAATGTATTCCAGTTAGCTCGTGCTTCATTGAACCTATTATGGGAAGATAGACTGCATGGGCCTTTACCTATGTATGTTAGTGAGGTGGGGAAGTGGTCACTGCCATATGGGTCAGTGCCCACACCCCACTCGAGAAGAGGAAAGAGAACTGCAGAGCCAATTGCCAAGTCAAGATATGAGTATGTGTTGTGTCCTATGTTATGGTATGTAGGCTGTTTATTGTTGAAAAGGCATGCTCCTGAAGATGTAAGAAATTTCTCTATCAGGCGACCTCGGGCATCCGTGCGAGAAGAGCCCCAAAGAGAGTTGTGAGCATTAAGGTCGCCTGTAAGAATGTATGGTTCGGGCAGCTGGTCAACCAGTGCCTCGAAGTCAGAGGTTGAAAGTGCAACATCAGGAGGAATGTATATGGAGCATACCGTTATCAACCTATTAAATATTATTGTTCGAATTGCCACAGCCTCGAGGACAGTGTTCAGAGTGACAGGGTGGCATGCTAAAGATTTTCGGGCAATTATGGCCACACCCCCAGAAGAGTGCGTGCAGCCATCCCTGTCCTTTCTGTATATCAAGTAACTGTTCAAGAAATTTGTGTTTTTGGAATTCAGGTGTGTTTCCTGAACACACATTACACTTGGCTGATTGGCATGCAGGATCTCATACACGTCATCAAGATTATTCAGAAGGCCTCTGCAGTTCCATTGAACAATATTTTCTCTTCCCATTATGATGTGTTCGGAGCTACTGGAGTGTGACTATTTATGTAGGGTCTTTTGGGGCTTGGACTCTTGGAAGGGGTTTTCTGGCCTTCTCTACTGTCCTGGACGCCGCAGCCCGTTCCTTCCGCTGGGATGGAAGCCGGAAGGGCTCGACGTCCATGTCGTCATCTGAAGGCAAGGGGGTGACCAGTGGACTGGGCCCCCTTGACTTGGTACCCTGTCGGGTGTTCTTTGCCTGCGCCGCGGGCGGGGCAGGCGGTGGAGCTAGGATGGGCGCTGCTGTGGGCCCTCCCGTCTCCATCTCCCTGCCCTCAGGTGTCCCTAGGGCAGGTGAAGAGGAAACAGTGAGAGCGGCAGAGCTCCCAGCGGCGATTCCAATCGCCACATTTGCTGGAGTCGCCACACTGGGCGAGTCCTGACACCGCTGGACTACCGAAGGCAGTCCGGCAAGAGGCGGGGCCCCCGCAGCCTCTACAGGTGTTGTAGAGGCAGCAGGTGGCTGCTCAGCTGGGGGCTGGGACAGCAACACATCAGCAGCAAGGCTGCACTGTGTCGCTGTGCTGACCAAACGCCGCCCCAGCCCCCGGCGGGCAGCGTCTGCATAAGATGTAGCCGAAAGCAGCTTGTGCTTTTGGCGTGCCTCAGCAAAGGTGATGTTTTCTGTTACTTTTAGTTGTAGTATTTCTTTTTCTGCTTTGAATTTTGGGCAGGTTCGCGAATAAGCAGCGTGTGGACCACTGCAATTCGGGCACTTGACTGTGATGTTTGGACAGTCATCCGACGAATGGTCGGACTCTGAACATTTAGGACAAGTCAGCTTTCCTCGACATGATTGAGTTCCATGGCCGTATCGTTGGCATTTAAAGCATCGCCTGGGATTAGGGACATATGGTCGTACATTGCAGCTTAGGAAGCCCACTTTGACCTTTTCGGGTGGGGTTGTGAAGTCAAATGTTAGGACAAGATGCTTGGTTGGGATTTCTTCATTTGCTCTGCGGATTACAATTCGTTTGACAGAAGTTACTCCTTGAGGTTGAAGCGCCTGAAGAAGTTCCACCTCTGTCTCAGACTGTAATTCCTTTTCTGAGATTACACCTTGAGAGGAGTTGAGAGTTCTATGTGGAGTCACAGTAACAGCCAGGTCAGCCAACGTGGTCTGTTTCAGGAGGTTTTCGCTTTGATTTTTTCTTTTTACTTGAACAAGTAGGTCTCCGGATGAAAGCTTCTTAGCATCATAGTCTGAGCCGACAACCGACTCAATGCATTTAGCCAAAAGAATGACTGACTTCTTGCCAACAGGGGTGTCCCCTGTGGAATGAACTACAAGATGTTTATAGAAATGTTCTGCCTTCTCTTTAGCAAGTACTTCGGTGCGGCCTCTTTTGGGAGGCCGATCATTGGAGGGGGGGGGTTTGAGAAAATATCATACAGTATGTATAAAAGCAGGGAGACGGGGGTACTTTCTCCTTTGACGTTACCCTGGTAGTCAAAGAGGTCCCGGAGCTCCCTGCCTGGTAGACAGGCAGGGAGCCCATCGGCCGGAGCTTGACCAAGGCTCCGACGGCCACCGTTACAGGTTTCTACCCTTCACCTTAAAAACACATCACCACGGTAGGTCACAGCTTATGTTGGGGGGCTCGGGGTCCGCGGTATCGCCAGTACCGTCACCATGAATACTCAAGGTGCCCCGTGCGGGGCCATCAGTTGTTGCCAAATTTGAGAAAGTCTCTGAATATGGCTGTTTGTAGACCCGTGAACCTAACCAGAAATTTATGTCGCGAATATAAGTTTAGCCTATAGAGAACATGATTAAATCGACAGGTATTATCATCACAAAAACACGGATAAAGAAAACTTCATTACGGGGTGGAATTACGTGTTGACGGCGTAGTAGCGACTTCCAACTGGAATGAGTATTTGGGATGAATTCAACCATAACGTCCTCTTAGAATTTAGAAATTAGGAATAAATCCGAGGAACAATTACCTAACAGGTACATACTGTGATTTCCTAACAGCGGCAAGCAGATCTGAAATAAAACAGAGCACAAAACCAACAGCGTAGTCCTGGAAGAAATAATAGGATGGTGGTGGAGTGTAAACACAGCCTCACAAATTGTTGAAAATGCGCGGTAAATAAATAATCAACCACCAAGGAAAGCGTCATGTTAAGTTCTTATGGTCGGTAAACAATATGTCTTAGATCTTACGTAATGCGCCGGAGAGAGAGACAAACCCCTTCATTTTACAACTGTAGATTAGGGGGAAGGGAGGGCCGAGGCCCATATGGCTCCGGCGACTGCAAGGGCTGCTTCGGTTAGACTTTCCTGAAACGTCAGGTTACAGCTCCACAATGCCTGTGCCCAGTAGTGGGTCGCGGGGCACGGGAAAACGGGTCGTGTGGACGCTCACAGAGGGAGTGAAAGTGGTACCAATGAGCAGTGTGGTAGAAATGAGTGCAGTGTGGTGTTGGAAACCCTGTGTGGGTGCGTGTGCACGAGCGTGGTTCTGTGGGGGAAGCAGTGGGCGTGTAGGACGCGCCACCTGTTCGTGGCAGCGTGTCTTAGCGACGGGTGCCGTGAGCATAGTGCCTGTAGAGGAGTGGGTAGTTCTGGACGACTTCCCGATATGTTAGCGGTTCATACCAAGAGCCGTTAGGACACCGTAGTTAGGCGGAATAGAGGGGCCTGCTCGGGTGGTCAATGTTTGAGCTTGATGGTAGAGCCGCCTCATTACCGCCTATGCCGGTGTGAGCCGGAGCTCACAGCAGCCACCCAGGCTGTGTGGAAAGCTTCTTCCGCAACATTTGTAGTGCGACTTTAGAGATGGTGCCCTTGGCAAAGTTGCAAAGTGCTCCTTGGGAGTCGGTGGGAATTTTTATAGGTGGGGGGGTATGAGCGAAAGCGGGGCAATAGCCGATTCTTCCGCTGTCATCGGGGAGTTGGTGAGGATGGTGAGGTAAGTGGTCAGAGAATCACCGAGTGCGGTAACCACTATCGCAGTGAAGGCTTCATTGGAAGCTATTGCGCTGCGTCTGCGCACGCAATGTGCTACGTGGATGTGTAGTGTGTGTTGTGACGCCTTTCTCTAACTTGTCGTCTGGCCGAATCGAAAGTTCGGTGCATGTTTCGAGGAATTGACCTGATTGTAAGTCGTTGACGTATGTCTTTTGGGAGATAAATAGCTCTTAATTATGCTTACGTTAGTCGCACAGTGTGCAGCTCGCTTTCAGAGGAATGCTTCTTATCAACGTCCTTCACAGAACTTTTCCCTCTACTCGAGCAGACTAGCTATTCAGCGTGTGCTCGAATGGTTAGCACCGGTTAGTACTGCTCGAGATGGCACGCAAAGCTCCGCGTTCATCGCGGTCTTGTCTTTTGGGATTAACTGAGATGAATCGAGGGGTACGGGTGGGTTGAGTTCACTCCGCTAGGGGATCTTTTGTCCTGGGAGGGATTGTGACAGTCTGTTTATTTGAGCTGTTCTATGTGTCTTGACAAGTTCGTCTATGACGTTGTGGATACCCAGGGAAAGTAGTCTTGCAGCGTGGCCGTAGGAGGTAAGCAGCAACGTGGCTCTGTAGGCTTTGCGGAGTAGCGTGTCCAAGTCGCTTTTGCTGGCTTTTCGTAGATTCGCATAACGTAGGCGGCAGCAGAAACGGCTTCATTATAAAGCTTTCAACAAGTCTGAGGTGTTCCATTTCTGACATTTTGGGATGTATGCTTTTCATTTAATGAGGCCTATGGCCTGCCGTTAGTCCTGTTGTGTGATGGTTTTGCGCTCTTTGCTTGCATTGCGAAACCTAGAACCTGCAAGTTACTTGCATGCGGTATGGGGTGATTATTATTTGTTATATGGATGTTTTGTTTGGAAGGAGATTTTGTTCGCGGAGGGTGTAGGAATAATAGATCGCATTTGTAGACCGACCAAGTCAGGCTGCGTCTTGTATTGTGTGAGCGGCTTCCGTGGTTCACTGTTGCAGGACTTCCTCGTATGGGCGTCGCTGGCGCGGGGTATCTTTAGCGTGATGTCTGGTGTATTGCAGATCTTAGTTCTGGTATGTTTACTAGGCTGCGTGCTGTGGGTATCATTGCCAGATTGAAAAGCAAGGGTGAGAGGACAGCGCCTTGAGGAGTGCCTCTTGCCGGTATTGGGAGTTGGAGAAAGGAGGGGGCCTTATCTGAGTGGGCCTGTCCTGTCAGCGAGAAAAGAGAGCAGGTACGTGTGTCTGCGTTGCCCTTGTTTGAATGAAGAGACCACTTGTATTGCTGCGAGGGAGATGTGATCAAAGCCTTGTGAAGGTCTAGGGCGAAGATCGCGGCGTTGTTATTTTTCGAACGGGCTTGAATGATGCCGTGCTGGATTTGCATGTGTGTACCTTGAGGTGATAGCCCAGCTAGGATACCTATGAGGCTGGTAATGTAGGAGGCCTTGTTCCTCAAGGTGCCTTATTATACTGTTGTGCATTATGTCCTCGAGATGTTTTCCCGTTTTATCAATTTGGGAGGATTAAGGAATATCGAGATGTTGCAATGTTTCCAGGTAGTTTGGAGGGTGCCCGCCCTCCAGTGGTGGTTGGGCAGTGTCGTGATTGTGTGGAGAGCTTGATCGTGTAGTGTATTTGTGTTTTGGTGATTTTGTCTGAGCCTGGAGCTGCTCCGTGTTGGGGTCTTATTATGTCAATGGTTACCTTTGCCGCTGTGATTTCTCTGTATTATGTGAGGTTTGGTGCGCCTCGATATATTGTATAGGATGGTGACGTTTCCGCTGCTGAGAGGATGTACATGTTTTGTAGTATCTACATAAGTTGTTGTCCCGTGATTGCCTGCTTGTGGAGTGGTTGGCGTATACGCCACGTAGTGCGTGAAGTGGAAGCTGCGGGGTCCATGGATGGTCCCAGGAGGGCCCAGGTGCGTTTCATACACAGTCCTCCCTCATTTCGTCGCATGCTTGGGGCCAATGTGCGGGGGGTAAGCTACGAAGCATGGTCTATGATGTCCCTGTAGAATGGGACAATGCGTTTTAAGGACGTTTCTGTATTTTTGTATTCTCCACTTGCCTTTTATACTGTGACACACCTTCCGAAAATAGACTATGCGTGCGTCGGGATAGGGAGCTTGTAGTTCGTGATGTACAGGTTCTCTGTTCACCCCATTTGCTTGTATGATTTGGTTGAGCCGACTTTCTAGCTCTTCGTCCGTTCGGTCGGAGGGCGGCGGGAAGTTTAGGGTCGACATGCGAAAATGTCCTAATTAGTGATATGTGTTTGTTACGTTTTTTTATTAATGTAGCTTTGTACGCGAAGGTAATTTTGAAAGTGTAATGGCCCCTTCCAAGTGCATTTAGGGTGGGTGTCTAGGTGATGCCGCGAAGACGATGGGAAAATACGAGATCAGGTTTTATGCCCGTTTTCGCACTGTTGCCTATAGGGAATTGTCACTGCTCGGAGGGCGCGACGAATAAGTACAACTAATGCCGCCCTGCGGAAACTTGAGCAAACTTTGGGTCGGTGAGAGCCAGATGTCTGGCGCTCGGTTCTTTGTTTGTGCGATTCTGCAACTGTTTTTGAAAGGTGTCTCGTGCTCGAAAACTGCTCTGGCAAATAGTTTTCTCGTGTCTCAAATGCTTCTGTGCGATTTCTGGAAAATTACGGGGCTGAACCACTGCTGCCAGCCTCGCGTGCCCGAGAAGGGACAGATATTGTACGTTGCCGCGCGCGTGCACACCGCGAAAGAAATTGACAGGAATGACATCGTCGCAAAGTCCTATTCTCAGCAAGGGAACCTTATTTAGAGCGCCTATTCAGGTCAGTACCACTTTTTTCTTGTATCATAGCGTAATAAAGTGACCCCTGCGTGTACAACGGCACTCCACGACAGAAGCGTGTTTGTGTGGTTGTTTCCTCTGTTCGCGCAACCACACAAGTTACTTTTCCGGTGGCCCTTCTTCAGCTCAGTTGGTGTTAACACTAATTAAAAACGCATTCCAAACGTTATTAGCATATGACAAAGTAAACGCAGTTCCACCCAGTGTAGAATCTGCTGCGGAGCTGCGGTTTTCGTTAGGAAGTTTCCGTTTAGGTTCGGCTTCTTTCTCGGAAGTAATGTTAGTCGTCTTGGCGGCTAATTGTGATACAGTTTGTTCAGACTATTCATAATTCTCCAAAAAAGTATTTCCTCCGCCTCCCAATTAACTGCTTAAACAAGAACCTCAACATACAGAGTGCGCAAAACGCATTAAAGTAGTCAGTGCGTATGAATGCAACCTTGCCTTTAATAGCTTGCCACGCTCCCGCTTCCAATGCGTGGCCGAACTCTGTAGACTTCGGGGAACAAAGTAGGGCAGTAAGGGGGATGCGTATTCAACGTCTTGAGATTGCTTTTGGCAGTGAAGTGCTGTGAATATATTCTTGTGCCGCCTTCTAGCATCCATTTGGTGCCGTGAATCTCACTATAAAAAGGTTACTGCTGTTAAAACAATAGTAGCGGAAGCCGTAATACCTTGTGTTATGCAAATACTACGGCATGCGATTCACAAATAACACTCAAAGCAAACGCTCTTGTTTTACGGCCCTGCGTGTTTCCGCTGCGCATAAACCGTAATCGTACTCATAATTTTACTCTTTCCAGTGACAAAAAATGTCATGGCTTTCTTACTTACTTACCTTTTCTTACTAATAAAATCCATTTCTTGCGACGCTTATTCTGCCACGGCTTCCCGATAAACCTGTACAGAACGATGCCAGGCTGTTCTTCGCGATTGTGGCAGTCCTTCACGCAGCGTAGCAGCGCTGTCACTTACTCTTTCCTGCAGCATTTCGATCTTTTCGGACCCTGCAACTTGCAGTTATACGTGTTTCTTAAAAACCTCCGCCACACACCGTCGAACCGCACGCAGACCGCGTGTTTTCACGTGTTCTGAGCGCGTGGTCGCGACATCCACCGACCCAATGTTGCTAAGCGGCACGAGAGGTGGCGCTGAAGTCACGGGCAAACTTCAGTGTCCGGTGCCTATACGCGTAGGTATATCCGGGCCTTAAGGTAGAGACAATTGTAATTCTTATACTGTTCCCCAGAAGAGTCAGCCTTTTTAACACGAAAGTGTTTTCTACCGGGTTCCACCAAGATCTGACTGACGTCATATCCGTCACGGAAATGTCATCGCCACACAATCCGGCTGCGCCAGGATTCGAGCCGCGTAATACGTCGCCACAACGATGGGTGCTAGGCGCTTTACCAAATGCGCTACGAGTTGAAGCACTAACTGCCGTATGAACGCGTCATATATCTTTCTTATAACCTCCTCTCTCACGATGGTGCTGCAGTGTGCGAGAGGTGAAGTACTGCATCACAATGCTAATGAACACTGACATTTGGCGCCAGCAGAGCTCGTCGCAACGTTACCGTCTACCGTACACTCCACGAAGCAGGGACACACTGGTCGCACATTTGCGAAAGCGATGCGCTAGCATATTGTCGCTCACCCAGAACACCCACAAGACAGCGCAGCAAATCATGCTCTTTCGCTGCAGCGGACCGTGAGTTCACCAAACAATTCGCTGGCAACCTGTGCGGTTTCGTTTGCGTGGATTGCGAGCGCGTGTGGTTTCATTCGGGTTTACGCAGTGCTGCGGCGCATTCAATCCAGTGTGGGATGTTGATGCGTCTGACCTTGCCATACTGATGGAATATAAATAGAGATGTGCAAGTTCAAATCGACGCAGAATAAAGATCAACTGATCCTGTGAAGGCCCATCTCACTGCAGTGTTTTACCGACCGCTATGAAAGAGAGATCAACCACTTTTTTTGTTGTCCGCGTGTAGCCCTATGGCACGTGAAGGGAACTGAAGTTCCCCATTAACAAGAGGGGGTGATTGTCTGCTTCTCGCAGTGCTCCCATGAGGTCATGTTTGAAGTTGTGTTGGATGTTTTTGTGGAGCTGTATACATTCAGCACGTGTAACCTGGTGTTTTTGGGTTAGAGAGGATATAGTGTGACGAAGTTATGTGTAATATTTAGCTATAAGAAGACCCGACGTTTTCCGCTGATGTTGCGATGTATGAGTGTTGCTGGGATTGAAATGTATGGTATGCAACTTTTTCCCAACAATACCCGTTTTATGTAGTGCTACAGCCATGGAGGGATTCTGCATAATGGACAGGCGTGTTTAGAGTGCGGAGCGTTTTGTGCGAAAGCCTCTGCAATTCTATAGCCAGGCAGTGTGTGATTAACATGTTGGTGTCTGGTTCCATTTCTATTGGTAGCGGGTGGTGACACATGGGTCGAATGTTCGCATTGCTAGTCATTGTGGTATAAGCTCTTTCATGCATGTCACTAGTTCATTTTCCAGAGCAGGTATAGAATCCTGCATGGCAGCTCGTGCATGTACACTTAGCCGTGAAGTTATAGGTATTCTAGCCCTTGTGGCCGTATTTCTGCGGCTCAATCTATTGCACTGCATTTTTTGCACTCCCTGTTGTTGCCTTTAGTCTGAGTAGTTGGGATTGTGTGGGGAAGTGTTTGTGGCATGATTGTTCGTTTGCATCTTTCTTGTTGAGAGGATGAGTGTTGACATTGTTTGTTCTGTAAGAGACTATGTTCTTTTAGGTCGGCGTTCTCTGGCCGCACTTTGAGAATTTCAGCTTGTAGGGTCTGTATTTTTCTTGTAAGTTGTCAGGGAAAACTTCGTGCCAAGGAGTATTACCACGGACCTTGGGTAAATCATCTCAATCATTAAAATAAGTTCCCCTGAAACACAGCATGATTGTGATATCGAGGAAGATGACACAAAAAGTTTGCATCTTGTTTTTTTTAGTTGCTAATGTAGTTAATGACCTACTTATAACCTGTGGAAACCTTATTTGCTTCAACGCATGACGGCTGTATAACTAGAGACCTTTAAAGGCGGCCAGTCGCAGTTTTGGTTTCAGCGGGTGCAGCGAAACATGGGATTTTGTATAAACAAAGCTATTCAGGTAACCGTCAGGTGGATATCGCAGAGCAGAGCTGCCATAGCTCTGTCAAATCTGCGTCGCCGGCAGTTTCTGCGAGTGCCCCTACGTACTGATATCGTCAGCCGCCTAATTAAAAAGCAACCATGGACGTGACGCAGGCGCTGCGAAGGAAAATTGCTGCCGCGGCTAGAGAACAGTGGGAGACGCTCGAGACTGTGGATGGGGAGGCGCGCGCTGGGAGCAGTCGGCCAGCCTGCCTACAGGCCCAGATGTGTTAGGCTAAAAACTGCGGCGAATATTCGATTGCTCCTCCCGTAAGCTGTGCAGACGACGGTTTTTTATGCAATTCGCCATCGCATCATTAACTAATTTATCGCGTGTGCTACTTTGTTTGGCATTGAGTTTCATTTCGTGCAGAGGTATTAAGTAATCGTTCCAGCTACCGGCGCTGGCCTGCGCCACTTCCCGGCCGGGGCCGCTGCCTGGACATCGACTGTGCGGCTCACTCAGTGTGCTTTTCGTGTTCCCGGCGTGTTTTCGCGCGCAGTGTAATAAAATCAATAAGAATAAAGTGCCCGGAATCGCTGTAGAACTTAGGGCGCGGACAGCATCAAGATGAGCCAACGAAATCTCGGCGCCTCCGCCGCAACGAAGGGGTCGTTCGTTCCACGAGAGCAGAAGTTCTGACCACCGATCGTAGAGGCGCGCTGGACAGGAACGCCGGCCGTGTTGAAGCGGCCAACACAAACTTGTGACGTGTTTGGGTGTTGTTTATTTACTCCACATCCAGGGAACGTCGATTGCGCGAGGTACCGCCGCTGGCTGCTCGGTGGCGTTTCGCACGCTTTAGAATTGATTTTAATTGTTCTAAGCTCCATTTTCTGATGATATTTTCCAGATGATGTATGTATGTTCCAAACCAATTTATCTATAAAGTTATTTCGCCTGCAAAATACTGTGTCATTACATCTTTAAAGGACAATGGGACGACAAGATTCTACGGGATATCAACGCTGCGGAATTGCGATATTTTGTTCAAACCAGTACCGCGCTGTTGGGATTAATTGTACACTGGAACGCCTTGCATTCCCGTTGCAAAACTGCAGTGCATGTTTTCCTACAGGGCCGATAACGAAAAATTGCATAGATTGAATGAGCATTTGCCTACTGGTGCGTTTCCTGCGCAACCCTCGGCAATTTCAGTTACATACTCGGTTAATGCGCTTATTGTTGCCTATACATGGAGTCATAAGAGTGTTTCATCAGTTTGGGAGGGGCCGTGAAAAGCATTATTATTATTATTACAAAATATACCTCACCCAACAGTGTACTTTCGGCCCGTAATTTCTTAATTCCCGAAGAGCGAAGAGATTGTTTGCAGAGCTTGATACAGGTGCGGTATTTTCCTTTCGGCTCCTGAAGCGCCTGTTACATAGTTTTCTATAGGAGCAAGGCTAAACCGGAATACGTGTTTATTTCAGCTAGGTGGTATTGTTATGTTCTCACGCGTTTTTCCTCAGCATCTGCAGCGCCTGAAGCGAAGCATGCACATGTCTAGAGAGCTGCGACCGAAAGAAATGCAACTTTTCCCCAATAACTTCAACGTCCGTGGTCATGTCCTCAATGTAGTAAAAAGGTAAAAGATCAGCAATTTAAATCAAAATAGGTTCCAGCACACACCCAAGCATCCATATTGCAGGGACCGTGATTCATTTAAATTCTAAACGTGTCAATAAGGTGAGTAGGTTCTGTGATCGTATTGCGTAGGCAAAATGACTGAATAAGTAGCGTATAACTGTTTCGAGCATCTCAAGCTAGATCAATGTTAAAACCACCAACCGCAATATATTTGTTACCCTATCATTGAGGCCTGCTCAGAATAGGTGCCATTGACAAGTTACGAGGTCGGTAGAACACATCAACGAGTAAACCGAAATCAAGTCTGATGAACAGTGCTCCCATATATTTATCATTCCTTGGTTATTCCTTCCTTGCTTATAATTGCTATTCCTTCTTTGAATTTTGCTATTGATGTAGTTGTTCATGAATTTTGTTGGGTACTTTTTTCCTAAATATATAATGATGTTCTAATATTCCTGTTTGCATTTCTCTTTCTTGTGTTGGCTATAAGCCCTCACATTTATCTTGTTTGTATAGCCCCCATTACCCCATGCTTCTACTAAAGCCTGTGAGATTTCTGTAAAATTTTATTCTTTGCAATATAAAAGTTCCTTCGGAGTAATTTAATGTCCTTTCTGAAGTGGTCATTTTCGCCCTTTACATCCGCGAGTCCGCTGCGAATGCGCACAACGTTTCTTGAATTTTTCGAAGCTTTCATTATTAAGGGTGGGAGAATCTCCGTTTCCAAAAACAAATTGCAGCTGAGGAACCCTTGACCTGAGAGAACCTTCGCCGCTTACTTTATGCTGCGCAATTTTTTCTCCCCCCGGACCTTTAACATGTCAGCAAAGACATCAGCCATGCCCACACTTAGGTATAGACCCAGTTAACATTGCATGTTTACACAAAAACACGAACTTTCAAATGCATGTTCAACACTTGGCAGAAACAGCGACGACAATGCACGTGTAAACTCAGTACAAAGACATACAACACCAACATGCAAAATACGATGGAGGCTCGTTCGTCATGATTTGTCGCCGCTGCTACTGCTAGACCGATGGGCGAGAAAACTGCCGACTTGCTCGAAGCGATAATAGTTCCTTCTGCTGTAGCTTTGCTTTGATCGCGTACTGGGAACTGTCGGCACTAGCAACATTTTACAAGGAAATGCCATTCGCAACAAATGTGCTGACGGAGAACAACCTGTACGCAGAGGAAGCCTCCCTTTAAAAAATGTTGTTGATCCCCTTTTCATGGGAATAAGTAAAACACGAAAGTTAAATGCGCATTTAGAGGAGCACTTGAATGTTTGTGTGCGTCGATATGAACTTGCACATGAGTATTTATATTTATTCGGTATTGCAACCATTACACCCATCAACAATACACATTGGATTGCACTCGCCGGAACATTGCGTTAATCCGATTGAAACCCCAGGTATTTGCAAACCGTACTAAAGAAACCCAACGGGCTGTCAGCGAATCATTTGGTGAATACACGGTCCCGCTACAGCGAAAGCAGCATAATTTGCGGGTCGGCAGCTGCCTTGTGGGTGTACATGGCGACCCACGTCCTGCTAGAGGGTCGCTTCGGCAAAGTGCGACCACTTCGGCCCTGCTTCGTGGCGTGTACGCCAGACGCTTGCTTTGCGACTAGCTGAGATTGTGGAACGCTAGAAGCAGAGTTCTAGATTAGACCGTGAATTGCGTGAACGCGTTCCACCCTCCCGCCGGCATGTCTCTCGTCACACCAAAGCAGTCAGGAGCCCGACATTCGCCAGCCGGCGTCGGTGCCTTTCTGCCCTAATGCAAGAGTTTTCCTTAACGTGGCCAAGGTGGAGGAATAAGTTATTCGTCCACCGTGCACGGGGCCATCACACCCGCAGCATAGGTGGCGGACGGATAAACACCGCAGCTTACGCTGCTAACGCTGTCCCATCGAGGCGCCAAGTATCTGTGTCCATTAGCGCCATGACGCACTACTTCGCTACACCTCGCCTAAACGGCAGCACCTACGTGAAGGGAGAATGTTATAAGAAATGGTATAAACACGTTTCACACCTCCCGTTGCGGCCAGATTGATTGTGAGTGTCAATGTAACTTTTTCTGGCGATGTCATTTCCGTGACGGATATGACGTCAGTAAGGTCTTGCTGTACCCCCGGCATGAAACACTGTCGTGTTAAAATCAGGACGAGTCACCAGCAACTGCCAACTGCACAAAAGAATGAATCCTAATCGCCCGTTTCTGCTACTGCTAGAATTTTTATGTTGAAGGACATGTGCCATTTGTCAAAGCACATTGAAATGTTGTCCAAGTCCGTTTCGAGGTTAGCAATATTATCGACTACAATGGTCTCTAGATTGTTTTCGGGGCAAGTGATTGATGTATTTGGAAGAAGCGTAGTGGCAAAAGGCTCGCACCTTGAGTGAAAGGGGAGGTTACCTTGAGCAGACATGACCCGTGGTGTCAAACAAAAGTAATAGTACTCGGCAAGAAGAATTCATAAATTAGCCGCGTATGTGCTCACTTCCCTCACTTCCCTCCAAATGTCATCGAAAGACGATAGTCTTTGGCTGCTCTGCACGTGAATGCCTTTTTTTTTCCTCCGCCAACCCCTCATGCTCTTGCCGTCCCATTCGGGCCTCCTGAGATACACACTGAGGAGGGCTGCTGAAGACAGTTTAATTTTCCCGAGTTTCCATTGCTCGCGCCGTGTGCTGTCCTTTTGTTACTGTTGGGCGTTGGAACACTGTCACGGTGTCGAGGCTCGCGCGAAGTTTTTGGTATTTTCGGTCGAAATTACATATGAACACGTATTTTTCACTTGCTGTTGCGCAGAAGTAGGCACACACGTACTTTCTTTAAAGGAACACTGCGAGAATTAGTTGCGCAGTAAAGTTTTTTCTCAAATAAGCCAAATGTTTTCTTTTTTCTCAACAGCGTTCGCAAGTATAAGATATGTTTACAGATTCAGTTGTTCGGAAAGGCTTTGGCTAAAAAAAATCTTGTTGAAAAATTTTTTTTCAGTTGGCTGGTTTGCTGAATTGGGGTACAGACAGGGTTACACAAAAATTAAAATTGTAGAGTTAAAGAAGCCCAAGAAAGAAGCAGTATTTCTAATATTGGTTCGTGGTCCTTTTACCTGTACACAATACATGCAATGGCGCGGTTGCGTATGGCTGCCCACGGGAAAAAAAAAACTAAAGTAACATGCACTCAACCATTTTCAAGAAACGCTTGTGGCGGGAACACTTAGCAAGCTTTCAAAATATTTAGGCAGCAAAAATCGCCAATAACCCTTTTTTGTTCAAAACAAAAAACTATTTCGGGACAAACAGGGGCAAATGAGGTTAATGTTTTAAACAAAGAATTGTACACTTTTCACTGCTGTGCCTTGATTCAGTCGTGCTTACATTTTTGTGTAATCATTGTTTTAGGGCCTAGTATTAAAATATGTTATCCCTGTGTGTGCGCATTTGATAGACGACATGAGGTGACAAGAACAATGCGCAGAAATGTTTACACCCCACTAGACTGGTGATCGTGAAGGCAGTTTATTAGGCATAGGGCCAAGTTTATAATTGTGAGGTGACACTTGTTCTAAGCATTAGGCAAACCTTGGTGCCTTAACTGCATTAATCTTAGACAAAGTCGCCGTTCTGTTTGGGCGTTTGACCTGCTAGCAACCGTAGAAACGTGCATCTGTACCGTCGCCACACCCCGCATTTGCGGTACCCTTAGCTGACAAGAACTTTCACCTAATTCTTTGTGGAGACGGAATTAGCTGAACGGGCGTATTGCAGTTTTAGTACTGCTACTGAGGTCCCGTTTCCGCCGTCTAAACTGTTGCTTAATGCCTTTCGTTGCGATGAAGGGTAAACCAATTCTACGCCGACGCCGCGCCGAGAATGGAGCTGCACATACAGCAGGTATTGCTGCAATCATTTTTGAAGGATGTGGCACCCGTGAATTTTGAATTTATTCTATTTTTGGGGCACAGGGAAATTCAGGGGTGGGTTAAAACAGCAGCAAAGAGCGTGCAAGAACAAGGGTACGTGTTTGGGGCTATTGCTTTCATTGCATCTGCAAAAAAAGTGACAACATTTTAGGTGTTCGTACATTATCATGCAAAATAGATGATAACGTAATAGAGCGAGCTAGTTCACAAAATTATTTTGTGAATACAATGACGATTCAGACAGTGTAGACATAGATCGCGAAATTTATACAAACAAGTACAAGAAATATAGCGCGATTTTTCTTTCTTCTTATTTCTTTGTGCCACTCAGACCAATAATAATGGCACCGTTGAAGGCCACATTAAACGTAAGCATGGATAGGCTGGTGGGGCACAGCGATTCGGCACACTAAAAAGATAAAACTCTTAAGCTTTCTCCCGCATACAACTTTGTTCTCAAATGAAACACCTACGCTTGAAAAATTGCGTTCCATCCGCCGGAATCAGGCTTCCGGAGTTCCTTTGCGAAACGGTAAGACATATATGTTTAATTTTTAACGTGTTTGCTCTTTGCGAAAGCTACTAAACAGCGAAAGGTTCAGGAAAAGGCAATAGCGTAGCAAAACTGCTAGGACAAAGAGATGAATTTTCGGGCCACCTGTACAAATACTGGTGCTTTGCTGGAAAATAAATCATCTACTTGGTTGGAGCCCTCAAAACATAATTGTAGAATATCATTGTGGCCCCTGAAAAACATTTCCTGACCTAATCCCCGTTTCCATCCCGCACATGCACGTGCTTGTTTTGTTTGAGTAGCAGCGAAAGTAGAAATATCTAACGGCACGAGATTTACAGGCATCTGTAAACCAGTTCTTTTGGGACCACGTGTCAACCAGACAAAAAGCGGGCTCTATTTATGGCCCCTGATTTCCCTCCTTCTGTGCTCTTTCACTGCACAAAACGTTGTTCACGACAACAGAGCGTGCCTCGTGCGTTGGTGCTGTCCTGGCTTCCGGCACAGTCCGCGTTCTGCTGCTTCAACCTGACACCAGCTGCAACAAAGAGGGGTGTATGGTGAACGTTTCTGGAGTGCATGTCCTCATAATCTCCCGCAAACATGGTTCATTCTAAGCAACCAGTCCCGACCAATGAAGGAGTCCTATTCAAGCAGTAATCAGTGTGTTGGTTGAATACTACTTGTCCCATCACCATTTAAATACCAAGCTATCCCCCTATCCTGTGTGTTTAATGTCACCATAGACGTCAAACTCTTATCCGTGGTGCTTGTTTCTGTTGGCCCCCTGAATTTGACCCCTCCGACAGTGCGAGAAGGTCAGCACCCGAAACTGGACAGTTTTAGGCAAATTTAACGCTTGCGTTTTTTTCCTAACAAGACACCAACAGGGCAACCAATCATGAGCACGCCGCCCGAGACGAAAAAGTCCTCAAGCTTCGAGCCGCCATCCTACCTGCAGGATCGTTGTTGGCTGATACCAGTTTTGACGGTTTCTATAACGTTTCTTAACTCCATCATTATTTCGAATAAGGGATACTTGTACGTACTTTACATGGACCACTTCGTCGTCGACCGTGAAACTGCGTCCTGGGTGGACAGCACTACCCTCGTGACCGCTTCTCTCATAGGTATGTGCAGTTTTGCTCTCCGAGACATTTTTGAAGTAACGGAAAAGTAAGAGACCCCGTTGTTTTAATTTTTTAGTGTGTTTGAAATGAGAAATGTTGGAAACACAAAGAACAACTGGGGCAATTGGACACTTATAATTCGCTACAGTCCTTCGTAGGGAGGGTTTCCGTGCCTCTGATGGTTCGAGGTGTAAGTATCGTGGCAACCTGAGTAGCACACCAGTTGTAGCAACACTAATTTTTAACAACTCATTGGCGCGAAGGACGAGAGGAAAGAATAAATCAGAAGCAATATCTTATTAATATGATAAACAGGTTAATCTCTCAGAAGTTAGAGTTTACCTGATGGCCTCGAAGGCATCCAGTAGTAAGGACCCTGATTATCTCACAGAAAGCAATACCTGGTACGCCAGTGTGACGACTTTGAGCTGAGGGAGTATTTTACTATTAGTACGTACTCATTCGCTTATGTGTGTGCGTCTCTAGCACTTTTTTTACTTTTATGACAGTGGTTATGGCCTGTTTATGCATGTCTGAGATCAGACTAGTAAAAGCAAGATTGAAAAACCTGGAGTTTTAGCCAAGCTATGTTCCGACTAAAAAAATGGCTCTGCCATTCCACCTTGATGGCTGCACTAGACGCTGCTTGGACCATCTGAAGTTAGAGATGACGCTGCGCTAGGGCCCAAAGTCATAAAAAGGTGCACATTAAGCAAGGTGCTAGAGCGTGCCGGTTTTTTAAATCTTCGGTGTAAGGAATACGACGACGGGTACTAAAAATCTCAGTGAGGCTACCACTATTTGGTTAGCAGTACACACATCATAACAGATAGTTACGTGTTTTATATTCTTTAGATACAAAAATTCCTGGTATTTCTTTTTACAATATAAATTTGTTCAGCACCTTAAGGCGCGTATATCACCTTTTCGATGATTGCGGTTCAGCCAACAGCCTTTCTAAAATTTACTTGCAATTATCCACACAAAAAACGCCGGGCATTTTAAATAAACACTCTCACGTGCCTCCATATGGATGCGAACACAAGTCTGGAAATTCCAGTTATTCCTTTGGTGTAGCTTTCAATCTGCAATACACTTATTCTCGACGCCTGGCTAACGCCAGACTTGGCGCCGACGATCCTATGTCACTAACTAAATATGACACATGTACACCATCTATGTTTTGCAGAAGTCATTGTCTTGTTCGATCTGACCAAACAGATATTCCAGAGCCCGCTTCGCCAATAGTGCTGGGGAAGTTTGGTTGGAGACGTAAAAATAAACACAAAAAATCAAAGTGTACGTTCAAAAAGCGTTCCAAGGAAAATGACATTCAGGTGGGACAACAAAATCTCGTAAACAGTAAGCCATTACGTCTATCTTGCGCAAGCAGTAAGATCTCATCTAAATCATGACCATAAAATTACCCCCAGAGTGCGCACGTCTTGGGCTGCTTTTGTAGGAATTCTGATATACTGAATAGTAAGCTTCCTCTGCCATTAAAAAAGTTGATGTATAATCAAGGCCTTCTTTCAGTAATGATGTATGGGGCATAAACTTGCGGTTGCACTAAGCGACTTGAATGGAAACTGGGATTGGCCCAACAAGCAATGGAAAGAAGAATGCCAGAAGCTTGGCTTAGGAAAAAAATGGGCATTGGTGGATCATGTCATGCGCATAAGGAACAACAGGTGGGTCATTCGCTTAGTGGCTGCCAGTAGATCGTAAACGGAGGACTCGATGGAGGGAAGAACTGCGATTATTTGAGGGAACGGGTTGACTCAGCTAGATGTCGAAACACGTCGTAGTAAATCTTTGGGAGAGGTCTTCCTAATGCACTAAACAGAACCAGGCTAATGACGACACCTATGGTACTCTAGTTATTTTTACGGTAGTGTAGTGTAGTGTATGTATGTATGTAGTGTATGTATGTATGTATGTATGTATGTATGTATGTATGTATGATGTATGTATGTATGTATGTATGTATGTATGTATTAGTATGAGTATGTATGTATGTATGTATGTATGTATGTATGTATGTATGCATGGCATGCATGTATGTATGTATGTATATATGTGTAATGTAGTGTAGTGTAGTGTATTATGGTAGTGTAGCGTTATTTTTATGCAGATGCCATAACTAAGATGCCAGTAAGCACGACTAGCTGCCCACATGACAAGAAAATCATCAGAACCCGATTGGAACTTTGCTTGGAAGTGCCTGCCCCACTACCACTGTTTGACAGCGGAACGGGGCTATGCCATGCAGAAAATTGTTCAAGCAAATACGTGTTCAACAGCGCCAATAATGGGTTCGAGTGGCCGTACCGTCGAATACCGCTCTTCGCCAATAGAACCACGCGTGCGAAGTGCGCGCAGGGGGCAAGGTAGGTGGAAGCGATGGAGTCATAAGCGCTGCCCGTCGGAAAATGTTTTATGCGGCGCATGAAATCATGCAATCGACGAAATAAGTATTCGTGCACAACGTCCCCGGGCAGTACATTAAGCGGCAGTCATTTTGTAGCTTTCGATCATCTGATAAATGCTTAAGTGCAATATGTCGTGTTTCAGCACCATTACACATCGTTCAATATGATCAACAAAATCAACGCAACGTTTACTTTAAATGTATTGAGAAAAATTTGACTTTCGAAACCCTCTACGAATGTTACGTGCCATAGCGTTTGTGCGAAAAGGTATGTTCACATCTCAGCTAACGCAAGGGGTTAAATGGACCACACACGTTTGACGGCAGAGATGTCATAGTTATCGGCCGCGCACGCTGAGCGGGTATTAGAGGAAGCGGTGTTACGTTCGCGTCGCAGTCCAATGGAATTCATTATTCGGCCGCGAGTTTCCTGAGGGATAGTTCGGCCGTCATTGGAAGAGAATTCCGTTGAATTCCTGAGTAAAAGTGTGTTTGGGCATAACATTTACCTTCAGCCGTAAGAATGCGCCCAGTCACGTAGAACAAAGTACAGGTTAAGCTGCGCATGTCGGTTGAAGGCGTTTGACGTTTGTGGGTTACATTGGGTTTACCGTAAGGTCTCCACTTATTTTTTAGTTCATTTATTTTATCACATACTGCGGACCAAGCATGGTCCATGCAGGAGAGGGCGATACAGTTCAAAATTCGTCTGCATACATACACTCCTGCACTATACATATACCGCAGTATGAAATATTGTTACACTAGAAACTCGTGAAAAACGAGGGACAAATACAGTAAAAAAAGCAGACTTAAGCGATAAGAAAAAGATATACCGTTTCGTCTTGGCGTGTCGAGCATATGGGGATTCATGGGGCAAAGCACTCCAATCAGAAACTGTTCTCGGGGAAAACGAATACTTTTAAGTGTTAGTACGTGCAAATATAGGTGTAATGTTTATGACGTAAGCCCTGGTTGCGTCCCTTGTTATTTATTCTGGCGCATGCAATCCTGACCTGGAAAAGTATAAGGCGGGGAAGGTTACGCCGAGCAGTTTTCCTTCGATCGGCCTAAAGTTGGAGGTTCGCATCTTGCAACATGGCTGACGGCAAATCGCGACGCCTATACCGATTGAATATAAATCGAGCACCTAATCGCTGTATTTTTTCTATTTTTTGTATATTACCAACTGTATGGGGGTCTCACACAATGCTGGCCTATCCAAGAGAAGGACGAAATATGACTTTATAGGCGCTACGCTATAGTGAACTACAATAATTACCCAGTTTATAATTTAAAAAAGCCTAATTTTCTCCGGGCAATAGAACATATACCATCAATATGTGCTGTCCAGCTAAGCTTCGATGTAATCATTACGCCCAAGTTACTTGTATTGTTCTACTTGCCTGATAGTGTACCTGCCTATATTATAAGTAAACTAGAATTTTCTGATTTTGTTACTCAGACATTATTATGCGGTTTTTCTGAAAATTAATTACCATTTCCCACGTTTTACGCCATTATTTTATGTAGTTTAAGTTTCTCACACAACTTACCCTGCCTTCGTAACCATGTGGGTACGGCTGGCTGGTGCCACCGGCCTTGCAGAAAAGAAAGACGTTGGCCGGATGCATACCTGCATTCACATCTTGCGCATACCCGCGTTTGGCGCGAAATGGAGCGTCAGCGACATTAGGTTGCCATGTTAGTCTAGCAGCCCCACTGCCAGTGAGATGACAAATTACTATTAAGCGAGCTGATAGGCTCCTCTTCACACCTAACTCTACTTAGAGATATTGAACCACCTCTACTTGCACAAGCAATGCGTAGAACTTATTTAAGAAATCATTTTTCAAATTAAACAGCAAGCAAACAAAAATGACGTACGGCTCCTCAAGATTCAACCCAGGTTGCAAGCTTGGAAGACGCAACGCTAACGGCTACGCCATACGGGCCCCACAGCGAACCCGTGTTACGTGGCGTTAAAATGCATTTTAATGCGTAGCCAGCACCTTGTAACTCCCTGCATTTCCCCAAAAATGCAAATTTGGCGGAAGCCAAACACCGGTAATCATTATATTGTACTAAATGGAGGTAATTGGTCGAACAGAATTTTTTTAAACCCAAAGTAGGAAAAATATAAAAAAAACAATTTTACGAAAACCATCAGAAAAAATAAAAGTATGCATGTATACGAGTCCCTCCGAAAGCACAGAATAAACAAAGAAAGTCCGCAAATATACGTTTGACACGCAATTAAAAGAAATGCGAAAATGGCGAAAAGCCATGTAATAGCCTGCATTCCCAAAAAATGCAGATTGGGCAAAAAAGACACTTGCAATCGTATACTAGCGTAAATGGCGATACGTGGTAGAACAAAAATTACAAAAATGGAAAAAAAAATAACAGAAAGGATCTGACAGAATCAAAACTGTGCATTTTTTTATCCCTACCAAAATCCATGAATAAACATAACAGCACACCACACACAAAAAACGTTCAACAAGGAACAACTGAATGGCGCAAAAAAAAACCACAAATACACAAAATCGAGATGTGGAGAAGAAAACACCATATTAGTTAGAATAGCCTAAATGAAGTTAATTACGGGAACAGAATTTTGAAGAACCAGAAAAGTAAACAATACAAAATATAAAGCTTTCACAAAAACAATGACAAGTAAAAAATACGAAATATAAAGCTTTCACAAAAACAATGTGCCATAGTCAAAGATGTGTATTTGATATATCTCCCTCCAGAACCCAGGATGATTAAATGAATAATAGCCCGCAGAAATAAACCGTTCAAAATCCGCAAAAAAATAATGAAAGTGGCAAAAAACCGTGTCTCTCCCCACGTTTCGACAGAAATACACTCTAGGCGGAAAAAAATCCTGTAATCGCTATAATGGTTCAATGGGGATAGTTGGTCAAACGGAATTTCAAAACCCCATAAATAAGAAAAACTAGAGAACTAAAACTTTCTTAAGAACGATCTCACAAAATCAATAATATGCGTCTTACACATGTCCCCCTAAACCCAAGAATAAACAAGAAAAGTCCCCGAACAAACGTTCGAAATGCAAATAAAAAAGGACGAACAAACCGTATAACGCCCTGAATTTGCACAAAGTGTATATTTCGCAAAATGAATACCCGTAATCCTTATAACAAGCGTGATTGGAGATTATTGGTCGAGCAGAATTTTGAAAAAAAAGGAAACAATATTTCCGCAAAGGTGGTATGACAAAATAAAAATGCCTAACATAAATGTCCCCAAAACCAAAAAAATAACGAAAACTAGGCTGCAAAAGAACGTTGGAAATGCGTATAAAAATAGGCCACGTATCTGCCCATTCAATTGCGAATGTCGACAAAATACGATAGGCTTTCGTCGAGATTTGCAAACCAATGCCTCCCTTCACTTTCCCGCTCAACTCTCATGCTGTTCCTCTTCCATGGCACTCCTCCCAAGGTACACACGTGGAAGGTTTACTCAAGTCACTTTAAATTTAGCGCGTTCCACTGCTTTACGCCAGGTGCCTCGATGCCAGCGCTGCCTTACGGCGGAGACGCGCGTGAATCGAGGCACCCTACTTCAACGTTTATAGAACCCGGTTGCCCTGATCCACTTGCGTTAAGAACGTGGAAACTATCTAGTGGAGCCTATCTAGTGTAACTTTTCGTAACTGTTGGCGCTTGGTTTTTTTTAAATGCCGCGAGAAGCTGTAGCGGCGCGGGAAACCACAGGCGACGTAGTGATTTTTTTTCTGCTGTTGCTGAAGTATTTTATTGGGAAAAAATCAAGCATTCATAAATTTTTTTCATAAAAAACACTGTATATATCACTTATGTATTGATCTTCTGCTTTATATTTTGGTAATGTCTTGATCTTGTTCAACAATGTTGCAAGTACGAACATTGACACCGGACTTCGACGTTTAGATTTGGCGGTAAGAATGAATACTATTGCGCAGATTTTTTTTTTACTTCGGGCGGGTGCTGAATCGATTCATAGACAGAAAGACAGGCAGACCTAAATTTTTCCGTTAGAATAGCCAAGAAACACTATCTTCTTTAACATAGCGTAATTGTGCCAACTCTTTATAACCCTTCCGGTTCTTAAAAAAAAAACCAATAATTAGCGATGTGAAGGCCCTTCGTCACTATTATGGTATATATTTACATCATTGGCGGAAAGAAACAAAAGAACACTTATAGAAGCACTGACTATCGCTACCCTCCCTAATGCGCAATTTGTCCGCACAACTAACGGCAGTCATCTCGGTCATGACGCATAACTGCTGCGTCTCAGGAAGTCATCGCCTGATCAGCGAACGCAGGCAGGCGCGCTACTCTGCCGTTATCTCGCAGTAGACAAGGAGTGCAGGGAGTGCAGGTAGTAGACAAGGAGTGCAGGGAGTGCAACTAGTAGACAAGGAGTGCAGATATGTAAGTTCCCGGCCCGTACTTATTTAAAAACGGAATGTGGCATACCCACACCAGCCTAAACTTGGTTCTTGATTTTGCGCGATTTTAGGTACTATATTGTATCCCGCCCCCGACGCAAATCGATCAGGAACCATAGGGCGCTTCGGGTCTGAATTATCTGCAATGCCTTAAATAAGACGTTTTGACAATTTCAGTAAAACATTGTACGGCCTTCCAACCCTAGAAAGTGTACCTCCAGGGAAGCTGTTTCATCAACAAAAGCAACATCTGATAACTCTATGATATGTCTTATTGCTTCATTGATGTGATGGTGACATTTCGTTTGTGACTAACCAGTCGTCAGCGGACTCCCCGATGCGTCCACTCACTCAGACACATTTGGACTTAAACTCACGCGTGAGAGTTTGAGTGAGCACCAGACTAGTGTGGCATAATGAGTTTTGAGCCTGACTGAGCCCGAGTAACTTGGAGTACTTGTGAGCCCGAGTGAGTTTCAGTCCGACTGACCACGAGTGAGTTTCAGTCCTACTGATCCCGAGTGAGTCTGAGCCCAAGTGATCCGGAATGATTTTGAGCACGACTGAGTGCTAGTGAGTTTGAGCCCAAGTGATCCCACTAAATTTGAGTACGCCGAATCGTGACTGACTAAGCCCGACTATCCTGAGCAACAGCAATGTTGCTCAATTTTGTTACACTGCCGCACTTGTGTATGGTGTCTAGGAAGGCACGCCTTCGCGTACAGTCATAACGGCATGTAGGAACCTCATTGGCTCTGTTGAAATGATGAATTTATTTACTTGTATATGAGATCTTACGTCTACAACTGTGGATGTAAGATTTCATATTTTACTAGTGAGCCCTAGTGAGTTTGAGCCCAAGTGATCTCGAGTGAGTTCTGAGCTCGACTGAGCTTGAGTTACGACTGAGCCCTAGTGAGTTTGAGCCCACGTAATCCCGAGTGAGTTTTGAGCACGACTGTGCTTGAGTGCGCCTCAGCCCGAGTGAGTTCAAGCCCAGGTGATCCCACTTAATTTGAGTACGCCTAAGCCCGACTGAGTTTGAGCCCAAGTGATGCCGAGTTATATTCAACCCGACTGAGTCTGAGTCCAAGTAAGACCTCTTGAGACCATTTGAAACTGCTCTGCTACGTCCGTGAAAGACTGAGAGAGCTGAGCCGGCGTTCGTGTATGGGTCTCAGGAAATTTGCTCGGGCGTGAATATGGACCACACTGCGGACATAAGATTTCATAGACAAGTAAATACATCATTTAAACTGAGCCAATCAGGTTATTAAATGCGGTTGTGACTGTAAGCGAAGGCATTACATGCTAGACACCATGCACAAGTGCGGCAGCGTAATGGAATCTTTTAACCCTGTAGTTTCTCAGTATGGTCGTTAAACATAGTTTATACAACAGGTTGTGTTCCGTGGATGCGATTTTTTTCAAGCCGTCTTTTCAAATCCTATTATTATACGATTCTGGTCGGACTACAGCCGCAAATATTATGAACGAACGTTCGTTTGTAGTTAGTTACCTTCGTTGCATAACTTGCGTCTTCGTTGAGCAAGTGTTTGCCTCAACTAGGAGGCAGCTATAGAAGTTGGCTGTGCTGCAGTCAAAGAAAGAATGTGTTGAATAGGTGCAGGTGTTCGAAGCGTAAGCCTGCATTCCCAGGTCGATGACGGCGCCATATTCGGTCAAAATTCCATACCAAGGAAAACGTCCCTGGAGAAGTTCTCCAGTACGAGCGAAAGCAGCGAAATCGCTCCCTGTAAGTTTCCCTTCTGGTTCAGTCACGAGCTGCGTGACGCGCTTCGAAAAAAAACGTTGTTTCCACCGCTTGTTTAAGGCTCACAATGACCCGTCTTATCTGGCAAACTTCAAGGAATGGCGGTCCTTAGCGAAGAAGGTACTTGCCCAGGACAAAAAGAACTTTAGTGACTACAACGAAACTTCTCTAACCCACTCCCCTCGTGAGTTTTTGGCAGTATATTAAGTTCCGTACACGTCATGCACGCGATAGCATAACCATTCAGGATGGCGACAAGTTTGTGTCTGTCCAGGAAGGCGTATGCGAACTCCTTGCACGTCATTTTCTTCTACCTACTCGACGTCGGCTGACAGCGGCAACGAACTGCGCTTCCAGTCTCACGGGCCACTATTGCAAATCCCGAACATTACTGAGAGTGATGTCGTGCGCGCTATCCGCAAACTCCCCTCAAAACGTCGGCGGGCTGCGACAGCATTCCATGCTTCATTGTAAAGGCTGTTGCGTCGTCTTTGCACCTCTGCTCTGCCACATGATGCGCATGTCACTTCTAGAGCAACATTTTGCGTCAGACTGGAAATTAGGCGCCTATCTTCCCTTTGCACAAGTCTGGCAGAGCCACTGTCCCCGGAAACTACACGCCTATCTCACTATTGCCTTCCTTTTCTAAAGTCTTCGAAAAAGTAATGCATGGTTACCTTCTAGCAGCAGTGCGTTCATTAATTCATCCCAACTAACACGACTTTATACCCGGTAGGTCAGTAAAATAAAATCTCGCATGTTTCCTAAACGACATCGGCCCCCCAGTTCTCTCTCGTCAACAGATAGATATTGTATATTTCGACTGCAGCAAGGCCTTTGATGCTGTTAATCACGAGCTACTGCTTCGAAAATTGTCCGCATACGCCTTATCCAGTGCGTTCTGTCAGTGGTTCGGCAGTTACTTAAAAGGCCGGTCCAATTGCGTCTGTTATCAAGGCGTCACCTTCCGGCCTTTTGCCATGATATCAGGGGTACCTCAAGGGTCTACACTGGGCCCTCTCCTATTCAACAGTTTTGTTAATGACATCCACTCTGTCATTAGTGACTGTTCGCTCCCTCAGTATGCCGATGATATGAAGCTGTATCGCGCGGTTTCCTCACCGGGTGATCGTGTCCTGCTGCAACATGACATAAATGCAGTTTCGGCATGGTGCGACATCAACCACTTAAAGCTTAATCTCTCCAAAACTATTGTGATATCTTACACTCGTAAAACTGCCCCGCTCACTTTCCCGTACTCTTTGCTCGGTTTTGCCATGAAACGCGCCACTGTAGCGCGCGATTTGGGTGTATTGATGGACGCAAAACTACTCTTCATCTCGCATGTGAACTATCTGACGAACTCCTGTCTCCGAACACTTGGCATGATTTCCCGAGCCACCAGTGAATTCACGAACCCATCATGCTTCGCATCCACTTACCGCGCCCTAATTTTGCCGAAGCTAGACTTTGCAAGCGCAATCTGGAATTGTTTAAGTCCTTCGTCGTCTCTTCGACTAAAAAGGATTCAGAAGCGCTTCATCAGAACCGTATTTTATCGATACTCACCATTGAGCAACTATCTGCACGTTGAGGTTCTCAAGCTCCTGAACCTTGATGATCTATGTATTAGGCGTTCCAGGCGTGACCTGATTTTTCTTTTCAAGTGCATTCATTCTAAGGTTTGACTGCCCTTGCCTTGTGAGTTCTGTTTCTCCTGCGAGTGCCAAGCAGGCCACTGCGGCCGCATGGCTGCTTTCATGTTGACAAAATTCTGAGCTTGGTACCAGCTAAACCGATGCCAACATGCCTTTAAACTGTCTTTTTTTATCTGCCATTGACATTTTTTGCAACGACATGGTTTGTTTTTAAACGCTCTTTGAAAAATTTTCCATCTTGAATGCACATGTTCTATAGCGCGGTCGCACATGTAATTCTCCCTCTGTTCTTGTGTGTCGAAGCGAACAGAATCATCACGATTACTTCGAAAAAAAACGTGTTCCACCGCTTGTTTAAGGCTCACAATGACCCGTCTTCTCTGGCAAACTCAAGGAATGGCGGTCCTTAGCGAAGAAGTTACTTCCCCACGACAAAAAGAACTTTAGTGGCTACAACGAAACTTCTCTAACCCACTCCCCTCGTGAGTGAGTGTACGCACCAATCTCGTGCTCTTGTTGCTCAGAAAATGTCTCTGTCTCTTTAATAACTCTCCTTCTTTGTGTATATATACCCATATAATTGTACTGTACTTCCCTTTTCATATTCTGTCTTTTGTATGCCTTATATGTCTGTATTCTATGCATCACCCGAGAAGGCCATTGCGCTGTTGGTGAGCATTTCAAATAAATAAATAAATAAATAAACGTCACTTGGCGCACTTCACCACTCAATTCGACGCGGGATGTTCAACGTCCTATTGGCACCACAATGTGGCCTCCAGCGGTGTGCATGTCGGGACCGTCCCACTGCGTTGTTACTTTTCTCAGGCTACGAAATAACTTCACACTCAAAACGGAATAGGCTGCCCCTGTGTCCACGAGCGCCGTCATGTCGCGGCCATCGATAATGATGGCAAGGTTATTTTACATGGCATGCGCATTATCAGCATTGTGGTCCGGGGCCTCGTGGCGTTTGTAGAGGCTGTTCACCATTTGCGACATCAGCAACACCTCCTCCAGGGGTTGCCGGGGTTAGTTTTTCCGGTGAGGCAGAGAAGACTGACTCTCACGGCGAGATCGTCGAAGAGGTGCGGCGCGGCGATGAGGTGACGGCAAGCGAGGTCCTCGAACAGTAGGCGGTAACGCCGAAGACAGATGTCGAAAGTAGTCCTCGCGCGGCGGGGACGAGCGTCGAAAGTAGTCCCTGCGCGGTGTAGACGAGCGTCGAAGGTAGTTCTCGATTTCTCGAAGCTGCTGGCCATACTTCGGGCGTGGGTCGTTGGGACGGAACCCTCGAAGTCCAAATTCATGGTAGGGGCACCGGCGGAAACGTTATCGGCTTTACCACAGTGGAAGCAGAGTGGCTGGTTGTCAGCCGTCCTCCACAAAACCGTCTTTCGGGGTCCACGCTGCTGCTGCTTAGGTTGCTGGTAGCATGTATGGGCAAATCTCTCTCGTCGCGGCGTGCTCATGTCCGCCCCAGCAGTAAGCAACTGCGGTTGGCTGGTAACGGCAGCATAGGTTGCGGCCGGGAGCTGGGGGGGTTAAAATGACTGGGCCACCAGGAACAAGAGCTCGTTACACCTCCTCCTGGACAGTCTGAACCAGAGAAATAGAAGCTGGCGCCTTCGAAGACGGCAGCAGCTTTTGGAGCTCTTCTCAAACAACGTCCCGGATGAGCTCCCGGATGTATTCATCGGATGCATAGTTTGAGAAGTGGCCCGATCCAAAAGCTGAAATCATCAGGGCAGCTGTCATTCGGTGGGTAGTGATCGTTCCTGGCTGTGAAAGCTCTCTCAATGTTCGTCGCCTCTGTCAAAATCCATCGACTGCTGTTGGTGGATTGACCACCAAAGATGTTACTTCTCACACCCCGCATCAATGCGCGTAACTTCATTTCTTCAGTAGCTTGTGGGTCGGCGTGGGTAGTCAGCCGAAGGGCGTCTTCGAAAAAGCTGATTAGACTTTCGTTAGGGCCCTGGATTCCGCGCTGAAGGTGGTCCTCAGCCCTTTGCCGTTGGTATTGGTTGCTGAAAGCTCGCCTCAATCTCTCCTGGCAAACCTCCCACGAAGTCAGCGATGCTTCATTGTTTTCATACCATATCCGGGCCGTAGTTTCCAATGCGAAATAGAAGCTTTGCCGGCAATGATCTGAGTTCCATCCGTTGTGACGAGCCACACGTTCATACTGATTTATTCAACCATCGACGTCCTCAAAGGCATCGCCGTGGAATGGGGCAGGTTTTCTCGGGATAATGGGCCAGCGCACAACGAGGAAGAAAGGTGCATCGGTTTGCTGTGCCTGTAAAGTCATCCTGGAAAATACAGTGGTCCTCGGGCCGTCTGGTAGGAGTCCGAACTACGGAGTACGGCCTTGAAGCCGCCTGCTCGTGTGGGCTTCGTTCTCCAAAAAGGAACGCCGGGCTGGGCTTAGAATTTGATTCGCCTCGGGGGGTCACCGAGAGCCGCTGGACATCGGGTGAACGTACCCAGCTCCTCCGCCAAAATGTCACCGATAGGACGATGGATCTTGGTGGTGTAAGGTTTGAATGATTTGGCTTTATTGCCACGAACGCGTTCGGTCCTAAAAAGCGGACACGCGCTTGTCGAGAGCGAACAACGTCGTCTTCCTCTGGCCGTCAGTCGATGATGATTCCGATGGTGTACTGATGATGATGACGAGGCTGATGATGATGATTGTCTTTTTATGGCGCAAGGCCGACGAGGGCAAAGAGCGCCAGAAACAATTGTGATTTAATAAAAGCGATGAGAATTAAAATTACAATTGTAAACTAAAGTGAAGCAGAAGCTGTTAATAAAACAAATGAGATGGCTGGTGTAGAGGGCCAGGTTGTAATTACGCGCAGTATGAAATGAGCTGTAAAAAATTAATCTATTTTAAAAACTTCGAAACATACTTAAAAGGAATTGTAGCATTGTCGGCTAAAAAATGTGAGGGGTGGAGTGGGATGTGTTGTCTGTATAGTTGTGGAAAGTGTTTGCGTCGAGTTGTGGTGAGTGCGTTACATTGAATTAGGATGTGGATTACGGATAGGTGTTCTCCACACCTGCTACACAGAGGTCTTGGGGATCCAGTGAGCAGGTGGGAGTGTGTAGCATGTGTGTGGCCTATCCGTAATCTGGCTAGTGTAGCTTCATTGAATCTGTTGTGTGTGTCTGTTGTGTATCGTCCCAAGTGTGGTTTTATTAGTGTAGTTTGTTAGTTTGTTGTCTGTCAGTTCGCTCCACTGTGTTTGCCATGTTTTACGAAGTTGTTCTCTGATGTGTGGCTTGAGGTCTGTGTAAGGTAGTGTTCTTATGTCCACTGTGTTCGTCAGTGCAGCAGCGGCGGCACTTTCATCCGCCAGCTCATTTCCGCGTATCCCACAGTGGCCCGGAACCCAGCACACAATCACTTCGAGATTTGAGGCGTACGCGGACATAATGGTCTTAAAAAGAAGATTGATCACATAATTTTTAGACGACTTTCCAGATGATAGCGCGCGCACAACACTCAAAGAATCTCTGTAAACGATGGATTTGGGTATTTATGTTGGAGGATGTGATTCAGAATGAGGAGCACGCCATACGCCTCTGCCGTGAAGATACTACTAAGTAAATTCATAGTCTTAGAGATACTTAAGTTTGGCCCGTGTGCCGCAGAGGACACAGCGGAAGCAGTCTTTGAGGCATCGCTATAAAATTCTGAACACTGATACTTTTGCTGTAGGGACAAAAGTGCTGCAGAATCGCACTTTGTGGAACCCGGTTCTTCTGGATTTGTGTAAAAGATGTATCACAAGAAACTGGGCGGAGATGCCACGGTGGTAAAAGGTCCGTAAACGATTAATTGTATAAGTCTAAAAACGAGAAGTCAAAGTCAGAAGCTTCCTTCCTCGCTCTAAGGGAGAAAGGTACAGAAACAGATGGACGATTTAAAAACAGTTTGCAATGAGGAAGTATCGTTAAATACTGGTTTAAAAGGATGGTTACTAATTGATGAAATTTTAAAAGCATATAATAGGTCTATGTAGATTCGCTGATGTTCTAGGCACCATTTATCACACTCAGCGTACAGGCTCTGGACCGGGCTAGTGCGAAACGCACCTGACGCGAGCCAAAGCCCCAAGTGCAGCAATGGGTCCAGCATTTTCAATGTGGTTTTTGTTGCTGACCCATACACAACACTCCCGTAGTCCAATCTTGAACCTATTAAGCTGGGAAATACACGCAGCAGGAGTTGTTTGTCTGCACCGTATGCTTGGTGTGAGAGGACCTTTAAAATGTTCATTGTTTTTAGGCATTTATGTTTAAGTTGTTTAATGTGAGATATAAATGTTAGTTTTTCGTCAAACACTACTCCTAAAAACTTGCGTTCCTTTTTAACAGGAATTGATAGGCCGTTCAGCTTGATCTCAGGATCGGGCCGGATGGCGCGCAATTTAGAATCTTCACTATAAACATCATCTTCACTATAAACAATGTGCAGCTCAAAACTCCACCTTGAGGCACGCCATTTTCTTGGACATGAACCCTAGAGAGTGCAGACCCAACTCTCACACGAAACGTTCGCTTGGACATGTAACTGCCAAGTGTGTTTAGCATGTTGCCCGACAAACCTAACGACTTCAGATCGCTGAGGATGCCGTAGCGCCAAGCGGTGTCGTAGGCTTTTTCAAGATCAAAGAACAGTGTAATGCAGTACTGCTTATGAACGAATGCATCCTTTATATATGATTCTAAGCCAACGAGTTGATCATTTGTAGATCGCCCTGCCCGGAAGCCTGCCTAGCAGCTCTCGAGAAGACCGTTGTATTCCAGGAAATATACAAGTCTCTTGTTTATCATCTTCTCGAGAAGCTTGCAGGGGCAGCTTGTCAGGGCTATGGGACGATAACTTGCAGGGGAGGTGGGATCCTTCCCCTCCTTGAAGAAGGCCACTACTATGGCCTCCCTCCAAGACCTAGGTAACCGCCCCGAAATCCATATTCTATTGTATAGGTGTAAAAGTGTTTCTAAAGTGTCTCGGTGTAAGTGTTGTATCATAGTGTATGTGATGTTGTCTGCGCCTGGAGCTGAAGGCTTACAAGTGTTGAGAGCGGCCCTCAGCTCAAAAAGTGAGAACTCAGAGTTGTAAGACGTAGTTGATCTGTTCTTGATGATGACGAGGCTGAGCTCAAGAACAGATGATAGTAGGGGTTGACCGTTCGCCCTGTGTATGAATACTAATGATTGCGGCAATATTAAATCATTTCTAGTAAAATATAGATGATTGATTGATCGATCGGTTTATTTATTGATTGATTGATTGATGATTGATTGATTGATTGATTGATTGATTGATTGATTGATTGATTGATTGATTGATTGATTGATGATTGATTGATGGTGAAGCGCCCACGCAATGCAGGCGACGAGGCACGCCGTAGTGGAGGACTCCGGAATAATTTTGACCACCTGGTCATCCTCAACGTGCGCCGAAATTTCGAACGCATAGGCGTTTTCGCTTTTCGCCTCTATCGGAAAAGCGACCGGCTCGGACGGGAATCGAACCCGCGTCCTTGGGCTCAGCAGCACAATGCCGATGATGAACGGCATTTCATCTATACCCCCCGTTTAAATGTCAGGGCTCGCGACTATGGGCTGGTAAGATCATAAATGTACCCTTATCTTGCCTTGTTCTCCTGGTGGCACCTCTGAGAAAGAAGGAGAAGGTGATGGTTTGCCAGATTGGGCTAACGGGAAACGATGTGTTACGGGTCAAAAAGGAAGATATTAGCGCCGGGGGAAAAGGCGAAGGCGGGGACTCATTGCCTTTTTCTCCGTCTAAAATGAGGTGTCAATTCAAAGTTCCCCACCTCATCCGTTTAGGCCCAATGACGGCATCATGAGTGAGTAGTAGTTAGTAATAGATTGGTTGAGAAGTCACATTATTGCTTGCGGGGTGTGTGAGGTAAAGAGTTAAAGCTCCCGATGAGCTGAATCACATGGGATAAATAAAAAGAAATGCTTCCTTTTTATAGTGATCAGATTGTAACGGTGAGCCACGGATTTGGTTAAAATTCAAAATGTTGCCGCTAGGGCGTGTGGCGCAACAAATAAATGTCTCGATGAATGGAATCACTTGGGAAATTAAAAAGATACTTCCTGATTGTTATCGTGACATAATTGTGGTGGGTCATAAATTGTAGTACAATTCAAAATTATGCATTTCGCCCGTGTGGGGTATCAAATTAGGGGTCTCAGTGAGGCGAGTTCCACAGAGCAAACACAAATATGCCACCTTGCCATATTTATTAGACAGCCTTGGGGAGTGAGAAAACAGGTTAAAATCCAATGTTTGCACGAGGGCGTGCGGGATATCAAATTAAAAGTCCCGATGGGAGGGAATTACGTGGGTTAATATAAGAATGCTTCTTGGTTGTAGTCATGAGGTAGTCATTCCGAGTCGTAGATAAGGTTAAAATTCAATAGGTTACACGTAGGGCATGTGGGGTACCAAGTAACGGTCTCGATAAGGGGAATCACATGGTATACAAATGAAGTAAGGCCTCCTGGATAAATTCATTACATAGCCATGCTGAGGCATACGTTGCGTTAAACTAAAATTCTGCAAGGGGGTTTGGGGTATCAAATTTAAGGTCTCGATAAGATGAGTCATGTTAAACCGACACAAAAATGCTTCGTAATCATTATCATAAGGTAGTCATGCGGAGTCATAAATTGGGGTAAAATTCCAATTTGAACCACTAGATTGTGTGGGGTATCAATTTAAAGTCTATATGCCGTAATTAAGGTGCGACAAATACATAAAAGTGTCCTTATTATTAACATGACGGTCATGCCGGGGTATAGATAGATTAAATTAAATTCAGAATGATGCCGCTCGTGGGTGTGGAGTATCAAACTAAATGTTTCGATTAGGGAATTGCGTAGGGCAAATACAAAATTCTTCGTGGTTAAAGTCATGAGGCAGTCATGGTGAGTCATAGATTAGGTTAAAATTCACCATGTTGCCGCTAAGGCATGTGTGGTATCAAATTTAAGGTATCGATGAGGGTTATCACGTGACATAAATATTTTCTGGTTATAATAATGAGAGAGTCATGGTTTGTCATAGATAAGGACGAAATTGCAAATGATGCTGCTAGGGCCTGTGGGCATTCGAAAGAAAGGCCTTGATGAGGGAAACTACGCATGATAAGTTAAAAAAAACGTCCTGCCTATTCTTAAGAGATAGTCATGGTGAGTCATAGATTGTGGTACGGAGAGATGAACTTTTAGTAACATACGCGGCCGACTTGATGAATCACGACGCAGCTGCAAGCCTTTGAAATTTTACCACAATACTGTAGTTGCGCGACAATTTCAACCCTGCCTGGCGATAGGTTGATTGTAGGGAGCTGCATGGAATATCATTTGGCGTAGAGATGTTACTTGTATTGGGTGGGGCACAATTTTAATAAACAGCTCTCGCGGGTGTCACGTTCTCTGCTTCATCGGGTGCCAGCGCAGCCAACTGCCGCCATCTCGTGGAACCCGACGTAACGCAGACTCTGGTACACATATTCGAACGGCGCACACGCAGGAATGTCCGCATGCATGCCACGCCAGTGAATGCATCCTATACCCGTGTGATCTCATCCCGCTGCGGCGACTCACCTTCGAATAACCGAATTATCAATTGGAAAACAATTAGTTCTTTCAATAGACAAGCCTACCGAAATTCAGCCAACAAAGGAAGGGGCAGGTCGTAGTGCTTTCGCATAAAAAGCTCAGTCCTTTTCGTTGGTGGAATAATTCAGATGCAAGACTGCGAACACGGTCGATTTCTTACTCTATTGCATAACCAGTGTCCTTGTACAAGAAGGCAGTCAATACGCTTTTTCAAAAACAAATACAACAGCCGGAAAGTTAAACACAAGCTCAATTTTCCATGCATGCGCAAAACAAGCTGCAACCAACTTCGAAACATTCTGTGTAGTTTCAGACGCACCAGACACAAGGAACGTAATTTGTGCGCGTTTTTTTTTGCAGGCTTCGCAATCACTCTGCTTCAGTCCAAGGTATCAGTATTTTCGCTCATGATGCTCTCAGTCGGGGCAGTTTGCGCCGGAGCTGTCGGGGGGGCCTTCTGCCCGGACATGGTGTGGATGAGCGTCGCAATCGGAGGCGTCTATGGTGAGAACTACTTAATCAACCACTGACAGCATTGCGTTATGAGGCTTACTCGTTCGTATTTAGGAAACATACAGCGGAGTAATACCAACTTTTATAAACGAACCACCCGACCCAGCAAGCCAACAATGACCATAGCCTGAAAGCACGTTTTGTAAAAATTCTTGTCACAGGCCGTCATTGTCCATCCGTTACAGACAGACAAAACCCGCAGAATTGGCCTGCACTTTGATAAAAGAGAAGCTAATTTTATACTGCGGGAGCCATATATGCTGCATGAGCGAACCGTTGGTCAAATGGCTTGGCCGCGTCTAGCAGGGAGTGTCGTGCGAAAGCTGTTTTTCTTTCTACAATAGATGCCATTTTCTTGGAACAGTTCGGAGTTTCCAGCCCGATGTTTGTTGACCGATTGCTAGCGAAATAGTTTGTAGTTATGACATCGCAAGGTCGGGGCATGTGCTATATGCGCTTATATGTGGATTCATCTAATAACACCTTTCTGTTTGGGTCATTTTCTTATTATGTCGCGTAGGTGTCAATGCAGAGGATTAGAACCCGAGGCCATGGCTCTTCTAAGGAGGCTGTTCATTACCCCTTCTTTTTCTATGTAATGATAATTATTGTTATCGTGCCCACCGTCTTCGTTCTTTTCTGCAACGTCCTCCCGCCAGCGACATTGATGGTTGCATACCAAAAACGCGAATAAAACGAGCCACACAGATGAAATACCAGTTAGCAGCTTGATTTAAATCCGTCTAGCCTTTCAGTCACCGCTCCTTTGCGGCCTAATTTCCCACGGTGCTTTCAAGTTCAATGCTGCTTCGTAAGGATGGTTTTCTTTAGGATTGGCGATGAAGGTACGACACTCTGTGGCGTTGTATGGAAGGAATAGCGGACTGTCGTGTGTCTAGATAGTTTATTTGCTGTCTTGATCGGAGTTGTGCGTGCGACTTACCCTTTCCAATGTGAACTCGCCTTCTAAACGTTCAGCGCCTCGTTCCGTTTCGCCAGACAGAATAGCTTCGTAGTTCATGGGAATGCCCAGTATTTCTGATACCAGTGGTGATTCTGGCAGTCCCACTCTTTTTACTTAGGTTTTACCCGCCGCGGTGGCTCAGTACACTAAGGCATTGCGCTGCTGAGCACGAGGTTGCAGTTTGAATTCCCGCCCGAAGCAGCCGCTTTTCTGATGGAGGCGAAAAGCAAAAACGTCCATGTGTACGAGATTTCAGTGCAGGGTAAATATCCCCAGGTAGTCAAAATTAATCCGGAGCCCTCCACTATGGCGCGCCTCATCGCCTGCGTTGCGTAGGCGCATTAAACCCTACAATCAATCAATCAATACTGGGCTTGTGCCGAAGTCTGTGTCTCTTGCGCAGGTTCAAGACGGTTTCATGGTGTCACTGTTCACTGTAAATGATATATGATCAGACACATTGCAACAACTGGCTTCCGATGGTCAGGTACATGCGCAAGACGTTGTGTTGAGGAATTTTCACGGCCTCCCTTTTGCGGCTGCGCGCGATATATCCGTGGCCACGGCATGGCGCTTGTGGCAGAGCTCAAGTCTTGTGATAACCGTGATGTGTTTTTTTCTCTTCAATTGTCTTCCCTATGCGTGATGAGTCAGCGCACTCTGATACCTTATCATGGGCAGCTGGAAAGGTAAACACCTGGTTCCATGATGCTTAGAAGCGTGCGACTTTCGCAGCGGTTTCAGAAAGTATCCATGTAACATTGTCCTTGTGGACTTGCTGCGTGGTAATGCCTGGACGAATCAAGCTGATCTCCGATATCGTATCACTAAGCAGTGACTTCGCCCGAAAAATCACGCCCGAAAAAAGTCGGAACAATCCTTTTCAATATCTCGAAATCGAGGAGATCTCGCATCTCTTCGTCAAGCCTATTATTGTCGTTCAGTACTGCGGCAAGAAGTTCAAGCCGAATTTCAAGAGTTTTTATTCTTGGAATAGGAGATTTTACAATGCATACTGTGGGCTTGGTGAGTTGGATATCTCTGCCCGGAGAGTGTCCATCAGCCTTTTTAATTGGCCCATGATCTCGCTGTCCTCGCTAGGGGCAATTTCGACAGGGTGGGGTGACGGTCACCATTGGCGTCGAGGCAAGGCCTCCGGGATCAAGAGATCAAGTAGTTTTACAGGCCTTGCGTGCCTCGAAGTGGCGCTGTGCCATGATCAGGTGTCCACTGAGCCGTTGTTCCGGGGTTTCCGCACCAGAATGTCGAGGAACATGACCCAAGGACATGACTCTGCTAAGAACGCGCTTCAATACCGCTACTTTCCAATCTATGATGGAGATTGTTGCCGTGGCAACACCATCTTCGTCTTTTTCTGTGTCAGTCTAGTCACTGATGCTGCTCCACGAAATTCGGATATTTCGCACAACATTCCCGTGTTAGCTTATGTATCTATTTCACACACGTGCAATCGGTCATCATTCCACCCAAAGCTAGGCGATACCGTCTCTGTCCACACGTGCGCCGCAGATATCCAGCGCAATGCTTTTCTAAAAAAGAACAGCTAGCAATCGCGGTTTATATAGATTTTTCGGCCACATAATTATGTGACGCAGTAATAGTTTGACAGAATTGTAGATGACATCCCGCAATTTTGGTTATATTACAAACAGTACACCAATTTTGTTTCGTACCCACAAGTTTTTTTGCTAAAACTGAAGTAAACTTGTCGAAATATTACCCCTTAGAAATAAAGGCATTGTCTTCCTCCATTTGCCAGTTCCCTTTACAACTGAATTTTACGTAAGTCACTGATTATTTTCTTTTAGCAAATTGTTTTATTTCAAATAAACCCCCTTGCTACGTTCCTTTCGAGTGAGAGATTAGTTTTCAGAAGCTTTAATTTTCGCAGCAGTAAAGAATAGCGGCCGCCAGCGCACTGGTAACCTCATCGGCGCAACGATGTATTTGGTGCTTCTAGCAATGGGGCTGAAGCCTAGGGACTAGCGCCAGCTAAAATTTGCAGGCATACTATTGAGGCCAATGATAGTTCAGGTATGTTTGTAGGCAGGCTTTGCAATGTGTAAGCATCAGAAATTTCAAAAAAAAAAAAAAACACGGCCTTTTTTACTCACGTCAGCAGAAAATTTTTCTCGATATAAAAGGCCTTGAAAGTGTCCGGGGGGTTGGGTTAAATTGTCAAGAGAAATGCTGATAAAGCTCATTGGCGATTGTGTAGTTCGAGAAATCAATGTCCATTATTTTTCGGTGTCTTAGATTTCTAAATCATTCGCAATGTCTGTGTCTGGCTTTCCCGAATGAACCTTTACTCAAACTCAATATGTTTTAAGTAACAGCTTTCTGTTCAATTTAGGCATCCTACTTAAGAAATTATTTAGGGCTGTTGTTCGCTTTGTTAGGAAAAGCAGTGTACCCTTTGCGGGGCTCTTGAAAGGCTCTTGCTAGCTGTCTTACGTGCAACACAATCTATATCCTAAATAAGATTAAGGGAATAAAACCATTTCCCCGCGCATACTGAAACAGCAAAGTATAACTCTTCTGACGTGTTTGTAATGTGATCAGCAGAAAAGGAACATTGGAAATGAGGTAAGAACCAGCGGCTAGCCATGGAAAACTTGCCGTTTGTTCGTGCGCATTGACAACGTCGTATTCAGCCCGAACGTTGCACCACTCTAGACAGTTTCTATTTGTGTAGTTTGGGAGCCATGATTCTTCTAATACTGCAAAGACGGAGGGTGGAGGAGCCGACCCTCCTTTTCAAGCACACCTCACCGCCTTTAGGAAACCCCTCAGGATATTCGATAGTGTAAAAGTGTGTCTGCGTTTGGTAAAAGTGACGTTTCTTCCATACGGAAGTGTCTAACAACAAATGACCAAAGAGCCTCCTTTTTAGAACCATGCATTTCTGCTTGGTAAAACTCAAAATGCTCCCTGTACAAGATGCCACGCAGAGTTGAAACACATTACAGGGTTCAAGTTGGAGCTTAAACATTATTCATGTTAACTTCCACACTAGCACCCTTTTTACCTCTTCCACCCACAAGGACACCTTAAAAGAAGTGTCTGCACTTGAAGACAACCGAACGACTGTTTCTGATTCCCTGAATTAGTACCGTTTCTGGTAAAATTATATTTTCTTTAATAACATGTGCGGCATTTATTTTTTATTTAAATTTCGTCAGTTGAAGATACTATTGCGTAAAATACCATTCAATACCCGAAATGTACAAAGACATCAATTCTTGTGCTATGTATCGTCGTTATCAAGTAAACTGAATACAACTATCTGATATTTAACAAGCCGAAATTGAACTTCTTGTATGTTTATCCTCTTTCTACCAGGTGCGGGTTACGGGGCCACTATAGGGACCTTTGGCTTGTACACCATGCTGTACTTCGACAAGTACCGGGCAACAGTGGTGGGACTAAAGTATGCGGCTTTGGCGCTGTGCGGACTCGCCACACCGGCCTTTATGCCTCTCCTCGTGAATCGTTATGGTCTGCAGGGGGCGCTGCTTTTAAGCGGAGCTATAGCAATGCAATCCCTGCCGCTCGCAATGCTGATGAAGCAGCCTCGTCCATTCACGTTTTCCTGGACCCGCATTGGCACAGTCCAGCCATCCAGCACCCGAACAGAGAAGATGCACGTGCATCGTATCAACGCTGTTAAGAAAATGCATCCCCCACAGCAGCCATCACCTGATGTTGTATCACCGGCACCCCAGGCACCAGCAGCCGTTCCTACAGTTGGTATCTCTGCAAAAAACGTTGCAGATATGCTGATTATGCCGAACTTTTATGTGCTCCTAACTACGTACTTTTTCAATGACTGGATTGGCACAGTCCATGCTACTACTGCCGTCGACTATGGGCGGGACAAAGGAGCTTCCCTGGAGAGCGCCAACTACCTCCAGACGTGGAGTGCCATTGGTGAACTTCTGGGCCGAACTGTCCTCCCGTTCTTTTCGGACAAGGTTCCCTTCGGCCATTCTCTGTTTGCGGCAGGCGCCGCGCTGGTTGGATCGTCCTTAGCGCTGGTCGGAATGTCGTTCAATCAATCTCTCCCATGGTTTGCTGACCCTGAATGGATCACTAGGATTTTTCCAAGGCTACGTAACATGCATTCGAGGCGTTCTCGTCACGGATTTCATGGGACTGGAGCGGCAACCAGTGTTCAGCGGTTTTGTGGGCCTATCCCTGTTGCCCATATCGCTGGCAAACCCGACTATTATAGGTGAGCAACAATTTCCATGGCTATGTGTGTAGCGTCTCTAAAATCGCAAGCTAATTTCTTGTCTTCCTTGCCAGCTTATTCACTACGCGAACAATGGCATCCGTAATATTATAACTTGAAGAGAAGACGTTGAACGTAGGAGCAAACCTCACACGTTCTTTGCGAATTTCGGAACGCATTTTCTGTCACCAGTTTTTGACACACGCTAAATCAACAGGTTAACAAGTACGGTTTGTGTTGGCAAGTGACTCAGTCGAAATGTTTTACCATGAAAGAGCTATTTATGCACCTCTGTAAGGGTAGGGCCCGCCCTTTCTGTTTTTCCAGCGTTGATAGAGTTCGTCGACGACAGATTCTCCGATGATTGTAACAGGAGGCGCAACGACCGCTCCAATGTCGTATTCGCGTATCTTCATTATTTATTCAGAATGTGTTCTATTGTTTTTTGTCAATATACATATGCACAGTTTAACACATTAAGCGCGCGCTGTGCTCAATTTGTCAACACATTGTCTTCGACCTTCCCTGGTAGACCTCCAGTGTAAGCTGACGAAGCAGTCGGAACATTTATCAAATGGGGTTTAGTGACACCCGCTGCCGTCATAATATCTCCACAGCCTTTCATTGTCACCTTCAATATGCAACACGTGTCTACGTGGTAACAGGCTGCGCATCCAATTGTAATTTTTTATGCCTTCTCCCCACAAGGTAACTAAAGTTGAAGTTGCTAACAAACCCCTTCAGCTAAGATTTCACACCTTGAAGTTAATCACATAGAAATGTATACTTTTCCATGAAAACGACATTAACTACATCTACAAACACATTTAGAAGCTTTATTGAAGAGGAGAACGCTAGTGAACATACAGTACTATACAATAAAACCACTACATTTTCAGAATCCAGCAAAAAGAAGGAAAATGTTAAGCGCAATAGATGAAAGTTGTGCCACGAAAGTTTAAAGCTATATTGGTGAATGAAATGCCTGACGCGTGAAAAACGTAAATGTTCGCAAAATCAATTCGGATTGTCTTCATATCAAAAGTGCGCAACGAACGAAAATAAATGTAGGTGAAAAAGGGATTCTTGACTGAAAGTACGCAGGCAGCACGTAAGCACACATCGGTGGTTATACGCCAATGCAGCTTTAACCCACCGGGGAAAAAAAATCTCGCACACAAACGTCCAACAAGCAAAGAAACAAGCACAGGGATATTCATGAAATACGGATACCTCACGCAAAGAGCCGGGTTTCGAGCACTACACCAGGCCTTAACATCCATGCATCAGGCAGCTTGAAGTACCTCGTGTGAGCAACGACCATTAAAATGTCCGTAACTGCAAGCATTACTACAAATAGGAAACGATCAGACACATCACACTGCGGCAGCACCGCACATTCCCCACACCAGACTGCGCATGGTGGACAGGAGCAGCTTGATAAGTCATTGCCAAATACCCAGTGGACGAGAACAAGAATAATCGCCACAAAGACGTGACACAGGCACAAAGACACATACAAGAGTTTCTGAAGCATGGAGACACTATGCACCAAGCAGGCATATGCGCCCAGCTAAATGCTTGAGGTATGCAGTGCACCTGGCAGCATGGAGACCCAGATCTGCGTGAGGGTTCAGCATTGCCCAACATTGAATATACCATTGAATGAGCAGGTAACATACCCACAGGACAGTACACAATGAACATTAGCCTGAATTCAAAACGATGAGACACCGCAATCTGCGACACCCCTTCAGACTGCGCACAACACAATGCTCACATTGCTCTAATAACTTTGGACAATGTACAAGCACATGGGGTGCACACGGCACGCTGCGCCACACCTGTTGCAGTGAGCGTTATATCTGTAACGCATTATCACACTTCAGAGAGTGCTTGCGAGATACAGCGCAGAGTTTAGTGAACATATTTACTAGAGTGTCGTAACAGAACTTTTTTGTTGTCATGGTGTTAATGTATGTCAAGTCATCCTGTATGGTTCTCCTGTATGACTTATCTTCTGATACTGAGCAGAAAACTGAGGAATTATACACTGCACCTTCACCTGCACCAAGGGGAGTGTATTTCTATATGCTCAAAATTACCCCATGAATTAGACTTCTCAAACTATCCATTAAAAGCTGCATTATGAGCCGGTTTATTGATTTCATGCAGGAAGCAATGCTTCAATAAACGCGTATCGAGCGAAGGTCACTATCCGCCATTATAAAAGCAGCCCCATTCGGTAAACAGCCTTTCAGCGAGAGCAGGCACGACGTAAGCAGCGTCTTTTTTAAACCGGTGTTCTTGCAATTCTAGAGTCAGCCGTAAAATCTAACGTTGTATTCCTAGAAGTTTTAAGTGGCCTTTATTATTTGTCTTTATTTTCAGTGCGCTATAAAAAAAACGGTTTCCTAAACGTATAGGTATCATTCCACGCCAAACGACCCAGAGAGTTCGCCCCAGCCTATCCGATTGCACTATAAAAATTCACGATTGATCACTTCCGTACGTAATTCGGTCTCCTAGCTGATCTTTGTGAAAAAAAAACTTTTTTATGTATCTTCAATAAATTTGAAAATAACAGCGCTGACGAAAACCTTGCGAGAAACCCGCCCGCATCTTCCCACAGGGGGAACTCGAGTAAATGCGTCGCTGAGTGGTGGGGATATCACGTGAATGTTGCGGAATTGGGTATGGTTTGGGAATGCCTAATTGTTATTTCGTCTTTATTATTCTTATCTATTGAATGAAAGAGAAGCGAAGGCAAGGAGTGTAAAGTTAAAGTCTGTCTCTATGGCTTGGTGTCGTCAAGCAAAGCGTCAAGTCAAGTGAAAGCCAAGCAAAGACGCCCTTGACTGAATTCCGAACGCGCGCTCCGCCGCTTATGTACACACCACCCACGTTCGAGGGAGAGGAGTACGGGGGAGAGACGCGCATGCGCACACTTCCGTACACAAGCGCGCGAACTTTCCTCGCACCCACCACGCCGTTATCACGTGTACACGCCCTGCCGCCGTTACTGTTGAGCGCGACGCAGCGCACGGGTACCCACGACGCTTGCGCGCACAGACGCGCTCCCCCCGCACCGCCGCTGCTGTTGTTGAGAGCGACGGAGCGCACGGGGTACACGCGCTCCTCCCGCACCGCCGCCTCTGTTGTTGAGAGCGAGGAGGGTACGGGGGAGAGACGCGCACCTGCGCCTCGACGCGACGCGCATGCGCAGTGAGCGTGTGGACGGCGCCGACAACATCGATGAGTGACATCGCGAGCCTAAGAAATGCTCCGCATTTAAAACGTTTGAGAAAATATATATTATGCGGACAACAATGAAGTATTTCCGGGTGATAGAAAGATGACCTCATTTTCTTGCTGCAATGCATTGACAGTTACTGGTGCGTTTGGAAAGGAGTTTTGCGGGGTAAAGGACGGAACCCTACCTGATCTCGTGGGAAAACTTATCGAACCTACCTTTTTGGTCACGGATCAGACCAGAAAGCACCTGTGTTGTTTTCAAATTTGGAAAACGTAGTATACCACTATACGCTAAAGTTTAGTCTGAACGTTTTATTTTGACACGACCTACTCAGCAAAAGCACATTTCAGATCGCGAGAAGAACATAAAATTTGGTTACTTTTTTTGGAACCATCTCTTGTGAGGTAAACTTCGCCACAAGGCATTCTCCTGCGCGAAGTCAAAGTGTGGTGAAGTAAGGGCACAAAGGTAGTGCATATTTTAAAACCAAGAAGATTCCCGAATACGCCAGCAAGAACAAAGTTGAAAGACAAGAATATCTGAGGAGCAAGACGTCAGCAAACACAGTTTTAGGAGAGAAAAAAAAAGTTGATGTGTATTTGCTGGAGCTACAGTGAACGAGCTATGATATAGATAGGCGGAATTTTGCCGTTGAATATCGCTCTGTATTTTTACTTTGTGATGGTTAATTCCTAACTGATCCTTAATTCTTAAGTAGTACAAATTCTACCTTTATTGTGTTACCTAAACTTTGTATCAAATGGAGTTTGTTTTCTGTATTATGTTTTCTGTGCTTGAAAATTCTGTACTTTGTCATGTTGCTGCTGAGTTGTGTGTTGGGGAGGGTGGCCGGGGGATGTTGCTTTGTCAGGTAATTCGTTTGCCGTTTCGGAATCCCCCAAAGACAACCGCGGCTGTGATGTTTATATGTGTTCATTACGATGTTTGCTCGGTAACATCTCCCCTGTAATTTTTTTTTCGGTTGTCTGAAATAAAACATTCACATTCACATATTACCTTCTGTACCGCCAATCACCTCCTTTCGTGCAGCTCTAAGTGATTGTTTCTGAATATTCTTTGTTTTGTTCGTCCATTGCAGGTTTCTTTAGGGACACCCTTGGGTCGTACGACAACCTTTACCGCGTCTTCGCAGCCGTTAAAATTGTCCTTTCAGTGCCTTTGTTTTGCATTACCATCCAAAAGAGAAGGGGGACATTATCGTGGAAGATTTACCACGCCGGGGAGTTTTCTGCGAAATAAAACGTTTAACTTGTGTGACTATGACCGCCTTCAACATTTTCACCATCCAGGAAAGTAGGAGGGCAAGACGGGTACCCTTTTTTGTGTCAAGTTGTTATCTCTCTTTTCTCTTTTTTTGCTTCCTAAACGATCCTTTTTACCTATACTGATATTTTTATACATGCTTTTATAAATATCGCGTTCCAAATCGCAGGGATTACTGGCTATTCAGCTCATGTTAGGGCAGACCCAGCACCCCACAACGTGCTTTGCTTACAAAAAACCGCCGGAGATATAGAGGAGTATCACTTATATTGCAGGAAAATTCTTGAATCAAAATATGGGTGGGTGTGTAGGTAAGGAATAAATGATCTTATTCCTTAACGCGCTGTTATTTCTTCGCTCATTGGGCAAAAAAATATAGGCAAGAACATTTCCTTCAAATTGGATAGTGGCTTCAAGTGGCGAAAAGCCGACCAATCAGCTTTTCCATTACACGTGAAGCCCTAACAGACCACCCACCCATGCGGAATGGCCAATGACCATGACAGCAGTTTTAACGCTGACGTCGCGCTTCGACGCTAAACTTTTTTGAGGGAAACATTCAGCTCCGCTCACAATGATCTTGTCACCACGTTAGACTCGACGTAAGGTGACTGAAGGCTAATTCCTAGTACGGGCCCAACAACATATCGACAGAAGAGTTTTGGGTTTTGGGCAGCAGCAATCGTGAAAGGCTCATGACCGATTCGTCAGTCCCCATTTGCAGCGGCGTGAACTTGCAGCGGCGTGAACTCCCAAATAGAGTATTACTAGGGGTGGGCTGGGGCTCAATTCTGCAGAAATCCAATTTTGTCTGTTTTTGGAAATAACTACTAACACCAGGAGGGGACATTTTTTTTCAAGGACCTATCATTTCTATCGATATAAGGCATGCCGTAGAATAAAGAAAATTGCGCTGCTGAGCACGAGGTCACAGGTTCGACTCCCGGCCACGGCTGCCGCTTTTCTGATGGGGGCGAAAAGCAAAAACGCCCGTGTGTACGAGATTTCGGCGCACGTTAAAGATCACCAGCTGGTCGAAATTAATCTGGAGCCCTCTACTACGGTGCGCCTCATCACCTGCTTTGCGTCGCCGCGTTAAAACGACCAATCCATCATCAATTATAATAAATAAAAGTACAATCCCATGTGTGTGCCGTGACGAAATATTACCCTTGTGCTGCGTGTGACATAAGCAATCTGAAAAGGCGTGGCTACACACCAAAATGATAAAATAAGCAAGGTATGTTTCCTCAGTGATGAACTAAAAAAATACGGGCATAATAAAATACACCTTTACAAATATGTCAGGCATATAAAGGCAAATACGGCGTATTTGCCTTTACCAGCATATTTGTGTAGGGACGCACGTATTAGGTATTTGCTGCTGTGTAAAGTTTGGTAAAGGTTTTTGCAAAAATCTGAAATAACATCCTTGGAAGTGCGGACAAAGACGGAGGAGAAGAAAGTGCTTAGTACTAGGCGTAAGGGAAAGCCCTTAGAGTGGACAATCTTCATAACAAAGCGTACCAGCCTTTTCAGTGAGGGGTGATCTCAGCAATGGTCGTACCATTCTATAGAGCCCACGCAGCAGGCGGTCTTCAAAAGTCCAGTGTTGCAAAGGCACAGGAGCATTTGACGCAACCTCGGCGTGATGGGTCGGATACGCGACGGCCATGAGCAAAGCACAATGTACCCAATACATTTTACTGCATCTGCTGAGAACATAAAATGAGAGCTCTTTAATTTCGCATAAGCCGAATAGAACCCTAAGGTGTGGTGCCGCAACAAAGTTCGACCAGGTCGAGTTTAATTTCCATTTGAGGACCTATCGGTTTTCAAATCGGTTATCTGCGCGGCTGTTTTGCATATATTACTTCAACAACTGTTAAGTCTTGCTGACAATACCATGTCATAAAAGAACGAATACCTACGCCGTTATACACAACAAAAAAATCTGTAGAAATTCAGGGAACTGTCTACTAATGCGCAGTATTCTTTTTTAACTCGTCTAGGTTGTGACTTCCATACAGCCAAGTATGGCTATGAGTACCGAAAGACGTTACACTATTTTATTATTTGTGTGTGTTTTTTTCTTCCTTTTTGGCAATGGTGTAAATATATACCATTATAGCGATGAAGGGCCTTTACATCGCTAATTATATTTTTTTCTGAAGATTCCAAGCGTGCAGCAGAGTTGGTCTATGCACGTAATTTTTCAACGTATTTTCAACGTGTTCTAATGACTCTTTTGTGCATATTTCAGTTTTGGGGGTAGTACAATAAGGTGTATATTTTTCATTTTGTCACTTCTTTCAATGTGAAAATTTCGTTTTATATTTTTCTTATTTCGTGGTTTTTCAAAATTCTGGTCTTCCAGTTATATCCATTTACACTATTACAACAATTACAGGTGCAACTTTTGCATAATGCGGATGGTCCTGGATGAGGAGGGGGGCGGTACTCTGCAAAGAGTGCTCCGCATTAAAAGTCACTTTGTGCGATGATACATGCCTATTCTAATAATCTTAGTGTTCCTCCCAGCGTAAAGAATGATGCGGTGAAATTTGAAGTGAAATATTTATTCTGTTGACGAAATAGGTTTTATGCTCAGCTTTTTCAATTTGCCTTCCGGTTTTTTTTTTGCGGCAATAAGGACTGCGCAACTATTTTTTTGACACTGCCAATTGAAAGAAGGAACACCCTTCATTGTCAATTATGTGTTTCATGTATTGCATAATTCTTTTTCTAGAGAGTATTCCACGACTCTACAGTTTGAAAAATTATATGGGGTTAACTTTCAATAAAAATTTATATTTCTTGCATGAAATGTTTTATTGTACTGTTCTTTGAACTGAGCAAACTTTCTATATAGTAGAGCGCACTACAGCGCATTCCGAAGTGAACTCCGGAAGTATAGAATAACATTGGGGTGATTGCTATTTTCTCCTCCAGGTGCTATTAAGGCTCAGGGGTACAGCGCAGGGCATCTGATGTTTGGCGTAGTATGTAACGTTACCAACGCCTTCACGTCTCGGGCAACGTCTATTCGTTCATCTGCACATTCCTTACTATTTGATCCTTTTCACTGCGCATTGAGGGGTCAGCTAGGGGGACCGAACCCGAGTCGGCGGAGTGCTTCAGGGCGGGAATATTGCCCAATTATCTTTAATTTTACCATCTTGACGCTTCATTGACATCTTGAGTACATACCAAACTTGCACTTTCTCGTGTACGCGGACGACGTTACAGTATGAACCATCCACGCAGACGTGACCCGGCAAGCCGTGTGCCTTGAACAAGCTTTCACTTACATATACAAATGGTAGGATTACGCTGGGCTAAACGTTCAGCCCAAAAAGGCATCCATTCAGCCTCGGGCCAGAAATTGGGGCCGCCGTCGACTGGGTCTGTCCCCTATCATAATGTAACTCTCCGGCTAACCTGTCGCACTACCCCCCACTTCGCATGCTTGGGTAGGAGATTTCCTTGCGTGGGTCTGCTCCCATGTGGATTCTATCTGGCAGCCTAAAGGCCGGCCAGATGATCCCACTGATCCGATGCATCTCACAGAAGTCTGGTCGCCCCTGCTCCAAAATGACCCACCCCTGCATGGGGTCGGTGCTGCAGCCTCGACGAGCTCACCATGCTCAATTCGACCATATGACCCAGATGGAGCGGGCCCCAGTTGACGCAATCAACTGAGCGCCAATGCGTGTGCACCATCACCTTCTCCCTATAGAAAAACCACGATACCATTTGTCCAGACTAAAGCTCAGCTCAACACGCTAAATGAGTTGGTCTATCAACCTTGTTCCGAACTTGCAGACAACCGTACTTGCGTTGCGGAGGCAGGGGCCTTCAGTGCCAGTGCTAATAATTCAACGGGCCATTTCCACACTCTCAAGGCAAGAACTTTAACAGTTTGCACATTACGAAATAGGAACTATAATGCAGAACATTCTCCACGTACCCCCGAAATTTTCAATAGGTTTGATCATTTTTACGATGCATGGGCTGAGGAGCACGAACCTCAAAATTCAATCTCTAAAACAAGAAACACGGAGGTCTGGAAGGTTGTGAGAGCGATTGGAGGGAGAAAATGGGGCAATTGCAACTTTAAAGGGGAGTTCCTAAGTGTTTTTTGGAGTGTAGCTCGGAAGACAAATATCTCCGGGTTACACTCGGGAATTACTGGCGAGGAAGCACAGCAGAGAGGCCGAATAACCTTCATTCCGGGTGTCCATCACGTATGCGTCGAGCGCAAGGTATGGCCGAAACAAAGATCTACGTTGGTATGAATGCGTGTACCACGCATTCAACACTCTTCTGCAGCTGACAGGCGTTACTTATTTGAGAGAGGCGGCTTCTCCAATGCCAGTTTTCTCGGAGACAGAGCTGCTAGGCAACAACGTGAAGACCATGCTACGCAGATTAGAACACGTGAAAAGCAGTTCCAGTTATAATTAAAACACAAAAATAGCTACAGGGCACGCTGCTGACTGACAAATGAATTTGTACTCTGAAGGGCAGAATACATACATACACTACCTTCACTGGAGACAAGCTGTAGCAAACAAAATGTAGCAAATAACGGAAAAAATGGTTTTCTTCTTTAAATGAAGCCACTGATGCTAGTTTGAGGCAGGAGTACAAGGGCTTTGAGGATTATGATTTTTGCCTAATAGATAAGAGGGGCCGATCCGGTAGCGATAATGATAAGGAGCGGTTAGCATAAAGAAAGGGCGATTACAGTGCCTCCCAAAATTGTAAACAAGATTGAATGGTGAATAAAATTTCCGTGTACTTATATTGTTTTGGAAAGAAAGTGGATCTAAAAAAACGTTGTTTTTGTTAATTCAACACCACGTGGGAAAAGGGACATTTTCTGAATGCCCGAAGGTGCGCACATCAATAATACACAAGTTAAAATGTACAGACGTTGCCTGGGACCTATCCATCATCATCATCATTTATTGTTCCCCTAAAGGCCCATTTCGAAGTATTACATAAAGGGGGGGGGCAAGATCAGCAAAGAAGTTCATAAAACGTGGTTATAAAACACACGATCGACACACAGAAGCACAAAAGGCGCATTTTTTTACATTTCAGGAGGTATTGGACATAAAACACACATGATTGACACAGAGAAGCCCAAAATGCCCATTTTTTACATTTTAGGCGGTATTGACACATACGTACGAAGGGCATATTTGCACTTGTTAAGCGGTAATTGCTATACAAAGAAAGTTTGAAGATAAGCATTGCAGTGAATTAGGTACACAGTGTTGGTTCTATAAGCGATTGCACAACGAAAAAAAGAGAATAAGTCTGAATAAGTGCGGAAAAATTGGTTAATTGCTGCCGAAGTTTCTGTGAATCGAGCTCATTTGCAATTGCATCGGGTAGGGCATTCCAAGCCTCAAATGGAGCTGGTATGAAATATTTGTTAAAGAAATTAGTGGTGCCATGTAAGGGCTGAAGGCTGTGAGTGTTAAAAAGGCGCCGCGACGAATGGGTTGGGGGTATCAGGAGTGTGGTGTGGAGGTCTGGGGAATTAAAGAAAAGCGAATGGAAGAGACAAAGTCGAGCGATCTTGCGGTGGACGATCAGTGCGGGTATTATCATTGCGGAGTGTCAGTGGGGGGATGCTGTGTTGAGGGCTATATTTGCAAGCGATAAAGCGAGCGGCGCGGTTCTGCACAGTTTCGAGAGAGCTGATTAAGTACGCTTGGTGAGGGTTCCAGATGGATGATGCATATTCTGGTTTGCTCCTGATTAACGTTTCATGAGAGAATTGCCTGGTAGATGAAGGACATGAGACAAGAGATCTTCTGATGAAGCCGAGGGATTTGGTTGCATCGGCAGCACGTTTTTTGATGCATTCGGACCATGAGACATTTTTGTGATGAGAACTCCGGGATAACTGTATGATTCTGTTGAAGCGAGGGTGAGAGAGCCTAACGTATACGCATTGACTATACTGGACCATTTTCGTGTTATTTGAATGAGTTTGCACTTATCAATGTTTAGCTTCAATAACTTTTTTGAACCCAACCTTTCTATTTCATGAAGGTCGTGTTGAAGTAGTGCTGCAATGGCGTTGCATTCTATCCAGCGGTACAAAACGCAGTCGTCCGCGAAGAGGCGAATGGACGATGAAATTCTGTTAGCCAGGTCGCTTATGAAACTTAGGAAGAGTAGGAGAGCTAGTACCGAGCCTTGAGGAACTCCGGAGATAACTTTGGTGGTGGCTGAGTGGTGGGATCCGATTACAGTGAACTTGGAGCGGGTAGTAATAAAAGAGCGAATCCACGATAGTACAAGAGTCCTTAAATGCTTCACTGGTCACGAAACTGCTCCGTAACTCAATGGGAGAGCTCCATATACTGCGTTTGGCCGTCGCGCGGTGGCGCCACCATCTCACTGAGATCACTCCTCGGGCAGCGCTGCGCGGTTGCGCTGGCTCGAACTGCGGAGACGTGGCGAGCTGTGTTTGTTTTGTGCGGCGAAAAAAAAAATGTAACGTGCATCTCGTGCTGTTGTGATGCGACTTAAGTAGTGCAATGACGAGGCCGAACTAGTGTTGCGTCCCGAGATGTCGTTCCTTGTGCAACGATACAACAGAAAATGCTTTCTTGTTCTGTCAACCCTGCGACGGGGAGCTGCCTGGAGGCGTGCCATGCCAAGGCAAGAAACGGGAAATTTCAGATTCGATTATAAGTGTCTGGCAGTGCTTGGGAATGCACTGTGTGTGAGAATGAAAAAAGCAATGTACCCTGGACCTAGAATTGTACAAGGCTAACTTAAAAACGGATTTTTGTCAGACCAGTCAAGTAGTAGTGGTGCTTCATTACCTGTTTGCAAACTTGTATTACCTTGCGCACAGGCTCGCATGTAAAAAAAGCGTTGGGACGTCCTTGTGCTTTTACTTTTCATATTTTCGCGAATTATCCCTTAGGGGCCGTTTTGTTTGTTTTGTAACCACGCGTGGCCGCTTCCGGTTTTCTTATCTGGCATTTCAACCGGAACGCCCATTTGCTCTTTTCATCGTACGTCCCGTGGGACAATATTGTTTGATATGGAAAGGGTGTCATCTTGTCGCTAACTTCGTTTTTAAATGCGAATGCATTTATTAGTCGGGGGGTTGTCTTGCGTCCATCGAGCGGCGTGCGCCTGCATTCCTCCAGCGCGAGCGCACGTGAGCGCGCGCCTCGTAGTTCTGCCTTTGTCGTCGTCGTCGTCGTAAATGCGAATGCATTTCTTAGTCGGGGGTGGTCGTGCTCCGTCGGCGTGCGCCCGCAGGTGTTATCTCTCCGCGCTCAATGCCGAACGCATGCGCTTGAAGCGAGCTGTACTAGTTTCCTCGAAGCGGCAAGGACGGCGAGTACTGCGGTGTTAGTCTCGTGTCTAACGTGTATGGGAACTTTATATCGCACGCCGTTGCCACGTCTCCCATTCGAAACACGTCTCCGTACAGGGACTTGTACACCATTGCCTACACCGGAGACGGAGTCTTTGTGGTGACCGTGTACCTCGCGCCCAACCTCGCTCGAGACGCCGTTGATGCGCAGCTGGACGCGGCTATGGAAAGTGTGCGCGTGCGCTCCAAACCCTCTGACCCCATAGTCTTGGTTGGCGACTTCAACGTTGACGTGCGCAAGAAGAGTGGCGAATGGCTGGTCGAGTACATGCAGACCAGGCACTCTATGCATTGTCTCTCTGCCGGCTTCGACACGTGCCCCACTACCATTCACGGGAGTTGCATTGATCTGGTCTTTACGCAAAACTGTGACGCGGTATGCTTCTCAAAGACCCTTTGACCGTGCACTTTAGCGATCACAAGGCAGTGATTGTGGCCGTCAGGTACAACGATAACACAAACCGGTGCTGATGAATAAATGATTACGTTCACACTCTCGTCAATAATTACGCCATTACTCGCAACACACTCATCGGTGCACCCAAGGCATTCTCATTTCTGCACGATTCCCTTCGGGGAGGTGCGGGGGAATTTTTTGGTTTCTTCGACAATGTTCTCGATCCTATTTCTATGGATCTGAAATGATGATGATAAATTCTTTTATTAGGGAGGGGAGGACCGAAGGTCGCTGGAGGGGGAAGAGGGGGAATAGGAAGGGAGGTAGACGCCCACTAAATCACGCTCGCCAGGCCATTGGTAACGCCAAACTCGGCTAAGGTCACCAGGTGTTGAGGATGTTCGAGAATGTCCCTGTGTAATGCTTCCATATCTGAATTTTGAAAAACACTATGGTTTAGTCTATGAAGATCAAAAGCGGAGCAGTGCAGAACAAGATGGTCCATGTTTGCTTCACACACAGTGTGACAGAAGGTACATGTGCAGGGGGCAGCGGTGCCAATGCCCTTCTTCCGGTCAGCAAGTGTCTGCCATTTATGGATGATATGAGGTGTAGTGGCCGTGTTGGCAAGTACTTTGTTAATAAATATTTCTTGCGATCGGCTGAGGGGTAAATTCTTAAAGATTTGTGGAGGGGTAATGCTTTTAAATCTCTCGCGGTGAAGAAACCGGAGGAAGCGTCGTACTCGCGCCATTTCAAAGTGGCCGCCTGGCAGCGAGTCCGCGTAGAGGTGGTCGCGGAGGTCGGGAGATCCGAGCAGGAGAGGCTGGAGATGTACAGATATAACTTCAGATTGTGAGGTGGCAAGACCATGTGCCACCTCGTTACCACCCCCGTGATCCCGGACGTGTCCCGGCGTACAGCTGACCCTGGCGTCAATGTCGTTCCTCTGCTTGTGCTGGAGTATCTGGCGGATGCGTTGAGCAGTGGCGTCGTCTGTTTTTGGGTCCTCAATACTACGTCGTGCCTCAAATGAGTCTGTATATATGACGGAAGGCCCGGTGTTGTCCCTCAGAGCGGTCCAGATAGCAAAAAGTTCTGCTTGTGCAGGTGTTGCGTGGTCCAGTGTGCAGACGTAACGTCTGGCTTCTCCTGTCGAGGGTTTGTACCAGGCCAAGGCCAGGCGAAATCCATTAAGAGCGGCGTCAGTAAATACTGCATTGGCGTTGTGCTGATTGTGCCTATGGGAGAGTTTCTCTCTGGCTGAAGTGGCGTCATTTGCGGGGGGCGTGCAAGTCTTGGAGGGGTGCAGGGTAGGGAAACTCAAGGTGGTTGTTTCGCCTGGAGTAACCCGGGCTTCTGTACAGACTCGTCGGGTGTCCCAAAGCAAGGTGTCTTGGCCCTGTATTGTGAGGTGCAGCGGGTTGTCCAATGACGACTGAGCGCTTCTTAGGATGTCCTCGATTGGCGGTAGGGGTGCAAGGTCCCGAAGCTTTCGTAGATCGGTGAACTTGGGAAGCCCCGTGATAGTCCGAAGGATGTGTCGGTGGAGTACTTGCAATGTCTTTTCAGCTGTTTTCGACACGGTTACGACTGTACCCCCGTAGGTGATCTTACCAATTGCAATAGATCTCAAAAGGATGCTGCAGGCTGTCTGTCGTGTTCCGCCGAACTTGTTGGAAACGCGTTTGATTGCTTTCAGGACCGCAGACCATTGCCTTTTGAGTTCCATGATCCAATGGTGGCCCGTGTTGCAGCTGTGTATAGGAAGGCCGAGAATTCTGACATGTCCATGCTTAGTCTTGATTTCATGTTGCCCCAGTGTTAACGTGATTGCCTCCCCTGCTAGGAAGGCACTCCGCCTTCCATTGACATAGAGGAGTTCCGTTTTCTCAGGCGCTAATGTAAGTCCTAATTTTGGAAGAGTTTCCTCAAGTGCAATTAGCGCAGCCTGGAGCTCGGTGGCCATATCTTCAATATTCCCACTGTAGTCCCGTCCCTCCGTCCAAATGGTGATGTCGTCCGCATAAATGCTGTAGCGGGCACCAGTATTGGTTTCAAGCTCTTGGGCCACACTAAGCATGGCTACATTGAAGAGCAGGGGACCCAAAATCGAGACCTGAGGGACACCACGATCCAGATAATATGTCACAGGCTGGACACTGCTGGTGCTCCGAAGTCGAATTGGTCGGGCCTCCAGGAATCTGGCAATCCAATTGAGAGCACGCTGACTGGGGTAAATCCCGGCCAGATTAGACAGAATGTGTTCCTGCTTGACATTGTCGAACGCTTTCTTTATGTCGACTGCCAGGATGTAGTCTGGTGGTCCCTTTTTTGAGTTTCGATTCAGGACCCTCCGAAGCAGCCAGAGGTTATTATGAGTTCCCATGTTGGGTCTGAACCGGCCTGAGACGGGTTTAAGCATGGCTTGCAATATTCGATGTAGTGGGTTATCCTGGTGTGTATCATTCTTTCCACGAGTTTGCATATGGTTGGTGTCAGCGATATGGGGCGGAGATTGGTGATTTTTGTCGGGTCCTTTCCCGGTTTAGGTATCGGATTAATAATTGAAAAGCGCATGTGTTCCGGGACTGTTCCCATGGTCCACTGCTCGTTTATGATTTTCAGCAGAGCTGCCTCAGTGTCTTCGGTTAAGTTCCGCAACATCTTCCAAGTGATACCGTCATGTCCCGGTGCTGAGTCACTTCTGCCATGCTTAAGGGCGGCATGAAGTTCTCCCAGCGTAAAGGGGGCGTCTAATTCTGCGTTTGTGGACTCGAGCTTGGGTGTTTCGATGGGAGCAGGTGGCGTGAGGCTGGCGTGAGGAAAAAAAGATTTAATGATTTCCTCTTCGAGCGTGTCGCTGTCTTGGCGGAGAGTAAGAGTTTATAACGTACCGAGAGTAATGCATGCATGCGTTCATCTGTACACGTCACACTGCGGACTGCTTCTTCGACGTTTGTGTTTCATTCTAGTCTATCGTAAAGCAGGGGTACGTTTTAATAAACTTCTTTCAGAAAAGGTTTGCGTCGTTCTTGGCTACGTGGCAATATTCTGTTGCCTCCGTGTGCTGCACATCGCAGTGTAAAAAAGTAAATTTTTGTACGCTGTACCATGCTCTTTTGTCTCCCTTCGTAATATTGAAATTTTTTTGTTGCGTGTGATAAAATCAGTTTTATTGTTCGTTTTTTGCTTCCTTTTTGTGCAAGGATTGCAAAGCGTGGAAGCGGAAAAACACGCGTTGTAACATATATTTCGTCGTGTTTTGATCCTTCGCGTTTCTGCAGGGTTTTTAGATGTTATTACGTATGCAGCCACTCATCAAAACGACAACACTATTGCGCTATCTCTTTTAGCGTTCTGTTCATTCCCGAGCAATTTACGGATTCATTAATCGTAGTCTGAGCGACGTGTACTTGGTTTCTTTCGGGTTTTTTATTGTAGTATTGATGGGCACGCAGCAGTCCGTGACTACAGAGCTACCGTATGTGTGGTATTTACAACTTTAAGGAAGCAATAGAAATTTCAAAAATCCGTCAACACGATGGTGCAGCACTTGTGCCAGATTACGCAGAAGCCGTTGCCGTTCGCGGCCGAAGTCTGTGGTAATTTGCTTAGAAAAATAAAAGCCTCTTGAAGGCAGGTGATATTCACAATGAATGGACTATTCATCGCTAACTATCACCAAAAGAAGCACCCTTAATCAGCGAGCAGACACCAAAAGCAGTGAGCGTTTGCACTCCAAGAGTTGGCCAGTATGCCGCATGAGCGACGGCTGGATGCCCTTCGTGTGGCGGTGGCGCCTGTAGTGGCGCCCGCGGTCCCTATGTGAAACGAGCGCCGAAGTTTCGTGGCCAGTAAAGCATTGAAGGACTGTGATAGCACGAAGGAGTCAAGGTTAAGGCTGGAACGTTTTGCTAGAAGGCGCTGATGAGGAACGCGATCGATAGTTTTAGAAAAGTCCAGGAAAATGACGTCAGTTTCAACTGAAGAGTCAAGGTTAAGGTGAAAGTCAGTAGTGAACTCAAAAGGTTGGGTTTCACATGAAAGCCCGGGCCGGAATCTATTCTGTTTGGGAAAGAAGAATTTGTTGCTGTCGAGGTGACGCGCAATTTGGGAATATATTGTGTGTTCTAGTAATTTACACGCGATGCATGTTAGCGAAATAGGGCGAAGTTGCAAGGATCGGAGTGGTTGCCTGATTTGTAAACCGGAACTATTCTGTTAAGTGTTAAGGTCGGAAGTGCACTGGTAGCTATCGATTGGTCAAAGATTGTGTGCAAAATCTTGCTAGAGGTTATTTAGTGGATTTGATTACCTTGCTAGTTATGTTATACATCCTAGAGCACTTGACACCTTTAAACTATCGATTAACTTCATTACTCCTTCGGGAGTAACGGTGACCGGAGGCATTTGAGAGAAATTATAGCCGGAAAGGGCGGGACTAAAGGCCTCCTGCGCTGGAGTTTTGGTGACATGCAGCGCCCCTAGTGGCCGACGCCTCTGGGTAGTACAGTGTGTTGCGACGGTAATTGTTACACTTTAAAAAAATTTCCTGAGTGAAACGCCGCTCTGTTCGCGCTCAAACTTGCCACGAAGGTCGCATTTTGTGGTCTATTCTGTTTGACACCGGGAACAACGACGGTACTTACCTGTTTATCCTGAAAATAAATAAAAACGATTTTCGCCTATGGGCAAATGGCGGCTGATTTGACGTGCGAGCCCGAAAACCGGGTTTTCTGATCGTCTGCTGCACGATTTAGCTCCGTACGTGAATCCCAAACGTGCTTTTCACTCTGCAGGTGGTTCCGTCGTTCCAACATCAACTTGCGCTGACTCGCACGTCCAAATCAGCCGCCATTTTCCCATAGGCGAAAATAATTTTTCTTTATTTTCAGAATACACAGGTAAGTACCATCATTGTTCCCGGTATCAAACAAAATAGACCCTAAAATGCGACCTTAGTGGAAAGTTTGAGCGCGAACAGAGCTGCGGTTCAGTCAGGAAAAATTTTTAAAGTGTTCCAATTATTCGTCGCAACACCCGGTACAAAAGCAGACGACCCTCGCCGCCTCTCCAGGCGTTTTCAATTACTTAGGCAGAGTGAAACTTGGTTGTACTTATTTAAATCGCTTTTTGGCGCCTTTAAATGACTGCATACTGTATGAAATAGCCCTTAAAGTAGTTGTAGAGGCTAAACAACATAATATCCGCTCAAACAAACCGATTTATCGGTTTCTTTTCAGCGAGCTGTCACGGTGGGCGTGGCATGGAACAGTATCGCCATGTCGGGTGGTCTAACTTCCTGACGAGGATTACCGTTCTTTCTTCTTGCGTGCGGTCGGCAAAGGAAAGTTCACGAGTAGCATAAACACGGAACGCTGATCATCTTATATAGCCTGAGGTAACTGTAAAAGTTTGCTTCAGCGCGAGCATGCAAGCGAACCCAAGAATTGCGAAGCCGACTCAGCTGACACTGCTAGCTTGGAACCGCCATGAAAACGAGTGGAAATTTCGTTTTGTATCCTCGCAAACTAAATGATCGTTGCGCAACGTTTTACGCCACACGATTTACGAACGGCAGGGTACATGTATACTAGCGAGTAGGTGAGGCATTCGTCAAATAAACAAATTAGGCGCTATTAAAGGACGCAAAATAATCACCACATCGCACGCCCGCTGCCTGCAGAAATGTGTACTTCTATATTTGCATAGCATAACATAACGCAGCCGCATACACGGCGCGCGGCCCCAAATATTTACATGCGATCATCACTGACTCTTTTGGTTATCTTCGTCGCTAACAATCTGAACACCGACACGCCAGTTTTGTCCTCAAATGGAGTTAGACAGCGAGACAAGAACAGAAAATTGGTCGCTTCCAGTTGAATTGTCCCCCACTTCGCCAGATTATTGCCAAATAGTATTGGCGATTCGCTGAATTTTTTCGCTTTGCATTCAAAGCCCCCCTTCCCCTCCCACCCGATTTGCCGTCCAGCCCTCCACCGTGTCGGCTGCATGCAACTCGGCCCTACACTTCAAAACGTTGCTGACCCTCATTCTAGGCTATTAAGTGCGAACTGGGAATATATGATGCAAGAGCGTAATTAAGTAAAGTAAGCGACAAACAAGGCAAGCGAGTGGCCTCTCGGTTCACCCGACCACTTTGTTTTACGGCCACTAATTTCGGAATCGCAAATCAGAATGCACGCTTCTTACGCTCGCTGAATTTTGTCACTGAGACACGCAACAAAACGGCAAGCTAACACTGCACCATGTATCCGTAACAGCGACGCAAACGAGCACTATTTAATGAAAGCGCACGCATAGTGCGCAGCTACGCAAAAGGCGCACCGCAGCAGGCGAGCCAGCGGTCCGCCGGACTCGCTGGCCTTTAAAGCGCCATCATCGCCGATTGCGTCACTCTTCTTTTTTGATCGGATGTTGTTGAAACGTCCTTTCCACGTGGAGTAGTAAGTAGTTTAAACCAGAAGTTTCACTTGAAATTTCACTTCATACGACCATCGATCGGTGAACCTGCGAGTGGCAGAGCGCCGTCACCGTCCTGGCACTTTCGTCGGCGCTGTAAACGTATTTAGCTGTGCAAAGCTTTTTCCCCTAATGCCAACTTGATCGCCAGAAGAGATGGGACTCGTCGGGGATGGGCTGGTGACTATGTCGCCAAACAATCGGGAGCATCGAGCTCATTTTGCTTCTGTCAACACGGGATCCTATGGGACCCGCGCAGCTTTGTACTACCGGGAAGTACTGCCCGGAAGCCGCTTGCGCAGCGCCCCCTGGGCAGCGCAGGAGACCTATCGAGGTCGTGCTCGCGGGTAAAAACAGAAGAAAAAAAGTGGTTCATGACGTCGGAGCGCTGCTCAAGTTAGGGTGCCTGGATGTTCCTCCTCGCCGCCCCTCCGTGACGGGTGGAGACAACTGCGTCGTCTGCTACGGAAGCCGCCATGTTGAATCCCGCCGCTCGCTGGGGCAGCGCGCTGCAAGCACGGGATGTGCAATCGGATTCTTACATGCACACGCATTCCGTGGCCACAAACCGCTTCCAGAGTGAAGGAGAACTTATTTGTGGGCTTGTTTGTACGTCTTCACAGTGAAAACACTGCGCTAGCTAAGTCGACAAGATGAAATAGCGGGAGAAACACGGCGCAGAGAGGCGCATCCGTGCGCTACCGCGTACGTGCGTCTCCCATTTTTTTTTTTGTAAACTACAGTCAGCGCAATGTCTCTACACTTTTAAATGTAACACGCATAATAATGCATCAATGAGGCTCGCTTCTTGGTAGTTAGTTTTGGTGTTAAATCTCATCTGCGAAAAAGTTGCGTCTTATAAGTGCGTTCGACCGGCAATGTATTGTGCAAAGACTTCGCGGGACAGGCATGTTACATGAATCGCTCGGTTCTTCCACTAAGTCTGTCTGATTTCGCAGTTAACTGATATTATTCATGAGCGTTCTTTGCCAAAAATCATAGTCGCAAAAAGCATACTACCTTGTATATGCAAGATAATGCGCAAATGCCGAAGCGAGGACACTCAGTTGTTGTATTAGTGTATGTAGTTGTTTCTCCAAGGGGAAAACAAAAGCTAAAAGTGAATGAACGAAATAGCAGAGGCTTATCTAAAGCACCGCGGTTAACACATGAAGAAAAAAGAAAAATCTGCCAAGAAGCCCTATTAATGTACGCTTGTAACTCAACAAAAATGCGTAATCGGCGAAGGCATTTAATAGGTACAGTAAATAGTGGCGCAGCATGCAGAAGTTAATTTTGGGTGAGGGGGTGGACCTACCTTCAAAAATAGAGGGGGGAACTTGAAAGAAAACTATCAGAAAAAAGGAAAATCAATTCACAATCGATTCATAATTAAAAGTAAAAGAATTGGGGATCATTTGGTAAAAAGTTAAAAACAAACAAACACAAGCAAACAAAGCAAGAAGTCATGAAATATAATTCAAGGGGAACTGATTACGACAGGAAGTCTCCCAGTTTGCTACACACAGCCACATCTCGTTATAATACTCAAAATGATGGAATGAAATCCCAAAAGGTGTCTGGTTCAGCACCTTCACTTGATCAATTAAAAATATTGCACAAGATACCACCACAGAGACATGGGGTTTTTTAAACAATGAATTCAGTGGCAGGTATACAGTGCCCAGTTGTGAGCAGTGCAGCATGCGATACAAAACCAAAACAACCATTCCGACGAAGCAAAACGAGCTTGGGAACAGAGAGAGAAACAACTTTCGCTGAGCCCATTTCAGGTGACGCTCGCAGGCGTCAGACGGGGTGGAACCCTATTCACGAGTCCCATATGAGTCCAATAGCTCCTGGCCCCTGGACGCGAGCTCTTGCTGCGTCGACAGGTCGGGGCTGGACATCAAGATCTCCCATCGCTCGGGTAGGGGGGGAACACGTTTATTACCAGCGCGTGGGCTCTGTGTCGCAGACTGACAGCAGAACCATGGTTCGCAGCATGAATTGTTGAATGCAGTCAATGCAACAAATAAGACACCAACACAATAATTAGAAGGAAATCAAAGAGAGCGTGAAATACTTAAAGGGTACATATATATACGCAAAACTGTACAACACACAACTTTACAGTTTTCTATTTACAAATCAAGTTAGAAGTCTAGAAAGTTCAGGGCAAGTTCACTCCTGCGCACGTCTTGCTTGCATTGCCATCCACTACTCTTTTGGCAACTTGACGAAGATGTATGCGCAGCCGGAGCCTTGCAAAGCTTGCTATAAGCATCTTCTCTACGGTTTCTTTGTGTTGTTCACATGTTTGCAGATTGCATCGCGACATTTTGCTGAGATATGTGGTCACGGCCTGTAGTGGTGACTTCATTGTGAGCACGCTGTCCGTCCACGTGATGATGCCCCTAAAAAGCTCCTCACAGTACTTCAGCGTGCGCATAACAGCGTCGCTTGGATAGTGGAGGTTGTTGCCATCGCGAACGTACTCCTTCAGCGCGGTCAGATAGGAATGCTCGCTGATGCTGGTCCCCAACACTGCAGTCTTGCAATGATCGCATGCGCCAACCGCCTTTATGATGCCTTTTAGAAGAAACCCGCCGATGTGAAACAGGATGCCACAGTCCACTGACGACAGCTCCTCGACGAAAGGGATTTCATTGTCGTCAATGGCTTCTGGTTCAGCTTCGGCGTGCTCTTGCAGACCCTTTGAGAGCAAGTCAACCAGAAATTGACCATCGTCGACATCGTAGCTTGTTGTCGTTGGCGTATACAGAAACTGGCTAACGCAAACGAGCTTCAAGGCACACTTCATGTCATAAGCATTCGGCACTGGTTTCCTTAGGCGTATGACCGAGAACAGGTTTTCGAGGCAGTCCTGGAGTATTCTACTCGTTAAAAAGTACTCGTAGCCTTCACTCTTCAAAAGAATGTCCTGAAGCTGAAGGACGACTGTAGTGGCTATCAATAAGCCTGCTTGAGACGGCTTCCACTGAGCCGAACCTCCTGCCTTCATCCCTTGCATGATTTCAATCGCCAGTTTCAGAGTGTCGATAGCCGAGTAGTACTTGTCCATATTTTGGAGACTTAGAGCGGTAGACGGATGTCGTGAGGACATAATGGTGTACCATTTCGACACGAGCTCCAAGAACCATGCCGTAGTCTCCGCTTTTGGTTTCAAAACTTTCTGCTTTATCAGGTATCTGATCGCAGAAGGAGCGTCTCGAAAAAACTGCACGGCTACTCCCACTTTCATTTTTGAGAAGTGGCCCTTACTAACATGAACTTCTGACAGCTTCGGTGCCACTTTCAGTTCTTTGTCGCTGTCATGTTCTATGACAGCGCGTACGTGCTTAATTTTTACTTTATTGGAGGGCAAACTATGCTCCTTTACAGCTGATTCACTCAGAGTGAAGACCTCCGAATTCAGAAGTTGGCCCCTGATATTCTTAAGCACATGTGCAGCGTCCGCACTAAAATAAAGTTCCTTATCTTCAAGGCAGGGGTGTGCAATAGAACAGACAGTGCGAGAGTCTCTGTGACTCGAAAAGCCCAACTCTCGCCACATCGCACGGTTGGACGATCCCATATCGCAGGTCACAACCCGAATTCTTAGTGAAATGTCGTGACAAAGACGAACAATTTGGAGAACGTACTCCTTGAGGGTGTTGCCATCGACGTGGCTCCCAGTGAAATGGTACGCAATTACCTGCTTCCACCTCTGCGTGAGGCCGCCCACCATGAACACCAGTGCATGTTGTGCGGGTTCGTCTGGTCTTGAGGGCAAAGTTGTCCCGCCAAACACAACGTCTGCAGATCGATCTAACTCGTACCCCTCTGCAATCTCCATCTCATCCAAAAACAAAGCGCAGTCCTTCTCCACATCTTCCATGGTTTCAGCTTTTAACTTGAGCAGGTTCACTACATCAGTTAGGATTCCTGGCATGAACTCTAGTCCGTGGAGGCGCCTTGTGAGGGTCCTATTGGATGGAAGGGGGTATCCAAGCTTTCTTAGGGTTTCATACCCAGTCGTTCCACACGACAGCTTAATCTTAAGCGCTTGCTGGATTGTTTGCGGCGACCAAGTGCTCCCCTGGTTGCCTTTTCGAGAAAGGGATTCTACTTGGTCCTCATTCAGAAACTTCATTCGCTTTCCCATGTTCTCTACGTTACTTTCAAGCTTCTGAACTTTCTTTTTAAGGCCCTGAATGGTTGCATTTGCCTTACTGTGAGCGTCCTGAAGCTGGCCGTATTTTCTCGTCACGTCTGCGAGCTGCTTATTAAGCTCTGCGCATGAGCTGTGAGCCGATTGTACGTCGCGTACATCAATGCACAGCGGGGCAGGGGACGAACCTTCCGCATAGCTTAAATTGTCCTCCAGTGTGTTGCTTGGGCTCGATGCTGATGGACTGCAAACTTGTTCTGGAGGCATTCCGGTGCTGCTTGTCAGCGATCCTGACGTTTCCCCGCTCGCAAGGGATGAGGCACCAGTCGTAGATGTTTCGTCATGAGTCGGCAAGGCTCCTTGACAGGCGGCAGATTGCACAGGTCTTGTTCTTTCCTTAGGTGGCTTCCTCGGCTTTGGAGAAGCTAAAACAATGTAAACCAAAATAAATAAGATAAAGATACCGAGGATACGAAAATAAACATATGGCAATGATATTGTTCTGCATTATTAATTACTATTACCATGCAATCACATACACCAAAACAACCGAATCTAGACTATGTCATTCGAGTAAAAAAAGCTTCGTATCTAAGGAACTATCACTATTTCCTGCCGAAACAGCAACAAGGTGTTCAAGGTTCTCGATTGTATGAAAGTTCATGAATTTAAGTCCTATTCAAAGCATGTCTTTATTAACAACTATGCATTATTCTATTATTCTACTATGCAACAATTCAGAGTCGCCTTTCCTACTGCGTTTCATCACGGGTAAATACATATGCTACCCATTGAGAACCTGCTTTTTTTTTAAATGAGGCTCTCTGGCTCATAGCATTTTCTCCTTTCTATCTAATTTCATGCCCCTGTACTTTAAGTGTGCTCTACGTAAACAAACTATTCGGTGTAAAGATCTGTGTATTTATGTGTTGATTTGTTCAAAACAACCTATCTATAAGGGGGTCTGCACGGGAGCATCTTAACAATCAATCGCACCTAATTCTCTGCTCGCTTCACTTTTGTAATTCTGGATAAGGCAAGCACTAGCAATGGCAAACTGACTGCAAAATAACTTGGTGTGCCAGCGTGGAGCTCTATGCCCGGTGAAACGAAGGCAAATTCTACGGTTCATTCACTTCATGAACTAAATATTTAAAATATGCCCGAATTTAACACGAAATATTGCACTAACTCCTTAATCCCGTTTTCCTTTGTATCACTGCTGCTGAGTATTTTTTCATATGCATTTAATAAATTTTCTTTGATAGCTATTGTTAAATGTTTGTGATGGTGTAATCACTGCTTAATGTTCAAAAAACCACTTTGAGTGCTTGCTAAATTTTTGTCATTCATTGTGTTATTAACGAGGTCTACCAGACAGTTTTTACTGTTTGGAACTTTTTATATTTGTATTGATTTCAGTGCGTGCGCAGTACGAAATACTTTACAGAATGGTGACCGAAAGTGCCAGCGCCTTAGTGTGAATGAAATAAAACAAAATATAAGAATTGAGGACAGCAAGTTTACCTGCGTAATTATAATGCCAAATATTACAACGACTTACCTCTGAACGGAAACACTGTCGGCACAGCGTTTGGCTTTAACTTCTTCCAGCCGTCTGCACGATTCTGTTCGAAACAATTCTCCTCGAAGTGAGCCTGTGGGAAATGTCAGAAAAAAAAAATGCGTGAAGCCTATAACATAGACGTAAAGCGAACCTCAACGTATGATTCTTTTCATGCCTAGCTCAATTCTAAAATATTTAGCTATGGCGCAAGCACAATGATGGCTTTCTGTAGCCCCATAATGCAAGCACATGGCTCTCTCGCTCATATCACATACTAATGCGTTTACGATTCCGGGGCGAACAGAGACATCCCAGCCTCGTTCATTGTTGTACAACGCAAACGTGCAACACGTGTTACTACAATGCAATAGTTGTCACTACATGCATGCGAACGAAGTAAAATAGAGCGAAATGAGGCTCGCAATACTCACACTGCACACGCACGACGCCTTCGTAGGCGTCCACTTGTCGCGTCTTACGTTTACGGTCCACTGCAGTCTCCTTTTTGGCTCTGTTGGAAACTTAAACATGCGCCAGCCATTCCTGCAGTGGTTTGTGCACAGAGGCACGCAGCAACCAGGCATTTTGAGCCGCTAATCGCAGCCAGACAGCTACAGCACGTCGGCCGCGGCGGTTCGTAATGGCGGTCGGTGGCTTCGAAAACCGGTCGAGGCGGCGAGGGACCCTGCAAAGAATGTCTCTACCCTTCACGGAGCGGCGGGCGAGGAGGAACATTAAAGGCACCCTAGCTCAAGTGGAACATGCGCGCCATCTGGGTAGGAGAGGGAAATTTTCTGGGTAGAGTTGCGTTTGGTTGTAGGATTTTCCAAAACTTTGATGGGTTGGTTTTGAGAATTTTTTGTAGGTCATGGTGGTAAAACGTCTTCTTCGCTTGGTTTAACTAATTAATGTATTCGCGTTGGCACTCGAGATATTTTTCCCGTTTTGAAGGTACTTGCGGTAGTTTGGCGGCTCGAAACAGGCGCTTTTTTTCTGCAATAGCTTCTTGAGGGAGTTGGTAAACCACGGGCTGTCATAGTCACCATGAATTTTGACAAGGGACACGTGTGTGTCGAGCAACGATAGGAGCTTATTCTTGAACAGCATCCAGTTTTGGTCTACTGTACTTAAAAAGGCATCCAGCTGGAAAAGCTGGAGGAAGGATTTGAGCTCGGAGTTGATTATGGTATTGTAAGCTTTGTTGTAGTCGCGTGTGTATTTGAGGGACGGTTGGGCAGTTGGAATGGGAATGCAGAAATTAAATGAGACTACACAGTGGTCACTCAGACATGGTAGGCATGTTGGGATACTTGGTTAGTTCGGGATTCGAAACAAGAACAAGATGTATGATATTGTTGCCTTGGGTTGGTGTGTTCACTGTTTGGCTAATGTTCAATGTAAAAATCACGTCGAGTAGAAAGTCGGAAGTGCGCAGTTAAGTTGTTCCAATTGATATCGGGAAAGTTGAAATCGCCGGTTACTATCAGATTGGCCCATGGGAAGCGAGTTGTTAAGTCAAGAAGCAAAGACTGTAGTTCGGAAGTTAACGAGTTGTCGCTATCTGGAGCGCGATAGCAGGCGATGATTATGTTCGTGTCTGGCAGGGAGTGGAAAAACTGCACAGATAATTTCCTGATTGCACGTGGAGTGCAACAATCGGATGAATGTTACCTGGTTCAAAGGGACCGAGGCGATGCGCGCGTTCTATGCCCAAACTATGCCCGAATTTGGGCACCGGCGTTGGTGTGGAGATCAATACGAGCAGCTCTTGGTCCTGTATGTCGGGAGTCAGCCATGACTCGGTTAGTATGGCAATGTCGGCGTCGTTGTCCTCTAGGAGAGACTCGGTGGCATCTTTTTTCGGGAAGATAGCTGCGAACATTTGCCAACAGAACAGCCATACTTTCGTAAGTTTGTGAACTTGAGTATTGTCGATAGGGGTCAGGAGGAGGGGAGGGCACATGTCGGATAGTGCGTGTGAATTGCTATGATTTCACTTCGACTATAGAATCTGTTTCGGCATGGTAGGTGAACGACTTATAATCGAGAAGCAATTTATCAAAACGAATTTTGAACGAGGCGTTACATTGTTGGCCATACAAGCAATTCCGTGCCATCCGAAATCCAGCTGAGTAGTCCTCGCGAATCGAGATTGGTGAACCTTTCAGTTTAGGTGAGGAGGAGAGAACATTAGATGTATCATTAAAGTAGGTGAACTTCGCAATAATCGGACGAATGTTACCTGGTTCAAAGGGACCGAGGCGATGCGCGCGTTCTATGCCCGAACTATGCCCGAATTTGGGCACCGGCGTTGGTGTGGAGATCAATACGAGCAGGGCCTGCACGAGAAAACGCTTTGTAACCACAGTGGTGGCGGCGGCGTGCCCCGACTGGCTCCGGGACGGCGGCTCCTTAAGTAGTCTTCCGTTGCTCCTTGTTGTTCGCTCCTGCCAGACAGGACTCAGGATTAGCGTTGGATGCGGCGGTTTGGTTGGGGCTTTGGCTGTTGCGTCTGGTGGTGAAACTCCGAGAAGGGTAGGCTCGTGCAGGGAGACGTTTTGGCCGGTGACGGGCACCGCCGTTGGCGTGAAGATCCATACGAGTAGGGCCCGCACGAGAAAGCGCATTGTAACCACAGTGGTGGCGGCAGGCGTGATGTCTTTTTTGGAAAACTGAAGCAATGCAGGTTCCTCAGTACTGCGCGCCCAACAGAAGCACCAGTTAAAAGAGCGTGTCCTGAATGCACGGGATGAGCCGTTCACGAAAGTGCAAGAGGAGATGTTATTGTGCATTCGTGGTGTCATTACCGAAATCCGCTCGCTGCGTTTAAAGGCGCATTTGGGGCTGGCTCTGAGCCATCGAAAAGGGGCAGAGACTAGCTTCAATAAAATCCTGAGATTCAGCGTAAGTGAATTACAGGTGAGAGTCCGGCGAAGATGCCGCAGTCCTTGATTTCGCGAAAAGAGGCATAGTTTGTGCAGCCAGCAGCGGTAGTGGAGAATGCAAAACAGCACCAAAGACACTGGCACCATCAAACGTCAGCGTGGGCCGAATTCGTTTAAGGTGAGACTAAACCCAACTACATAAGCAAACGTACGGGGCTGAAGGTGAGAGTACCTGTTGTTTGTTGCAACCGCCTTGCTGTTTGTAGAGCGGTTAAAAATGTGAGTCTTCTGTATAAGTCATGTACGCCACAAAACCAGATGAAAATGAGTTGTCGATGCGTTTGTTGCTTGAAATAAAGAGCGCTAGAGACGAGGAAGAACGATTATGCAAATGAGGCGGTTCAGCGCTGAGGGTGAAGTCTGTTTCCTGGAGGTAGGCTCAGGATGGTGAACATTTATAGCATCAGATGAGTCCAGCAGTTCCGCTATAAGCGTGTTTCGCCTACTTCGTCAGGTTTAAAATTACCAATGACAATACCACGCTTTACAGGCTTTGTACTTGTTGCCTAGTAGGGTTTGAAAAAAGAACTTCATGAATATCCCTTTTTCACTTGCACCATTCCGTCGCGGATTTCCAAAAGTAAGTTGTAGAAGAACACTCGGAATATCCTTGACCGGATTGTATCTGGCTGATAGCTGCTTGATAGCCTATTTACAAATTTCGGAAGATATTTAATTTATTGCGAGGAACTCTCCATACATAAAGCAATCGGCTGTGCTTAACATAAAAACGTATACATGCATGTTTTGCAAACCGAGAGGATATCAAGCCGCTTAATTAGCTGTTTGTTGAGCTGGTCGCGAATGGCACCTCTCTGGTACGTATTTCATTGTGTTCTTGTGTTGTGTTCTCGGAATAGCACACTTTAAAGCAATGCAAGTCTCGCACAATCCCGAACTCTTCAATTTTTGCCAGAGAAGCAAGCCAAGGACCATGCTAATCAATGTGCATGTTTACCCGCTCTGATTATTTTACCAGAAAGTTTCACGATCAATGAATTCTCAATAAGCTGGTTTGGTGTGACGCTGAAATAAGTAGTCTCAATACCGTTTCAACCCTGCATGGCATTTCCCTTTATACGTTAGCCTGTGAAAAACTGCCTGAAGAGCAAAGCAAAGGATTGGCCGTGTGCTATTTCCAACCTTCAAGTGCCCGTATTGATCCTGGGGGCATAGCCTCCGTGTTCCTGACCAGAGAATTGATCTTTTCTGTTTTCTATCAGCTGAATGCCGAAAGGTAAAATAGCCACGGACTTGTGTACTTGTTCCCAAAGGTACTTACTAGCCTTTAACGGTACGTGGTGTGCTGCAACAACAGAAATATTCTCACTCTTGTACTGCCTCCGCTTGGATTTCTATTTCACAGTTTATCATTTAAAATACGATTTCAACTCCAAAACGCAAAACACGATGCGAATATATGCCCTTATCTCCTGGCTTAATGCATGAAAAAAACCCAACACGCACATGGTGTTCAGAGAGCTGAACGTTTATTGTACGTATCCTGCAGACTAGACGAGAACTGGTTGAACCGGAGGTATTTTTGAGACACGCAATGTTTCTCCAAGAGCTATACTTTGAGTTTTGGGGCCACTGCTAGAATTTCTGTTTTGCAGTTGATCACAACAAATACGTTGTCGTATATGACAACCAAAAACACTTCGCATATCTTCGCCGGCCTATTGCGTTCACCAGGGCGACAAGTGCACGACATTGGGCAATGTGACTCTCTAAATCAAAAACGTACCTACTAGACGTGAAGTGGTCCAACACAGATCGAAGACATCAGTTTTTTTTAGTCTTTCCCCGGAAGAGAAAAGACCACTTTGGCCGCCATCGGCAACAGGCGCCTATTCTTTACTCGGTAACTTTTTCTATCCGGAGAGCAATCAGATGCTCAAAACGTATTACCCGCCATATCCACTACACACCGCTGCAAGTAGGTGAATAGAAAGAAGAGTTATTCCCTGCCTTCTTTACACAAAGTTCATGATATTTCTATGGTGACTAACACAGTTTTCTCTCTTAAATATTTCACGGAAATACATAATGAAACCTAGTAAAAGCCACAAGAATATAAAAGGGTAATTCAAATCATTGTATCGGTTTTGATTATAGGTGTTTGAAACAAGCACTGCTGCTACTACGGTACACAATAAAATAAAATAGCGGGCTGATGTAGCCGATATGGTTCCACGTGGCGTCGAATCGTTCTTGGGACAGGTAGTAGGCAATGTTTTCAGTAAAGTGTGTACGCAGAGTTCCGGCTTTGTATTCGCGGTACAAAGTAATTGAGTCTATTTACGTAATAAAATAAGAAAAATAAACAACTCGGTCTTATTTATGTTGGTTGGCGCACAAATAGAACAAGGTACTCCTAGTCGTTTCGTTTGGGTGCACAGTGTAAAAACGTGAGGGCCTTATTCCAGATTTACCTGATTCGTACCAGCAATTGCCTGTGCAAACGATTTTAGGTCTACTAAAACCGAGAAGCTTCTTGCCAGCAACAGACGCCACTTATGTGCAGTGGGGTGGTGGTAGTGGTGGGTGTGGTTACACTGAGATGTTCTCTTTAAGACGAGTCCCTCAGTTCATGGATCAAAGTTAGGTCGTGGGTTGTTGCGTTTACGATTGTATACTTGATGTAACTGAGCAATAGCTGCTTGACGGTGGCATGTGGATCTTATGGCCGCAAATATTTTATGTTACCTATAGCGGCGCCACAGCAAATAAAAGGGACACCTACGCGGACACGGCGTAAAAACAGGACTGGTTGTGCTTGTGATAACACGTCTTTCAGTACAGGGCGGCACCTTTGCTGAGGGCCATTCTTTTGGCATGGTTATACAGGGCTTTTGGGTAGGGCTTTGCTGGCATGATGGTTAAGACCTTCCGGCACGTTGGCAATTTTGCGATGTTTACCAGGAACCAGTATATGACATGATTGGTGGTAGACGTGGTCAAGGTGCTCAGAGAGTGTGTATTTGGTCTTCAGCTTACGTTCGAGCTCTAATTCCTGCACTTGAGAAAAGAGTTCCAGGAGGATTATACGTGCTCGATTTATTAACCCTATTGCAGAAACCCCTCCTAAAAAGTGGGGCTGCTCAACCAAAGACGGTGCGCAGTGCTATTACAATGTCGTCCATTCGGTCCACTCTATGTAAGTCGTGCCACCTCCCAGTAGATGAGGCTGTCGCGGACCACTTGGTTAGGATAAAGAATGCTAAGTACGCGAAACGAATGATTTATTGGACATGTGAGAAACTCCTGAGAAGCCTGAAGTTCTTGTGCAGCAACGATGGTACAGGTACCGCTTCGGCGTGAGATGGTAGGCCGGTTGTTCTTTCGTACGTCCATAGAGGGTCACATAGTTCAAAACAAGTGGTGATCCGTTTCGAAGACCTAGTAGTGTTCACCGCTCCGTGTAAACTTCATAACATGGTACCTGTGGCGGACAGTCCGCTTCGTCCGAGATTGTGTGGTATCCCACAAAAAAACGTTAGTGGAATTTGATACAAGGGTATTGTATAGTACACCGCTCTCATGCGGGTGGTCCTACGTCGGACAAATCCGCAACTGTTTGAATATTATATTAAAGGAACTCATCTCCAGATTTGAAACCGATTGTATTCAAACTTGGGGGAGCATTGCTGCAGGTGTTAATGTTATCCGAAGTTTCCGGATAACACGTGCCTTTACAAGAACTAAGACGGGCAGACTCGAAAGATCGTGGAGGCATTCCATATATGTTATGGGGGCGATGACAGAAAATGGAAACGGATATCTTGCTGCTTCTTAGTTGGTCACACAGTGATGATCTGGGAGAAAGTGAGGAATGTTCATGTTTTTTTTCGCGCTATTTGGGTATTTTTTCCTAGCCTCCTACACAGGGTGTCCCAGCTATTATGCGTCAAGATTTCAAAACAAAGAGCATTAGTGTTACTCGAAGAAAACCTAGCGCAGAATGTTTGCAGTACTGTGGAGAAGCGGACGGTATTTTTTTTGTTAAAGAGACTTGACTAATTAATTGTAGTTAATTATCTACCTCTGGAGGTACTGTCACAATCACTGAAGTGTCAATGAGGCACTTGTAGGTGGTACACACGAGGCGCATCTAATTGCGGTATTCTCAGCGACGAACTAATTGCGTACTCGTTTATTCTGACTGGCACAGAAGACCCGCAAACATGAAAAATACCACGTGACGGCGCTTCCGCGCGCATTTTAAAGCAGCGTCACAAGCGATTTAAAATGGTCGACCCATATCTCGAAAACCTCTGTGTCCGCAATGGGTCAGCTACATTTTCTCAGGAGAAAACTCAGAAGCGCACCGGCCAGTACTAAAGATTTTAGCTTGTAACACTTTTGTAAGGAGTAAATTAGAATACGCAGCCGTAATATGGGACCCACGTACGAAACAAGATAAAATTCAACTAGAAAGATGCAACCGCAAGGCCGTGCGCTTTATATTTGGGAAGTACAAAAGGGAGGACTCCCCTACCCAGTCAATGCATGATAATCAATTTCAGACCTTGGAAACTCGCTGAAAAATCAGACGTATTCCATTCTTACACAACTGTCTCTCGGGAAGAATTAAATTAAACTTACCCGATTACGTAAAACCTCTAGCAACAAGGGGGACTCGTCAAATCACCAACATTCATTGGCTCCCACATTCGCAAAAAGAAATAGCTACAAGTACGCTTTCTTCCTTCAAACAATTGAAGATTGGGATTCACTCCCTGCAGAATTATTTCTTAGTTCTAATTTCGTCACCGAGGTAGAAAAACATTTCTCTTTTTAAATTTGGGGACCAATTTTATTCATTCCGGTCCATGTGTAACCTTCATTAGAATAGTGCCGTGCATTTAGCGTGTACCCTCTCCTGCTTGGGCCCCATTTTTGCCCTGCAGTATTGTCAAATAAATAATATAAATAATAAGCCTATGGAAAACAACTGTTTTGCCTGTCACCCACCCGAAGAGGCAGCGCATCACCTTGATAATGGCATGCATTCAAGGAGCAGCAACAGAAAAATTCGCGGGACGTGTGTGCAGATAAGTACCCTGTTGCGATTTGTTCTTCTTTCTTTTTTTCTCAGAGGCAGCCTGTTTGAGGGCATTGCTTTACGATGCACGCGGAGGTGCCGTCACGTGGTATTTTTCATATTTCGCGGGTTTTCTTTACCAGTCAGAATAAATGTGTGCGCAATTTGTTAGTCGCTGAAAATAACCCAGTTAAATGCCCCTCCTGGGTACCTACAGGTGCCTCATTGACACTTTAGTGATTAGGACAATACTTCTGGAGTTAGATAATCAATTTCAATTATTCAGTTAGGTCTCATTAACGTCAAAAATGCTGCCCGCTTCTCCACAGTACTCCAACCATCATGCAATAGGCTTTCTTCGAGTTACGTCATTACTCTTTTTTTAAATCCTGGTGCATGATAGCTGGGACACCCTGTATATTTCTTGTTCGTTTATATTATTGGTGTAGTTGATAGTCTGCGCCCCTGTTTTCCGTTTCCTTTCCTAAGTCTGTGCTTTCCCGCAGTTTGGCTCTATTAACGTACTCCTAGCCTAATTAGCTTGTGCTCCAAGTGTACACAAACCACTTGAGCCACAAAGGCCAGCACTCTGTCCCCTCCTAAGAAGCAATCTACCTGCCCGGTACACAGCTGAACGCTTTACTTCTGACACCAACCTCAAGTCCAAATCTACCTGAATTCGAGGCATCCACGGACGCCCTTTTGGTCGGAAATGACGTTAAAAGATATAACGAACACACGGAGCACAAGAGAAAATAAAATATAGATGTTTCGGCCCCCTGAACGCGAGCCTTCTTCACACTAAAAGCAGAGAAGGAGTCTGAACAGTGCTGTACGGAACGGGGTTCCTGAAACTAGTTTCCTTTTTGGAGGAACGGAGGAACGCCGCCGTTCCATTAAGGGTCGGAGGAACTGTAACGGTAACTCGTTAGGTTTATGAACGAACGGAAGGAACGGCGTTCCTTCTGCAAACGTTACATCGCTAGGAATTCGCTCTTTTTGATGCCAAGGCTTGAGTACAAAAACCCACAAATCGCTACTTTATTTCTCTTCCTGGTCAAAGTGCAGAACAACAACCACGTAGCGGACCGCAGCTTGTGCTTGCTTTCATGCCGGTTGAGTTTACGCGGTGTTCAACGGGTTAATAGCGCAGCCGTGAGAATTCTTTTCACCTTTCATCGTTTGTCTGGGGAGGCCAGGATGCGCGTCTGGCAGATAGAATTGTTCCCGGGAAAGGTTTTTAAATCCGAGCAGCGCTGCAGGTACCCTGTGAAACCACCCTATATTGTCAAAGGTAATTACCACATTTGTGCGCGCGAGCCGCGGGGGCGTTGTTGTAGAGGGAGGAGCTCTCGCTGTGAGGTCATTCGAAGGGTCACCGGGACACCGGAAATTGTTAGCGATTGCAGGTTTGGACCTCTCAAAGGAAAGCGCGAGCTCGTTGTCACCAGTTGCTTAATCCCAAGGTTTCAGCTATCACTGGATCCCAGACAGTTCTATGCGGGACAAGGCGACCGATGACATAACCATCCAGCGCAGAATTTTCCACCTTGTCCACGTGAAGGATTTCTTTTCCTTTGGGCAGCAAAACCCTTCCAGCCGTGGCACAGGATGAGCGGTCGCGATACCTAATGGTACCAGTTGAATACCCGCTGTCGCAGATGAAGAACTTCAAGGGACAAAGCCAACTTTTCTTTAAGTACAACACGTCAGTACCCCCAAGCGCTTCCGTTGAACGGCTCTTCAACATTGCCAACAAAGTGTTGACGAAAAAACGGGTTCGTCTCCCTGACTCCAACATCGAGATGCAACTCTTGCTGAGTTCACACAAGGGACTCTACTTAGTTGCAACTCTGCTATCGGGCATTTTTTCCCAGTAATTAACGTAAATTACTCTACCCACTGCACAACAAAGCCACACAGAATGGAAGGTACGAACTTATATCCTTGTATTCAACGTCGGACAGGTGCTCTCGCCCTCCTCGACGCAACGGTTCGTTCGGGCGCACAACCGTGTCTCGCCGCGTTGGGTTCGCGCTGATCAACAGTCGGTTCGCGCGCAAGAACAGTGGGGGCGCTCGCATCGCGCTCTCTCGCCCGGTCGGTTCGCGCTTAAACCACATATGTCGTTCGCGCGTGCTTCGCTAACATCTGTGGCGTGATCGTGACGTCAACATCCCGCGTTCGTGTGGTGGCGCGATTCTGGCGTTATAACACTCTCTCGCGAAGGGCATTGGATGGATTCGATTAGATTGGCTTGGATTGGATTGGCTTGGCTTGGCTTATTGGTTTGGATTTGGATTGGATTTAAAGTGGATTGTGTTGGATTGTGTTGCGTCAACCGCGCCACGTTGCGTCATAGCCGCTCCACGTTGCCATAGCAGGGGTTCTCGGCACGTTTCACGTTTCACCAGCGACTTCATCGACAATGTCTACGCTGGAAGAAGAACAATTACAACAACAAACGCGTAATCCATACGACTTGCAGGCGAGCCCCCGCATGCTCTGCATTGATCGTGCCCCTCGCGAGGGGGATGTTTTTTACATTTTTCATTCATTCTACATTTTTTTATCCTCTGCCATATCCTGTAACTTTGTTGTGTACTTAACTTATTTCTGCTTGAAGAGCCAGAGAATCTGTCGTTTCTGTACCACGGCAAGTGTTTTCTTGTTTGCTCATAACGTTTTATTTATTTGTGGTTGTGTATTTTACTTTATAGTGTCACACTTTGTGTCCGATTATTTTTCTTATAATTTAAATGTTTTTACACGCGTTTTTAGACTCCGTGTTCTTTACCCACCGCGGTGGCTCAGTGGCTAAGGCGTTGCGCTGCTGAGCACGAGGTCGCGGGTTCGATTCCCGGCCGCGGCGGCCGCTTTTTTGGTGGAGGCGAAAAGCAAAAACGCCCGTGTGTACGAGATTTAGGCGCACGTTAAAGATCCCCAGGTGCTCAAAATAAATCCGGAGCCCTCCACTACGGCACTCTTCATCGCCTGCGTTGCGTCGGTGCGTTAAACCCCGTATCAATGAATTAAACTGCGTGTTATTTCCTGTGCTTTTCCCTTATGCGTATTTCTAACCACTGCAACTTATCTGTGCGCCGCGTCCACATACTAGGCTATCTTTGGTTGTTTCCTTTATCTACTACCCTGATTATGTTCGGCATACTTTTTCATTCTTGTGCGTAGATTACGTGTATGACAACGCTGTTGGCTTTATTATTTTTTTTCTTGTTATCGTCCGCCCATCTAAACTTGGATTGCGAACCTCGTAGTCACTACTTGTTCTGCTGTGTTTTGTTACTCGCAAATGTGAGCTGTATGAATCCGCAAAGCTTCACTTTTGTAACCCCCTAGACTGTAATAGACTGTAATATAAATAAGCGTTCATTAAAGGTCCATGTATTGTTCCTTTCGGCGCAGTTTCTAATGCAAGACATTTAATTACGTTCCTACGTGTAAGTAACTATCTATTCCCACATCTGAAGCGCAGTAGCCTACTGCGCATTTGTAAGACCGAAGTGGGAAGTGTCACGTGTATTGCACCTATAATAGACGAGCACCAAAATCGCAGTTAGACATGTCTGTAGTTTGTCCGGTGCTCCATGAAAAAAAATTCTCTAGGAGCGTTTTTCGGATACAGTTTATCTCCAGTTAAACTGCTGCCGGTGGTGTTCGTCTTCCTAATATACGTAGCTGGATGTGAGTTTAAATTGCTCACTTTATTTCGCCTCAGGAATTCCGACACCATATTTAAATTTAAAAAATTTAAAGTAACGTTTATGTAACGACACGTTCCAATGTTGGAAGTGTAACTGGAACGCGTTCCTTTTGCAGTAAAGGAACTTGTAACGAGAACTCGTTTCGAAAGTGGGAAGGAACGAGGAACGAGCTTTCGTTCCTGTTTTAGAGGAACATGTACAACACTGAGTCTGAACAAGGCTCCCGTTCGGGGGGCCGAAACGTCATTGTTTTATTTGCACTTGTGGTCGCCGTCTTCTTTATTATGTCTTCAAAATTTACCTGTTGCTTTGAGTGCTCGTAAACCCAAAACCTAGCTTTAAGTCCACCTTCATAGGGAAGGAACGTAAATCATGGAGGCAGTTGTCGCTCACGGTCATCTGCTGAAAAATTAGCGGCCAAAGTTTACGGACCATAAGCGTGTACGCTATACACGCGCAAACCAGTGTGGAGGGTGGCGTGAACGGCGGGGGGAGATAGCGAGAGAGGCGCCGCTCAAATCAACCATCCTGCCGTGGTGTGCTTACACAAAGGGAATTGGCAAACATTGTTCGTTGTGTAGAACGAAGCCGTGTAACACGTGGGATGCTGCCGAGCGACGCGCATGGTCGCCGAGCATGTAGCCGCTAGTACTTCCCTTCGTCGCCTACCTGGCGAATTCCTCAAAGTCGGAGGGAGCCGCTGGGGTTGTGATGGGACGGAGTAACCCAGCGAACGCTGTGTACAGAACTGCCTGGCGCCGCAAGACGCCGAGTCGAACTGACCCATGCAGAGATGGAGGTTCCGCAGCGCCAGTTCCTCAGAAAGCCTTCGGCCAGATCCATTGTGCCCACAAATGCACACGTTGAAGGTGAGGCACCTCGCTAGTGGTTTCACACTTACGATTGCTTGACAGTTGCGGTGCCAGAACGGCCATATCAACCAATCGAGCACGTATCAGTCACTGTCCCCTGTTTTAATGCGTTTGTAATTCCTAAGTGGTCCTTCATTATGTTCTTGGTCTGTGATTGCCTTTGTTTATACTTGTTCGATCCCCCCTTATGTAATACCCCATCAGGGGCACTTAAAGGTAAATAAGGTATCTTGATGATGATGATGATTACGACGAACGTTTCTGTGCCACCTATTCTGCAAGTCGTCGCTGGGGAGTTTGTTCTTTCGTTGTTCTATCCCGCCTGCATCTTCATCATCACCAACTAGGGACTTGTGTAAAAGGGCCAAAGAAGCTCCTCCTAAATGTTGTCCTAATTAGGGCGTAGAAATGACATTATAGACAAGTTATTAATTTGGTACACCCGCTGCGGTGGCTCAGTGGCTAAGGCGTTGCGCTGCTGAGCACGAGGTCACGGGTCCGATTCCCGGCCGCGGCAGCCGCTTTCTGATGGAGGCGAAAAGCAAAAGCACCCGTGTGTACGATATTTCGGCGCACGTTAAAGGTTCCCAGGTGGTCAAAATTAATCCGGAGCCCTCCACTACGCCGCGCCTCGTCACCTGCGTTGCGTCGGCGCGTTAAACCCTACAGTCAATCTAATAATTTGGTATGTGAGGACATGTGTGATAAACACAGGCACATGCCTTTGCTTGGTGGTGACCACAATGGTTGAAATATTTCCTTCCTCCGCGCATTTCGATCGGCAAGTGAGCACGACATCCGCTCAGCCGAGAAAGCACGATGTTTATATTAAGTGATGGAGGCGAGGGCTGCTGCTCGCGCCTTCCTGTTGACGCCGTGGCTAATACGTTGCATGCATGTTCGCTCGAAGGGAAGCGGTCAATTTAAGATACTCCAACAGAGTAGGTGGGTACTATTGCAGGATTCGTTATTGCTGCTGACATCTCCGTTGTATTGTGTACACTGTGGCGTGCATTGTTGTGTCAGCCAGAGCTGCTAGTAGGCACTCCACTCTGGGGATGATCGTGAAATGGGATTTAATGGAATGGTACAGAGTGGACGTGCGCAATAAGAGTGGACGTGCGCAATAATAATCATTCGTAAATGTTCTGAAACGAAGAACCGATGCTCAAACGAATGGCTTTACGAGTAGCGAACGAATGTAGTGACTGGAGGTAGTTATTTCTACAGAAACCTATCAGATAGACAAATTGACGTAAAGAATGCGAGGAGAATACTTGGTCAGGCGCTCGACGTAGCAGCCACAATGGCCAAACGCAGTCGAAGTCGCCGGAGCAAGAACTTACGTTGACCGAACCACCGAAAATAGAGGTTCGTACAGTGCGTATGGGGCAAATGCGCATAAGATGCTTTAGCACTACCGGAACCATTTAGCGCTTAGTAAACTGCAATAACGCCTGGATATTTCACCACATGATCGTGCATCGGGAGCACGCGGTCAGGCGAAGACATTCCTTTGCAGTTGCCAGGAAAATAGTTGCGTAGCAATGTGCAGAAAAGGTGGAATATTCTAACCGCATGGTTGGGTACTGGACGCGCACAGGGCGTCGAATGGATTCTTTTGCAGTGTCGAGATGAATAGCCACGTAGGAAAGTGCCACAGCGGCAGCATCTCTTATTACATCAAGTATATACGGGTATCGCCAGCCTGCATCCCGGAGTGTCGGTTGCAGTGGCGGCAAGTCATACCAGGCGGGCTTTAACCAGCGTACTGAAAACTAGAGATTTGCGGGGCAGGGAATTAGGAGTAAGAGTCCGGCGAAGACGGTGCACAGTGATCATTCAGGGGAAACAACCGCAGTTTTGCAACACAACGTCCCGCGCTGTGAGGATCTATTTTTTCGGTAGATGATAGCTTAGTCGTCGTATTATAAATGACGTCATACTTTGGGGTTCACTGTTTGTGTAAAGTAGTGTGGTATAAATGAGAGTATCTGAGGCACCCGTGTCGGCAGACATCCGCATAATCGGAGTGCTGGCAGCGTCCGGGGAAGTGAAATTGGAGCACGAAATGTTCATGCGCGAAATTGAACATTCTTGCCACTTCCATTGTGCTTGTAGAGAAATGTTAGCTGTGGTGCTGGCGAAGCAAAGTGCTGGGCAAGGGTACAGGTGCCTTTGTCGTGGGCGTCTTCCTTCAAAAAAGCCCGAAAAATAAGCACAAAAAATACACAAACGGGTGGCCGTAGCACACTATTCGTACGTACGTTTTTTTGTAAGCGGCTTACGACCCTGATGAACTGATGTATCAAATTTGTTCAGCAGCTTCTTCAGGAATCAGCGTATATAAATTGCAACATTAGGATAAAATTTAACAAGTTTCTTGCTTTGTCGTATATTTTTTCGGTTAAGCACCGAGTTTTGTTCTTGTAGAAAAATTACTTAAAAATTGCTATTTCCCTTTTATTATCATCATCATCAGCAGCTGGAGCAGCCTATCTATGACCACTTCAGGACACAGGCCTCTGCCACGGATCTCCAAATATTCCGGTCCTGTGCTAAGTGCGACCATTTTTTCCCGCAAACTTCTTGATCTCGAGGAGGATGAGACGACAGGAGAAGCGCGCCCAGTGCCACCCTGCTTAGGAGAGGGTAAATTAATTCGAAGCTATTCAAAAGTAAAGTTGGTCTACTAAAGAGTTCTTAACGTCAAATTTGAAGAATGATTTCAAGTTGGACGATAATGCCTATTTAACCAGTTTGCGAGGAATGCAACCGAAAGGCGGCAAGCGCGCCTAAACAGAGCAGGCGCACGTATTTTACGTGAAGCACGTCAACATCCACGTTTCATGTACCGAAGCAGCATCAAACCGCATAGCAAACCGCTGTTATGGTATTGCGGTGGTTTTCAGTTGTTCTAAAATTGCGCCTGTATTTTTTAAGTGCTGCAACCAGCGGCCTTAGATGTTTTTCGAATAGAATGATGGGGCTTCATTCATATTGTATTAGGTAACACCTAAAATCGCTCGTCAACTTCAGTTTTCTGTCATTTTCATTCAGTAGAGAAATTGAACCACGCGCAGGATCGCTCTGCCGGCCTATCGGTATCTCCTTTGTATTCCGTGTAGAGTGACTGTATTTGTAACATATAAATGTGTTAAATCGGGCATTCAGAGATATGTTAGAACTAAACAGGTCAAGTTACCTGAGGGCGGCAGTGTCGAACGTATTAACGCGAAAGCGTTACTAGGCTCATTATTGGATGTCCCTGTGGCTCCTAGCCGGCCGATATCAGCCGTGCTCATCAAGCGTCGACGGAAATACGTCACCGCTGCCACCCGGAAGATGCGATTGGGGTAGCAAGACTCGAGGGCTGGGCGGAATCTGCATTGTGGCGCAGAGAGGACATGATATAAAGGAGGGCAATGATACTACAGCGGAGAAGAAAGAAAGGATGCGCATTTTCAGCAGGTACCGCGCCTGCGCAGTGAATTCCGTCCACCACCCAGTCGGTGATAGCACACTGGACAGACACGTTCGCCAGCCGTGCCCGCAACTGACGCCATCACACCAAAGTGTCTTTCCACCAGAAGATACAAAAAACAAATTTCCGAAATTCACCTGCCGAAACTACAGCTTGGCTACGAGGCGCGGCGCAGTGGAGGGCTCCGGTATAATTTAGACTACCTGGAGATCTTTAACGTTCGATGAAATCTCGACACACGGGGGTTTCACTTTCCTGCGTCCGTCGGAAAAACGGCTGCCGCGGCAGGGAGTCGAACACGTGTCCATGGGCTCAGTAGCGCGATGCCTTAACCACTGAGCCACCCCGGCGCCCTTCCAACCATACTGATTGCCGGAACCATCATTGGGTCAAGGAACATAAAGGGGGAAAGGATTAATGCCGGTCTCTCAGAAATCAAGGAAGCCATTGATTACGAGGAGAAATGAAGTAAAATAAAACCCAGTCATCATCATCACTATCAGCCTTGTTGTGCCTACTGCAGGACAAAGACCTCCGCCAATGATCTGCCGCCCCTTTTACCGAGTGCGAGCTAAGTCCTCCCTTTACTCACAAACATCCTCCGTTTTCCTCTCCCAATTTCCCCCCTCTGCCCCGGCAATAAACCATAAACGCAATGGGGGTCAGCCAAGGACTGAATGGAGGGATAAGCTAGGAAAACCCAGTATATTGTGAGGTGGGAAGACGACGACGACAGCATGGATGGAGCATACCCACGCAGTACTTGTGCAGTGATTGCCCTTAGTGTGGCTGCGCGAAAAAGTGGAACACCACAGGAGGGCCTAACGAGGGCCAATTGGAAGTGGCCACACGCGAAGAGCTAGGAAGGCCACGAGAGAACACAGGAGAACGCTGGGAAGAGTGGGCGGGGCAGGTTTGAGCAGCGCGACGTCCAGGTGGAAGACTCGAAGCTCGTCGGGTTGTCGGGACCCGAGCTCGAGAGGGGTTTACCTGGCACCTTGGCACCGTGGAGCCGAGGCGCGACTCCTGACTCGTGGAGGCGCGCAACGTTGACGTGATCCACCCCTGGGACGACCCGCCGCCTGCTGCCCGTCGGCGACCGGCAGTGCACGGTTTCCTCCTGCCCGCTGCTACGTGGAGCCCGTTCGTGAGCGGGTGCCGAGCAGACCATTGTAAACAAGGAAAACGGTGCGTCTTGCTCGTCGACGTTCCGGCACGGGCGACGACTCCATCTTAGCACTGCGACGCCTCGCTTGGCATCGTCACCAGCACCCACAACTCCCTGGGGACAACGCCTCATCGCCCAGAACATTTGGTGGGGACTTTTCTGTGTGCTTTTTGTGGATTTGGTATTTCTTAGGGTTATGTACAGGTTGTTTAGCTTTCAGTTGCGATTGCCTGCCGTGTGCGTGTGTTTTGGTTTAAGGATATATTTTTGTGCCATGGTCAAAACGCCTCGTCTAATTCTTTCCACTGTGGCCAGTCCCATTTCGCCCAAATACCTGAAAAAGACCCTGCGAGGGAACTTCCCTTCCCCTCACATATATATATAGGGTCAAATCACGTGAATTTTCAGAACTACTTTTCAAATATTTTTTCGTGGTTGTGTCCCATCTGCAGGCTCCGTTTGGCAAACGACGTAGGCCTTCACGCAGCGAAGTTAAAAATCATCCTAATACAGATAAGGATATCCTCCCAGAAAACAGTCACATATGAAAGCTCGGCGTGGCTTCAGACTCATGCGGCCAAACCTAACTGACAATTGCCAAAAAGGAGAAAACATTTAACCAATTGCCTGCATCATAAAGCGCCTAATTTAGAGAAGAGCACGAAAGAAAGAAGATGAAACGGTAAGACCCATACAGCCACTGATCATGAGCCGGATATTACAGAGCTATACTGTACGAAAAATTTACCCTCACCGAAGAAAAGGAAAAAACGCCATCATCGGGACAGCATATAAGGCAGTCCTCAGCCTCGAAATTTTGACCATGACACGAACTTACAATAGGTGGACAACGAGGAGAAACCAATGAACAACTAGAGACGAATCTAGAAGAAAGGGAAGCCCATTAACCTAAGGAAGGCAGAAATAACGACATTCGGAGACAAAGAAGGGACTCGGGACGCGCAGGACAAGAGCGGTTAAGGTCAATGGGAGAGGCCTTCGTCCTGCAGTCGACCTAAATAGGATGTTAGTGATGATGACGATGAATAGGCCCTCAAATTTTGTCGTCATAACGCTTTTGAAGAAATCAGAGAAATCACGTTCGCAGCACCAAGAGAGGGGCTGGAAAAAGAAAATCGGAACGGGCGACCCCTCTGAAAAGAAACGACTGCGCGCCATGACAGACATATCACCTATCCAGCGACTCCGCATAATAACTCTCCTTTGTCAAAAACACGGGTCGAACCCTACGCAAGAACCCACCTCCAAACCTACACAAGCACAGCCTACACAAGAACAAGAAGTTCATTTGAGGAAAGTTCCAAAATAATGAGACCACAGTATACACCTACTTCAGCATCTACGAAACTACTACGCGGCAGCAATTGTCGTAGTTGGCTAGTTAAGCCCTCTACGTACAGTCATGGAAAATTGAAACACGAACAGCGGAACACACGGCCGAAGATACCGGTGCCGCCACATCCACCCTCTTGGAGGCAACCTTGCCATGTGCAAGGTATGCTCAAGGGAGAACAACTAGAAACACTACATATTCCACTCCTATCGAGACCTGGGAGGCCGCTTTTATCAGCTCGTTGCCTCAAAATCTGCGCGAACTGAAAAGAGGGCAAGAAAAAAAGCTCCTGCATACGGCGCCCCAAATTTCAGTTTCCATCTTTGAGCTGCCTACCATCGCATTACCGATTTTTCCCAAACTCCAACTATTTATTCTGTAGCAGATATCTCTTTCTCTCTTCGCAAAAAGCGAAAAGGTTCAGTCCGGCATACACGTCAGACCATAAACACTTTGAGACACTGGAATTGGCACCTTCTCACTCAAACTGACCAGCACCCTGCAGCCACAACCTTTGACGCTCACATCTCAAGCCACACAAGCGCATAGGGCCTTTGTCTATCCCGGGCCACGGGTATTAAAAACTCTTGCTGCTAGTATTTTTCTCTTCGCTACCATTCAATGCGCGTGAAGCATAAATCGCAAATACAGAACCTTCGTTCAAAAACGGTCGAAGCAACGCTATCCCGTCTTACATCTTGAGACCAAAACGTAGATGCCACCTGAACTTTTTTTCCTGTCCTCACCACTTCTTTATGAAAGACGCTGCAATAACATATTTTGTGGCCTCTAGTATCTAGCCGAATCTTGTATCTAGAGGCCTTGTTTAAATACGACGTGTCATTTCTGTGCTTCAAACTAGCGTGTTGAAAACGCCTGAAACCCAAAACAGAGATAAGGTTGCACGTGGCCTGTGCCCTCCAAGTAGCAGTATTGATTCTGTACGCGCACTTCTAGCTCAAGAATCGGGAATTGATCCTTCCGTGCTTTTAGATCCTGGACGGCCTAGGTTAAAATCATGAAACCCCTTCATGTTCCCAGGGGCAGCAATAGCACTTAAGCCATGTCACTTAAGCAGCAAGCCATGCCATTTAAGAAGCTTTCGCCTATCTAACCAATATGGTTTTTTGTTGTCAAAAGGGTACTCGAGACGGACAGATTTTTGGCTGCGTCTTCGCAAGGTATATGGCATAATAATAGTGATGTGTCGGGTCACCAGTATTGAGTCTTTTTACAAGCTGAAATTGCAGTCGTCTAGTTGGTTATTGTTGGTCAGAAAGAAGCCGGGGCAAGCCAAGGATTACAAATAGTTCTCATCTCTGGAGCGACGTGTCAAAAGATGACAGCCTTCTTCAGACTCAACACGTTAGGATGGCGTTATTTCGTGTGTAAAATGGGTTAAGGCCTCCAGAGATAGCACTGTTGCTGACTAGCAAAAATGGCTGTTTATGACGTGTTCATGTGTAGTTTAAGCGGTAATCATGTCCTGCAGGTCACTGGGCTTGCTCAGCACTGCATACAAAGTGTAATAACTTTACAAATTATTCTCTGCATCAGGCAATGCCCATAAGGGAGATATTTGGCGAGACTAAGTCACCCCGATCGTATTAACTAAACGGTTCACGATGATACCACGCTCTTGAACAAGGCTCAGATGAAAAAAAATACTTGGTGGCAAAGTAACTATTTGCCTTGTTCCTATGATGCTCTGCATTCACAGACAAAAAATTGAGGAAACTGACAGGACACGCCCGTTCTCGTGCCAGAAAATACAAAATAGACAGCATTTACATTCTTGATTCAAGCCGGATATTTGGGCCAGTTGGAATACCTTCACCTTGTACAGCGTAAATAAAGATGGAACAAAAGTAAGGAAGGGACACCAATAACGCTGTCTCTCAACAGATTTCCATTGGGAACATAAAAATCAGTCAACATTCCTTAGGAAAGCAGCACGGGCAGATGCAGCAGAAGCTAAACCGCGCGGCAACACCGCCAGGAGTCTACAGCGGGTTTGGTAAGTTGAGGGGAAATGTACAATAACGCCAGCACGACAGACCTGAAATGTACAATAACGCCAGCACGACAGACCCGCACGGCACGCGAGAATATGAAAGCCTACATTAAAGCGTCAAGAAACTGTATGTTGGGAAGCCAGGGTTGGGCGAATGATTTGCATAAAAACTAAAGGGATCAACAACATAGTTTGCAGACAAGCTCAGATTAGCAGAAAGGATAGAGAGCAGTATGAAACACCAAGAAACACATGGGTAAATATATTGACTGTTTTATATTATAAATACTGAAGTTGGCATTTTTAAGATATTGGGAAAGTAACTAGAGAAGTACACGCAACCTTAATCAGGTTCAAAGCCGCGCCTTCTGAATACACGTCGGATGCCTTACCAAACTCTCTATTAGGAAAACTGTGTTCTCCACTACTTTCAAGGGTATTTATATTTAGCACAACTGTAGGCTACGCTTGAGGGTCGTAGCCAACGTCACTCTATATTCCTTCAAGGAGCTTTTATTTCTCGCCATTTTATGCTTGTGGTGTATCGAGACGCTCGGCTCTGGCAGTATTAATACCAAAGGTAGCACAAGAGGGATTCCCATCGGTTCACTGCTCTTGAGTGGCGTGAGAAGCTCGTGTCGCCACCCTGTGACAAAAAGGAACGTACCATTCGCCTTGATTTTCCCAAATGCCCTGAATCTGACGGAAGCACGGTGGCCTAGAACATAGCCGGGGGTGGTAATCATATGTTTATGTTTTCGCGTCTATGTCAGTAATGCAGTTTTGGTGGCTGACGCCTATATTTACTTCAGGTGTTTTGCATGTAAAAGCTCAACGCTAAACCTTCACGTGATTGTTGTTGCGTTTGCTTGGCGTCCACAATGGGGCACTTCAGCCATTTTTATCTGTTTATTCAAGTTAAAAATTTTGTTTCTAACTGGTGCGCCTATATCTGAGACAGGTTGTCTCGTTGTTTACTTTCCTGAAACAACAGACAGGCCTTTTTCTTGCGAACGGTTGTGCAAAACAGGCTTTTGGACTATTTGCCAAATTGTGTTGTGTCGTCCAGTGCACTGAAACCAAGACGCCGCGTGGCTACTTGAAGAAGGCCGTTTGGGCATTTTCAGTTCTTAAATGACAGGTGGTCGTACGAATATCTTGCCTTTGTACCTCAACAGAACTATAGAAGAGAAAAATTGACGTGGCTTTCCCGGCTCCCGTTTACAGCTCCTTATATTGTACAGGTTCAGGGAAACACGTGATAAATCGGTTAACAGAAAGGCCTCTGAAGTCATCACTCAAGACCTTCAGATACCGGAATGATCCCCGGAAGCCTGTGACCATAGGGAAAAAATATTTGTAACGCCGTCCGCGAATGGCTAACATTTCTGAAAAATAGAGACCGCGGAACACACCTTCTCGTAGTGTTCATTGCAGTGTTTGCATTATAAACCTGCCGTTATCGCCGTACGGAATACGTTTTGTTTGAACATGTAATGATTAAGAAGTGACACTTGATACGTTTATCGCTTTCAGTGTGCACACCGTCTGGAAACCTTGAATGGCTGCGCGACAGGCACGGCCATCGAGGTACCAGTTTATTAAAGCATCCCTTGGTGCAATCAAAATGCACGACCACCAACTTCATGGGGCTGGCATGCTCGATAACTATTTAACTAAAAGCGTTTATTAGGGGCACCACCCGTAGATGCGGGCATTCTTTTTATCCTCACAGTGCATAAAAAAGAAAACCTGGCGAAACTAGGCGAATCCTCGTCTAGTTTGCGGCATGCTTTTTTTTTTACCAACTAGCTCAGCGACAAGTTTTATTAAATCTTACAGTAGAGCATGTACAAATGTTTTAGTGTTATTTTCACTGTAGCATGCGTGGCGTATAGAAAATAGGCTCAAACAGCTGAATTGGTAAGCAATCCATTATGGGACAGCTGGTACGAACTGAGACGGAGGTGACAGCAGGGGGACATTTCGTCGGTCACCTAAGGTAACTGCAGATGCGTCGCGGTGTCGCTTGTGCCGCCGCGTCGACATAGAGTATATCCGGTCATATTAGAATTGCATGCACAGCGCCCGTGCTCTCAACGACCCTTTAAAGTATGCGTCCCATGTATAGCGCAGTGCGGGGGTAACTATAAGAGACACGTGGGTAGCCCGGCTAATAAGGTCTCTTGTCAGTGATTGAAGTGGCACCCAGCTCCCGAAGGACTAGTGCATTCCTCCTGGCGGAGGTGGTTGAAAGCCTACGCAGTTCATTAAAGGGACTTTGGAACACATTCGATAAACGCTTTCACTCTCTCGTTGGCGTATGGAAGCATTGCGAAACCTATCATATCGCCAGCACGGCATGCTACTCCGTGATATGCGCGCAGGGTTTGACATGTTAGCTAGAGTTCCTGTATATCGCGTAGCGCAAGAGTGGCGCGTCTGACTGCCACATGCCGCAAGTTCCAGTTCACCAGGAATGCCCGCTTTAAGTGTTGCGCATAAGACCCCGTATTCAGTCAGTTCTGCTCAACTGAGCATCCCTGGTTGCAGAAGCGGAGCAAGCGGCGGCTGCTCAGCTGACAAGCAGCCAACCAGCCGACTATCGTGCGCCAGTTTTTGTGCGCGCCGCTCCTGGCCACTCCTCCTCGCCATTGCCGCTGGCGCGCCGGCGCGGGTGCAGCTCCTTTATGCTGGACGGGTGGCTTTCCCGCACGACGGGAACTCAAGATGGTGGATGGACGCGAAACTCTGCTCCTCTAGGGGAGTTATATACAGGAACTCTAGAAAAAGCCTCTGCGAAGATCGAGCAAGGGCAGAACAACGTACAAAGGCACAATGACGAGAGGGGCGCGAAACAGGATGAGTGCAAAGTGAACGCTGGGCGCCCGGTGGCGCGGGGACATTATCGTCCTTCGCAAATGATTTTTTCTGGGCCACAGTAGGCGCTCCTCTTTCTCTTATAGTCTTTGGGCAGGACTAGTGTCTCTAAATAGAGCAAGTTCTGGACAAGACGCCAGGCGCATGCGTCTGGCTAGGCATGACCCAGCTTTTGCTGCCAGAGAAGCCGAGAGTAGTGTAGGTAGATAAGGTAGATACCGCCACTCAGCCACGCAAGTCAACAAGGGCAGCCACTTTCGCGTTTGTCAGTGTTGCGAGATTGTCGCATCTGTGGCCTCACCGTTAACTTCGACCAGGTCGTTTGTTAACAACGCTACCCAGGAAGTAGTAAAACGGCATCTTTCGACACATTTCTGCTGCTGAAATGCTCTTTCCACACGCGTTATCTTTGATCCGCATTGGAACGACGTCAGTAGCGCGCCGCCGCCGAGCCGGGGGGTGGGAAGGGGAGGTTAACCCTACAGAGTTGACCGACTAAAACTCATAAGCGACAAAATGGCGGCGCCCATGGACCGTCGCAGTGCAATGCCAGGTTATGGGAAATCATCCATAGAAACCTTCCCCTGCAACCAAGGTATGACGGGTAAAGAAAAATACATTGAAATTGTGTGTTCAATTGAAAATCGAAAACAAATGTAAAAAGGTAACTAGACGAGATAATTACACAGAAAATATTTCAATGTAGAACACCAGATAGATACACAAAATCTAAAAGTTACTATCACGTCATTTGCCGTTGATTTTGTGTCTGACCAAGGATCGGGGCGGCGGCACAAAATAACTGGAGAAAAGAGCGCCGATACTCTGAAGCCATACCTAGTGACTTCATACCTTCTTGACGACGGTGACATACCTTCTTGACGATGGGTTGGAGCAGGGCGGGATCGACAAATAGACCGCGGAGTAGGTCATGGCTTGTGGTTCACGTGCTGCTTCCGACGGCGCAAAAGTGCCCTGTGCGTCGTGGGCTCTTCTGGGATCACGTCGGTCAGGGAGATGGCTTGGGGTTGCATCGTGGTTGGGAAACGTTTCCTCTGTTCTTCGCGAAAGACGGCGCGGATTGTATCCCGTAAGTCTTCCGTCGCGAATACAGCGGCGTTGACGGGGTTTGCCAAAATCGCGTTGAGTGGTCGATCGTGGTGCCTCGAACGCATATCCAGGGGGGTCCTCTCGATCATCGGAGCCTGAGTCACGAATTCAGCGACGGTTTTTGGTTGGGGGGGAGGATTGGGGGGGGGAGGTAGGGGGGGGCGGTTGCGAATGAGTCCAGCGAAGAGCTCTTGTTTAACTCCCCGCATCAGAAAGTGCACTTTTTTCTCTTCTGCCATTTCGGGGTGAGCTCGTTGGAACAGCATCTTCATCTCCTCAACGAACACTATACCTTCGTTGGGGTGTTTGATTCGTGTCTGCAACAGCTCAGCTCGTTTTTTCCACACGACAGTTATGAACGTTTTTAAAAATTCTGTTTTGAACATGCTCCATGACGTTGGCTAGCTCTCGTGATATTCAAATCAGACTTGTGCCGAGTGTCTGAGGTAGAAAAGCACTTGCATCAGGGTTTCTTCTTCTATGATCGGTTGAAACTTCGGACATGCTCCAGCTTCTCCAGCCACTCTTCCGGGTCTTCACCAGGGGATCCTCGGAATGTTGGGGGGCTCCCCAGGGTGCTGCAGAACGACGCGAAGATGGGCTTGGTTGAACATTGCGCTGGTCGCGACGTCTTCCTTCTTCAATTTCTCCTATACTAGACCGAGCTAGGATGGCAGTCCTTGCTGTCGGTGGCTGGTACGAGTGGGGCTTGCTTGGCGACTTTCAGAGGGTTTAGGGTGCATGTACCCAGCACCTCTACCAGATGTCACGAAGCCAAAGACGAAGTTGTCTTCAAGGAAAACAAGTTTATTGGAGCAAACTTGCTCCCCTAATAACTGCTACAGACGGCGAAACCCGCCCCCCAAGGCGTTGCGCTGCTAGGTCGCGGGTTCGATTCGCGGCCGCGGCGGCCGCTTTTCTCAAAGCATATACAGACGGTCAAAATTAATCCGAATCATCGCTGCGTTGCGTCGGCGCGTTAAACCCTACAATCAATCAATCAATCAACAATTTGACGTTCGCAGGTGAGCATCGGTGAGTCGTATACCGCGGCGTCTGCTCTGCAGGAATTTATCTTTGGACGCGAGTGTTTCTTGAACCGTCAAATTACATTCACAAAACTGTAGACCAAAGATTATTCTACGCTATTGAAGATTAGTTCGAAACGCTCTCTCTATCAAATGAGATAACACGTGCGGAAAAAGAATGGAACGCGCGCTTCATTTGGCCCGCGGATAACACCGATAACACAGCCCGGTGCAGGCGGTCGCCAAAAGTATAAACAAACAAACCAAATGCATTGTTCGCGGCAACAGTGGCACTCTTATAAAACAAGGCCCGGTCTTCCTACCGATTTCAGCGAGACTGGCACTGGCGCTGTCCTGCGACAACAAGACCACAGGTCAAAAGAGTGGGCCATTCCTTTTGCCGGTCACTTTCTAACGCCCGCCGAAAAAACTACCAGTTACAGATGAGTGTCTTACGGTCGTTTCGGCTGTAATAAATTTCAGCCTTGGTTATACGGCCGCCATTTTAGGATTGTGCGAGTTCAACAAGCACTTTGCAGGTTGTTGACTCTTAAGAACCTTTTTTGTGGTTCCGTACGTAGTGGGCTGGGAGCCACACACGCACCCGGACGCACGCTTCCCTTCACACTTCCCCACATTTCGTCCTCACTTAGACGTTCGATACTTGTCGTCCGTGTGCTCGGAGAGAGGAGAGCGGGGAGTGCACATGCGGGGGACGTCAAGTGGCTCGTGTGCTCTCGTTGGTGATTGGCGAGGAATCGGGGCTGCTAGGTCATGTCATAATCACTGACCTCACGTGCTTCTGGCGGAACATGTCCCTCGACTAGCTTTTCTCGTGGTTTTGGCGGAACATGTCGCGTGGTTAGCTCGACGTGATATACTTGGTTTCGGCTGGACAATGTCAGGGACCAGCTTACGTGATGTTACGTGAGTTTAGCCCGGAACACCTCACGTTACTAGCTTTACTGGTGATGGGATTAACATATTACGTAATTATGTTTAGGTGGTTTTTTGGTAAGAAACATGTCACAAAAGCAGCTTCACGTGTAATGTAATTTTAGAGGAAACATGCCATGTGACCAGCCTTTATGAGATGTTACGTGATTTGGCGCGAACACCTCGCGTGAGTAACTTGCGGGATGTTTGGTGGGAACGTGTAACATGGATACTTTGCGTTAGGCTACGTGATTTTGGCACAAACATGCCCCGCTACTACCTTGAATATGGTCGCGTGACTTAGCATGACTTTGACCAATGGACTTACGTGATCGTACGTGATCATACAAGCGGTATCTAATCTACGCTACGTGGGTGCAGTTTTACGGGATTAGGGTTCGGTAGTATGTTTACGTTATGTTAAGTGATGACGTAAGTGGTATTTTCTCTAGGTTGGGGTAGGCGCAGCTATAACAGGTGGTTGCTAGGCACCGTGTAGGTGGCGCACTGCCTCGGCAGAGTTTTCTTGTAACCGCTCCACGGCGAAACTAAGTGCTTACACAGCTTTACTATTAAAAATATTTTCTAGTCTGCCCAAGAAAAATCTCAACACTGGAAATTCGGGGTCCGACAGAGTGCGCTAATAATAATAGCGCGTTCTATCATAATAAAACGTGTTTCGATCCATGGCACAGAGAATGTAATATTTGTTAGCACTAAGTAGGCACGGCTGTTTTAAGAAACAGTGCACCGCCTGCGCCAAGAGAATGCGAATCAAGCGGGGTTCAGGTCATCATGTAATCAAATTTGATGTTTCTTCGTGCCTTTACAAATTCTCCATTAATCGGCACACAATTGCCGACTACTACGCCCGAGAGATGGCACGCCGGGCACAAGAGGAGGCGCAGTGGAAGAGACGACGACCCGACTCCCGTCAGTGGCTTCAAAGCGATAACAGAGATGTACAGGGGAGGACAGGAGAGCGCACTGCCGGCATCCATTGTACACTTACACGGAAGGAAACAGACAATATTAAGAAGAATTCAAGCGGAGTCGCTGGCCCACCCAAAATTACTACACGCATGTTCCCACAACAATATGAAGACACATTCCCCTTCTGTCACCAAGAAAGAGGCACCTTGCGACACGTCATCGCAGAGTGTACGTCACTCAAAGCCCCCATCCCACAAATCCCATCCCAACCACCACCCCCCTACCCCCTTCCCCCAAAGAGCGATGGGAGATACCTACGGTCCAGCCCACCGCAACGACCCACGCGGCCCTAGTGGCCCGGGGCCTGGAGGTGCTGGCCGTTTATGGGCCTGTGAATAAGGGACCACCCCGTAGGAGGCCGCCTCAACGGTGACCTCAAGGGCTCAAACAAAGTTCATCTATCTATCTATCTCCAATATCGAGAGCGTTAAACTGATTATTCGATGAGGCAATAAAGGCAGACAAGCCGTTTGAATTTCTTCTAAACAGTGGATGTTAGCGGAAAATACAGATATGTCTTCTTGGTAAATCTCGGATTGAACATCACCTTTGTATGTTGTAAGAGGGGGGCAATACTTTGCGTTGTCCGCTACATCAATCATTGCAAGGTTGTCGTCACATTGAACACGTACTGCTTTTCGAGTTCTCAGCTTTGCGCATTGCAATGTTCCCATCAGCCACCCAGGCAAATTTCTAATTCTTCCAGGCGAACAACTCTGGAAGTTAGGGCGAAACGCACCTTGGGCATCTAAGGATACGTGGGGCCTAGATGTGTTTGGCTCACCTCCTCTGTAACGTTCTCTGTGTAATGGGTGACGCACATCCTAAGCAGATAGGTGTTTCTAAATCCAAGCATAATGGAGAGGACATCTTAGTTTAGAGGTGAGAAAACACCTGGGAATGTGGCATTTGTAAAGGAGTTTCTCAAGCACGATGTTGGGGGGATGGGTCTCAGTGGTGCACCGATAGGCACAAGCCTATTACGTTGCTGCTGAAGGGCTTGTGTGGGTTAGAAATGAGCGTAATATCATCGTGATGTTTGATGGGAGAGTGTTCGCATCCAACGGCAGTTGACAAAAGCAGAATGAGTCTTGCGCTTCATTGTCGAGGCCGCGGTTACGTATTTGGCGATGCCTTCTCTATCAGGGGTGATATTGGCAGGCCGTGCTCGAGTTTTTATGAGTGAACAGGGTGTCGAGGGCTTCGCTTGACTGTATCATGTAGAAGCGGCGGGAGGGGGCGCGCGTGTGTATTCATGGCCGAGCAAGTAACATTTGAGCGAAATGGAGGAGTGCTGGGGTACGTCATCGCAATAAATGTTCTAATAAACGGGTAGGTTGGCAGCCGTACAACTGTATTTGTGGCTGATTATTTTCCGCCGGATGAGCTACATGCATTTGATAATGAAGGCGCCAATTAACTGTTCGACAAAGGAGTTTCAAGTGTTGAGTTGTAACATTACGCGCACCTGGCCGTCTGTATAACGAATGCCGCTTGTTGTAGGCATCAGCGTCCCAATAGGGGAAACGAACAAAAAAAACAATATTAAACTAATTATGTCTTGCTTGAGCACTCTCAGACTACTTTGTCTTGAAACCTTTCTTCTCTTTGCAGATTGTTCATCGGAGCCGCCAGTGGTCAGGGCAAGTGGCAAGTTCGCCCACTCAGCCACTTGATTTTTAGTAGGGTACTCGGAAATCTTTGACATGTTTTGGGCTAAGAAACACTCGCATCATTGCCGTTGGTGCTCTTGTTATTCTTTGTACAGTCATAAAAATATGTGAGGGTACGAGCACGCTACCCGAAAATCTCCAAGCATTAGATGGTCGTGGTGCTATTGTGCATTTAATTTGCTTGCAACCGACGTTGGTTGGAAGTCTCGGCCTCTTGAAAAAGGCAGCCGTGCCGGTAATTGCTTCGTGCTTCAATAGTGAAAACCTTTACAGAGACCTGTTTGCTGTAAAGTCTCTTCGCGGAGTGCCAACTTTTGCGAATTGTTCTATATGACATTTGGGAAAAGAATATAGCTCCGATGAAGGAACGCATTTGGCGAGAATTTGCCTTAGTGGCATGGATTGTTTTACAGAGGGCGAATGAACGCCGACACCATGACATGTGTTTGAACCCCTCCTACCCTTTATTTTGCCGGGTTGTACGGGAGAGTAATGCGTCATATGCCTTAGAAGACTTGCGTGACCTGGGATTGGACGAAATGTACAAACAGTCGACGAACGTACCCCCCTTTTCTGCGTTGTCGAATGCCCCCGTTGTTATAGGTTGTCTATACGTATTAGTAAAAGGAAATTTTAAGGACTTCTGTCTATCCCCTGAACTTAACAACATTGCACAAGCCCTCAGCGTTCTTAATGCCAGTATCTCCTTTAAAACTATCCATAAAAATTCCTGGATACAACTACTCCTCCATGATAAATTCGACATTGTGGCATCCGACATGGCAATCAGCGAGGATCGTTTCAAAGTTTCTCACTTCACGGCGCATGATGTCCTGAAGGGAGTATATTATGTGCAGAAGAGATTGCGCGCAGCTTTTGACAACCTCGAAATAATTTTCTGTGGCGGTGCCTCTCTTTCTGTTTTCAATGATGGCCTGCGTCTTGGTGCTGATGCTTGCCGACCAGAAAACCAGCACAAGAAGTGAAGAAGATAGAGTTCAAGACAAGACGATGGCTGTTTTTGCTAGCGTGCTTCTCCTCTCCTCACCGTTGGAGGCCGAGCGAACCGCAGGCCGCCTTTTAATTACAGCTTGGCTAGTGGCCAGCTTTTCGCTAGCCACATGTTTGCAGAGCCTTCTCACCACAACAATCACGGCGGGTTCGGGTTGGGAGGCTGACAACACAGTGGACAAACTTTACTACAAGCTGGAATCGGGACAACTGGCCCCCTGCAGCCCGCCAGGATTTTATTTGGACGTCCTTTTAGGAAATGCCGGCCGCGGCAATAAGCGTGATAATATCATTGACGCCATGGCAGCTGTGGCTCACCGGCTTGAATCGAGCGCAGGACATTTGAAAACTCCACATAGCATTACCTCATGCATGGAGAAGGCAGCAAAAGGAACGCATGTTTTCCTGATCACGGCAGTAGCGCGCTGTTGGTACAAAAAATCTTTGTTGTACCGGCGCGGCCTTATTATTGAAGGCGAAGAGGCGTTGCTGGCAATTCCAACTGGATTCGCGATGAAAAAAAGCTACTATCTTCGCCATGAAATAGACCACATTGCCCGCAGGTTGGTAGAGACTGGTTGGAACCATCGTCGAGCAAGGAAGCTGTTCTGGCTGTGTCAGGAGCAAGAAAATTCCCTCAGGGAGTTGAATCCCTGGAACATCCGCCTTTTCTTGGGCGTGATGTGCATTGGGTGCTCATTGAGCGCAGTTGTCCTGGGCATTGAACTTGTTGTTGGGTGCATGCCTGCACGATAGAGTACTGCAGTGTTTGTGCCTGGCAGGAAACTGCACATTTGCTTCACCAACAGCAGAAATTATTGTCGCTGTGTTTTCCCACGCGTGAATGGAGTGATATTGCAAGATTTACCAAACTTCCGTCTTGTGCTCACCTTGGAATAGCTTTACTGCTGGTAGAATCCCAAGGCGAATTTCACAACAATCATTATTAACTTGCATGTCAACTGGCAATACACTGTAGTGCCCTGTACCTCCAGTTGATTTACACAGAAACAATGTTTGTGTCGTGCTCGTATCTCTGTTTCATTTATTCTGTATCCAATGTGCCCAGTCAGTAGAGCCTGCCGCAGACGGTAATGGTGCTTGCTATAAAAGATTTTCTTTTGTACTCGGCGTACGGGAATTATTTTCGTTCAGCACCATGCGTAATTACTAGTCGTTGATTGCACGAATCGTAATAAAGTTTTGACTTCCGATAAATTGGTGTGTTTGTCTTGTATTTTTTCAACGATTTCCTACAAATATTTAATGAAAGGTTTTCCTTACCTTGTCCTTATAAACTCACTATTTTACTCGCGTTTTTTTTTTCATTAAAGGATTCGTAATTATACCATATAGAAAGATTTTTGTGTTTTTTTGCGTCACAGTTGTAATGAAGTCAGGTGTAAATTTAGCACTAATGCAACTCGTGTTATTTTCTGGAATTAAATACTACTATTCGTAGCCCGCTGAGTGCTGTCGCATTGCAATTCATTCACCAGGCAGGATAAGTGAAATCAGGAAACCGTCGGAAAAAACTAGTCGTGGAAAGGCAAGGGAATCACCTTTTTTCAGAAGATTCTCCGAATTTATGCTGGATGAGGTGGTATAAAATCTGCTGTGTGAAAGGAAAAATTACAAAGTGAAAAGACCCAGTTAAGAAATGTGACGCAGAACTGCAGAAAAAAATGGCCTCGCAAGCCGGGAGAGATATTTTAACCAATAGATTGAAACAACAACGAGAGCTCTACCATGATCATACTGGCTCTGGTCTGCTACTCAGTATGACGGAAGGGAAGGAAAAAAAGCGTAGGCAGACGGCTCTTGGTATTATGATTATGAGAGGTAAGGATATAAATATATACAAAATGCATAAAGCGTGCAAACCCATCCTCCATGGCAATTTTCAACACCACATAGACTAATCTGTTCCCCCTTCACTAATACAGTACACTAAAGTACGCGTAATATAAATCCCGAATGCTATAAAGTGTCGCCTAACAGCCATTATACCGAAAATAACTTAAGCCTTCAAAAAATAATAGGGGAATTAAAAAGAACTCAAGTTTACCACTTGTGTATCTAGTTATCACGAACGGAACAAACACTATGCACACATTGTTTCATTCAAGTTTGACTTTGCTTGAATATTTGCAGCCTGAAGGACAGCTCTATCTTCTTTGTGATTGGGATCATGCTTTCGCTTACGATGAAGGGCATGTACCGACAGCCCAGCAGGCGCGCCATTGAAGGCCCGGAGAAGAAGTCGCTGCTCCCTCGTCTGTCACGTTGTTCTCGTGCGCGGAAGTGCATGCTCAGGCAGTTCAGCCGGCGCTGAGCGATCAAGCGCAGGCAAAGCAGCAGTTGTATCTTCCTTATTTACATCGTCACGCAGAGCCGAGGTTCAGTGTGAACGAAGCGACAATAAATATTGGCTGGTGATTACGATACTCCCTAATGCGATATTTGGGCGCAGCTGTATACTGTTTTGACTGTGCAAAATATGTTGAGGCAAGGAATTTTCGACGGACATATTTTTTGGTTAGAGAAAACTTGTATTTGCAGTGGCTGACCAAGCACATGCACCGGTTGCCTCGCTCATTGTTCAGCACTCAATCGGGATTGTGGCGTTGGCGGTGCTGGGCCTCCACTCTGGCAGCTCGTTTAGCTGCAGCGGCCGACGAAGCGCACGACCGGTTGCCTCACTCGCAGTTCATCACTCACTCATGATGGCTGCAGTGTCGCTGAAGCAGCACCCACTCGTGCGTTCTCTTGATGGTAGCTATGGTAAGCCTCTGCGTCGGCGGCGTGAAGTGCGTCTCAGGAAGAGGCCGCGAACTGCGTCTTAAGCCAACGCATATCATCATCATAGAGAAGGATACTCTATGTCATAGTCACGCGCACGCCCCGCTCAGGTTTCCACCAAGCGTCACGCGTCGCGCATCGAGCGCCTCGTGCGGGCACAGCATAATGCCCCATCCCCTCCCCCACCGCACACTTTCGGAGAGCGCTGGCTCGCACCGGCACGGCGTACCACCCTCCTCTCCCAATTTTGCGACACTCTCCTTTGCTCTCTTCCACTCGTCGGTCTTCCCATCGTTCGTTCGGTCACGACGACGGCGACGCAGCTCAGCCCAGAGACGGGCGGCAAGGGCTGCGCCCTAAAAGGCGCAGCTTCCGCGCCGGCAGCTCAAGGTCAATTGCGACTGTATGAATGACCTTGGAAGGTGTGGCGTAGTTAGCCTGTTACTATAAAACAGGAAAAAAAATACAGAGGTTACAAAGAGAAACAGAAGCGGCGTTCGAGTTCCGCATTTTAAAATGCTAAATTAATGTGTCGATGGCGAGCTAGTTGGTGCTTACATCTTTGGGAACAGGTTAAGCGCCAGGCACGACTGGAGGAACTGGGAGCCCCTTTCCTGTCTGTTTTAACTTCTCCAGTTGTGAACCATGGCGCTTAACCTGTTCCCACATAAATGCTAAAACTTTTTTCCAACCCCTCTAGACCCCGACGCGTGCAGTATCATATCGATGTTGCTCTGCGACTGCCCCGTTCCGTTCAACCCACGTGCTGCGTGTAGAGCGCTATTATTTCGGTTCATTAACACGTGTCGCCCAAAGATATAGCGAGATTCGTGCAGCGCCGGTGATGTTGATGGGGCTGCAAGGCTACCTTACTATGCTTCGGCTGATTCTCGGCCGAGTGTAACTTTTCTACTGAATCTCCATTGGTGGAAGCATTGCTTAAACGCATCTCTAGGCCGTATGTGCCTCAGCGACGACTCAAAAATATCTGCTGCATCCGCGTGCGACTACGACTTTCTTTGTGTGCAGTGCGCCTTGATCATGCACGAACCGTAGCCTAGGCACACATTTCCTCTGTTCGCTTTCCGTGCTAAAAGTACAGCAATGGAGACGCTTATCATTGTCCCAAATAGAACAGAGGTGATATTTAAGTCAGTCATTGCTGATGGTCGCTTTGTTACTCCTGGAATTACCAGGAACAGAAAAATTGGCTACAATCCACGCTGTGAAGGTGGTTGGAAAGCAAAGGTGTGAACCGACCCCACAACAATTCCACATGCGACGTCACTTGAAATCCCACACGTGGCTCTAGAAAGAGTGAAACCAGAGGTTCTGGCTACCGTTACCTGGGAATAATGGGAACGCCGTCCCGAACGCCGCAGCTTCGCCCACACCCGAGCTCGAGCGGCGGGCGCCGCCGCTGTAGCCCGGCCGTGCGTCGGAAGAAAGAAAACGGAGAGGAGCGTGTTTCGAAGGATGAGACAGCGGAACCTAGCTATTCTGATGTGCTAGGTCAGGGCTACACCACACTGAAACAATCCGGTCTGTGAGATTAGTGATTTCCATTTATGCAGATTTAACTAAATAGTTTCCTAAGTTTGAGAATTGCGAGAAATCTGACGGAACTTTGATAATCGCTATCTATCAGAACCAGTTGCTCCATTCGCCTTTTGTAATACCTGATAAGGCAACCAAATTGGTGTTCAGCCATTTAGAAAACGGAGTCCCATTCGTGACAAGCAGTGCGCGAAAGGTGGCGTTTCTCTAGTGGCCAGATGTCTGTAAGTTGTCTCTACTTTTTGTTTTCCCACCCTGCAAGCCAATCGTTAACGCATCTTAGCCGTACGACCACTTATCCAGGAGGTCCTGTCGAACAAGTTATTCAAGCCGTGCGAAGTAAGCGCGCAATGGCCGCGAAGCTGCGCAAAACAGGCCCAACAGTTTCACTAAAGCAAACTACAAAGCCAACGGAATGGTCCCGCCGATGCGCCCGCCTGGGTGAGCACGGGGAACGCTGCGTAATAGCGCCCTATCGCCGCGCCATCTACTCTGTGCTCCGTGAGTGAAGAGCGCCCTCCACCTTCCAAGCCATGTTGGGAGTTTCTTCTCCCGCACTTCACGAAAGAAACCGTTGGCTGGTAGAGGTAGGAAGCTTTGCTTTAAAAGAAAGTATCATTAGAAGGAAGCATTGATGCAATTTTATGCAACTTTTGTGACTTACAAACCCTGATTGTCACCGCGGATACCCACATGTTAATTTACACCGCACACCTTACGTTGGGTAACGACATAATGAAGCGATGACAGCTTTGATGAGCTGCGAAACCTCAATAGAGCTTCCCGGAAAGGTCGCCATGGTAACGATAACCGGTACGGGGCCCCAGCATATCCTATCAAGTGTTGCTTTATGATCCTGTTACTTATTTTACCGTAAGGCGTGAGACACACCAGGTAAGCCGCCACGGTCGGTCATCACGAGCGCACCACACTCACTATTCAACTTCTCACTCTTGTGTGCTGGGTAATCAACATTTTTCATATGTGGGAGGATGCACCGTTACTAAAGGGAAGCCATACTCGGAGTTTAGTGCGCGCGATCAAGAGCGACGGTAAGCCGAGCACAGGTGTACAGGTGCCGCCCTAAGTAATTGGAGCACGGGAGCTGTGGCTGAACCGCATAGGAGCGCCGTGTAGATGCACCGGCGGTAAACTTAAAGGAGCAGAACACGCATGCAGGCCTGCCCACGGTGATATCCCATCTATACTTCTCACCCGCTTCTTTAACCGCGGCTTCGAGCATTATTCGCAGCATACTGGCCTCAGCGACCTGGCAGCCGTTGCTTCCCACACCTTCAGCGCACGCGAGCTGCTGGAGAAGCGTCGCACTCGCAGGGATCGGAAGTGACGATTTTTCTTTTCTAATATTTTTAGTAGGATCTGCTATCAGCACTATCACAGAGACCAGCATGCTGCGAATAATGCTCGAAGCCGCGTTAAAAGCAGGAGTTTGAGAAGTATATATGGGCTATCACCGTCGGCAGGTTCGCATGCGTGTTCTGCTCCTTTAGTTTACCGCTGGTGCAGCTACACGGCGCTCCTATGCGGTTGGACCACAGCTCCCGTGCTCCAATTACTTAATTACGGCACCTGTACAAGCGCCAGCGTTCGGAACTAAGGCGTGTGCCTGTCGAAATTCCCGGTCGTGCGAACGTGCCACTTCGTTGTCGGCGCCTCTATCGTCGTCGTTACTGTTTATGTTGGCGGCAAATTACAAATCTGCAAGATCCTCCGCGCCTACCAAATGCTCATACGCATAGTTACAAAAGCACAGGCACAACTGTTGCACTGGTATAGTAAATTCTCTACCGCATACTAGCTGAAATTTTCAGGTCCTAGTGTCGTCGTCCTTTTCTATGTACACACCATCGGCTTGCCAACTTTCGCAAATGTCACCGTAATGTTGTTGACTCTCTCACTCGGTAATGGCGCGGCCTAAGCTGTTGCAGGTAGTCTGCACGGTGCACAAGTCTATTATGAGCGATACAAATTGTGTGCTTAGAACGACGATCTTCGGCCAGTTGTGCCAGGCATCGTTCTTTTTTTGAGGTCGCCTTGAGATTGAGTCCCTGTTTCCGAAGACTCTTCAAGGAAGAGGCTCCCACAGCGTGTGAGAGCGCATTACAAACGACATGAAATCGAGAGAGAGCGAGAGAGAGATACTTTATTTGATGCCCGAGACGGGTCCTGGAGCGCAGACGACGTGGACGGTCTCCCTCCCTCAGTCGTCAGCCTGGATTCCTTGGATCCTCGTGGCGGCTTCAGCCATCCGGACTGCTGTGAGTTGTGCCTCCGGTGTGGAGCTGAGCAGAACATTCGCCTATTGTTCTACAGTCTTCATTTTGTATCTTTTAAGGGCATTTACATCCAATTTTCTATCATAGGTGGTCGTATTTTTTCGGAGCTCATGGCAAGACCATATCATGTGGTGTAGGTTGGCTCTGCTGTTGCACAAAGCCCAGAGGTTTGAGTAAATGCCTGGGTAGCAGCGGTTGAAGGAAACAGGGCTTGGAAAAGCGTTTGTCTGCAACCGTCGCAAGTGAGTGCCTCTTTCCCCGAAAGGGTGTGGTGGGCCGGTGGATATTAAGGCAAAGCTTTCTACCTCTACCAGCCAACCTATACTAGCTACCCCTACTAGCTACCTCTTGCAGACAATTTTTTTGCATCTGGATAACCTGTAGTGATTTATTATATCCATGTATGTGACTAGCCTCTCTTTGTGAGATCTAATAATGTGTGCTTGTCCTTGGCTTTCCTTGTGATGCGGCGTCATAGGTAACGCAGCTCGGTTCACCCGAGCTCGAGGGGTTGCATGGGCTAGTTCATTCCCCTGTAGACCGCAGTGGGCCGGAGTCCATATCAAAAGAATTTTTCTTTGGTTAGCAGTGTTCTCTAACAGCGCGGCTGCTGTACGGGAGATCTTACCTTTCGTGAAGTTAATTATGGCATACTTCGTGTCGCCTATGATTCTGGTGGCTCAGGTACGATTTATAGCCAGGGCTATCGCCATTTCCACGCCCTGAATGGGATCTTTGGCCGGCATGGATGCTGACGCCATTGTAACTCCGCCATTGCTGACAACTGCCATAGTCGGCAGCCTGAACGTAGACCATCTCCCGTGGCTTGCAATGGTTTCGGAAACATTTGTCAACGGCTCGGGATCTAACGTTTTCTTTTCACGTTTTCCTCTGGGTGCATATTTCTTTGTATTGGAGGAATGAGAATGTATTTTCGCCATTCCTGTGGGAGGTCAACTTCATTTGGGAGGGAACTTCCGCTTCGGATTCCTAGTGACTGCAGAATGTGTCTTCCCGTTTTGCTTTTAGATAGGCGTTCCATTTGGGCTGTTTGTTGCGATTCAATTAGTTCTTCAATCGCATTATTGATGCATAGTGCTTCGAAGCATTCGTTGGGCGTGGTATCTGGCAATGCCATTCCTTGTTTTTAACCTTCTTAATAAACCCATAACTGTTTAATGTCTCGTCATTTTTTAGTTGTAGGAACGGAATGCAGTCAGCGCTCTTACTAATTACAAAGGTTTGTGCGAGCCGTAGGAGCATGTCTTCCTTAATGCCTGTATTCTCCTTTGCCACTCTGGAGATGAGACGCATGGTGAGCTGAGTGCTCTTCTCGAGATGAAGGATAGTCTCTTTGTTGTGTCTATTAGATTGCAGTCGTCAGCCGAGGATTCTAATGCTGTTTACGACTGGGATATTCTGGTTGGTGGCGTAGACGCAGATGTCAGAATTTTACGGGTCTCTCTTCCGTCCTGTACTGGTAGGCTGGTAGATGAGCAACTCAGATTTCTTAGAGAACAGTCCTCGTTCTCGACAATGATCTCGCACCGTGTCTGCTGCCTCTTGAAGGGGGTCTTGAATGTGCCCATCTCTGCCGCCGTCGATCCACAGCGTAATGTCGTGGGCGTACAGAAGTGGTGAAGGCCAATGATGTTGCTTAGCCTCTCTGGCAGGCGTAGGAGTGAGACGTTGAAAAGAAAAAGGGAGAGCACAGACCCTTGTTGTGTACCCCTACCACCCAGTGCGGAGACACCCGACTCAAGGCTGCCGACGGAAAGGAAATCATTCCTGTTTGTAAGGAAGTCTCCGATTTATTACATGTGGAGCATCTCATGCTCGGGGCTGTGTTCCTCGTCCGCCGTCCGCACCCCCACCCCTGCGCATGCCTGGCCAGGCACCGCTGGTGATAATTGTGGCAGGATGCCCCTAGGGATTGGCCAACCAAAGAATCCATCATGAGATAGCTTCGCGTTCAAACACCGTCGTCATCTTTCTGTATGGGGAACCGCTGAAGAAGAAGAAAGAGAAGAAGACAAAGCTGCGAAGAGGAGGGCTTGTACGTTGCTCTCGGCCGGTGCACCAACGTCAACAACCTTTACTTAACAACGCTGACGGAGACTACCGATTCTACCACAGAGACGACAACATCGGCACGAACATGATGGGCGAGTTTCGGCGCCTCGAGAACCACCACCAGCTCACCGTCACACAACAGTACTTGCGTGCCTTTGCCACCGGTGTGGACCCGCACGCGGAATTCACTCTGGCGCTACTAAACACCAGATCACTCAACATAACGGCAACACAATCGAACTACACGGAACCCCCATAATGCTTCGCTTCCTCATTAGGGTTGCCCATGGGGAGATAATGTAATTTTTTGTATATTCGTTTCCTCTTGGCGATCTCGGCAAACCCCTCTAGTATTGTTCGTGTCTGACGTTATCAAAAGCCTTGGTGAGGTCAAGACCTAAGATTGCCCTTGTATCCAAAGGAGATAGTTGGTCACCGTCGATTATTTTATGCTTGATTTGTAATGTAATATCCTGAATTGAAAGCTTTGCTCTGAACCCTATCATCGTGTGCGGCTATAGCTCATTGTTGTCCATGTTGTTGCCGATACTGTTAAGAACGACGTTTTCGAGGAGCTTACCTATACAAGATGTTAAAAAGATTAGTCTTTAGTTGTCAATGTCAAGCTTTTTCCTGGGTTCAGGTATCGTTGTTATGTTTGCAGTCTTCAAGATTTTAGGCTGGTTGACTCTCAACCAGCAATCGTTCATAAATTTGGCAAGTGCAGTGAGGGAAGGCTCGTCGAGGTTTCTAAGCGTCTTGTTGCATATGCCATCGGGCCCTGGTGTCAAATTCGTCCGCAGCTTTTGAACAACCTAGCAAATACGTTGTTGGGTTAGTTGGTCGATCATATTTAAGAGATGTACAGCGCAAAAAAAACGAAGGACAAAGAATGCACAAGGACAAAGCGTTAACTTGCAACTACTGGTTTATTGAAATAAGCACTCATTATAACAACAGCGTACACGATAACAGACAACCTACGTGACACAAACCAAAAACAAGGGAAAATAAATTTGATACCCCACTACTCCACTACGGGCTTCTAAATGAGCAATCTATTTTGCCGATAAAGCAATTGATGCTTGACTAATGCATCTCTATTCGGCTTTGAAAATTTCTAGCGCTTTCGCTATTTCTCTTGTTGTTTGGTTCTTGCTTTTAAGCAAAATCTTGCACTTCGAAAACACAGGCGCGAATTCACAATCGCGACAGTGCTGCCCAATGTGGCCCTGCTTACGCCGCACGTTATAGTTGTGCTTTCTCAATCTGCAGTTTATGCATCGACCGGTTTGGCCTACGTATTGCTTGCCCCACCGAGTCGGAAAGGAGTACACGACGCCTTCTGCACATGGTACAAACTGGTTTTCGTGCTTTCTCGAGCACCCTTTCGGTTTTGGGCCAACTGTATTCGTCTGCTTATAGGATTCGTCTGGTACTGGATTCGTCAGCCGCGATTGCTTATTTGGGGCGGTATACAAAACGTCGACCTTTGCGCGCCTTCCAACTTTTTTAATGTTACGCGATATTCTGTGCAAATATGGTATTGCCACTCTCTTACTACGTGGTTCGTCAGCGTTCTGCGCGGGTCCTTGGTTTTTAGCGCCATGTTTAAGATTTGCGGCCAACCCTTCCCCCACTGAAATAAGAAAAGGTTTCGGATACCCCGGCTCTCTTCCCGCTTGCTTCCATGGACTCAGCAGCAACCTCTTAGCCAACGCACCACCACGGCGGCTCAAATGATTCCCAACGGTTACATTTTCTGTTTTCGATCATCTTGCCGTGCTCGCAACCAATATTTGGCGGCCGGAGACATACGGTTGAAGAAAGTCGTAGAGATACTCTGTGAGGTCGCTAAAGGGCAGTCTTGCCGTCGTTGGCCATAGACACAGTGGTGGAAATTTGTATTGCAGTTTTAGATGCAGAGCATCTGATTCACTCGCCTTGTCCCTCCGGCGTCGTCGTCGTCGTTGTCGTCGGTGTTGTCCACCCCTCCCCCATTCTCCTCGCCGCGCCAGCTGTGCTCTCCGCCGCTCACCTCCTTTCCTCTCTGATAGTGAACACTCTCTCGCGAGGGGCATTGGATTGAATTCGATTGGATTGGCTTGGATTGAATTGGCTTGACTTGGTTAGGATTGGATTGAATTGAATTTGGATTGGATTGAAGTGGATTGTGTTGGATTGTTTGCGTCATAGCCGCGGCACGTTGCGTCATAGCCGCGGCAGACGCGCTGGGGCCGCCGCATGTGCAGTACTCTCTCTACCGCGGTTTCCTCTCCTTCGGGTGCGCTGCGTATATAACCGGTGTGCCGTTCTCCGGCGAAGCAAGATCGACGCTTGGCTCAAACACCTAGAGTCCACGCCGCTTTACAAGTACGCCAACGTCATCATCGACTGGGACCGGCTTACGCAGTCCCCTCAACGTTATGCGCGCTATAAAACGCGGTCCCTTCGGCGCTCCGCCTATGCATCGCATCTCCACAGGGGTTCCCAAGAGGGGAGGTGGGAGTTTTTGCTTGATGGCGCGCTTTTTGGAACAAATAAATCGCGTCAGTTCCGCAACAAATCTTCATCGGGATGCGAGTTCACGCACTTCACGAGGTCAATTCTATCTCCCTTCCGAAACAGCCGAGAACAGCAAGACAAGTCTTCATTCTCGGGTGAGTTCGTGCGTAGTACAGACACCAGGCTGCTGCCCTTGCCTCTATTCCTTCGTTCGAGAAATAATGGTCCTCGTAAGGACTATCCTAGGCTTGTATTGAGGCCGAATAAAGTTTCTTTCTTCTGATCCATCCAACAAGAAGCCTAACGTCTGGTTTAAACTCTAAGCCTGGGAAACCAATTTTCGTCAACGAGTGGCTTTCCTTCGGCAACCAGGCGTTTTCGAACAGTGTTACCCGTTTTTACTTCATCCATATCTGCACAAATGACAGAACGACGATGGCTTCCGTGTCTACAGAAGTGCCGCCATGTTGACTGCGAAGGGTGGCTGTCACGACTTTGAACTTTTCCTTGGGACCTCCTGATAGCCATGGTACATTTCGCCAATTGCAGCTTATTTCAGCTTAGACGTATCGCCTGCTCAGAGAATATCCCCTGACTGCCGTTGTCCAAAACTCCGGTGAACGTAACAGCAATGCGACGAATTTGGTATTCACGCGCGGAATGTCCGTAGCAGGACGCCACTGACGATTCGAGGAATGGCTGATTGGTGCGTGGTAACGTGCATCGCTGCATGTCGCATTTCCACAGCCGATTCCAATTGCCCTCGGGTGGTGTCATTGCTGGAGTCGTGGTAGCATGTCGTCGCTTATACTACCAACACTGGACCTTTTGCCCCAGCTCCGTACGAGATTTCCCTTGGCGATGCCTTTAGAGCATCAGCCGCCATATGGTAGGCCGCTTCACTTGTCAGCCGAAGTGAGTGCGCTTGAAATTCCTTTTTTTGGCATTTGGCGGAACAGAATAAGTAAGGCGAAGTCAGCGCTTTGTTGTGAAGGATGGCGGCGTCGGGAATAGACGGTTCCTTCCTGGACCTTCGGTCATCCCGTTCAATTCGTTGTGGCTTACTGACCTCAAAGCTCTTTTCCCTGCACTCGACTTCCACGTGCATGATGGACAGCCGATGTTTTATCTCCTGTTCGGATAAATTCTTACTGCACGTGGACGTGGTGCTGGCAGATATGCTCTGCTGTTTGGAGTAATCGATAAGGTTGTAGCCATGTATCATATTTAGGAGCAATGAATTGAGCTTAGCCCTGCCCAAAGCTTTCCAAAGCTTCCAATGCCCAAAGCTTTCCAGTCTTCTTCGTTTCATTTACACAGTGTTGTAAAGCTTCCTCACAGCGGCGACGTTGCTGGATAAATCGCCAGGCTTCAACTTCCGTAGATTTTCGCTTTCCAGCTCAATCGCTTTGGAATTGTCAAAACGATTCTTCAAGATATCAAGAGCGTCTTGATAGCACAATGCTCTTACTTGGAGGCCAGCAACGGCTTAACAGCAGCTTCGTTACGAAGCGAAAGCAGGTAATGCAAGCGGCCAATATTGGACGGCAGGAGGGTTTTGGGAACCGAATGTCGAAACATGTCCCAAAACGCTTGAAGAAGCCGCTCGAAGAAGTCACCCCTCGCTCGAAGAAGTCTATGAAGCACACGAAGGGCCGAATTATCCAACTGCTGGTACTGGAGCAGCTGGTTCACATCTCTGAATATCTTCGTGATGATAGCGCGCTGTGGCGTGGACGTGTTCTTGACTCCATCCATGCCGCTGGAACCTGAAGAAATTCTCACCCAGCTCGATGGAAATTTTAATTGAATTCAGGGAACCTCCGTGCGTTCATCATAGGAGGACTCACACAGGACGGGAAGAGCGCGAAAGGGGGGCGGGTAGAGACAACAGGAATTACGTGGCAGAGGGGCCAAAACACTATCGTCTGTCGACATTGGCTTGGAATCGAGCCGTTACGGCGCCATTTTGTTCCATTGAAACCGTGTTTTTTACTTCACCACCAAGTCTTCCTGAAGTGGATGGTGAAAAGTACAACAAACATTCTTTCTAACACTAGCGGGACCCACAATATAAAGCGACAGTCATCAAAACATACATAAAAGTGTCATTGAGAGGAACTCCAAGGGAGCGTAAAAACTAATTCGTGTTATCCCAAGTTCGGCTTACCAGAATTCTTTTCCCGGTAAAGAACAGGAAACATGTCGAAGTGCATCCGAATATCGAGAAGAATCGAACGAAGAAGATATAAATAAAATCAATAACAAAAGAACTATTTTTGGCGCACCTTTATAGGAAACTGTCTGCAAGCACTCTTGTTTTGCTTACACGAGTTCTTGATGAGATTTTCTAGCTGCAGTGCATATCGTAGTGAGGCCACGAATAACGCCATCTAACCTTATCTGGCCACACACCATTCGATGCATTTGTGCTGGTAAACAAATTTCACTAAAATTTTAGCAAACATGTGCTGTATTTCAAGTCATCGACAGCATCGTCTTCCTCTTCTAAAATATCCTCCAGATGAAGCTCATTAACTCCTGAAGTTACCTATGCTCCCCAAGAATGGAAGCCACTAATACAACAATGTTCACAGCGATGTCTCTCTTTTTATAGTTTCATTTCCTTCGTCGCGTATATTCCACGTCAGAACTGCCATACACAGCGCGCAAAATCTTCAACGCTGGCGGTCACTGGAAATTTCCCTATTTTACTGGAAAGCACATGTAAAGACATTCGACTTCAGCGAATTCTTTTTATGCCAAAAGCCCTAAATTGTCAACATAGCAAAAAAAAGGCGAAGCTTGCGCTAACTACCGCAGGGCTTCAACCATAGCGAGACTGCAGGATTTCTTTCTACGTGACCACTGAAGGACACATCGCCACGCATTTGTACAAGTTTGAAATTGTTTATTTACATTTTCAGTCGTCGCTTCGCACAATGTTAGTATTACTCATCGCCATGTGCATCAATATCGTGGCGTTCCTCATTCCAAGCATTACATGACAACAGCCACGGCATTGCAGCGGTGCACACGTGCCCGACGCATGCGCGGAGTTTCTGGAGTCGCGTCATGATTCGACGGAGCAGGTGTTGCGCCAGCTGTGACGTTGTTGAATGCTAGCCAACACGAGGCGCTGCACGGGGTTATCGCCATTTTTCCACTCTTCTTTTTCCGAACTCACTACGGCTGCCAGCGACGCTCGGCGGTCACCGCGAGGCGCGCACTCACGAGCGCTCGTCATTTTCTTGATATTTTTATTGCTTTACGCGATACATATTACTGACAGCTGCAACAGCTTCGCTCTTAAAAAATTGGTGCCCGTAAACAGAAACAGCTCCATCGGTAAGGTTTGTTACCATCAGCGGTTTCACACTAGCAGCTTAAACTCGGCCGTAGCGAGAGGTACTGGTCAATGCCAGTATGAGGAGACTGTAAGAACGCAGCAGTAACAACGAGTGTAGAGAACGTAAGCTCACCATAGCCGCCAACTACACATTACACTACGGCGGAGACAAACAGTGTGGAAGCGTCCAGGAGACAGAACGAAGCCACTCGAAGCCTTAAACGGGCCATGAACCCCTAATACCACTTCGTTCTGTTTGTAAGAACTAGACTCTGGTAGCTCACTCAGCTCCATTCCGGCAACGAAAGACATTCTTTCCAGCAGGTTTTAAATTTCGTGCCATACTGACGTAATATCCGCAGTTGCAACGTGTCTTGAACCTTCACTAAAAGCGTGTTTTATCGGTTTGTTAACTGTGCTCTAGCATTTTTTTAACGCCTTTTGAAATGTAGAAAAAACACCCGGGGGTCTCTTGCTAGTGCATCAGACCCCTTTAGGGGTAGTGATAAGTTAAGGTTCACGACGGGTGTGGGTTGGAAATAACAAGGGAAAAATAGTGGGTTGGGATATGAAATGCATTTGAGTGGTACTATCAAACCGGAATACAGGCCCCACTAAAACGTCACCGTCAAGTAACCAGTGACGAGATACCATTACTCGTTACTTGGCATTAAAAGAACTAATTACGTTTCCCACTCATTTTGTAAAATCAGTAACTAAATAGGTTACTCGTTACCTAAAACTGTAACTAGGTAGAAGTAAGTCGTCCCGTGTAACGCGTTAGGTGCTTGTCTGAACGCAGCCTAATCTAGGGCACGTAGCCAACGTGTACGTTATGTGCTATTATAGAAAACTTATTTATTGCTTCCGTTCACCGAGCCGAACCCAAACCGTCACGACGGCCACACCGAACCATAATTATTCGGCCCGGGTCTGGTTAAACCAGGCGTAAAAAGTTCGTCGGGCGATCCGAACCAGTTCTGGGGCCCAGGCCGGGCCCAGGCTTTAGGTAGGCTTCAGCCCATCCACACCTCTAGTACACGTATACTCGTCACGTTTCACCACCTGTTCTACCTACGCCTTGAGCCCCACGAAGTTTCTTGGTACTGAACGGTGAGTAAGCCTTGAAACAGGAGACACGGACAGACCTTGCAGATTAGCCCTGTCATGCTAATACTACAAAACGTTTAGCCAGAGCTCCAGAACTCATACAAAGTTATCGCACAGTCGCGACCTTCCCGACGCAGGCGCAGTTAACCTCTAGAACCACAGTTGTCTTTGGTACCAGTTTTCAAACAAAAATAGCCCAGTTTAATTTTATTAGAGAAAAACAGTGTGATTGTTTTTCGGTGAAGGGAACGCTGCTTTCCGGTGCGAAAGCTTGCCTCCAAACGTCGAGACTCTCGAGGCGGATTGTAAACCTCGAAGCTGCAGTCCGCTTTGCGATGCTCGCTGACTACACCACTTCTGCGGTTGGTGCTGCATCTGCCGAGGATGGAAATTGTCATGTGGAACGCAGACGGCCGATTTGACATGTATTTTTGCGAAGCGCGCCGGCGCCGGGTGATACTGAGAATAGTTCAACGTAACACGATTTGAAAGGCAACACAAGCGCTTGAAAAAGGTAGTTGTGTCTGCCTGTCTGTTAGTACCCGCGTTAAAGTTTTTATTCTTCCCTTAAGAAAAATATCACGTAAGGCATTATTTCGGCTCGTGTCGTCGGTGTTATACAAAATGACGCATGCTTCTCCAATCGTAGGTTACGTAGTGTCCCCTCGTTGCGTCGTCATATCCGGTGGCTTCGGGTGTGACGTAGTCAGTGCCTAATAGTTTGTATTTGTAGAAGTAAAAGTTGGATAGCTTATTATTTCTGCAGTGATCCTGATAATTCATTTTGCGTCGGTATCTCAATGACATGAAGAACAAACAAAGGCTCTGAAAAGTACCTATCTGTAAGAAAAGCCTTGCAGGGGTCCTAAGACCGCCCGCACCAAAACGAAAGTGGCGGAACCGGTTGGCCGTACGACATCCAAGCAAAAGTATTGTAAAAAAGACGCCACCGAACCTCATAACTAACTGCCGATTGATCAGTAGGACGACTAGGAAAAGGACCCCCCTTCCCCCTCCCCAAACAAGAATGGCTATTAACGTTCAAAGACAAAGCCGGTACCATATTGTCTCTAAAATACGTCAAGAGCCTCAAGGCTGATCCAGCAAGAAGCTTGCGCGAGTACAGCCAGGTCATCCAGGATACACGAAAGTCAAGACAAGCCACTTCCCCTGGCCTCATTTCACAAACCGCAAGCGCTACAGCCAGTGGAACCATAGGCGGAATCATGAGAATGCACTACCAAAGTGTGGCTAACACAGCCGATAAATCGTCTTGTTTTAGCGGATATTATTTTGTTTAGCCTCTGCAAGTACTTTAAGGGCTATTTCATACAGTATTCAGTCATTTAAACGCGCCACAAAGCGATTAAGCTAAGTATGGCCAACTTTCACTCTGGCGTGTAATTGAGAACCCATGGAGGGCGGCGAGGGTCGTCTGCTTTTGTACTACCCAGAGGCGTCGGCCACTAGGGGCGCTGCATGTCACCAAAACTCAAGCGCAGGAGGCCTATCCGCCAGGATGCTAAGCCTAAAGTTCCCAACACCCGAGCCGACCCAAAGCAACGCACGCCGGTTGTGGGCGGTTGGGGCTCAGCGGGCTCTCATTGGCTGTGACCTCACGACGATCGCAACGATGGCCCGACTGCATCTGGCTTGCCAGACGCATGTCGTGAGCCTCCTCCGACCAGTGTAAACGACGCCTTAACATGTCCTAACGATCAATCGTAACGATCAGTCGCATGCGAATCGTGTGTACCAATCGTACATGTGTCCAGCGCTTAAAAAGCTCGTCCCGTGTACTCGCGTCCGTGTAATTTCAAAACCTCTATCAAGAGCTAACACTATCAGGGCAAGCTCGTGTAGCCAGAAGCTAGTTTTTATGCATTCTTTTTAGGCCTGTAGTAATTACCAGCTTTTGGTTCAAAACAAAACCCTGTGATATGGCGTTCATTTCACATTCCCACCCACTATTTGACTATTATCACGTTTAAGTGAAGTGTTTGCCAGGTTCCAGTAGCTGTACACAGGTCTTCCACTAAGACAAAACGCAAGTTGGTTCGCTCAAAAGATTGCCTTGTTACTGACATTACTTTTAATATAAGCTTCGCTCAAGTAAGATATATAATGAGGAAAAAAGGGAATGGCCATGCGACCCACTAGCTCATTTCCCGCAAAAGAACCAATGGTGTCATACCAGACAGCTCTGCGATTGGCGGAGGGCGACAAAAGCAAACGTAAATTAGGCAGAACTTATAAGCTTGCGGAACGACCTATTTGCGCCTAAATGCAATGCATGACCATTTTACAGCAGTAATAATGGTGCGGTAAACAAAAGTTACGAAAATACACGTAAACATAGAAGTACCGATGCGCCCTGCTGTTGGTACTGCGCGCGCTATGCTTGTTTTAGCTGGACAGCAGTCCGACTCTTTGGAATTGTCTTATACGACGCTGGCCGATTGGCGTAGGCGACGTTGCCTTACGTGATGCTGTTTGTCAAGCATACCCCATGTTTCACGAAGCGATTACTTTCTACAGTAACAAAATGAAGCCAGGTGTAAATACGGTCAAAAACAAAGCAACAACGGAGTGCTGATTGTGCTAACGCCATCTGGGAGGTTTGAAGGCCAGCAAGGCTGCAGAGCCATGGCCTCCGTGAGCGGCTACCGGCGGCGCGCGGTTGCTCCGGCCGTCCCATTCCGCCCGTCCCCCAGCAAAAAATTCCCCGCATTTCCCCGAGGGGAAGAATGGGAAAGTGCGAATCCACGAGTTGAATTTGCGCGGTTCGGTAATATTCGCGAAAGAGAGATCACACGCACACACACAACTACAAAGAAAGAAAGATGCATTTATTCACAGACACCTATTTGTGTTGTCGTTGTACTTGATTGCTAGAGCGGATCTCAGCTTTGAAATTTCGTGTCAGTACTCCTTTAAGCGGGTGCATTAGCCCTTCTCACGCCCGATTCCTGGCCAATCCCCCACGTGGGTATGTGCCATGTCAGCGGCCAGGCAGCGAGCGCCCATCTTTGAAATTTCGTGTCAGTACTCCTTTAAGCGGGTGCATTAGCCCTTCTCACGCCCGATTCCTAGCCAATCCCCCACGTGGGTATGTGCCATGTCAGCGGCCAGGCAGCGCGCGCCCATCTCCCCCCGTTGCTAAGGAAGACGAGGAGCGCGCGCACCCGCAGCTGTTGCTATGCGGACTACGGAGGCGGACGATTCAGCCTCGCTTAAGAAGTGCATTCGCACTTAAAATGTGTAATTTGGCTAACTCCGCAACGCGCCGCGAGGTGGCGGTGTTAGCCGATGGTTCGGCTCGTAGCTGTCGAGGTGTGCGGACGTACGGAGCGCGGCGGAGGCATCGACGACGAAAACGGATAAGTGTTTGAAATTTATTATTCCTTCTTTAGAGCGACCATGTTTTCGAGAGAGATGTATAGGTTAGTTGAAAGGGGCGGTAGTTAGCGTAGGGAAGGGACCGAATCAGATGTGTCGCGCTGTTGTTGCACGTGGCGGTTTGAAAGCGGGATAGTTGGTGATTCGTGAAGGACGAATTGATGCTGTAGGAAAGAATCGCACGTTGTGGCTTACTTTTAGATTGGAGGGGAGCGCGAGAGAACTCGGCAGTGAAGTAAGCCAGAGTTGGGCACGCCTTGGACGGGCAGTACAATGCCTCAGAGGAAGAACCCAGGTGTGGTGCGCACGGGGTGTGAGCACGAACACCCGCTCGAGGAGACGAGATTCGAGTCGGTCGAGGACGCGGAAGGGCAGGACTTCAGGTGCACAGTGTGTGTGCTAGCGTCGCGCCTCGACCGGCTCGAGGAAGAAAAGGAGCAGCTCAGAGTTCAGGTACGCGAGCTACAGGAGGAGGTGAAGGATGCACAAGAGCAGAGGAAGGCACTCGAAGCGAGGTGGGCGCAAATGGAGGTCAAACTGGTGACGAAGGGTGACATCCCGACAAACAATGAAGCAGGTCACGAGGCAGATGTGTCAGCAGTGCTTGACCCCGAGAAGGGAAAGGAGGAGGACAAAGAGGCAACGCCGGAGGACGATCCCGGAATGGCGCTGACTCAGCCGGTGCGGGAGCAGGTGGCTGCGCCGGGGGACAGCCAGTGAAATGAAGAAAGGCGCATGGTGATCGTGGCGGGGGACTCCAACATGCGGTACTTAGAAATGGAGATTAGAGGCCGGGTGAGAGAGGACGAGAGAGTGGAGGTTCGCGTGTTCCCGGGGCAGACGGTCAGGGTAGTGTTAGAAAGGCAAAGGATTAAATGTGGGAAAATATGCAGCGGCAGAACCTAGTGATTATCGCAGGAGGAACCAATGACGCTCTGCAGGGAAGGGGCGCGCGAGTGCGCAAGCAGCTAGAAAAGCGGGTGAAGGAACTTCGGGCACTGTGCCCACATGTGCCGGTCGTCGTGAGCACAGTACCAGAGGTTATTGGGAGGTGGGTACATGTGGAAAGGGAAGTTGTAGCTGTAAACCGAGACATACGGGAGCTGGGCAAGGAGATGAGTTTCGCTGTCGTAGTCATCAACAGGGATGTCCGAAGGCTGGGCCGGAAAAGGGCGTTCCAGCGTGACGGAGTGCATTTCAACGGGCAGGTGGAGCAGCCATCGGAAGACGACACGCGGCGCGAACTGTGGCTTTTTTAGGGGGCCCACAGGCCTTTGCGAAGATGGCGTAGACAAATGCAAGGAGCAAAGGGAGATAGCGGGGTTGGTTCAGATCGGTGCATTCAAACGAAAGGGCCGACGACGGCGTGTAAAGAAGAGAGGGGGGAAACTGAAGATCGCGTACGCAAACATGCAGGGTGGCAGAAAAAGAGAGAAGTGGATGGAGATTACTAAGCAGCTAGAAGAGGAAGATATCCAGGTATACGCTGTGACCGAGACGCACCTACGGGACTTGGAGGAACCCCGGTAATTGGAGAGTGTGTATGGAAAGGTTGTAACAGGACGGCTGGATTGAGAAAAGGCGGATGAGTATGAATGCTTGTACGGCAGGGGGCTAATTGGAAGAGAGTGAAAGGAGACAGTAAAGAACATGTGTGGATGAAAGGGATAGTGGAGGGTAGGGAGATGGCTTTAGGGGTGTCTTACCTGTGGACGGGTAAGGATAGCAAAGAACAAAACGAAAAACTGGTGGCGTGTCTAAAAAAGACATCGAAGATTTGAAACGTTCCGGGGAGGTACTATTGGTAGGGGACATGAACGCCCACATTGAAGATCTAGACGGGTACACAGACTTCAACGGAAATCTAATGCTAGATATGTGTGAGTACCAGAAGCTGATCATAGTAAATAGGGAACAAAAATGCGAGGGTCAAATAACGTGGGAGTGTGGTAGGAGACAGTCGAGTATTGACTACTGCCTTATTTCAGAGGGACTTTATGAATGGTTGGATGGAATGACCATAGATGAGGAAGGGGGCCACAGTCTGGGCAGTGACCACAAGCGCATAAACCTGAGTTTTGGGAAACTGGGGGGTGAAAAAACGGGTCGACCGGGGCAGCGCACAAAGTTAAACAGCAAACAAATTGCGGTTATAGCCAAAAGCATAGAGGCTGACATAGAAAGAAATCCTGGAGAAGAGTGGGAATATGACAGGCTCATCAAGACTATGCAGGAAAAAATAGTCAAGGCAGAGGGGGTCAATCGATGGAGAGGAAAAAAAACACCCAAAAGCTGGTGGAACAAAGAAATCAAGGCGGCGATAGAGAGGCGTAAACAGGCGTCTAGAGAGCACAGGCAGGCCAAGAGGATGGGGAGACATCAGGAGGAGGTGGACCTAAAATGGGAGCAGTATAAGCAAATGAAACAGGAAGTGCAGCAATTAGTGCAGGCGAAAATAAAGGGGGACAGCGAGCAATGGGTAGCAAAAAAAGGAAGGGGTAGAGATGCGCCGAAAAGGTTTTGGAACCATGTGCAGGCATTAGGGAAACGTACGAGTCCCACAGAAGGCGGTACTATAGAAAACGAGCAGGGGCAGATGCTCAAGGGAGAGGAAGCATTGGCATACCTACACAAAATCATCACGGAGAAGTTCGGTAAGGTGGATGAAGAGGCCCCGCAGCGACACAGAGATGTCGCGGCGGGTAGGCCGGAATGTCTGGAGATAGATGGGGACAAGCTGAAATGGAAAAGAGCAGAGGAAAAGGTCCCCAAGAATACCGCGGCAGGCACGGATGGGATACCGATGGAGTTGATTAACCACTTAGGGAAAAGAGCAAGGGAAAGCTACTGCAAGCCATCAGAACAAGGATAGAAGAAAAGGCAAAACCGGCCGCGTGGCAAATGAGCAGGATGAACTTAGTGTACAAGGGCTAAGGGAAGAAGACAAACCCGAGCTCGTATAGGCCAGTAACCGTCACGTCAGTGCTGTACAGGTTAGCAATGCAGGCAGTGAAGTTCGAACTAGAGCAGTGGGTGGAAGAAAATAGGATATTAGGGGAGCTTCAAAATGGGTTTCGAAAGGACAGAAGACTAGACGACAACTTATTCGTGGTAAGCCAATGCATAGAGGTGGCGAAGATGCAAAACCGACCTTTGTGGTTAGCCTTTCTGGACATTAAAGCGGCGTATGATAATGTAGACAGGGAGCGGCTTTGGAGTATCCTGGAGGACGAGGGAGTTGGGGCAGAATTCATTAGCTTACTCAGGGAGCTATACCGGGAGAACCAAGTGCAAATAGTGTGGGAGGGGGTAACATACAATAGGCCTGTATACACCTACAAGGGTTTGAAACAAGGATGTCCTCTCTCTCCGCTGCTGTTCATGATCTACATGGCGGGGTTAGAAAGGAAGCTAGAAGTCAGCACGCTGGGGTTCGACTTATCCTACATGAAAAACGGGCAGGTGGTGGAACAACGGGTTCCGGGACTAATGTATGCAGACGACATTGTTGATGGCGGACAACCGGATAAGTATGCAGGGCTTGATGGATATATGCGGTGAAGAAGCGACGCACCTAGGGCTATCCTTTAGCAGAGAAAAATCGGGGATCATGGTCTTTAATGACGGCGAGGAGCACAAAACAGTATCAGTGCAGCAAGTAGAAATACCATTGGTGAAAGAGTATAAATATTTAGGAGTATGGCTGAACAACAGCGAAGATTACACGCAGGCGCATGAGGCTCACCTTAAGACGAAAGGAAGACGGAACGCGGCTATAATGAAGCATAGAGCCCTCTGACGATACAGCAAATACGAGGTGGTAAGGGGAGTCTGGAAAGGGGTCATGGTACCAGGATTAACTTTCGCTAATTCGGTTCTGTGCATGAAGCCAGAGACCCAAGCGGGCCTGGAAGTAAATCAGAGGGCGGTAGGCAGATTGGCCCTAGGGGCCCACAGCAAAACTACAAATGAAGCGGTACAAGGGGATATGGGCTGGTCGTCTTTCGAGGCGAGGGAGGCGCAGAGCAAGATAAAGTTTGAGGAGCGACTTCGTGACATGGAGGACGAAAAATGGGCCGCGAGGGTGTTTAAGTACCTGTATATGAGGAGCGTGGACACGCGGTGGAGACGGAGGACCAGACAGCTGACCAAGCGGTACGGAAAGTCGGTAGGGGAAAGCGGGGTTTACACAACAGTTAAAAAGCAGGTAAAGGCAGCAGAGACGACGAAGTGGGCACAGAGAATGGAAGCGAAAAAAACCCTGGAGACTTATAGGGCAGAGAAACGGGAAATTAAGAAGGAGGGATTCTATGGCAATACGAGAGGCAGTGCGTTGCTCTTCGAGGCACGGGCAGGGTGCCTGAGAACCCGGGCATACACGGGTAGCTACAGGCAGCAGGATGAAACGTGTGCATGCTGCGGCAGTGATCGGGAAACTATAGACCATATTGTCAGGAGCTGCACAGAGATACGGCCACCGCGGGGTGAGGGGGAAACGACGCTGGCGGAGGCTTTGGGATTTGGGGTGAGGGAACCTCAACTTCAAGGCCATAGAGGTGACGAAGAGGCGACTGGAGGGGTGGTGGAGGAAAAGTAGGGAAGGGATGGGTACGCAGGCGGAGTAATCATACGGATGAGAAGTTAGAACAGCGAGGGGAGAAAAAGGGGGGGGGGGGGTGGGGCAATGAGTTTAAAACAGAAAAGAGGGAGAGATGAGAGGAAGGAAGCAAATCTATAGGTTAGCTGGGGGTAGGGCAAGTAAACGTAATAAAACAGGCAAGTCGGTTGCTGACAACCGACGCCCCGATTCAAAGGGAAAGCCACTAATCATCATCATCATCATCGACAGCTTGCACCCACTCCTCTCCACAGCTTTGTGGGGCCTGCGCTGCCTGTCTTCGCTGCCGGAATTCGCGTAACTGTGTTGAAGCTTTATTTTTGCTGAGCTGACCAACCAAACGATCAGGTCATGAACTCCGCTTGTCTCAGAAGCTTCGAGGAATAGCACGGAAACCAAAATATGTCACTGTACGGCGACAAGTTAATCGCGTTTTGCTTGTTGGGCTTGATTTGATCGGTGCAGGACATTTCGGAGCAGGACGTTTCGGTGCCGACATTCCGGCGCGTGGACATTTGGGTGCGGAAACTTTTCGGCGACAGATTTATCGGGTGCTTGCTTGTTGGAACAGCCGTTATATTTTTTCCGCATAGGGTGGGTTCTGGATAACAATCGAGAGCAGTCATTGCATTTTTATTTTGGCGCCGTGTTTGATTTTTGCCAGTTATTTTTAGAAATTGACCATTTCTATATTTTTGTTGGATCCCTCGTTCAGGGTACACCTGCTATGCAGCCTGCTGATTATGTTCTTGCGCTCATCCTTTTTTAAATTTACTACAAGATTTTAACTTATGTTAGTTTTCTTGCGGCATGCAACTCAGCTAAGACAATTAGCCGCCGTTTACAATGGTATGATTCATAATTCTTTATTCAGTTTTCTGTAAATAAAAGGCGCACTGTCACTATCCAAAGAAAGCAGCTTTACAGGCATTCGGTTGCACCCCCCAACGCAGAAAATCTTATGAGGAGATTATGTAGATGGTGCTGTCAAACTAAAATGATTTTGCAAACACTGTTGTCGCCAGCATTTTTTTTTTCATACGGACAAGCCTACGATATTGTCATGAAGGAAGAACGGGCCTCTTTGAAAACAGCTGCAGCTTCTTTTTATCATAAATGCTGATAATGCGCGTGCTTCTTGTGCGTACAGAGCAATGATTTTGCCTAATCTAAAACGTTGTCCTTTATTCACGTGCACAACAATGGATGATGAACATACGCTACCACCACTCTGTCCATAGTGATTGTGAGGTCACTGCTTGCCGATGTTGGTGCAACTGTCACGAACAACGCTGTATTCAGCAAACAAAAACTGGTTTCAGAGCCCCTGCACCACAAAGTGCTTCATGTGTGAATTATTCTGTTTGTCAAGACAAGCAGATCAGAAATGTACGCTTTCAAGGCATCGATGCCTTGAAAGTGTACATTTGTGAATATAAGTGCAGTGTAGTTTGTAAATACACGTTCAATAAACTATGCAGCTCTTGAACGAGCGTTAAGTACAGATTTGGTGCCCAACTTTTGGCAGAGCCGAATGGCGCAAGGAAAGTTTCTTTTATGCGCGCCGTTATCGAGTTCATTGTAGACGTCACCAAAACACACCATTTGGCAAACTCTAAACCAAACACTCCTCTACTTTTCATTTCCTTCTGCCCACTTCATCTCCCCTTTCTCATCCCGTTTCTTTGAGCGTGCCGAGGAGTCACGTAGTTTTCCCCCTTCCCTCTTGAATCCAAAAAAGCCCAAAAACTATAACAGTAGCCGAATTACGCAGTGCAATAGGATTTGAACTTTTCTATAACCGCACCGTGTACGCCTCATTGCGAGTTCGCAAGATGCACCTCGAAAACTGGCCCTTGTGCCAAACACAGCAAAAACCCCTCTAGGTTTCATTTTTCATTTGGGGGCACCTGTTTAGTTTGCTTCGTTGGTTGTTGCAGTACTGATACGAGCCTCTCAGCAGTGTCAGAACGTTTGGGCCGTTTCCCTCTCCCTCCTTCGAAACCTGCCGGGGGCGCTATGAAACCGAGGGAAACGTTTGGAGGAGGGTCGAGCCCTTCGAAACCTACGTGACCTAAATGACATCGAAATTTTAACCTAAATTGATTAATTTGTCAGTGAATACGATTGGCCGCTAGGGGGCCGAGCAGTGTGAACGTTCCTCCATATGACTCTGTGTTTACAGAGCTCTCCTCGCAAATACCTACGGTTGGTGTATTTTCGTGCTGTTTAGTGTGCGCAAGGGGCACCCGAAACGCAGCGTTTCCACCACGAGTGTCCCTGGACGCTTACTTGTGTGTAATCGCCACCAAACCCAACAACCCTCCTTAACCCTATCGGCTGCCGGGCCGCGGCTGGCCAACAGCCTGGTCGACCACGTCGGCTGACACAGAAGCACCGGGGAGGCTGAAAATGCCCAAAGCAACCATCCTAGAGGCAAGAGGTCTACAACCGATGGCCGTTGACGTCGAAGGTGAGACTATTGACCCTAAATCGTTCGAAAGCGAGCCCGGATGGCTCCTTAGCCACTCTAGGAAAAGTAGACGAGCTCTCGCGGAGCTATGCCAAACCTCTCAGAAAACGTCGCAGCAGCCATCAGTCGGCGCTGCAGGGATCAGCGTCCGGAAATATGCGGACAAGACGAACAAAGGCCCCAACAGACCCAGCTTCCCCAGGGAGGACATTAAGATTGTACTCCGCCCTCGAAACGGGCTCAATGTGTCAAAGCACTGTCAAGCGCAGCTCCACGACAGCATCGCTAAAGCCACTGGAATAGGAAAGTAGCTAGAGACGGAGGACATCCTGAGAGCTAACCCACAACAAAACACCCTGGTGATCAGCACCCCATCGCTAGCCAGAGCGGCCGTCTACGGCAAAATTAAGGAACTCTCAATCGGCGGAAGCTCCTACGAGGTCATGGCGTACGCAGCCCCATCTGAAGACACGGCAAAGGGTGTCATACGAAATATCCCTCATATGACACCCAAGAAGACATCACCAGAAGTTTGGTCAACAAGTGGAACCCAACTATCTTGCAAGCACGAAGAATGGGTCGGACACGCTCGCTCATCATAGTCTTCGAAGGAGGAAAGGTCCCACACTACGTCTACTACCGCGGGGCTGAATACCGCTGCTTTTTGCATAAAAAGAAGTACGAGGTATGCAACGTTTGTGGCAAAGTGGGCCATCGTATGGACGTATGCCCAAATCCTCAGGATGTGCGCTGCAAGGGATGTGGGCTAGAACAACCGCCTGAAAACCATCCTTGCGACCCCACCTGCGCCCTTTGTGGAAAGGCCACGCCACCGGCGACAAGAAATGCCACAAACAATTTCAAACCCCCTACCTTCTGAAGAGACGCCAATGGGAGAAGAACCTCCGCCAGCAAGAAAGCCAGTCCAAGGAGCGCCCATCAAGCAGCCCCTTCAGAAGGAAAGGAAGAAGTCCATCGGCAACGAGGAGGGAGAGATCTGTTTCTTTCCCCCCTTTACCTGGAGCAAGAGACAGCAGTAAGGACCACAGGCCCCGATCTAACAGCCGAGCGAAACGGCCGCCAAGACACCAGACCCAAGAGTGCCCAAACCAAGCCAGTGAACAGGGTGTACAAGACAAGGCCATCCGGCTCCCCGAAGACAACCTGGGAGGAGGCGGATTTCTCGCTTCAAGCAAAACATCAGAAGAGGTTAGCTGGGCAAGCATGGTCTTCAATAACAATAATAGTAAAGCTAGACAAGAGAGGAAACATATGCCCAACACACAGAAGGGCGAGCAAACAGAACTCGCGCGCATCCGGCAACTCCTCGAGTTAGTCATGCAAGAAAACAGAGAACTCAAAAAGAAAATATCCGCACTTGAAGGCCAAACAGAACCCCAACCCATGGACACCACGAGCGCAAACCCTTCTGCAATAGCGCAGGCTCTAAAAGCAAACGGAGAGCAAGTACCTGGAAGTGAAACACTTGCATGTGACAAAAACCACTGCCACTCTGCGAACCTAAACACACTCCAGAAGCGCGCAAAAGAAACTTCTGAACCCGAGACGCAGGAGAATAAGCAAGACGAATCTGACAACAGCCTGAAGATCGAATTAAGAGCGGAAATGAATGCGGCCGTAGGAGAAGCTATAAGAGCGATGCAAGACATAATACAACGCGCCGTAGGAGACTTGAATGGCAGAATAAGCCGAATAGAATCAACGATGAACAGAAGAATGAGCCACATTCAGGGAGCTATAGCGGAAAAACGCTCAAAATACAGCAAGCCCTACGACAGGTACAGCTCCGCCGATAGATATACAAGCACTGATCCCAATGACTGAAACGATGCAGACTACAAATAGGGATTCGCGGTACTGTGTCTGGCAGTGGAACTGCAGAGGTTTCCGAAAAAAGAAGCACCACGCAGCTATACTTAAGTACGCAACAGACGCCCCCCGACATCTTGGCCTTACAGGAAACCGGAGGAAAAGCCACACTTGCAAGCTACAGATCTTGCATAGACCTTAACGCCACAGACAAGTCAGCCACCGTTACTTCTTTGGTCGGAAGGAATGTACCGGCTCTCAAGCACGACATCGAAGAAAAATTGATCGAGCACGTCCTCCTGGAAATTTTCCCTACCTTCAAGAAAGGTGACACGAGCCTGTTCATACTTTATCTATATAGCAGCCCAAAAAACATCACAGGTTCGCCAACCTCTTCCGCAAGATAATAGAAGCCGCCAAGGGGCACCCGCTGCTCATACTCGGTGATTTCAGCGTGGCCCATCCCGCATGGGGATACACAAAAGAGTTGGTCAAGGGCAGAAACTTGTGGGCAGACGCGCAGAGGGAAGGCCTAATTGTGATCACGGACCCCAGCCAACCCAAGCGGCAAGGAAATAGCGTTACGACAGACATGACGGCGGACCTTGCGTCCATAAGGAACCTGGCTAAAGGCCACAGTGCGATTGTTTGAGCAACCTCGGCCAAGATTTGGGCAGTGATCACATCATCACAGCCACCTGGATCACCACAGGCCCGGCCAAGCCCAATGGGATGGTGTGCAAAATCATTAAGTGGGAAAAGTTCAGGCAACGTTCCCACGAAACCGGCAGTGAAATGCGCGACATCGAAGAGTGGATGGATAGACTTACGAGGATGGTAGAATATGCTACCACAACCGTCTTTGAAGAAGTAGAATTCCAACAGGTTGACTCCAGGCTTTTACATATTTGGGAGGCCAAAGAGAACCTTAAAAAACGCTTAAAGAGAAATAAATGCCATAGGCAACTCAAACGCCGCATTGCGAGACTCAACCTCCAAATTCAAGAGTACGCAGACAAGTTCATGCTGCAAAATTGGCATGCTCTATGTGAGCGCGCGGAACTCCAGATGGGCACGGCTAAAGCTTGGAATATACTTCGGAACCTTATCGACCCAGCCAAAAGTAAATCCGAACAGTTCAGGAATATGGAAAAACTTGTCCACACACACAATCAGGGTGATGTACACAAGACACTCCAAGAGATGCAAGCTCGATATACACCCGAACACCCCTGCGAGAAGCATGAAGACTATAAAGGCGCTCCCAATGAAAAAATGACCAATCGTTTACCATAGGAGAGCTCAAGGCGGCCCTACAGGGACTAAAACCGAAGTCATCGCCGGGCCCAGACGGCATCACTAATAAGATGCTGCGCAACCTCGCAGACGAAGAGTGCGAGCTCTTACTCGACTACTTCAACAAATGCTGGCACGACGCGACACTGCCCAAGCAATGGAAGAAGGCGCTAGTACGGCTCATACCTGAGCCCGGGAAGGCACTTTGTGTGGAGAACCTTAGACCGATCTCCCTGACATCCTGCCTCGGAAAGCTCCTCGAACACATGGTTCTCAATCGGATCAACAACCACATGGAGGACAACCAGCTGTATCCACACTCTATGGTAGGCTTCAGGGCCGGTTTGTCAACCCAAGACGTCATACTGCAACTACAGCACCAGATCGTCAACAACGAAGACAAGGCGGCCACTGACGCCCGCGTGATAGTCACGCTTGATCTAACCAAAGCCTTCGACAGACTCAAACATGATTCAATTCTCCAAGTCTCCAGAAATTACAGGTTGGGGAGAAGACCTACAACTATATCAGGGAATTTCTGAACGACAGAATGGCACAGCTTAAGGTGGGATTCGCCTGAAATCTTAACGAGCATCGGAAATCCACAAGGATCAGTCATTTCACCATTCCTATTTAACGCCAGCATGATCGACCTCACCAACAAATTGCAAATTATAGATGACGTACATCACAGCATTTACGCCGACGATGTCACTTTGTGGACAGCGGGAGGCAGCGATGGAGACATACAACATCGCCTTCAATTGGCGGTGGACGCTGTTGAGCAGCACGCCAGAACAATCGGCCTTTCCTGTTCTCCGGAAAAGCCCGAACAACTGTCGTACAAGCCTACGCGACGAGGTCGAAAGCCCAAGGATACCCCACAAAATCACAGCATAACGCTGCGAGTAGGTGATACCCCAATCCCAGAAGTGGCCGAGATACGTATCCTCGGCCTGCACCTTCAGGCCAACGAACACAACGGCAAGGCAGTGCAAACACTAGAGAAAGCCACCCATCAGATCACGAGACTGATTGCGTGGATAGCCAGCTAGAATAGAGGCATGAAGGAGAAGACGTGCTTCAAACAGGCATTTGGTACTTTGGTGGCAGTTGTAGCAAGGGTTTCGAAGTGTTTATTGACAGGCCATCTTTAGTGCAAAGACGTGGTATAGCTACAAGAATCACAATACTGCCACGTTTCTATTTGGGATTGCCCGACACCAAGTCATGAATTTTATTTGTGAAGGCTGTAGAGGCAGGACAAGCAACAGGAAGGTGACCGAGTGCAGCATACTCGACAGCTTCCAACCAGGTGATAGCGTATTATTGGCAGTTGTGGGTGGTTCAAATGTAGCATGAGCTCGACTGCTTTAGGAATCAGAGACTGACAATCTCGTCTCTCTGAGACGTGTGCATACATTTGCTTTTCTGTACATAGGAATTCCCGTATGTAATAAACGTCTCCCCTTTCTCATAGACCATTCTGTGGCTAAGTGGTTCTCATAAATATTGAAACAATCAAATTTTACACAAGTAAAAGACACACTGAACGGCCTGCTTCAGCTGTGTTCAAAACAAGATGACAATTGAGATTAAAAACGGAATGCACACTTGCATATCCACATTTGCAAACACGAAGCAATAACAGCGAACAAAGAATGACGAGACACATTTGGAGTACAACGTTCATTTTAACCTCACCAGCGGCAACTCCGGGAGAAATGCTGCGACTGCCTCCATACAAGAAAAGACCTTAAGCAATGTGCTCACAACATGGTGCTTCCACTAAGCAACTACTAATTGATGCATCGTTACATACAGACGTTAACAAAGAATAAGCATTGAGGTGAGTCTGACACATTCAGCCTCTACATCCATTCAGCACCAGCCATGGCCCCAGTGGCTCTGTCGACAGGGCATAGGAGTTGTTCACCTGCGTCTGTAAACAGCGTTGTTAAACGAAGATGAAGTATGTATTGGGCACAGTGCGAACAAATGTCAACACGGTCACTGCCAACAATAACAAAGCCTGCAGTCAATCGTTATTATATGGACTGCTGAACTGAAACAGAGAAGCATAAGCATCCGTGAGCAAATGAGGAAATGTATGAGCAAAATAATGCTTACGAGGTGCTCAACAAAAAAAATTTGCATCTTGTTTGTTTTGTTGCGATAAGTAGCTAGTGACCTACGTATAAGCTGTAGAAACATCATTTGCTTCAGCGTGCGACGGTTGTTTAATTAGAGGCATTTTCAATGCGGCCAGTCACAGTTTCGGTTTCAGCGAGTGCCGCGAAACGATGGATGTTGTGGATTTTGTGTGAACAAAGCTGACCACGTGACCGTCGGAGGGATATCACAGAGCAGTGCCGCCGTAGCACTGTCGAATCCGCATCGAAGGTAGTTTCTGCGAATGCCCCCACGTACTGATCTCGTGCGGCGCTTAATTAAAAACAGAGAAACTCGAAAGCGCGTCATCCCTATTTCATGTTTGCCGCGCTTTCGAGGCGCTTTTTCAAAAGAAAGTGCTACGAGTTGTGACGCGCCTCCGCCAGATGGCGCCACGGTTCTCCGCGACTGAGAGAAGACGCAGTGAAACATCCCCCTCGCGAGGGGCACGATCAAATGCAGAGCATTTCCGGGGGGCGCACGACGTTAAGTAGTTTGCGTTACGTTAATGTTGTTGCACTTGTGGCAACTGCTGACGAGAGAGCGCTCGTCAGCAGTAATTTGAATGAGTCAACGATATAAGGCGCGTTCGTAGTGTCCCATTCTGTGTCTGCTTTGTGGCGCAGTGGATAGGGCAACATGTACTTTGCGTTCCGCCCGCAGGGTCGAGGGATCGAAACCCGGCGCCGGATAGTATTTTTTTATATATAGTAGGGATGGGTGCAGGGCGGACTACGGACGTCAACGCGGGTGACATCGTGAGTTACTGAAATGTTCTGCATTTAAAACTAGGGGAGGGCAAACAACTGATCTACCTGGCTGCCCTCTCCGTGCAGTTTTTTCGCAACGTGGTTGCGATTGTCCACGAAAAGCATTGCCCTGTCGGGGACCGAGTTGTGAGCGTTCCCGTTTCATTTCTGCTCTCGAGCGCTGCCGCGATGTGCCGAGCACAAAATTCGCCATGCGAACACCGGCTTCGTGATAGCGCTCTTTCGAGCATTTTTAGCCGCAAGCTGGAGAGCACCCCAGTGTGTGCTTATCAGTACATAACATAACGTATGATACAGAGCCAAAACGTAGCGAAACAAACAATAAAGACTCGCGCTCCGTTGTTTCTCGCTTCCTAGCCTCGCCCCGTCCTTGCGCAGTCTCGCAAGTTCGCCGCAAGTGCGATCGCCAGCTTCCAAAGCCGGTGTTTCTGTCGTACGAAATTATAAACACGGTCACTGCCGCTAATCTAAAGTGATACGGGCAAGGTCTTTTTAAAACGTTGCGAAAAGTGCTTACCTTTCCGCGCACAACGACACCGCCGCCCACTTTCTTCAGCTGTGGCCACTGAACGATCAGCCACTAGTCAAACGGTTGTGGTCACCTAGTGACTTAATGGCTTTAAAAGGTTGACGCGTCACGGAACTAATCGTGTGAACAAGGTACTATTCAATGTCCGAGCCTTCCACTGTAGGCAGAAGCACAGAGTCGGTTCTCGAGGTTCCTGAGCAGCGACGGATCGACTCACCACCACCACTGCTTTTCTTCATTGAACTTTTAAGCGCCTGCACCCAAATTGAAGCATAAGTGTTCAAACCCAACAAACCAACCACCACTGGTCTGATCACTGTCAACGCCGTGCACGATAACAACATTTTGCGCTTCGTCTTGTCCTGTGTGCTATTTCCTTGTCCTGTTTTAAAACAGCGCAGCTCAAGAAGTTGCAAAACCAACTAGCCCCCATTTTAGCCTTGCCAACAACACTAACGTAACGGCACCGCCTCCCAGTTCGCCTAAGCGAATGGCCGCCGCCTGCACGGCCAAGGTTGCTAGCATACTTTTGCGCTGTGGTGACGTTATGTGAATACTCCTTATCAGTGTTGTAGGCGTTACCGAAAAAAAGTAACTAAATACGTCACTCGTTACTTGCAAATAAAAGTAACGCGTTACCGACCTACGTTACCTCAAAATAAAAGGAACGCGTTACCGTTACCGCTACTGATAAAAAGTAACGCACGTTATTGTTGCGTTACTTTTCATTCACGAACTAAAACATTTGTTGTTTCCTGTTTCGACGTTTGATGTGTGCGTAAGCGCCATAGCTAAAATATGTCCATGCGGAAACTTAATTACCCTCTGTTTTTTAGGGTTTCACCCGAATATATACAAGAAAAAACGCGGAAGTATATGTGAAGCTGATTTATAACATGTTGTCACGGAACTTAACCGAAGAACCGGCCTCTCTCATTAGCACAAAATTAAGACCAGCCGAGATTGAAACTTTGAATATATTTTATTCACAACATGTCGAAGTACAGAACATGTCGAAGTACAGATAGTTGCTGTGAACAAATTCCTCCGTTACCCGAAGCACACTCCGCTGTTGTACTTCAGCAACAGCAGAATTTCGAAGTTGGCATTTGGCAATCTACCTCGCTTTGTTGGTAAACACGTCCACGCCTGCGCTAAATAAGCGTTCAACGGATGAGCTCGATGGTACTGCCGTGTTTACTTTGAGTAACAGCTTGTGCACCAGAGCGAAGCTGTTTTTTAGCTCCGTCCGTGCAAAGCTGTGCTGCACCAGAAAGTACCGCGAAAGCTCATCACCGGACACGGAGGTGGATTCCTTTCCAAACGGGTTTGCAAAGAAATTTTCTTCTGCTGCGTTCGCTTTTAGTATGGAAGCGGGGCTCTCGACAAGCCACGAAGAGACTGTCAGCTCGCTCTTGACGGCCGCGAGTTCCGCATTTCGCTTGACTTCATCCGAAATCCACGACAGCTTGAATCTCGGGAGCATTGTTCTAGGAAGTAAAGTAACGTAACGTAATTTTGTAACACGTTACTCAAAATAAGTAACGTAAGTACGTTACCCGTTACTTTTTGGAAAAGTAACGAGTAGGTTACTACGTTACCAACAAAAGTAAAACGTTACCGGTAACGCCGTTAATTGTAACGCGTTACCGCCAACACTGCCCCTAGTCCTTATACGCTGTGCCACCGGTGCATACAACCGTGCCGCCGGTGCAGGGGCGCTGCGCGCAACCGCGTTTCTCCCCAGAGCCGGGAATGCCAGCTGATTGGCTGCAGCATTTAACGGGGCCCACCAATAGCGCAGCCGTACTTTTGAGAGCTTCGTGCGTCACACTGGTGCGTCACAAGCGGTCTGTCGCACGTCAGTGCGCGGCAGTGTGCCGGCAAGGAAGCGGTAGGCGAGCAAGGAAGAAAGAAAGCATCTTTGTTGCGTGTTTGTGTGGCCCCTGGTTTAAGCAGAGGTGTAATATTTGGTATACATTGTCTTGAGGGGGTACTCTAGCGATTGCACGATTGAAATGGCGACCTTCAGAAACCTTTTTACGACCCCTTTAACTGTGCGCGCCGATGGCTCAGCTAGATTCGTGGTTTTATATAAATTCAACAATTAAATGTGATAACTCCGCTATTTTTTTATTTTGTAGGATCACTTTGAAATTTTATTTTTTATTTTTGTTCTGGCAAAGCGTATCAGGACTAGGGTAGTGTTGGCGGTAAGCGCGTTACAAGTAACGGTGTTACCGGTAACGCGTTACTTTTTTTGGTGACGTAGTAACGTACTCGTTACTTTTCCAAAGAAGTAATGGGTTACGTACTTACATTACTTATTTTGAGTAACTTTTAAAATGCTAAGCATGCAAGTCCGACACAAACCAACGGTGATCCATTCAGATACTACCCTCCATTGCAATTTAGTGCCAGGGAGTATCTGCGACGTTTTAGTAAACGCTTTGTGAACTAATATAGCACATTTGCCCGGCAGTTATGAAAAGGTAATCATGGTCTGTAAAAACTACACGATACATCGTACCATATAAAGGTGCATAATTATTCGCGGGATGTGCGACTTATTATTTGTCTGTGTTTACAATTGAGAATGCATTTTGCTTGTATACCTGTGCGCGCAGATGGCTCAGCTAGATTCGTGGTTTTATATAAATTTAACAATTAATTGCGCTAACTCCGCTGTTTTTTATTTTGTAGGATCACTTTGAAATTTTATTTTAAATGCAGAGCATTTCTTTACCTCACGATGTCACCCGGCGTTGGCGTGCCTCGGCGTCCGCAACAGCCGTTCCAGGTGCGCCCTCTCCCCACTCCTCCTCTCCCGCATCACGCTACCCTCCTCGCTCTCAACAACAGGTCCACAACCCTCCCCCTACACTGTATAAAAAATAATACGTACCGGCGCGTGGTTTCGATCCCACGACCCTTGCGGGCGGAACGCAAGGTACATGGTGCTCTACCGACTCAGAATGGAAGGCTACGAACGCGCCTTATCATTCAAACTACGTCAAGAAGCTGCTGATACAACGCATTCACTACCTGTGGGCGGAACGCGAGGTGCATGGGGCTCTTCCCACTGCGCCACAAAACGGACACAGAATGAATGCTACGAATGCGCCTTATATCCTTGACTCATTCAAACTACGTCAAGAAGCTGCTGATAAAAGCATTCACTACCACCAACTCCCCAAACATTAAACGTTAACGCAATACACCCACCCCCTATGCGACGCATTTACTCGAGTCCCCCTCGCGGGGAGATTGGCCCTTTCTTTTTTTTTATTTTTGTTCTCTTTTCTGTTTTCAAGTTCCATTCAATTAATTATCTCTATTTACGCTATTCTGGATATATTAAACATCTGATCATGCGAATTATGCACTTCTATGCAAAGGCAGGGGTTTACACGGTTGGTCGTTCTGACGATATTTTTGTACGTGTTTCCGTAGTTCTTTTCAGGGCTTTTTTTATTTTTGTCTACCTTTTTTGAGGAGGTGTATGAATGCGGATTTTTTTTATTTTGTAAGCTGGTTTTTATAATTAATTATGTCCTGCTTTTGGTTTTTTTAAGATTCCGTACGACCAATCGTCTCCGTTCACACTATTAGGGCCGAAACGCATGAAGTGTTTTTTAATGCGATTCCCGCGCTTCGGCGTTGCGCGTGTGGTTTTTTCGACGCCCGCGTCGACGATTCCGCGCTGGATCTTGACGCGCGTCGTGCGCGGCAGGGGGAGGAGCCTGGCGACTTGCGCCAATGGGGTGGCGCGCGCTTAATGGCGGCGGTATTCGAAGCGCTCGAGACAGCCGGCTGGTTCCGCCGGGGATGTTTAGGCTTACCACCCCAGCAGATATTGAATGGGTGCTTTCACTAGCGGCGCGGATGATGTTTTATAGTACCGTTTTCACCCACATTATAAGCTCCTTTACCGCACAAGCAACTTCGTGCGTGCCTTGAGGGGCATTTTAGAGAGCGCTTCTAGAAGCGGTCCTCGAGCTTCGACACCACTTCGCTGCCGAAGCCGCCGCCGGCCACGCCGCGCGCAGCGTGCGGGTGGTTACGCGGCAGCGCCAGCGCGCCTGTACCATGCGCTCCGCGTTTTCGCGAGCAGAAAACGCTCCATGCGGTTCACACTTTATAACGGTTAATTACACGTCTTAACTCCGCCAATTATACATTTTTTGCGCAAAGGCAGGGCGTTACACTTTGGTCAGTTTTCATGATTTCTTTATCCCTGCTGCCGTCGGTAATTTGTGTCAGAGCTTTTTATTATTTTCTTCGCTCTGCGCAGGAGATGCATAGAACTCATGTTTTTGGATTCGTAAGCTCACTTTTATTATTTCTTCCTAGGTTTTCTGTTTTTTAAGATTCCGTTCAATGAATTATCTCTATTTGCGCTATTATGCATTTCAGTGCAATTGCAGGGCGTTGCCAGGTTAGTCTGTTCGCGAGATTTTTTATTCACGTTTTTGTCATTATTTTCACTGCTGCTTATATTTTTCTTTGTTTTGTGCAAGAGCCGCATAAGATTTATATTTTTGAATTTGTTAATATCACTTCTATATCTCCTATTTTTCTGGTTTTTGTGTTTTTGTTTTTTTCTAAATTACGTTTTACTAATTATCTTCATCCACGTTTTCTAGCGAGTAATTAAATTACCTCCGCCGATTTCTATTTCTGTGGAAATGCAGGGCTGCACATTTGGTGCCGTACGTGGTATACGGTTGTGTATACGTCCGCTCTGGAATCATCCAACAACGATAGCCTGATCTTTTTCTAAATGCGATTGCATGCCTTATGGCATAAAACGTATATTACAGTTATATGTTGGCTTTCACTCCGCGAAAAAGCGCAAGGAAGCAGTAGTGGAGTCACTTTACGAATCATCGAAGATCGGGGGGCGGAGGCCTGCGCCTCAAATGTGTCGAGTTCTCGCTTGTTCTAATGAAGGACCCATCAATTACAGGCATTTTGTGTCAGAATAGTCGGCAGGAGCTGAGGATAAATGCGTCAAATAAACTCGCAAATACGCTCGCGCCAAGACCAGACAAAACTGCAGCGTTGACATGCCACGAAATACCGCATAAACAGCGGGCCAACGGGCTGAACGATGCATTCGATGCATAGGTGCGCGCTGTGGCCTGGCGGTGCGCGGGGGAACCAGCGCGCTTACAAAATTTGGCTGGGGCGCGCGGCGATTGGGACGGACGGACCAAAACGCGCGCGCGGGAATCTCGGAGGACATGCAGCTGGCACCGCAGTGCGGCAAGATGCCGAAAGATGGCGCCACCTGCGCGTAAGAATCAAAACAGACCATGGCAGATGTCTTGGTCACCGATCCCTCAAACGACAATTATGGCCAAATTGAAGTTCCACATGCGAAAAAGGGGATGATAGTGTGGCGAAAAGTTGTGTAAGGGATGGTTAGTCACAGTTGTACAGATAGCGGCGATCAAATATTGGCCACGATGCTTACCCTAAAGTGCCGAACACCCGAGCTGACCCGAGCAACACAAGCGTTGCGGGGGTGGTGGGGACGCCCCTCTTCTGAAACTCGCCGCGCGCGAGTGCGTTGCCTTTGGGTTCCCCTAGCTGCTTGGGGGCCCCCAACGCCGGCTTCCCCTATTCTAAAACTGCCTAATCGTTCCCACTCCGCTTTTACTGCAGCTCCTTCGTCAATTTAGGGCTCCGCGGGTAGCAGTCATCTGAGAAGTGCAACGAGCAAAATTTCTGCTCGCTGGCTTGGGGGACAGTTCTTGCGGTCGCCGCCGCGCACGAACTCAACCCACGTTTCGCGCTGCGCGTCGTCACATGGTTGCACCTTTGCGACGTCGTTGATTTGCTCGCACAGGAATTTCTCCCACTGAGCAGTACTTCGCATTCCGCGAGCTTGCAATAACAGAAATTTGGCGAGCTCGGTGACGCGCACGGGTCGCTAAGATAAGGCAACGCGCAGTTTTCGGCCCCAGTGCAAGGGAACGCCATGCGCCGGCCACGAACTGAAGAGCAAAGACTTCGACCACACAAAGTGCGCGAAATTTACAATCATTGCTCGCAGAGGTACACCCACGCCTCCAGCCGAAACGAAGAGCACCGACAACTGCGGCGCAACCTATCGTTTCCGGTTCCGAAAACGACTATATTACGTCACCCTGAACCGGCCAGACACGCTGGAGAATGTTTCGTCATGCCCATAGCGATTTAGGTAGTGCTGACGATTCGCGGTAGCTCGCGGCCGGGACAATTAAAATCGTTTTCCAATGTGATTCCGCCCTCGGATCGCTGCACAAATTCCTTTGAAGCATCTGCACAAACTACTGAAGCCAATTATATCATTTTTAGAAGTCAAAATTTGGTGTCAGTACTGTTTTAAGGCTAGCAGACCGCCGACTGGTTTTACTCCGTTCTATCGCGTACCCCCTGCACTCTTCCCTTTTCTCACTAGGGTTTGTTCAGTCAGTCAGCCGTCCGGTAAAAGATTTCCCCGCACACTGAAAAAATAACTCCGCGAGAACGCAGGCAGTAGGGGGGAGAAAAGGAGAGCGTTAGGAATAGTGCGGTCATCAGACGGCCTTTCCCGCCATGGACGCCGTGTGGCTGGAATGTCCCAGTTTGCCAGCCGGTGAGAGAGAGAGAGAGAGAGATTTTCCCAGAAGTAAAGAGCTGGCTCTCTTTGCCGCGTCAGCCAGGAGATCGCCCTCCCGTGCGCGCTACGGAACAAAGGGACGCAGAAGGGCTACAACGTCAGCTCTCGTTCGCCCGCGAACGCCAACAAGAGCTCCACTGTTTCATGAGATTTCACAAACATGGAATCGGTTTTAGTGATATTTGTTCAAGACATGTCAGTGCTTGCTTCGTGCCGCTGAGGCGTTGAACAAATGCGATTGCGAGACAGTGCTTTGTAATACAAACCTTTGTTTTCGGGAGCAATTTGGTTTTCGATATAAATGTGTGGCTGTAGAAACACGTGTTGTAGGATAGGTTGGTTCATACCACGGAAATAATATTTAGCGCAGCAAAGACAAGGACGGCAGACGGACAGGACGGGTGCTTCCAGAACCCAGCTGCGTTCTCAGAAAAAAAAGGACTCATCGCCCGGTTTCTTATCGATGACCTCAACTCATATTTATCGCCGGACACAGAAGCACCAACGTTTGAAAACACTTCAGCAGAGGCCAAAGGTAACACCATCACCCCTGTGCTCGCTCCAAAATTCCTGGAAAGGGGGCAGCAGGCGACTGCGATAGTTAAGTTTCTGGGAACTAGGGGACCTGCACAACTCCGTCCCAACCTATGATTCATCAACACCTCAGGCATGCCGCCAGCTGAGAAAGCGAGGGCGAGAGTGCCAAGGTAGAAAGAGAGAGGGGACCACCAGGGCGCCGGACACTCCAAGCTCAGACTGCTATCAGACTCCCTCTGGACGCGACATTCAGCCATCCGTTCTTGCGAGCGCCAATCTGCCGGTGGCATTATTCAGCCGCCTACGTCGTCGACATGATCGTGGACGTCAGCGCTGTCCTCTTCGGCACCCAAAAAAGCCCTGAAACTTCAACAAAGGCACGCGAGACAGAGGGATCGTCCGAAGCCTGCCGCTGAAGAACCTGGTTCACAAGTGGTGGCATCTTGACGGCTACGTCTACAAGGAAGAGATCCCAGAGCACCCGCCACCGAAACGGCAGCGAGATACAGATGCTGGTAAGAGCATGTTTTATGGCCGCCTTGTAGTGCAGAAATTTTTGATGAGGGTACTGATTACGCAGAGCAGGACTTCCCAAAGAATTGCGATGTTTGAAGTTTTTGTCTCTTTTTTAAAACCACAGACAGCGATGTTTTGTGCGCAAACAAGTGGCAGAAGCTGTTTTAGATTTCCCGCTCTTTTTTAAAGATTCCCAGATGGTCAAAATTAGTACGGTGTCCTCCGCTACGGCGTACCTCGTAGCCCAGATGTAGCTGCGGCGCGTTAAGCCGCCCGAATAGAAAAAAAATAGATTGTCCGCTTTCTTCGTAGTCGCTTTATTGTCGTGTCATTGTATATGATCGCAGGAGTGTCATTGCATAGGTCGTGTCATTACATATGACATATGGCCTAACGTAGCGCGGGCCTTAAAGGAGCCATGGAGACAAAAAAATGTTTGTTTTATTCAAAAGAATTCGTGTTTTATAGTGCCCCCACCGATTTTCCGGATACAAACGATGCTTCATTCACTGAGAAATTAGTTTAAGTTAAAATTTTGATTTTCCTGCTCAATCGAATGTTTTCGTGGTCTGCAATGACATCACGGGGGAGCCGAGTGCTCTGAAGCCTAAGTTGCCTTAATTCACACTTCCCCCGTAGAGGGTGGAGACATATATACGCTGGGCCACCATTTTGCGTCCCTCGCTCGTCGCCGAACAAGTCATTGTATCAAACCCGCGCTAATATTATTGCCGCAACGTGGTTTACTGGGGAAGTTTGAATCATCTGATCGGTTTTGCTGTGCTGGGTCTCCTGGGAAACGAAAAAAACAACGCGTTGAGTACGTTGACCTTTTTGCGGTGGCGCGGGTCCGTTCGAAGGGTGTCTCCACCCTGTACGGCGGCATTGAAATAGAGGTACCCTACTGCGCGAGTTTCTTTACGTTACTCAACCTAGACGGCACCACCATACCGTGGCTAGCCGTTTTCTGCCTTAGGTTTGTTTTCGTGAAACAAAATGCCCGCTCGGTAAATATGGTCACGTAAGACACCGTTGCTTGCGTCAATCGGCCAGTGTCGTCTTAGAGAATCCCAATGTCCCAAAGTGCTGTGCAGCTAAACCTAAGGATATAGTGCGTCCAGTACCAACAGCAGTACGCATCAGCACTTCTTTGTTTACATGTGCTCTCATAACTTCAACTGTTAATCGCAACAGTTTTATTTCTTTACAAAGAAGGTGCCTAAATTTAAGCACAAATAGCTCGTTCTGAAAGCTTACAAGCTCAGCCTAATTTGCGTTTCCTTTGCCGGACTCGGCCAATTGCAGAGCAGGCTGGTATGACATCATGGGTTCTGTTGCGGGAAATGAGCAAGTGGGTCGCATGGCCATTCCCTTTTTTCATAATATCTTATTTGAGCAAAGTTTACGTTAAACCTGGTGTCAGTATGATTCTACCTAGGTCGTATTTTGAATGAACCATACATGTGTTTTGTTTTAATGGCTCCTTTATTGCAAACCATACGGGGACATGCCGCTAGGCATGAGGCCATAAGCATCAGCGCTGTTCCTCCTAATAGAAAACGGCAGTTGAAACCCGTGCTATAGTAGCATTCCCCATAGGAAACGCCACTTACCAGCTGGTTATTGAGCATTCCGCTGCCATACTTTGGATAACACTTCAAAATGTTCTTTTTTCTGTTTTGTTTCCCGCCAGCATGAGACCCTCAGCCTGCGAAGCGTCTCAAATTCGTCTAGCAGCCAGTCCAGGCACCCGTAGAGCCAGGTGCTGCTGAGGAACCCCAGGTGGAGGAGGCTGCTCAACCTTACGAAAACGGGCACTACCCAATTCAAGGAGCACCATTCCCGGTTCTATTAGACTTGGATAATATCTTAGAGGAGCTCCTGGGAAACCCCAAGTGAAGGAGCCCGCTCAACCTAACGAAGACGGGCACTACCCCATTCAAGAAGCACCATTCCCGGATCTATTTGACTAGGACGATATCCTGGAGCAGCTCGGGGGGAACCCCAAATGAAGGAGGCCGCTCAACAAAACGAAGACGGGCACTACCCCATTCAAGAAGCACCATTCCCGGTTCTATTTGACTTGGACGATATCCTGGAAGAGCTCGGGGGAACCCCAAGTGGAGGAGGCCGCTCAACCTAACGAAGACGGGCACTACCCCATTCAAGGAGCACCATTCCCGGTTCTATTTGACTTGGACGATATCCTGGAAGAGCTGGAACCCCAAGTGGAGGAGGCCGCTCAACATAACGAAGACGGGCACTACCCCATTCAAGAAGCACCATTCCCGGTTCTATTTGACTTGGACGATATCCTGGAAGAGCTCGGGGGAACCCCAAGTGGAGGAGCTCAACCTAACGAAGACGGGCACTACCCCATTCAAGGAGCACCATTCCCGGTTCTATTTGACTTGGACGATATCCTGGAAGAGCTCGGGGGAACCCCAAGTGGAGGAGGCCGCTCAACCTAACGAAGACGGGCACTACCCCATTCAAGGAGCACCATTCTCGGTTCTATTTGACTTGGACGATATCCTGGAAGAGCTCGGGGGGAACCCCAAGTGGAGGAGGCCGCTCAACATAACGAAGACGGGCACAACCCCATTCAAGGAGCACCATTCCCGGTTCTATTTGACTTGGACGATATCCTGGAAGAGCTTCTTGGACGATATCCTGGAAGAGCTCAAGAGGAGGCCGCTCAACATAACGAAGACGGGCACTACCCCATTCAAGGAGCACCATTCCCGGTTCTATTTGACTTGGACGATATCCTGGAAGAGCTCGGGGGGAACCCCAAGTGGAGGAGGCCGCTCAACCTAACGAAGACGGGCACTACCCCATTCAAGGAGCACCATTCCCGGTTCTATTTGACTTGGACGATATCCTGGAAGAGCTCGGGGGAACCCCAAGTGGAGGAGGCCGCTCAACATAACGAAGACGGGCACTACCCCATTCAAGGAGCACCATTACCGGTTCCTTGGTAGAGGAGATCCTGGGGAACCCCAAGTGGAGGAGGCCGCTCAACCTAACGAAGACGGGCACTACCCCATTCAAGGAGCACCATTCCCGGTTCTATTTGACTTGGACGATATCACTGGAAGAGCTCGGGGGGAACCCCAAGTGGAGGAGGCCGCTCAACCTAACGAAGACGGGCACTACCCCATTCAAGGAGCACCATTCCCGGTTCTATTTGACTTGGACGATATCCTGGAAGAGCTCGGGGGGAACCCCAAGTGGAGGAGGCCGCTCAACATAACGAAGACGGGCACTACCCCATTCAAGGAGCACCATTCCCGGTTCTATTTGACTTGGACGATATCCTGGAAGAGCTCGGGGGGAACCCCGAGGTGGAGGAGGACGCCCAACTTAACGGGGACTACCCCATTGAAGGAGCGCCATTACGGTTCTGTTTGAATTGGACGATCTCCTGGAGGAGCCCGTGGAGAAACCCGAGGTGGAGGAGGCCACCAAACCCAACGAATACGGGGACTACCTCATTGAAGGAGCGCCATTACCGGTTCTGTTTGACTTGGACGATCTCCTGGAACAGCCCTTGGAGGAGGCCGCCAAACCCAACGAAAACGCCAACTACCCCATTCAAGGAGCACCATTCTTGGTTCTATTTGACTTGGACGATATCCTGGAAGAGCTCGGGGGGAACCCCAAGTGGAGGAGGCCGCTCAACATAACGAAGACGGGCACTACCCCATTCAAGGAGCACCATTCCCGGTTCTATTTGACTTGGACGATATCCTGGAAGAGCTCGGGGGGAACCCCAAGTGGAGGAGGCCGCTCAACATAACGAAGACGGGCACTACCCCATTCAAGGAGCACCATTCCCGGTTCTATTTGACTTGGACGATATCCTGGAAGAGCTCGGGGGGAACCCAAGTGGAGGAGGCCGCTCAACATAACGAAGACGGGCACTACCCCATTCAAGGAGCACCATTCCCGGTTCTATTTGACTTGGACGATATCCTGGAAGAGCTCGGGGGGAACCCCAAGTGGAGGAGGCCGCTCAACCTAACGAAGACGGGCACTACCCCATTCAAGGAGCACCATTCCCGGTTCTATTTGACTTGGACGATATCCTGGAAGAGCTCGGGGGGAACCCCAAGTGGAGGAGGCCGCTCAACATAACGAAGACGGGCACTACCCCATTCAAGGAGCACCATTCCCGGTTCTATTTGACTTGGACGATATCCTGGAAGAGCTCGGGGGGAACCCCAAGTGGAGGAGGCCGCTCAACATAACGAAGACGGGCACTACCCCATTCAAGGAGCACCATTCCCGGTTCTATTTGACTTGGACGATATCCTGGAAGAGCTCGGGGGGAACCCCAAGTGGAGGAGGCCGCTCAACATAACGAAGACGGGCACTACCCCATTCAAGGAGCACCATTCCCGGTTCTATTTGACTTGGACGATATCCTGGAAGAGCTCGGGGGGAACCCCAAGTGGAGGAGGCCGCTCAACATAACGAAGACGGGCACTACCCCATTCAAGGAGCACCATTCCCGGTTCTATTTGACTTGGACGATATCCTGGAAGAGCTCGGGGGGAACCCCAAGTGGAGGAGGCCGCTCAACATAACGAAGACGGGCACTACCCCATTCAAGGAGCACCATTCCCGGTTCTATTTCAAGGAGCACCATTCCCGGTTCTATTTGACTTGGACGATATCCTGGAAGAGCTCGGGGGGAACCCCAAGTGGAGGAGGCCGCTCAACCTAACGAAGACGGGCACTACCCCATTCAAGGAGCACCATTCCCGGTTCTATTTGACTTGGACGATATCCTGGAAGAGCTCGGGGGGAACCCCAAGTGGAGGAGGCCGCTCAACATAACGAAGACGGGCACTACCCCATTCAAGGAGCACCATTCCCGGTTCTATTTGACTTGGACGATATCCTGGAAGAGCTCGGGGGGAACCCCAAGTGGAGGAGGCCGCTCAACATAACGAAGACGGGCACTACCCCATTCAAGGAGCACCATTCCCGGTTCTATTTGACTTGGACGATATCCTGGAAGAGCTCGGGGGGAACCCCAAGTGGAGGAGGCCGCTCAACCTAACGAAGACGGGCACTACCCCATTCAAGGAGCACCATTCCCGGTTCTATTTGACTTGGACGATATCCTGGAAGAGCTCGGGGGGGACCCCAAGTGGAGGAGGCCGCTCAACTTTACGAAGACGGGCACTACCCCATTCAAGGAGCACCATTCCCGGTTCTATTTGACTTGGACGATATCCTGGAAGAGCTCGGGGGGAACCCCAAGTGGAGGAGGCCGCTCAACCTAACGAAGACGGGCACTACCCCATTCAAGGAGCACCATTCCCGGTTCTATTTGACTTGGACGATATCCTGGAAGAGCTCGGGGGAACCCCAAGTGGAGGAGGCCGCTCAACCTAACGAAGACGGGCACTACCCCATTCAAGGAGCACCATTCCCGGTTCTATTTGACTTGGACGATATCCTGGAAGAGCTCGGGGGGAACCCCAAGTGGAGGAGGCCGCTCAACATAACGAAGACGGGCACTACCCCATTCAAGGAGCACCATTCCCGGTTCTATTTGACTTGGACGATATCCTGGAAGAGCTCGGGGGGAACCCCAAGTGGAGGAGGCCGCTCAACATAACGAAGACGGGCACTACCCCATTCAAGGAGCACCATTCCCGGTTCTATTTGACTTGGACGATATCCTGGAAGAGCTCGGGGGGAACCCAAGTGGAGGAGGCCGCTCAACATAACGAAGACGGGCACTACCCCATTCAAGGAGCACCGTTCCCGGTTCTATTTGACTTGGACGATATCCTGGAAGAGCTCGGGGGGAACCCCAAGTGGAGGAGGCCGCTCAACTAACGAAGACGGGCACTACCCCATTCAAGGAGCACCATTCCCGGTTCTATTTGACTTGGATGATATCCTGGAAGAGCTCAGGGGGAACCCCAAGTGGAGGAGGCCGCTCAACTTAACGAAGACGGCACTACCCCATTCAAGCAGCACCATTCCCGGTTCTATTTGACTTGGGCGATATCCTGGAAGAGGTCGGGGGGAACCCCAAGTGGAGGAGGCCGCTCAACCATAACGAAGACGGGCACTACCCCATTCAAGGAGCACCATTCCCGGTTCTATTTGACTTGGACGATATCCTGGAAGAGCTCGGGGGAACCCCAAGTGGAGGAGGCCGCTCAACATAACGAAGACGGGCACTACCCCATTCAAGGAGCACCGTTCCCGGTTCTATTTGACTTGGACGATATCCTGGAAGAGCTCGGGGGGAACACCCAAGTGGAGGATGGCCGCTCAACCTAACGAAGACCGGCACTACCCCATTCAAGGAGCACCATTCCCGGTTCTATTTGACTTGGACGATATCCTGGAAGAGCTCGGGGGGAACCCCAAGTGGAGGAGGCCGCTCAACATAACGAAGACGGGCACTACCCCATTCAAGGAGCACCATTCCCGGTTCTATTTGACTTGGACGATATCCTGGAAGAGCTCGGGGGGAACCCCAAGTGGAGGAGGCCGCTCAACATAACGAAGACGGGCACTACCCCATTCAAGGAGCACCATTCCCGGTTCTATTTGACTTGGACGATATCCTGGAAGAGCTCGGGGGGAACCCCAAGTGGAGGAGGCCGCTCAACATAACGAAGACGGGCACTACCCCATTCAAGGAGCACCATTCCCGGTTCTATTTGACTTGGACGATATCCTGGAAGAGCTCGGGGGGAACCCCAAGTGGAGGAGGCCGCTCAACATAACGAAGACGGGCACTACCCCATTCAAGGAGCACCATTCCCGGTTCTATTTGACTTGGACGATATCCTGGAAGAGCTCGGGGGGAACCCCAAGTGGAGGAGGCCGCTCAACATAACGAAGACGGGCACTACCCCATTCAAGGAGCACCATTCCCGGTTCTATTTGACTTGGACGATATCCTGGAAGAGCTCGGGGGGAACCCCAAGTGGAGGAGGCCGCTCAACATAACGAAGACGGGCACTACCCCATTCAAGGAGCACCATTCCCGGTTCTATTTGACTTGGACGATATCCTGGAAGAGCTCGGGGGAGCCCCAAGTGGAGGAGGCCGCTCAACTAACGAAGACGAGGCACTACCGCATTCAAGGAGCACCATTCCCGGTTCTATTTGACTTGGACGATATCCTGGAAGAGCTCGGGGGGAACCCCAAGTGGAGGAGGCCGCTCAACATAACGAAGACGGGCACTACCCCATTCAAGGAGCACCATTCCCGGTTCTGTTTGACTTGGACGATATCCTGGAAGAGCTCGGGGGGAACCCGAGTGGAGGAGGCCGCTCAAACATAACGAAGACGGGACTACCCCATTCAAGGAGCACCATTCCCGGTTCTATTTGACTTGGACGATATCCTGGAAGAGCTCGGGGGGAACCCCAAGTGGAGGAGGCCGCTCAACCTAACGAAGACGGGCACTACCCCATTCAAGGAGCACCATTCCCGGTTCTATTTGACTTGGACGATATCCTGGAAGAGCTCGGGGGGAACCCCAAGTGGAGGAGGCCGCTCAACATAACGAAGACGGGCACTACCCCATTCAAGGAGCACCATTCCCGGTTCTATTTGACTTGGACGATATCCTGGAAGAGCTCGGGGGGAACCCCAAGTGGAGGAGGCCGCTCAACCTAACGAAGACGGGCACTACCCCATTCAAGGAGCACCATTCCCGGTTCTATTTGACTTGGACGATATCCTGGAAGAGCTCGGGGGGAACCCCAAGTGGAGGAGGCCGCTCAACATAACGAAGACGGGCACTACCCCATTCAAGGAGCACCATTCCCGGTTCTATTTGACTTGGACGATATCCTGGAAGAGCTCGGGGGAACCCCAAGTGGAGGAGGCCGCTCAACATAACGAAGACGGGCACTACCCCATTCAAGGAGCACCATTCCCGGTTCTATTTGACTTGGACGATATCCTGGAAGAGCTCGGGGGGACCCCAAGTGGAGGAGGCCGCTCAACCTAACGAAGACGGGCACTACCCCATTCAAGGAGCACCATTCCCGGTTCTATTTGACTTGGACGATATCCTGGAAGAGCTCGGGGGGAAACCCGAGTGGAGGAGGCCGCTCAAAACCAACGAAGACGGGCACTACCCCATTCAAGGAGCACCATTCCCGGTTCTGTTGACTTGGACGATATCCTGGAAGAGCTGGGGGGAACCCCAAGTGGAGGAGGCCGCTCAACCTAACGAAGACGGGCACTACCCCATTCAAGGAGCACCATTCCCGGTTCTATTTGACTTGGACGATATCCTGGAAGAGCTCGGGGGAACCCCAAGTGGAGGAGGCCGCTCAACATAACGAAGACGGGCACTACCCCATTCAAGAAGCACCATTCCCGGTTCTATTTGACTTGGACGATATCCTGGAAGAGCTCGGGGGGGGAACCCCAAGTGGAGGAGGCCACTCAACTTAACGAAGACGGGCACTACCCCATTCAAGGAGCACCATTCCCGGTTCTATTTGACTTGGACGATATCCTGGAAGAGCTCGGGGGAACCCCAAGTGGAGGAGGCCGCTCAACATAACGAAGACGGGCACTACCCCATTCAAGGAGCACCATTCCCGGTTCTATTTGACTTGGACGATATCTAGAAGAGCTGGGGGGGAACCCAAGTGGAGGAGGCCGCTCAACATAACGAAGACGGGCACTACCCCATTCAAGGAGCACCATTCCGGTTCTATTTGACTTGGACGATATCCTGGAAGAGCTCGGGGGGAACCCCAAGTGGAGGACGCCGCTCAACATAACGAAGGGCACTACCCCATTCAAGGAGCACCGTTCCGGGTTCTATTTGACTTGGACGATATCCTGGAAGAGCTCGGGGGGAACCCCAAGTGGAGGAGGCCGCTCAACATAACGAAGACGGGCACTACCCCATTCAAGGAGCACCATTCCCGGTTCTATTTGACTTGGACGATATCCTGGAAGAGCTCGGGGAAACCCCAAGTGGAGGAGGCCGCTCAACATAACGAAGACGGGCACTACCCCATTCAAGGAGCACCATTCCCGGTTCATTTGACTTGGACGATATCCTGGAAGAGCTCGGGGGAACCCCAAGTGGAGGAGGCCGCTCAACCTAACGAAGACGGGCACTACCCCATTCCAGGAGCACCATTCCCGGTTCTATTTGACTTGGACGATATCCTGGAAGAGCTCGGGGGGAACCCCAAGTGGAGGAGGCCGCTCAACATAACGAAGACGGGCACTACCCCATTCAAGGAGCACCATTCCCGGTTCTATTTGACTTGGACGATATCCTGGAAGAGCTCGGGGGGAACCCCAAGTGGAGGAGGCCGCTCAACATAACGAAGACGGGCACTACCCCATTCAAGGAGCACCATTCCCGGTTCTATTTGACTTGGACGATATCCTGGAAGAGCTCGGGGGGAACCCCAAGTGGAGGAGGCCGCTCAACTAACGAAGACGGGCACTACCCATTCAAGGAGCACCATTCCCGGTTCTATTTGACTTGGACGATATCCTGGAAGAGCTCGGGGGAACCCAAGTGGAGGAGGCCGCTCAACCCAACGAAGACGGGCACTACCCCATTCAAGGAGCACCATTCCCGGTTCTATTTGACTTGGACGATATCCTGGAAGAGCTCGGGGGAACCCCAAGTGGAGGAGGCCGCTCAACAAAACGAAGACGGGTACTACGCCATCAAGAAGCACCATTCCCGGTTCTATTTGACTTGGACGATATCCTGGAAGAGCTCGGGGGAACCCCAAGTGGAGGAGGCCGCTCAACCTAACGAAGACGGGCACTACCCCATTCAAGGAGCACCATTCCCGGTTCTATTTGACTTGGACGATATCCTGGAAGAGCTCGGGGGAACCCCAAGTGGAGGAGGCCGCTCAACATAACGAAGACGGGCACTACCCCATTCAAGGAGCACCATTCCCGGTTCTATTTGACTTGGACGATATCCTGGAAGAGCTCGGGGGGAACCCCAAGTGGAGGAGGCCGCTCAACATAACGACGGGCACTACCCCATTCAAGGAGCACCATTCCCGGTTCTATTTGACTTGGACGATATCCTGGAAGAGCTCGTGGGGAACCCAAGTGGAGGAGGCCGCTCAACCTAACGAAGACGGGCACTACCCCATTCAAGGAGCACCATTCCCGGTTCTATTTGACTTGGACGATATCCTGGAAGAGCTCGGGGGGAACCCCAAGTGGAGGAGGCCGCTCAACATCGGACGGGCACTACCCCATTCAAGGAGCACCATTCCCGGTTCTATTTGACTTGGACGATATCCTGGAAGAGCCGGGGGGAACCCCAAGTGGAGGAGGCCGCTCAACCTAACGAAGACGGGCACTACCCCATTCCAGGAGCACCATTCCCGGTTCTATTTGACTTGGACGATATCCTGGAAGAGCTCGGGGGGAACCCCAAGTGGAGGAGGCCGCTCAACATAACGAAGACGGGCACTACCCCATTCAAGGAGCACCATTCCCGGTTCTATTTGACTTGGACGATATCCTGGAAGAGCTCGGGGGGAACCCCAAGTGGAGGAGGCCGCTCAACATAACGAAGACGGGCACTACCCCATTCAAGGAGCACCATTCCCGGTTCTATTTGACTTGGACGATATCCTGGAAGAGCTCGGGGTGGGGGGGGAATCCCAAGTGGAGGAGGCCGCTCAACATAACGAAACGGGCACTACCCCATTCAAGGAGCACCATTCCCGGTTCTATTTGACTTGGACGATATCCTGGAAGAGCTCGGGGGGAACCCCAAGTGGAGGAGGCCGCTCAACATAACGAAGACGGGCACTACCCCATTCAAGGAGCACCATTCCCGGTTCTATTTGACTTGGACGATATCCTGGAAGAGCTCGGGGGGAACCCCAAGTGGAGGAGGCCGCTCAACATAACGAAGACGGGCACTACCCCATTCAAGGAGCACCATTCCCGGTTCTATTTGACTTGGACGATATCCTGGAAGAGCTCGGGGGAACCCCAAGTGGAGGAGGCCGCTCAACATAACGAAGACGGGCACTACCCCATTCAAGGAGCACCATTCCGGTTCTATTTGACTTGGACGATATCCTGGAAGAGCTCGGGGGGAACCCAAGTGGAGGAGGCCGCCAACTTACGGGGACTACCCCATTCAAGGAGCACCATTCGGTTCTATTTGACTTGGACGATCTCCTGGAAGATTGGACGAAGACGGGCACTACCCCATTCAAGGAGCACCATTATGACTTGGACGATCTCCTGGAAGAGCTCGGGGAAACCCGTGGAGGAGGCCGCCAAACCCAACGAAGACGGGCACTACCCCATTCAAGGAGCACCATTCCCGGTTCTATTTGACTTGGACTCCTGGAAGAGCTCGGGGGAACCCCAAGTGGAGGAGGCCGCTCAACCTAACGAAGACGGGCACTACCCCATTCAAGGAGCACCATTCCCGGTTCTATTTGACTTGGACGATATCCTGGAAGAGCTCGGGGGGAACCCCAAGTGGAGGAGGCCGCTCAACATAACGAAGACGGGCACTACCCCATTCAAGGAGCACCATTCCCGGTTCTATTTGACTTGGACGATATCCTGGAAGAGCTCGGGGGGAACCCCAAGTGGAGGAGGCCGCTCAACCTAACGAAGACGGGCACTACCCCATTCAAGGAGCACCATTCCCGGTTCTATTTGACTTGGACGATATCCTGGAAGAGCTCGGGGGAACCCCAAGTGGAGGAGGCCGCTCAACATAACGAAGACGGGCACTACCCCATTCAAGGAGCACCATTCCCGGTTCTATTTGACTTGGACGATATCCTGGAAGAGCTCGGGGGGAACCCCAAGTGGAGGAGGCCGCTCAACCTAACGAAGACGGGCACTACCCCATTCAAGGAGCACCATTCCCGGTTCTATTTGACTTGGACGATATCCTGGAAGAGCTCGGGGGGAACCCCAAGTGGAGGAGGCCGCTCAACATAACGAAGACGGGCACTACCCCATTCAAGGAGCACCATTCCCGGTTCTATTTGACTTGGACGATATCCTGGAAGAGCTCGGGGGGAACCCCAAGTGGAGGAGGCCGCTCAACATAACGAAGACGGGCACTACCCCATTCAAGGAGCACCATTCCCGGTTCTATTTGACTTGGACGATATCCTGGAAGAGCTCGGGGGGAACCCCAAGTGGAGGAGGCCGCTCAACATAACGAAGACGGGCACTACCCCATTCAAGGAGCACCATTCCCGGTTCTATTTGACTTGGACGATATCCTGGAAGAGCTCGGGGGGAACCCCAAGTGGAGGAGGCCGCTCAACATAACGAAGACGGGCACTACCCCATTCAAGGAGCACCATTCCCGGTTCTATTTGACTTGGACGATATCCTGGAAGAGCTCGGGGGGAACCCCAAGTGGAGGAGGCCGCTCAACATAACGAAGACGGGCACTACCCCATTCAAGGAGCACCATTCCCGGTTCTATTTGACTTGGACGATATCCTGGAAGAGCTCGGGGGGAACCCCAAGTGGAGGAGGCCGCTCAACCTAACGAAGACGGGCACTACCCCATTCAAGGAGCACCATTCCCGGTTCTATTTGACTTGGACGATATCCTGGAAGAGCTCGGGGGGAACCCCAAGTGGAGGAGGCCGCTCAACCCAACGAAGACGGGACTACCCCATTCAAGGAGCACCATTCCCGGTTCTATTTGACTTGGACGATATCCTGGAAGAGTTCGGGGGGAACCCCAAGTGGAGGAGGCCGCTCAACATAACGAAGACGGGCACTACCCCATTCAAGGAGCACCATTCCCGGTTCTATTTGACTTGGACGATATCCTGGAAGAGCTCGGGGGGAACCCCAAGTGGAGGAGGCCGCTCAACATAACGAAGACGGGCACTACCCCATTCAAGGAGCACCATTCCCGGTTCTATTTGACTTGGACGATATCCTGGAAGAGCTGGGGGGGAAACCCAAGTGGAGGAGGCCGCTCAACATAACGAAGACGGGCACTACCCCATTCAAGGAGCACCATTCCCGGTTCTATTTGACTTGGACGATATCCTGGAAGAGCTCGGGGGAACCCCAAGTGGAGGAGGCCGCTCAACATAACGAAGACGGGCACTACCCCATTCAAGGAGCACCATTCCCGGTTCTATTTGACTTGGACGATATCCTGGAAGAGCTCGGGGGAACCCCAAGTGGAGGAGGCCGCTCACCTAACGAAGACGGGCACTACCCCATTCAAGGAGCACCATTCCCGGTTCTATTTGACTTGGACGATATCCTGGAAGAGAACCCCAAGTGGAGGAGGCCGCTCAACATAACGAAGATGGGCACAACCCCATTCAAGGAGCACCATTCCCGGTTCTATTTGACTTGGACGATATCCTGGAAGAGCTCGGGGGGAACCCCAAGTGGAGGAGGCCGCTCAACATAACGAAGACGGGCACTACCCCATTCAAGAGCACCATTCCCGGTTCTATTTGACTTGGACGATATCCTAGAAGAGCTCGGGGGGAACCCCAAGTGGAGGAGGCCGCTCAACCTAACGAAGACGGGCACTACCCCATTCAAGGAGCACCATTCCCGGTTCTTTTTGACTTGGACGATATCCTGAGCTTGGAAAATAACGAACTCGGCGACCTACCCCATTCAAGGAGCACCATTCCCGGTTCTATTTGACTTGGACGATATCCTGGAAGAGCTCGGGGGGAACCCCAAGTGGAGGAGGCCGCTCAACATAACGAAGACGGGCACTACCCCATTCAAGGAGCACCATTCCCGGTTCTATTTGACTTGGACGATATCCTGGAAGAGCTCGGGGGGAACCCCAAGTGGAGGAGCCCGCTCAACCTAATGAAGACGGGCACTACCCCATTCAAGGAGCACTATTGACGGTTCTATTTGACTTGCACGATATCCTGGAAGAGCTCGGGGGAACCCCAAGTGGAGGAGGCCGCTCAACCTAACGAAGACGGGCACTACCCCATTCAAGGAGCACCATTCCCGGTTCTATTTGACTTGGACGATATCCTGAAGAGCTCGGGGGGAACCCCAAGTGGAGGAGGCCGCTTAACGAAGACGGGCACTACCCCATTCAAGGAGCACCATTCCGGTTCTATTTGACTTGGACGATCCTGGAAGAGCTCGGGGGGAACCCCAAGTGGAGGAGGCCGCTCAACAAAACGAAGACGGGTACTACCCCATCAAGAAGCACCATTCCCGGTTCAATTTGACTTGGACGATATCCTGGGAGAGCTCGGGGGGAAAGTGGAATCCGCCCAACTTAACGGGGCACTACCCCATTCAAGGAGCACCATTCCCGGTTCTATTTGACTTGGACGTAGAGGAGCAAGGAGGCACGAAGACGGGCACTACCCCATTCAAGGAGCACCATTCCCCGTTCTATTTGACTTGGACGATATCCTGGAAGAGCTCGGGGGGAACCCCAAGTGGAGGAGGCCGCCCAACATAACGAAGACGGGCACTACCCCATTCAAGGAGCACCATTACCGGTTCTGTTTGACTTGGACGATCTCCTGGAAGAGCCCTCGGGGGGAACCCCGAGGTGGAGGAGGCCGCCCAACGAATAACGGGGACTACCCCATTGAAGGAGCGCCATTACCGTTCTGTTTGAATTGGACGATCTCCTGGGAGCCCGGGAGAAACCCGAGGAAGGAGCCTGGAGACCCGAGGAGGAGGAGGCCACCAAACTCAACGAATACGGGGTCTACCTCATTGAAGGAGTGCCATTACCGGTTCTGTTTGACTTGGACGATCTCCTAGAACATCCTGTGGAGGAGGCCGCCAATCCCAACGAAAACGGCGACTACTTCATTGAAGGAGCACCATTTCCGGTTCTGTTTGACTTCGACGATCTCCTGGAATAGCCCGTACTCGTCCCAGACCTGTCCTTCTTGGGCGACTAGGGGGAATCACCGAGTAGTGTGGCCCCAAATTTTGAGGCATATGTTCATCCTCTTATGCAAGTTTCAATTCTCGTCCTTTGTCGTAATGTGTCACGAATAAAAAGATCGTCCGGTGTACTCGCGTCCGTTTAATTTCATAATCTTTACCAATGCCTGTAACACCTCCAGGGGAAGCTGGATAGCGTGAATGGAAGATAGTTTTTATCAATCAATCAATCAAAGTTTTGTTGCCACCAATATTCTTACACAGGTGAAAAAGCGGACGGCGAAAAAGCTCCAACAAAGCAGCTTGACAGGACACCGTCCGCCGACGCGGCAATGACAGCAATGACGACACAGCAATTTCCGGTCACTTACGACGTACATTGATAAAATGATTATACAAAATAATAAAAGAGTGAAAATTTACAAGTGAAAACATACAAAAACATATCTAATCAGCAGGCACCAATTACAGCCAGAATGTCAACTTCCTGTCTGTGCAAGTGAATAAGTGCATTTGGAAGTGTATGCTTGAGTAGCTGCTGTCCGTGATGATGGGATCTTCAAAGCTGGCTTATATCGGTGTGAATATACATTTACGGTTTCCTTTAAATGTGCTAGGTGCAGAAAAGTGTCTATCTTGCCTCGTTTAGCAGACCTACATGTGCAGAAGGGTTTATATTGATTTATGTATTGTGCCTTTTCTATTTGGTGTTTTGAAAAGAAGTTCTTAGTGTGTGCTCGCAAAGAAACATTCTCAGTTGCCCGAATGGTTTTTTTTTGCAGTAATGTTACTCTAGGTTTTTTAAGGTGGTATTTGCCCACACGAAACCACAGTAGTTAAGATGTGAATGAAACAGCGCTTGGTATAAAAGTCGCTTTATACCAGTGGGTAGGAAATAGCGACACCTATTTATGATTCAGGCGGCCTTTTGTGCTTTCGAGCAGAATGATTGCACATGCTCGTTCCACGGCATGTTCTCGTTAAAAATGATTCCAAGGGTCTTTACGCACTTTACAATACTAATTTTAAATGGGCCTAAAAGCATACTGTCGGGTACAACCACTGTCGTGCCTAAAGGGCGGAAAGTACACCTTTAGTTTTTGATTCGTTAAGATTTAGGTAGTTTTTGTGGGACCATTCTTGTATTTTGTAACATATAGAACATGATATAGGTACTATAGTCTCTAAATTTTTCCCAGAAAGAAATACAGTCCAGTCGTCAGCATACATGATAAATTTGCAATTTGTCTGTATGGGCGTAATATCATTTATGTAAAATTAAAAAAAGAATAGGTCCAAGAATGCTGCCTAGTGGCACACCAGTCTTAATGGGCTTAATTTGTGATTTATGGTTATTTATTTCTACATATTGTAAACGTGTTCGCAAATAAGACTGCACGAGATTAAGGGATACACCGCGAAAACCGTAGTTTTCTTATTTAGTAAGAAGTACTGTATGATTAGCACGATCAAACGCTTTACTGAAATCTAGGTAAATACCTAGTCTAAGTAGTCTTTTTTTTAAATTTTCTAGGATATTGTCCTTTTGCATTAATAGAGCACTTTCAGTGAGCGTTTCTTTCTAAAGCCGAATTGGCAGTCAGTTATAAGGATGTGTTTCTGGGAGAAGACTTCTATTTCATTACAAATAATTTCTCGAGGCATTTAGAAAAAAATGGTAGTACTGAGATTGGGCGATAATTATTTAGTTCATTATTTTCACCTCCCTTATGTATTACGCTTACTTTTGCTGTTTGCATGCGTTCTGGAAAAACACCGGCTGAGAGTGCAGCATTATGAATGTGTGTCAACACTTCCACTAGTAGGTCTAAAACATGCTTAACTGGTTTAATTTGTGGATTATCAGCATCGATGCTGTGAATATTTTTCAATTTACTGGTGGTGTCTATAACTTCACGCATACCCGTGCCATGGGTTGAAGAAAAATAGTGTTAGGCAGAGATCCAATGTTTTCAGTGGTTTGGTTTCTGTCACTACCATCTCCGAGTTCTACGAAGAAATCATTAAATTTGTTCGCGAGTTCATTTCCACCGAGTACGTTATCATCTACCTTGAGACTATCTATTGCAGTACAGCCGGATTTTTTGTTCAGTAGTTCATTCAGCCTTTTCCAAACAATATCACTTCGCCTCAGACAATCTTCATCAGAAATACGGTTGTAGTACTCGTGTTTTATGTTTTTCTGTTCTTTATTAAGGTTGTTTCTAAACGACTTGTATTCCGCCCACGTGTTTAAATCACGAGTTTTCACAGATGAATGGTACAGCTTGTTTTTCTTCGCGATTTGCTTTCTCAGGTACCCAGTAATCCACGACTTGCGCGACTTCCTAGATGTTGGGTATGTTTGAATTGGAAAAGATGCGAAGTAATGGGATTTAAAAATCTCGATAAAGTGGTTGTAAGCGCTATTTGCGTCCGTTGTCGTAAATACATCGGTCCAGTTCGTTTCAGCAATGCGCTTTCTAAAATATTCCAGTGTATTTGGGTTGATCAATCGATAAGTAAATTCTTCTGCGCTTTTGCGCGTTGGTCTGTCTTGCCGGTCAGTGAAAAAAAATATGGGCATGTGATCACTGATGTCGGTGCTTAAGATTGCTGATGTAGTGTTTTCCGTGGCGTTGTTTGTGATAAATACGTCAAGTAATGATGCTGTTGTAGTTGTGACACGCGTTGGTGACGTGACGACGTTAGTAAAACCACGATAAAAGCTCTGTGGCGGGGGGGGGGGGGTTTAATAGATCAATGTTTAAATCACCGCCTACTGTAAGCCGGAATTTTTTTCATTTGCATAGGACAATAAGCAGTCAAAGAATTCGAGAAAAACAGGTAGCCTAACACAGGGCGGGCGATATAAAACAGCAAGTAGGTTTTTGTTGGCTTGTATACATAAAACTTCGTAATCTGCAGTGATAACACTATATTCATCTGCTATTTCACATGACGGAAGCCTAGACTTCATTGAAACACCACCTCCTCTACCTGCCTGGCGGTTCAGGCAGCAAAAAATAATCTTCGTCGTTTTTGTACCACGTTTCGGTGAACATTATGACATCGCAGTTCATGTTACATGAATCTGAAAGTTGTGTGACATCGTCCCGTTTTTACCGCAGTGAACGTGCGTTCATGTGAAACAGTTTAAACATTTTTGTTGGGTTATGTTTTACGACGTTCGTTATGTCTTCAGGGGAAAACAATCCGTGAACATGATTGCGTGAAGTTCTGCGGAGTTTGCCCGCGGTCTGGCGCATTACACGGAGATATCGGCGCAGATAATATTCAGATCGTTTTCACAAGTTATAGCTACAATACGCGACGTCTCAGTCCGGCGCGCGAAAACGGTTCCATCTCGCGTCCACACAAACTTCCAATCATGCTCACGTTTGCGTGCCACAGCCCTTCCCAATATTTTTTTCATAGCGGGGCACAAGTGCTCGTTGATATAAACGGGGAAGTCTGTGGGGAGGCCGAGAAGTGTTGTTGTTAACCGTTTCTTTCGTGCCATTTGAAGCACTTTATCGCGCTTTTCTAGGCGCTGAAACTGCACAATGACGTCGATTTTAAATGCAGAGCATTTCAGTAACTCACGATGTCACCCGCGTTGACGTCCGTAGTCCGCACCGTCGTTGTCCCTACTATATAAAAAATACTATCCGGCGCCCGGTTTCGATCCCTCGACCCTTCGGGAGGAACGCAATGTACATGGTGCTCTACCCACTGCTCCACAAAGCCGACACAGAATGGGACGCTACGAACGCGCCTTATATCGTTGACTCATTCAAATTACTGCTGACGAGCGCTCTCTCGTCAGCAGTTGCCACAAGTGCAACAACATTAACGTAACGCAAACTACTTAACGTCGCGCGCCCCCGGAAATGCTCTGCATTTGATCGTGCCCCCCCGAGGGGGAACCCGCTGCGGTGGCTCAGTGGCTAAGGCGTTGCGCTGCTGAGCACGAGGTCGCGGGTTCGATTCGCGGCCCCGGCGGCCGCTTTTCTGATGGAGGCGAAAAGCATAAACGCCCGTGTGCACGAGATTTCGGCGCACGATAAAGATCCCCAGGTGGTCAAAATTAATCCGGAGCCCTCCACTACGGCGCGCCTCATCGCCTGCGTTGCGTCGGCGCGTTAAACCCTACAATCAATCAATCAATCCCGAGGGGATGTTTCACTGCGTCTTCTCTCGGTCGCGGGACCCGTGGCGCCATCTGGCGGAGGCGCGGCACAACTCGTAGCACTTTGAAAAGATGCGGCGCCAGCCAGCTGTGTGTCTGCGTGCCGCACTTGTACAAATGGCGAGTGCATTGGCTGTCCACAGAGCAAAGCATTCGTGCAAGTAAGCCGTTGCAGTCAGTCAAGTCAGTCAGTCAGTCAGTTAGTTAGTTAACAACTCCGCAAGCATTTGCGTTTCTTGCTTTGTAAACAATGCGAAACACGCAAGAATGACGAAATTTCCTTGACTCATTCAAACTACGTCAAGAAGCTGCTGATACAACGCATTCACTACCACCAACTCCCCAAACACTAAACGTTAACGCAATACAGCCACCCCCTATGCGACGCATTTACTCGAGTCCCCCTCGCGGGGAGATGGGCCCAATTAGTCGTTCGCGCGCGCTCCGGTCGCTAACATCTGTGGCGTGATCGTGACGTCAACATCACGCGTTAGTGTGGTGGCGCGATTTCGGCGCTTTTTTCCTTCATCTTTTGTTGGAACTCTGTGGCATATGTCGACATCCCTTCCCGTTATGGATTCCTCAAGTTTTTCGCCAATTTTTTCAAGTACCTGTTTTTGATCCTCATTTTCCATTTGCTCTATTCCTTTGATTTCGAGGTTGCGGTTTCGCGTTTATTGCTCAGATTTGAGAATTGCTTGGCTCTCGACCAAATCTTTCTCCAGAGTAAAAACTGTGGTGCGGAGGGATTCATTCTCTTTTTTCTGCTGTTTGTTTTCGCATATAGTGACCTCAAGTCGACGGTTTGCATCATCGAGACCCTTACTTACGAAGTTCAGGCTCGCCTTCATTTCGCCAAGTTCCGTGCGCAAGCTTCTCTCCTCTGACCGGACATTGCGCTCTACAGCGTCTTTGAAGTTTTGCAGTTCAGCTTTTAACTCTTCTTTTAACTCTAGAAATAGTTTAGAAGGTCTTTGGACATATTCAATGCTACTTCGTGCGACAAAGACACAACGGCACAACAAAACGACGCAGGCCAGCAGTGACAGCGGCAAGAGCAACGGCACCAACTACTTTCTAATTAAACTCACTAAGCTGTAAAAATGCAGGAGTGGTTATCGGTCCGTGCGTACAGCGCTGTCACTGCTGCCAAATGCGGGGTTTCCGGGATGGTGCAGACTTTATAGCAGCTCGGTGGCTTCAGGTCCAGCTGTCTTCCGTCAGTCGGCGCTTTTCCCTGTCAGCACGATGACCCGGCCACGATGCGCAGGAGCATACCAGCAAACTTCGGATTGCGGCGAGGAAAAAATAGTTTTAAGCCAGAGTAATTCCGAGCTTTTGGTTCAAAACATAAAATCCCGCGATTTGGCGTTGATTTCACATTCCCTCCCATTATGTGACTTAGTACGGAGATATTGTTACGAACAAGTGGACAATTCCCGATGTCCAACCATCGACGAGGGAGTGGGGGACGCGCAGCCGGTGCGAGCTCGGCGATAGCCGCCGTGTAAATAGTGTGAAATATATCGTCCTCATCCCATGGTTCAACATGTTCGGTGGAGTGTGCGGGTTTCTCGACGTCCTGGCCCCAGCATCGCTACGTCTCGGCACCGGCGCAAACGTCGAGGTTACGTGGGCCGTGTCGGGCAGCCCCAGCCCCGCCGCGATCAGCACATGACGATGCCCCCGCCCCGTGTCCCCAGCCCATGAGAAGCCGATCAAGAGCCGAGACCTGACGAGATGTGACCAGCCAACACGTGCCGCTGTCACGTCAATCAGCCGGGCAAACCGAATGCAGAAAAACGAGACGTTTAATATGCAACGACAATATCGCGCGCGACTCCACACATCACACCGCTCTTCACTGCATTAGTGTAAAATGTCCTGGACGCAAGCACAATACACAGCTAGCTTCCGCTCACTTTCCAATTGATGTCCGTTCCTGGTTGTAGCTGTATTCAGTAGGGTCCGGTAGTCGATGACCACTTGAGAGGCTTGCAGGACACGCTGCCGGAGACCAGGGTGCGTAGCACCGGGTGCCGTGGGGACCTTGTTTCGGGTGCGCAGCCCGAGTGTTCAAGCCAGGTAGCCCCGCTGGTGGTCGTCTCTGAAGCCGCCAAGGGTGCGTTGCTGCGCTCAGGATCGTTGCCGCGCTCAGGAGGCCGGCTGGGCGCCTTTCCAGGTTCGGTGCCTAGAGCTTCCGCGCAGGCGTCGCCATGGTTGGTTGTTTGATTAAAAAAAAATGGCTCGTACCCACTCAGGGGGATTGGCCAGGAAATGGGTGCTTACTGAGAGGAGAGGAAAAACTGGAATTTGGTTTAAAAGAAGAAAAGTGGATAAATACAGGAAAAAGGTGAGTATAAACAGGATAAAAAGATAATAAGTAAACTGCCAGAAAATGAGGTGGCGGTAGCAGAATAGAGCTCACCAACTACAAAATCAACACAAATGAAATAAGGAAAGTAGGCAGAAGGACAATCGTGGAAGTACGATAAGAAATTAAAGAAAGAAGATTCGGCAGCGAAGGAGAGGCAGTGAGCGGGAAGGCAGAGGATACAGGCGCAGACATGATTTTAAGAGCAGCCCGCCATCTTGAATTAGCGGCTAGCACGGTAGGTGGCGTGATTCAAAGATGAATGAATGTACAGCGCGGCAAAGACCCCTGCGGCAAAAACCCAGTAATGTCGCCCCGAATGATAATATTAGATCAACAGTGATTGGGTGGGCCAATTGATTAAAGGGTTTTCCAGATATCTTTTTCGTATGGAGGCGAACCGTCGGCAGAAAGAGGAGAAAATGTTCTATAGTCTCTAATTCATTGCAAAATACACAAAGGGGTGAATGGGCCAGATCACAGCGGTGCAAATAATAATTTAAATTTGGTACGCCACAGCGAAAGTTAGTTAGGCTAACTTCGCATTCGCGTGATTGGCTAATCCGGCACTTCCAGGAGAACCGGAGGTGCTCGAACACTGAACCTACGCACGCAGTTTCAGCCATGCGTTTTAGGAGGCCTAATCTGCGAAAACGTGCCGAGGTGAGGAACGGTATGTGCTGCAAGATTTCCACCACTGGGACGTCCAGTGCAAGTCCCGCCAACGTATCTGCCCGATTCGTTAATCCAGATGCCAGCGTGTCCAGGCACCTACACTAAACGCAGCACTCGTAATGATGTAGGCAATAAATTATTAAGGGTTCTACGTAGAGGAGAGTTATTTGGGGACGAAAGAGCAGTGCAAACCGAGAGAGAGTCAGTGATTACTATTACATGTTGCTTAGTAGAATCTAACTTTCGAAGGGCTAAGATAATTGCCAAGTATTCTTCATGAAAAGAGCTAGTGTAATCAGGTAGTCGGAGGGAAAAGGACCAATCTAAACAGTGAGAAGCAATACCTACGCCTGCCTTCTCATTACGGACGGAGGCATCAGTGCCGATAATGACGTGACCAGGAAAACCTGTAAGGTGATCCTGCGAAATGCCGGATAAGAGATTCGACGGGAGCAATTTAGCATTCCTGGCGAAAATTTAATCGAAAGCTACATCTAAGGATGAGACATGACGATTAGGTACGGTAACGGATAATAGGGCCACGCGTAACGGGTCTAGTAAGGATTGTCCCAATATCACTTGTGGGCGTTTGAACCTGGGCCATGTTCTGCTGAAAAACAACGACAGCCATGTTACAAAGGCTGTCTGCGGTCTGGATATGGGCGACGCCATTATTCTTAGGAATGCATCAACAGTGAGGGCGTGCAGGCGGGAGACTAGTGTGGGAATGCGAGCTTCCATGTATAAAACGTTTATTGGCACGTAACGTGGGAGACCCAGACATAGTCTGAGAGCTTGCCGTTCTAGCATTACCAGCGGTTGAAGTTGGTAATGTACGCTTCCTGAGAACAGCACACATCCAAATCCAACCATTGGTCGTACACACATTCGGTAAATCATTAATAAGGTGTCACGGCGCATACCAAATTTCTTGTGACTAAGGCTTCTCAGTAGCGGAACAGACCGCGCACCCTTAGAAGCAATATATTCAATGTGCGGACGCCAATTTAAAGTGTATGCGTATATTATTCCTAGGTATTTCAGAGAATTGACCTGGGGAATGGTTTCCTGGCGGTAATGTAAGAGAAATGGAGACTGGGCCACCCACCGGAAAGACGAGGAGAGCACATTTGTTCACATTTAAGTTTAACTATAGACCATCTAGCCAAGCCTCTCGAGCGCATAGATAGGTCTGAAGGCATTGGTACAATATGTGAATGTCTTTGGCTGACGCAAAGAAAGTGATGTCGTCAGCGTAAACGTACAGCTGAACGTCAGGGTGTATTGGAATGGAGCTCATCAGAACGTTAAAGAGCACTGGAGACAAAACAGAGCCCTGAGGAACACCGCGGTTTGACTGAATACTGGGGAGGACAGACCTTGCTGTGAACAAAAAAAATTTCTATTGGTCAGAAAACTGATAATCCATGAGCTGATGTTATTTCGGGGAAAGGATGACGCTTTAAGCGAATTGAAACGGAATTTGGTTCTCAACGCTGTCGTAAGCCTTGGCAACATCCAGGGTGACCAGGATGGCCACTTCTCTTCGTGAGCGGGCCAAATGAATGCGGCTCTCCAAATCAATGTGGGCAGACCAAATTGAACCGCCCGGCCTGAAACCTATCTGTTTGGGGCTAAAGATGTGGGATTCCAGGATATTTTCCATTCGAGTGAGTAAAATTCTTTCAACCAGTTTTACAAGTTCGACGTGAGAGCGATGGGTCTAATATTATCAATTGTAGAACCCAAACCTTGTTTTTTAAGGAGGGGAACAATCTGAGCCAGCCGCCAGTCAGGTGGAACCCACGAATGCCGTAAAGAGTGGTTAACCACGTGTAGTAGGCAGGCGGGGGATTCGCTGAAGAGAAGTTTCAGCATGCGAACTGTAATGTTATCAGGTACTGGACCCGAGTCAGGGTCTAGACGCAATGCCTTCTCGAGATCTTTGATAGTGGCTTCCTCAAAGTCATCCTGACCACATCCTGTGATGATTGGTGGCACCACTGATGTAAAACGCGTATGCAATCCTAGAGCGATCCGGTTCAGAAAATCTTGAGTTTCATCCGGGGAATTGATAACGGAATCAACATTCTGATCGGGAGGAGCTACTTTCCAACTGCGTAATAATTTAAACAGGGTGCTTTTTCTCCGCGGGTCTGATAGAAGAGAAAACCGATCTGACTTATATTGTTATTTTAGCCTTAGCAATAGTTCATTTACAAATTGCGCGAATAAATTTGAAATTACTCCAATTATCAGGGCACTGATTGCGAAGCAACTTTTTCCACGCGGCATTTCTGCGCCTGTACTCTCGTGTGCACTCATCATTCCACCAAAAAGTGCAAGGACCATCCCTAACTGACGAGACTGTGAATTTTGATTGCACTGCTGTTTCGGTAATCTAATTTAAGACCGCCGTCGCCACACGGTCTTCGTTAACGTGGGTTAGTGAAGGAAGAGCAGTGCGTAATTATTTTCCAAACTGTGTCATGTATACGAAAGATTGGACTCGGCGGTTTGGAGTTCGGTCAGAGCATACGACTTCAAAAAAAAAACGGGAACATGATCAATGTTGGTTGCATCGGGGACCGTATCCCAATCCGTTACCAGACCCGGCGTAGACACAGTCAAGTCGACAACCGAGCGGGACTGACCCCTGACACAAGTTGTCACTCCAGAGTTGTGGCATGACAGGTTATTGTCCCCAATCCACTCCCATAAACGTTGGCCGCAAGCATCTGTGCGGGAGCCCCAGGGTATGTGGTGGGAGTTAGTCACCTGCTAAGACACAGTGGGGTTTGCATGATGCCAACGCAGCGTCCAATGGTCTAATAGATGTTACACCAGATGGAAAGTATGCGTTAATCACCGAAAAGTGAGTAGCATTCGGAAGAAAAAGGTCGACTCCAAGGATTTCGGATTTCGCACTCACTGGTCAATAACGTGAAAGAAACAGATTCCTCGCTCCACGCGCCTCCCTTGTTCTTCCCTTTCTTCCAGTCCCCTCTTTGAGGGGGTTGCCCATGACATTCTCCATGTCTCCTTTTTCCTCCTCTTCTCCTACTAGTCTTTTTCGGGAAGTTGGTCTCTTGGGGAGATTGCTCATGACAGCCGCCCATGCCGTGTCCCCGGCCTTTTAGTCCGGCGCGGTTCCCAGCACCCTCATCGTTTCGTCATGGCCTTGTGGGCGTCGATGTTCGGGGACCAGTCGACATGGGATACCACCATCGTCATTCGCCGCGGAACGGACTTCAGTGTTAATACGCATCTCATCCTCAACGCACCCATTTATTCACGGTGACCGAGCGCGACCGGGACGGCCGTCTTTGTCCGGGGGGTAATGTTACGAACAAGTGGACAATTTCCGATGTCCAACCATCCACAACGACGAGGGAGTGGCGGACGGGCAGCCGGTGCGAGCTCGGCGATAGCCGCCATGTAAATAGTGTGAAATATATTGTCCGCATCTCGTGGTTCATGTCCTGCGCCACGTAACAATATTTATAACGTTGATAGAAGAATGTCTGCATTAATTCACATGATTTTATGTTTGTGTTGGCTATGATCATGTTTGAGCTAAGAGTTTGCTGGTTCCAGTAGCTGTATGTTTGTATACCGGTCTCTAAATGTGCTTCCGTCCAAGGTGGCTTAAAACACGTTCGGTGGCGAGACGTGCATGTTTTGATCAGTTGGTTCAGTTATGCCGAATGGTGAACCGCACTTGCAAAGAAAAATTGGGCACGCTGCCACCGCTGCTTTTCTTTATAGCATTATTCCCACAGAGCGCGTGTTTTGAGTTATAACAGCTGGTCAGGTCAAGCAACCGTCACAAGCAGCTGTTCACGTACAAGTTCGAACGTTCAACGTTTCTTACCTTTTTCCTTGGTCTCGGGTGGGGAACGCCCGCTTTTTTCGAAGATCGCGACTGCCCAGTTGCAAATGCGGCCGGTCGAAGTCTTGAGAACAGAAAGCGGAGGTGTAATAGAGCCTTGCTGCTTTCAGCGGGACGACAGCATAATTATTCGCCATTCCTCTAGACAATCATGGAGACGACAGGCGCCGGAGAGTGTTAGGGTTACGAGCTACTGCGTATAGCCCCTCTAGGGGGTGCTTATGCCGTAACTCCAGCTTCGCCGAGGTCACCCAAAAGTCATTTGAGGTGTTTTAGCTCAATCGCACATTGCTTCCATGATAAGTTGATTTCGGATGGGCCCTGCACATGTCCTGTCGTGTTAACGTTCGAAGTTCTCGTTTCGCCAAACGCGAAGTATTACTCGAAAAACATGGTCACGTACGCTGCAGTTTTGCTCATTCGTACCCAAAATGGTCTGTACGACGGCGATATTTCGTTGCATCGGCCGTCGGTGGCTTAATACGCAGCGCGTGTATGTTTGCGTGCTCGTTCGGATTTTTATTATATATAGACCGCCACTCTTAAGGGTATAAAAAACAATGTGCACTAAATTTGAGGCGCGTAATGTTCGTTCTGCAAGCGTATAATTGCTGTTAAATATGCGTTTGATTTCTCCGGCATCGAAGAACCGCGTGCACAAGCATATAATTAGTGGCATAACTTTAGCGAGGGAAAGTAGCTGGTGAGATCGCACGCCCCTCATTTGAGTGAAGTTTGCGTTCATTGCGGCGGGATTGTCATTTCAACCTCAATCTTTCGTACGGCTGCAACATTTCCCCCAAAAAAACGGCCTTTCAGGGGAGGGGAGGCGTTAGGATGGGGCGTGGTATAAAGAATGTTTAATTTGTGTTCAAGAAAAGACGCCATGTTTTCTTGACATGCAATGCAGTTTATTGTAGTGTTCTCGTAGACAGAAATCAACATAACGTTCGTACTGGAAGTGATTGAGCTTCGTTATTGCTCCGTATGTACTTCACTGAAGAGTAAGCGCAATTGCTGACCGCGGCGGCCGCATTTCGTTGTTTTGTTTCTCCCTTAGGTCCCCCTTCATCTGAGGCCGCGCGTTTGCCCGCGTATTTTCTGTGCTCGCGTGTCTTCGCGCAGCTTGTAGACACATATTCATCGTTGTAGACATTATATTTACGCTTATAAAACGCCAAAACGGACGTAATCACGGCATGAGGGACAAAAAACCGGCCAATGACGGTTGGTTTTTTATTTTGCATTTATTAGCTGGGGGTTGTCTTGCTCCGTTGGCCGGCGTGCGCCTGCATTCCTCCAGCGCGAGCGCACGTGAGCGCGCGCCTCGTAGTTCTGCCTTCGTCGTCGTCGTCGTCGTAAATGCGAATGCATTTCTTAGTCGGGGGTTGTCGTGCTCCGTCGGCAGTGCGCCCGCAGGTGTTATCTCTCAGCGCTCCTCCTCGCCCCTAGCAACAGCTGTGGCGCGCCTAGCAACCGCAGCAGGTGGTAGCTCGGGCGGGAGTAGCGGAGGGCAAGGGGAGAGGACACGCCCGAGGGAACTTGATAACGCACGCATGTTGCCACGTGTCCCGTTCGAGACACGTCTCCATACAAGGACTTGTACACCCTTGCCTACACCGGAGACGGAGTCTTTGTGGTGACCGTGTACCTCGCGCCCAACCTCGCTCGAGACGCCGTTGCCGCGCAGCTGGACGCGGCTATGGAAAGTGTGCGCGTGCGCTCCAAACCCTCTGACGCCATAGTCTTGGTTGGCGACTTCAAGGTTGACGTGCGCAAGAAGAGTGGCGAGTAGCTGGTCGAGTACATGCAGACCAGGCACTCTATGCATTGTCTCTCTGCCGGCTTCGACACGTGCCCCACTACCATTCACGGGAGTTGCATTGATCTGGTCTTTACGCGAAACTGTGACGCGCGTATTCTTCTAAAAGACCCTTTGACCGTGCACTTTAGCGATCACAAGGCAGTGATTGTGGCCGTCAGGTACAACAATAACACAAACAGGTGCTGATGAATAAATGATTACGTTCACACTCTCGTCATTAATTACGCCATTACTCGCAACACACTCATCGGTGCACCCAATGCATTCGCATTTCTGCACGATTCCCTTCGGGGAGGTGCGGGGGATTTTTTTTCGTCACCTGTATGACCTGCAGTCGAGGCTCCCCCTCACCCCAAATCCTCAGACATCTCTCACGGTCGTATCCCCATCACCCCGCCGTGGTCGTATCTCCGTGCAGTCTATGATATTATGCTCTCCGGTTTGGCTGTCCCTGCTGCAAAAAACACAGGTTTCATCATGTTGCCTTTATGTACCCACGTATGCCCGCGTTCTCAGACACCCTGCTTGTTCCTGATAGGGAAATGCACTGGCTTGCGTAGTGCCATAGAAACCTTCCTTCCTGATATGTGGTTTTCCGTCCCATAAGCCTGAAGGGTTTGTTTTCTCTTCCAATTCCTGTGCCCTATTCATCGTCGGTGCTGGCTTTACCCGCTTTATAAATATTCGATATACCCCACCATGTTCTACCGACTTTCCGCGCCGGTTGGTCATCTTTCTTAGATGAGATGCATCTCTTGCTCTGAGGCACGTCCCTCCTGCGTCGTCGCGGCGTTGTCCGCATGCTCACTGCACATGCGCAAGTCTCCTCCGTTCTTCTCTCCGACAGCTGTGCGCAACACTCTCACTCCGTCTCATTAACATAACAGTTGCGCGTGTGCGCACCGCTGCTCTGGGTGGGCGCATGTGTGCGCACTCTCACTCCGTCTCATTATCATAACAACAGCTGCGCGTGTGCGCTTCGCTGCTCTGGGTGCGCGCATGTGTGCGCATGCGCGTGACTCTCACCCCTCCGCCTCCTGTCCTTTCAAAAGCGGCATTATAAGCGGGGGAGCGCACGCCGCCGGATCTGTCCACCGCTCGCTCTCGCACTTGACCTGACTTTGCTTGACGATACCTCCGTGCAAGATCTTCCGATGAAGACGTGATGGAAGCGACAGTCCCTTCAGTGAGTGGACTAACGCAATCCAATCCCAGCGTCAGTCCAAACGCTCCCCCCTGATGCGTCGCATCACATCAGGTTTCCCTCGCGGGAAGGTGGGCGTAATTTTTTTCCTCCTCGTCACGAAGGATCTCATCAAATGCTATGCGGCTCTGTGCTTCTTTTGTCTCAAAGGACGACCAGCTCATATCCCCCTGCCCCGATTCGTTCGGGCTTTTGCTGTGGGCACCAAGGGCCAGTCTGCCTACCGTCGTCAGGTTTACCCTTCAGGCCCCCTTAAGTCTCTTTCATATGCAGAGAACCGAATCTCCAAAAATCAATCCTGACACTAAGACCTCTTTTCAGACATTCCTTGCAACCTCACATTTTCGTAGCCCCAATGTGCTCTATGCTTAAATATAGCCGCGTTCGTGGTTACTTTGCATTTAACCAAGCCTAACGTGGATGCGTGTAGTCTCCGTCGTCGTTAACCGGTACTCCTAAATATATACACTCCTTTACCCGATGTATTTATACTTTCTGACTGATACGGTTTTGTGCTTCATGTCATCGTTAAAACCATTATCACCAGTTTTTCTCTGCTAATGATACCCTAGGTGCGTCGCTTCTTCATCTCGTATATTTATAAGGTTTTGAATACCTATCCGCCTCTCAGCTATCAACAGTACGTCTTCATCAGATGTCATCAAGAGCTGGTGCCCCGTGTCACGGCACAGTCTTCTCGCACTCAAGGGAAGCACAGCGGGGCGGCCAACAAGATATGGTCGCGCCATTTGGCGCAGTTTCAAAACCTCAATATTCTTAAACACTGGGACAGCTTACGCTACAACAGCGGCCGAGAGACACCCTATTGGTAATTGTGGGTGCACAAATGACAGTACGAGCGCTATGAATTCCTCCCGCACATTCACTTTGACGCCACTGGAAGGCACCTTATTTTGTTCTTGTTGTTTTCTCTTTACACAATTCAAAAAGAAAACTCCCAACACCGGTTAATATATTTCAGCAGAAGCTGTTGATTATTTTTGTACCCTTAGAATTTTTCCTGGTTGTTTCTGTTCGTAATCTTTATAGTGTACTTTGAACCTGAAGCCGGATAACGTAACAGGGTGGTTTGCGAAGAAATATGCGTTTTTACAATATTCTTCTTTTAGCTTCATGCTAGAGCAGTCTTTCAGTATGTACGCTTTAGCCGGCTAAATATATATCTTGCCTCGTTATATTCCACTGTGCAGACAACCCAGGGCCTTCGAAGCGGGGGCGGAATCTTTGCGAGCCTGAACAAGCACCTGTTGAGGAAGACCCTTCAGACACTCACCCACAGCAGGCAGGTCCTGACGTAAAAGAGCCTGGACACGGTGACGACGCCGCCCAGGGGGATCCGGTTGGGTTTCCTGACGTTCTCAGAGAGCCACAAGCGCACTCCTACCCCCTAGACGAAGCATTCTTGAAGGCATGCGAATTAAATCGCCCAACAAAAGGCGAACCAGATGACGCTGACGGGTTTGGTGCACCTCTATTGCCTGGATTAGATTTCTACTTCTCGGTGGATGCACGACCAGAAGAATGCGACCCCACAGGCTTAGAACCACTCCCAAAATTGAAGTTGGAGGACATAGTGATGCAGCTGGGAGAGGAAGAAGACGACTGCCGCGGCCAAGGAGGTGTATTCCGAGAGCTTAATTTGGACAACTTGCCGGAGGAACCGCCCCTGTTTCCTGATGTATCCCTTCTCGAGGAATAGAAGGCTTGTGCTTGCGCTGACAAACACTTTCCGATACATCCTGCATTTCTTTATGAATACCTAATGCTGACGTTCCTGCTTTGTTTACGCATGACACATGATAAATAAACAGCTCTTGTGCACTACTTTGTTGCGTTTTTTCGTGTTCAGTTGTCTGTTAGCATTTCGCATAACTGTTATGTATACCAAATATGATCTACAGTTTGCACAGGAATACCACCTGATGTACGGAAGAAGTTGAATACAGCTAGTCTAGCTAAACTACTCCGACTAACTGTGCAATCAAAAGTCCGTCCGCCTTTAGCAGGCCTGTTGCCTATTCTGCAATGTGTCACGGTACAAAAAAACAATTGGCTCATCACCGCGTCCTTTTCTGGCGAAAAATGAAAATCGTTGGCTCCAATGGTGTGACTCCTTGAGTGAATATTCAACCCTCATGTAGCATGATGTAGCACTACGAACCCATTGCGCTGCTACATTAAACTGCTACTGGTTTTTAATCCCGGGTTTTTACACGTTATCAAGCATATCCTCAGTTGTAAGATTTATGCTGCAGGTGTATCTTTTAGACTGGTAATGAAGAGAGCTGCCATGAAAAAGAATATAGTGGCAATCAATGCCATACGCATGAGTCCGTGGCTGAGGATAACGAGCATTTAAAGGTAACAGGGTTCTCGTAGATTGTGAGGTATATTGGTCGAGGTCAAAAAGGGAATGGATGCTGCACGAACTGGAAAGCACAATGCGGTGCATCCGCCGCGTATCCTCGCGGTTCCCCCCGTGCGTTGTGCTGCAGAGCCAACGACAATTTATTTCATATCGGCCGCGGCCATGCTTTTTTTATGCAGGCGAAGACGTTCGCTGTCGACGTTTCGGCGCAGTGTAAAGATGTTCCCGTGGTCAAAACGATTGCGGAGTCCCCCGCTTAGGCGATCCTTATAGCTCAAGTGTAGCCTCGGCGCGTTAAAGGCCGTAATCAATCAATCAACCAAATTAGCATTTCTGGGCACTACCATCAAAAGCCACTCATCATTGATTGACCTCACAACTCACGGTGGTCGGCGTGTGGCGCTGCATTCGCGGGCGTTCGAAGCGCTCCTGCTGCAGTGAATAACCAATGATACAAAATATTGCATTCACGTTGGTGGGATGAACATATGAACACACGCGAATGTTGGTCAAGGCGATTTGAATTTACCGCGTTCCACTGCTACAGGCCGGGTTCTCGATGCCAGCGCGGAGGTACGGCGTTGACACGCGTGAATCTAGGCGGCCGACTTCAAGGTTTATAAAACCGCGTGGCCGTGCTCCACGTTCCACTCCCGCAAGACCTATTGCGGGCAAGCACATTTGATTAACGTGGCATATTCGTATTACGGCTGTATGACGCACGACAAATAAAATATTTGCATGGCGCCCTAACTAAGGTCAGCGGCGAAACTTCACTGGGAAACACGAATTTTGCTGCCCTAAAACGGTCTTAAAAAAGAAGTGTATGTCAAATTTTCAGGTATACCCTAACATTGTAGTAAACATTGAGGCAGAAATTAAAGAAAGCGCATCTAAAATACATGTCACATTGGGAAGTGACCTTCGATTTTAAAGACGATAGTCTTTTTTTGGCTACGTAAACTCAGAAATTTCGGTCTGTCTCTCTGTCTGTGACTAGATTCAACCTGCCGGCCCAAAAAAAGTATATATTGCGCAATAGTCTTATATACTCACAGCCAAAGGTAAACGTCTAAGCCCGGTTGATATGTTCTTACTTGTCAAATTTGTTGAACAAGAACAATACATTCCGCAAATATAAGATAGAAAGTTAGTACACAACGGCTATTTACAGTGCTCCATTATTAAAAAAATTATGGTTGCTTGGTTTTACGATAGCAAATGATATTCTAAATTTACTGCAGGAAACCACCGCCTGCTGTTACCCGCGCCATTTCCAGGCGGCATATGAAAAAAAAGCTACAACAACAACAAAACATGATGGTGATGATGTCCTCAGAGATATTGGCACGCACCCACAAGGGGGGATTGGCCAGGGTTAAATCGGTTGTTCCACTAGCTAGGTTCCACGTTCTGCTTGGAACGCACGTGGAGCACGGCCACGCGGTTCTATAAACCTTGAAGTCGGCCGCCTAGATTCACGCACGTCACCGCCGTACTGCAGCGCTGGCATCGAGAACCCGGCCTGTAGCAGTGGAACGCGGTAAATTCAAATCGCTTTGAGCAAACCCTTGGTGTGTTTACCTTGAGATGAGCGTGACGGTACAGGTACAGCATGAGAGGTGAGCGCGAAAGCAAACGAGGGCATTTCCTTGGAAATGTCTACAAAGAGTATCGTATTTTGACGACATTTGCAACTAAAGTAGCAGGTACGCGGCCAGTTTTTAGATGCAAGGCATCTCTTACACTGGGCCTGTCCTTCCATCCGGCGTGCATGCATCGGCAACCCTCCTTCTTTCCCCTCACCTGCCAGCTGCGTTAGCGCGTTCTCCTCGCCATGCCAGCTGTGCGTCAGCGCGCCGTTAGCGTGCGTATGCTACACTCTCTCTCGTTCTCCTCGCCATGCTAGATGTGCTTTAGCGCGCATGCGCGTCTCTCTCTCATCACTCGCTCTCTCGCAGAGCGGCTATATAACCGCGGTATCTGCGGCGCGCTTCTCAGTCGCTCTCCCTGCTACTGCTCCGACTGCTGCTCCACCTGCTGCTCCGATGAGTTGAAATGGACACTAACATTCGCTCTTTACGTAATTGGAAATCTACGTGTGATTGAGCATCATTTAAGGGTCGCTACACTTCAACCCCATCTGGGTAACCGACATAACGGAAACGCGAATTGAACCCCGTGAGATGCCTTGCATCACCCAAGGGTTCCCCTCGCGGGAAGGTGGAGAGAATGTTTTTTTTAGTTTGTGTTGTCGACCGAAAATAACCACGTTTATTACCCAACACTAACGAGCGTTTCTGTGCGCGCGAAAAACAGGGAATGGCTTGCCAATACAAGGGGCAAAAACAGAATAATGACTATTCTACCAGGGTATTTGTGCAAATAAAGCAGCTAAGAACAAAAAAATCAACCGTCCCCAGTTACTTCACTCAAAATGTGAAAGTAGATAATCTGCTGACACATGTGCCGCAAAATGTTCTTCCCTGCCTCTCCTCCCACTCTTCAGCAGATGATCTGTAAATTCCGACGATGCGCAAGTTGGGTACAGAGGTGAATTGTCCCGACCTATATTGAATGCACATCTTCGGCTAAACACAGAGTTCAGGCGTGGGCGATGTAGTATTTTAGAGACAACTAGATGAGAACACGTTAAAAATAGAATTCACAGTACGGGTCAATACCGAAGAGGTTGATGACAGCGGTGAGGGTCCAGCCACTCCAACAATCATGCAGTCCATCCACTTGCAAAGATAGGGACTTTGGTATAGCCCTAGTGAAAGGATGCTGGGCCATTTAGAGGAGCAAGTTGCTTGTGCTGGTGGTTGTGCCGGATCGCATGTCTCCTCGTCTTCCCGAGTCACCGGGCACCCACTGATGACGATGTGATGACCCTGGTGCACTGTCGTTGAGTGATCTTTGCTTGTTTCGCTTTCAAGCTAACTGCGCTTGTTCCACAGCATTAGGATGGCTTATAAGGCGCCACGCGAGGCTAAGTACATCACCCATTTCTGTAGAGAACCGTAAACCCCAGCCTTAAAGATGCGAACACGAGAGAGAGCAGACAACACACACGCTGGGACTAGGAACAGTGTAATGAATAAAATTCCGAAGGAAAAGCAAGGTCAGGGCATGCGCCGTAAAAACTAAAGAAAGATCAGCTGATGACGCATTTAAAAATCGGCTTTTTTTCAAATATTCAGATTCTTTACGTGATACTGGTAGTGAGGGAACACTCGCGCACTTATACTATGATTACGCATTTGGTAAGCTTCGATAAGCTCCCGCACGCACTTTGTGGTTCCCCTGCCAATTATGTGTGTTTTGTCAAACAGGGGGGTGCAACCACTACTTCGGCAATGGGCAGGCAAATTTGCCCCTCCGCCTGACGTTACCGAAGTTTCATGTTCTTTTAAATAAACGCTCAGACAGCGTCCCATGTGCCCAATATACACTCTATCGTACTTCAGCGGAATGCGGTAGATAACATTTGTCGTGCACTTCGGGAATTTTGTGGCATGGCGGGTTGTGCACATGTCCTTTGGTTTGCGGTTTTCAATTTTGTGACAAAGGCTTGCCAGCTTACACGGTGCCGAAAATGCTGCGTGTACCCCACGTCTGCCGGCCACTTTTTTGATAATGTGCGAGATCTTGTGAATGTACGGGATTACTTCCACATTCTTATGGTCCTCAAAAGCACGTGCCTGTAGCCTCCCGCTAATTTCTTTCTCATTTTGTTTAACTTTGTTTCGGCTACCGCCTTTAACACAGCATTAGGGAAACCAGCCACTTTTAAAAGCTGAACTTGTTCGCCAAAACTTTGTTCCATGCAATGATGACAGTTTTTCCTAAGGGCGTTGCTAAAACACAGTGATGCTATGCCACGCTTGAATAACTTCCAAGGAAAAGGGTTTAAATGGGCAGCTCAATTCAAGAGTTTTGTTGTCTAAATTGGGTTCAAATAAGTAGTTTAAACTAGTAAAACTGCCACAACGAGGCCTTGGGGGTGATAAGCGTTTAGAAAATGCAAGCTGTATTGTTCTTATCGCGAACGAAGGTTCAATAAAATTCTTTCCCGGTACCTTGCTCTGCTTAGCCTGTAATTGAAAACCCTCTTGGCCAGCCTCACGTGTTTTCCGCGGTAGGGAAGCATGAAATCTGGCCTCAGCTGGAATGCTTCATCCCCGAGAAACAAGTGAGGCACAACCTTAAGGCTTCTTGGGAGACGGGCTGGCACAGGGAAGACCAGGGCTTGGTCTTGCAACTGCCTTCCAAATGAAGTCGCGTTCAGTACTCCCCCGTCACTGTGCCGACCTCGGGCACCGACGTCTACCATTGTGAACCGGTAGCTGGCGTCAGCAATCGCCATCAGCACAATCGAAAATGTGCCCTGGAATACATGAAATATTATTCGCATGAGAAAAGGCACACACCAGGTTCTTGCGGCAGCAGCACCGCAAATAAATTGTACCCTATAATTGTAGTACTTGCTCCCACATTTCGGGTGCGCCTTGATTTGAACATGTTTGCCGTCCTACTGCACCGAGGCGATTTGGAAAATTCCAACGTGTGCTGAACTTTTTTCCAGCAACATTTTGCCTTTTGAGAAGCCCTGGCACCTAGGTTGAACCAAGAACATGCACTTTTCACGAGTTACTTCTCTTGTCATGGCGTCAGACAAACTTAAGTATCTTTACTGCTGGTAAGTGCACTTAATACAGTGTACACGTATCATTTGTTCCACAAAAATAACATAAACAAAATTAGCCCAGCAATACTCACGCGTAGGTACAGCGGCTGCAAGCGCTGCTAGAGCACTCGACACGTTTCGTGCACAACGCGCCTACATGTCGATAGTGCAATGCGAAAACTCCATGCAAGCTGCTTAAGGGAACTTCCAGAGGAGTGGTACCTGCGCACAACGAAAGTATTTGATGAGGTGAAAAAGTATGGGAAGGTGTTATTCATGCTGCAGTCAATGCTGTACCTGGGGGTGATGGCCAGGCTCTTTTCTGCACAAAACGGTTCTCGGCAAAAACATACCTTCACCAAGTCTTTTTTGGCAAGCTGCAGCAGTTCATAGAACTTTGTCGTTGTCATCCGGTAATAAATGAAGAACATGGTGCAGTCCTGCAGCTCATGACTTGGAACTGCAATGATCGGAGTAAAACCAGAACAACGAAGAATGGTTAAATGCGGAATGAAGTGTTAGCAATTTGGAGCTGGCAAACGTACACTGTCATTTTTTTTAAGTTATTCATTGTGTTTTGTTTAGCTTCCAAAAGCTAGTTAACACATCAGATCTATGGCCCTCACCGTATTACAAAGCCTATACGTCACTTTTCTTTAGGACCCGTAGAAAAATTGCCACCAATAACAACCGCAATACTAGGGCAGGATCGGAGGTGGGACGTCGAAGAATGACATAATCTCCCTTTATTGACTAGCGCTTGGGTGTGAATTCTGGTTTGTCGCTGAAGACGGGGATAAAAAACACGCAGCGCGGATGCTCATGCCTTGGGACAGATAAAAGGTTAAAGAAAGACAGTGCTGAATCAAATAATTTACAAGGGTGACGCGCCGCACCAAGTTACGGCGTGCTATTTACATCTACATCTACACTTCATGTCCTACATGGAAATTTTCGGGGACACGAACGGGTACTTAGCGCAGTGGGGTACTCTCCCTCTGTTTTTTGTTGCTGCCATGCTTTGTGCACCATGTATCTGCGCTTCCTTTTCTTCTCTTCCTGTTCGATCAAGTTCAGTAATAGTCATTTCTTCTTCTGAAGAAGGATCCTGCCAAAATACAGCCATGGAGAGCCAAGATCATGAACGAGGTGGACTGCGGGCCCGCGTACAGCCGATGCTCGCTCAGAGTGCCGCGAAGTTCGACGTAGATATTCTCGGATTCGACCACCAGATGTCGTCAGGGTGCCCCCCTCATCTACGGTAAACGACTCGACGTGCACACAATGAAGTGGCGGCGACCTGTGCAGCTGGGAATAAGCGACTTACATAAGCCGCATTCGGCTATTTCACGCGGCCACCCAAACACCCACAGCCCGCATGCCTACCTAATGACCGTAACCATTGAGCGGAGGTAGTGACACAAGCTTCCCGCGTAGCTGGAGCAAACGATGGAATGCAGACTGTAACGTTTGACTGACAAACAAGGCGACGATGAACATTTGGCTGGGCCTTGCCAAGACGAAAGACCCCCGGCCGTTTATTTGCTGCGCTTAAGTAGCCGTGTTCACAGCGGGGAAGGGGGAAAGAAAGCCAGGAAGGAAAGTAAAGCAGACGGAAGGGGGGAGAGGAGGGCGAGGCGATATCGCCTAGGGCGAATGCCGATAGCAGATAGTCCGGTCTGTTACATCTTCTCTTCACACATTTTCAAAACACTGATTTGTTTTGCACTCGTTTACTTGATGGAAGGATGGCCCGTAGTGAAGGCGCTTCGGTTCGCTGCGCTGGCGTCCTGACCGGCGCAGTCCAGCCAGTGGGCTTCCTGGAGTCTCTGGTGAAGTGGTGGCGTTAGAATCACCACCTGGATGAGCTGGTTCCGCCTGGTGACTGCCTGGTGGGTTTCCCGGCGTGATGTTGCCTCGATGTCTGTCAGTGTACTCCGTCGAGGGCCTCGCGTCGTGGTGCGGGTTACCGTCACCGACGTGGCTGACCTCGCCGTCGAAGTTTTCGTCCGTTCGCAGCAAGTGCTGTCGGTTGCGTCTGAGGAGGCCGTGGTCTTCTGTTCTCACCACGTATGATCGCGGTGCAGTCTCTGTTACCACTTTCGCTCGGCGTGACCAGCTTCCGTGTTTGATCCGGACCACGTTTCCGGCTTCCAAGGGTGGTAGTGGCCTGCCTCGGGAAGATTGACTCTGTTTCAATACGGGGATCCCTCCGTCGACATTGTATTCAGGAAGTGTGGCGTGCAGGCGTCGACCTTGCAGTAGTTCTCCGGGTGATTGACCGCTGTCAAGGGGAGAAGATCGATAAGCCAACAGACCCAGCCATACATCACCACGAGACTCGTGGGTTTTCTTTAGAATACGCTTCACGATCTGCACCCCCTTTTCAGCTAAGCCATTTGACCGTGGGAACTCGGGACTTGACGTGATATGCTCGAAGTCATACCGGTGTACGAACGACGCGAACTCTCGCGATGCAAATTGAGGCCCGTTGTCGGTGCAAACTTGACTAGGAATGCCGTATCTAGAGAAGATAGCAGATATCTTGTCGATTACTTCCACCGCCGTGGTACCTCTTAGCTTCTCGACGTCTGGAAAGTTAGAATGGGCATCAAACACAACAACGTAGTGATCTCCAGCGAATGTGAATAGGTCTATTCCTACGCGATGCCACGGTCGGTCGGGCGTTGGCTGTAGCAGGAGGGGTTCACTCGGTTGGCTGTATGCGTACTTTCGACATACGCTGCAAGTTCGCGCTCGTTGTTCAATGTCACTGCTCATTCCCGGCCAGAAAACCAATCTACGAGCTCTAGCCTTACACTTGTTCATACCCAAGTGGCCTTCGTGAATTCGCTCAAGAATTTCCGCACGCATCGATTTAGGCACAACCACTTTGCAACCCTTGAGCATCACTCCATTGACCACTGATAGCTCTTCCGCACACGGCTTCAGTACGCCGTCTATTGCCATGCCATCTTCCATTTGCTTCATAGTGCGGCTGAGAAGCGGATCTTCAAGGGTTTCCTTTTGTAGTCGCAACATAGTCGCTTTGCTTATGATGCTGGAGACTACTTGCGTTGTGTGAACGTCCACGTCCTCAACTTGGTCGTTTCCGCCAGTTGGTAGTGCGGCCCGGGACAGCATGTCTGCGAGTAACAGGTCCTTCCCAGGTACAAACTGCAATAAAAAATCAAATTTCATCAGACGGATGAAAAACCGTTGCAGTCTGGGTGGCATATCTCCAATGTTCTTTTGGGCAATCGCAATTAATGGCCGGTGATCAGTTTCAACCGTAATCTTTCGTCCATATACGAACTGATGAAATTTTTCACAAGCGAAAACGATTGCAAGTGTTTCCTTTTCTATCTGGGCGTATCGTTCTTCACTCGGCGTCAGCGCCCTTGAAGCGTAGGTCACTGGGCGCCAGTCATCCCCGTGTCTTTGCAATAAGGCAGCACCGATTCCCGTTCCCGAGGCGTCCGCAGTTATCTTTGTGTTTCTTTTTTCATCAAAAAGCGCCAGCAACGGAGGATTTGTAAGCGCTGCGCAGATCTGGTCCCATTCTCGCTCATGGGCTGTTGTCCACTCAAACACCGAGGCTTCTTTCACTAGGCTTCGAAGCAACGCTGTTTTGTCGCTCAATGCTGGCAGGTATTTCCGAAAGTAGTTCACGACACCGAGCAGTCTACGCACACCCTGTTTATCTTTTGGAACTGGCATGGCACGGACGCTTTCGATTAAATCGGGACTAGGACGAATTCCGTCTCTTCCTATAACATCGCCAAGGAATGTAACTTGTGTGGTGCAGAACACACACTTAGCTGGATTACATGTTAGCCCTTCCTCCTGTGCCCGTCTTAGCACCGCAGTGACGCGTTCGTCATGTTCTTCCTTTGAGTCGCCCCATATTAAAACGTCGTCTACGTAGACGCGCACTCCCGGCAGCCCTTCGAACATCTCTGTTAACGTCTTTTGGAACACCTCGCTGGCCGAGGAAATTCCGAAAGGAAGACGTAAAAAACGGTACCGCCCAAATGGTGTCGCAAAAGTGCATATTCGTGACGTCGCCTCGTCTAAAGGAATCTGATGAAAGCCGGCATTGGCGTCGAGCCGGGAGAAGTATTTTGCTCCTGCCAGCTCGCTCTCTATGTCCTCTCGAGAAGGCATAGGATAGTGCTCCCGCTTGATGCTCCTGTTCACTGCTCTCGGGTCCATGCAAATGCGAAGCGTGCCATCCTTTTTGTGCACAACAACCAGGGGGCTTACCCAATCGGTTGGTTCATCCACCTTGACGATGATTGAGGCCTTTTCCATTCTTTGAAGTTCTTGTCGCAGGCGCCCTTTCAACGCTATGGGTACTCTGCGGGCAGGCTGGACGACTGGAACGGCATCCTCTCGTAGCACCATTTTGTAGGGTCGCTTGACGCAGCCTGTCCCGCTGAAGAGGTCAGGAAATGCAAGCTGGAATTGTGCTCGCTCATCGCCTACATTCACAGCGTCCGTCGTCACCGGTATCAGACCAAACTGTTGGCACGCCTGTAAGCCAAGGATGGCTTGGCGCCCCTTTTTCACGATAAAGAACGAGACGGAATGCTGCGCTCCACTGATCTCGAGATCTTCGGTCGCCACGCCAACGTGCATGATTGCGCTGCCGTTGTATGCGGTGAGGACGGCTGCGCTCTTTCGCGGAGTGCTTGCGTTGGCGATTCGGTTGAACAGAGTTAGGGGCAGCAAATTTGCCTGAGACCCGGTGTCTACCTTGAATTGTATCTCCTGACCGGCTATTTTGCCGCGAACCATCCAATCCGCTCCTATGGCTCCGGTGACGCCGCAAACGCTGATGCCCAAGATGTCAAAGTTTTCGTCGCTTTCTTCCGACTTGTGCACCTCGTTTATCCTGCGAGCATTGTTGCAGCATGCAGCGAAGTGATTTCGTTTCTTGCATGCATAACACGTTTTTCCGTATGCCGGGCACCGCTCGGGGGCATGTACCTTGTTACAATTTCGACACCGAGTCCCATTCGCAAACTTCATGCGGTTTGTCCGGCGTGTGAAGTCAACGTGCAGGCTTTCCTTTGACCATGCTGCGCTCTGAAGGGCAGAAATCTCAGCGGCTTTGCAAATTTCTTCTGCTTTCTGCAAGTTTAAGTCTTTGTCACTTAGCAACTTTTCTCGAAGTTTTGCATTATTTGTCCCAAAAACCACTTGGTCCCTGATCATAGACTCTTCAAGTGAGCCAAAGTTGCACAGCTTTGCTTGCTTTTTTAAGTCCCGTAGGAACCGCTCAAAAGGCTCGGCCTCTTCCTGTGTTCGCAGTCGAAAAATGTGCCTTTCGTAGACTTCATTACCCTGGTCGACACAATAGTCTTCAAACTTCCGCACTAACGTGTCATAATCTTCTCTGCTCTCACCTGCGGCAAACGAGAAGTTGTTGTAGACATCGAGCGCCTCGTCCCCCGCGGTGCTCAGAAGAATCGCTGCTTTTACGGCCGATGGGCGGGGATTCTCCGGTTCCGTAGCGGTGATGAACAGCTGCAGCTTCTGCTTGAATAGCAGCCAGTTTTTCCTGATGTTGCCGGAGAGTTGCAGCGCTTCCGGGGGCTTGACGACGTCCATCTCGAACGTCAGTACCACTTCTTACACCATGTAACGTTTGACTGACAAACAAGGCGACGATGAACATTTGGCTGGGCCTTGCCAAGACGAAAGACCCCCGGCCGTTTATTTGCTGCGCTTAAGTAGCCGTGTTCACAGCGGGGAAGGGGGACAGAAAGCCAGGAAGGAAAGTAAAGCAGACGGAAGGGGGGAGAAGAAGGGCGAGGCGATATCGCCTAGGGCGAATGCCGATAGCAGATAGTCCGGTCGTGGTCCGGTCCTCCGTGGTCCGGTCTGTTACACAGACGATTTTCGCCCAGTGTAGCCAGACCATATTCAGATCACCGCTTTCTTTCAACTGCGGCGGCACAACGGTATCGGCAACACAACAACCAGAATAGAAAGTATTTTTGAACAATAATTGTGCGCTTTCTTGGAGTGTTCTATAATTGTACAAAAAGTTGTAGTGGTATCGAGAGCTTTTTGCTTTTGACGCGCGTCATTTCGCTTCGTTTACCTCATCTATCCACACTGACAGCGACCCAGCGGCGAGGCAGCGGCGGGCGCCGTGTCTTCCGTGTCATGGAGCAAACTTCGCCGTGAACGTTCGCTCCATGTGTTCAGGCATTTACGAGTGCAGCGGTGAGAGCTAAACCGTGGAGTTAGGCGGAAGCGTACGGCCACCAAAGGGCAGTCCGTCGCAGCAAAGACCGTCACTATGAGCGGACAAGCCAGCACATGCAGTGACTGCGTCCGGCGCGGCATGAAGCAACGTAATCGGACGCTTACGTCATATGTGCCGCTTTATTTTCTGCTCAGCCGCTGCGAAGCGTTGTTGACAGTTGTCCAGTTTCTATATTACTTATGTACTTCCTTTTGAATGGATGGATGGATGGATGAAAATGACTTTATTGAATAAATCCTGCAGTAGGTAAAGCCCGGATGACGGGCCTGCCTCATCGTGGCCGTGCGTTGCATCCTCTTGGGCAGCCTTACTCGACAGGGACCCCTTTGCGCAGTCCGTGCCTTTCGAGTGCCTTGAGAACCTGCTAGATGGCCCACTTTTGATCCGACTTGTTGTTTGAGGCGATGGAAATTTGGAGGTCTGCAGGGTATTCTGTGAAGCTGACGCCGTCTTGTAAGGCTGCACAGTACAATAGGATGTGCCAGCGACTGGCCGTACCTTGTTCACAGATGTCGCACTGTGCGCTGGGATAATTGTCGGGGTACATAGGATGGAGGAGCGCCGGTGTGAGCACCGATGCAGTTTGGAGGCGTCGTAGGTGTACTGCTTCTTCCCTGCTTAGAGATTTCTGGTGTAAGTAGCGTAGGTACTTTTTTTTCCTTTTGGATGTGTGTTTGGCATTTTTCTGTTGTTCCGGAATAAACCGGAGGCTTATTTTTCCTGTGTGATGGCAATGACTCAAGATGGGGTGAGGCTCATGATCGCGTCACACTTGAAGGAGGTTCGTTAACTTAAGGTACTGAACCAGTAAAATAATATCAGGACCAGTGCTCCGGTGACCTTTTGAATCGCATTTTGTTTGGGCACCGTGACTAAGACCCTTTGGTGGTGATATTTACATGGAAGCAAATGCGCTTCAACAAAGAGATATGGAGAGTAGGCCGGCAAGGTCAAGGTCGTATTCCCTTTATCTCCCCACGTGCTCCGTCGTACCACCTGTTTACAATTTCCGGTGTTCATGAGAACTGAAGGGGACGAATTAGTGACGTCGCTGGGTGCCTCCGGAGCATACAAACTACGCCCCTTTTTTCACCCCTTTCCTTGTGGAGAGGGGACAAGGGGAGGAGGAAAACGTTGGTAGGGAGGGGCAACCTGGGGATCAGTCTAGTCTGCGCTGCGCCTGGATTCGGTCGTCTTTCTCAAACGGTTGGGTATCTGTCTGTGCCGTTGCTTTCATCATGCAGGTAAATGTTGACGCTATTCTCTCTTCCGCCAGGCAGAAGGTAGAGGACCTGGATGACAGCCCTCGTGACCTGGGAATACGGCGGCGCCTGCTGCTTGAGAACCTGCTTCGGGAATGGAGCGGGGCAGGGAGTTCCGACAGCGAGGACGAGTCCAGCGGGAGCGGTAGCAGTAGCGAGGACGAGTCCAGCGGGAGTGGTAGCAGCTGCGAGGACGACTCCGACGGCGAGGATGATGTGACTGCGGTGCCTCTCAAGCAGACTTCAAGCCGGAAGCGGCCGGGGGATATTGCAGAGGTTGCAAGCCAGCCCAAGAGATGCCGCCTGCAGTGCCCCTCGGACTCAGATGCCGCGGCCGAAGATGATCGTGACAAGCAGGAAAATTCTTCGAGTGAAGACAAGGAAGATGATAGCTACCCCGTTGTCGGAGCTCCATTTCCTACTTCCGCTGACGAATACGGGCTGCCCATTGAGGAACCTGTGATAGACCCTGATCTTTCGTTCCTCGATTAGAATATTGTTTCCTATAGATGGTCATTTTGGCTGCGTATTTTGACCTTGTTGTGAGGAGTATGTCGGTGTTTTTAGGCGTGTAGCACATGTGTAACACAAAGCGCTCTAAACAATGTTATGCAGAGTTGTTTGGAAATTAACGCCGGTACTTTGCTCCCCATTCCCTCTGGTATTCCTACCACGGCGTAGTTATCCCTTTTCTTTTTTGTGACAAAACGATTCTGAGATTCCTACAATGTATGTACAGAAAAGTGCATGTCTTGTGGACGTAAGAAATTTAACTGTTATGGAAGTGCACATGTGAATACTTGGTTGCAAAAAAGGTTATACAACCAGAAGATCAATAAAACTAAATTTAATTACAAAATAGATCATTTTTACGTAGCCACCGACCTGACACCACACAGGCGTAAAAAACTTCCGGAGAAACGAACACAATACACGAAACAAAAAAATCACACATTTTCCGCTATGTATCTGCAGAAAAGTGTGTTATTGGCAAAGTTAACCCATTCATTGACGTCAGTATATGTAAATGTGATTCGTTGACAAAATTGATGTACAAGTGGAAACTAACAGCAAACTGTCCGATAGGGTGCCGCAAACAACTAAGATAGCATGAAAAAACGGAGAAACAAAAACTTGTGAGGAAGCAAAAATGTGTACATAAAAGTGCCTATCTTGTATATATCAGCGGTAATGCACATAACACGCTGCAAAAAAATGCGGCAAAAAAGTGTGGCATACATTAACCCAACCAAATTGACTGAGTTACATTACCTTTCACTAAAGGTGTGTGATTGAATTAATACCGCGGTTCGTTGAGTTGTGAAGGCATGTGAGTGAGCCGGTAGGTGTATTTCAATGACATCAAGAATTAGTAATTCGTTAATGAACCTGTGGTACCAGCAGCCAATGTAGACGTTAGGGCTGCCCTTACGTGCGCTCGCTCCCAATGGGAATTTCGACGCGAGCTTTCTGGCCGCACTCAGCAAATGGGAAATTTAATAGGAGGTTGTGCCAAGTGAATGCGGGGCACCTGCTTTTTCTTTAAGTCAGCCAAGTATTGCGTTGTTCATGCTCACATATTAAAAACAAGGCGCCCTTTCATTAAAAGTAGCAAGCTCGAATTAGAAAGCAACATGAAAGTACTGCGCAGAAATTTCGCATTAGTGTGCACGATTCAGACGTACCGTATCGGCCGGATAATCACTGAATTTTCGGACGGCGCCCCAAACGTAATACACGCGAAATATTCGCTCAGTGCGTACTAAGGCGGGCAATCTCATCCTAATGTCCCGGCTCCGCAGACAGCGCTAGTCCCGTGTGAAAGTACGGGCGATGTGAAGGATGAAGGGAAAAATGGACAATAGTGTGGTTGATTTGGCCGAGGATACTTACATGCTACTTGTCTTGAACTCGGTGCTATCAGCAGGCGTCGCCTGTGCAGCCCGGAGAAGGCTGCTGGAATGCGCGGCCGGGCTGGAGGAGCAGCGGGCGCGCACTTTCGTACGATCTGCGTTTCGGGTAAGTTCCCACATTTTACCGCCGCTAGTTCATGGCGCTGCGGCCCAACCCTCGCCAGTTGATCTTGATTGATTGTGGGGTTTAACGCGCCGACGCAACGCAGGCGATGAGGCGCGCCGTAGTGGAGGGCTCCGGATTAATTTTGACCACCTGGGGATCTTTATCGTGCGCCGAAATCTCGTACACACGGGCGTTTTTGCTTTTCGCCTCCATCAGAAAAGCGGCCGCCGCGGCCGGGAATCGAACCCGCGACCTCGTGCCCAACAGCGCAACGCCTTAGCCACTGAGCCACCGCGGCGGGTTCGCCAGTTGATCTACATCACGGGCGGGGAAGAGGAGCGGCGCGCGGGCTTTGGCCGCTGCCCTAGCCCTGCCGTTGCAACTGGTGATACCTGTTCGTGTTAATTTACATGGGTGTCCTTAAAATAGGCGATTCCTTCCCTCTTCTCAATTTTCGGTTTAATAGGGTAAGACAGCATAACATTATCACCCAGAAGCGCCGAATAAAACATTTCAAAAAACCATTTTAACGCGGGTCAAACGATTAAAAAAATGCGACGCCTTCATATCTTCTCAGCGACTGTATTATATAAAAATGCTGAAATAGGCAATAAACACGGCATTTTCTTTGACTTAAATATCAATTCTTATATTACCTTTCGGATGATGGCTTGGGTTGCAAACGCACAGGATCGACCAGTGACGCGAATGATTTCCCTTCGAGGGAGATATGATTATCGTTAAGCTTTTATTGTTTCTGCTGCTCACGATCCGTCGGGCTGAGCCTAGCCGCGGAGCGCACTGTCAAAAACATACAACTAAAACTCTTAATCATGCACCTTAAGCACACAATGAGTCTTCTTTTCGGTGAGACGTAGCAGCGAAGGTATTCATTGGAACCGGTGATGCTCCGGGGCATATCCGGAACGCGCGGCAAGCGTCATCAGCTAACTCGGCCAGAGGCGATGCGAGTTGCAAGAAAAAAAAATTCCCGCGCCTTCCCGCGAGGGGAACACGAGTAAATGCAGAGCATTGGGGCCTCAGTACTGATTGAAGGCAGTGTTGCTTCCATCGCTTCTTCCGTGATGCTGGAGTAGCAGACACGAGTAAACGTGGGCACGAGCGTCAACCAAGGAAGGAAGGAGCAACGCAGTGACTGAAACACGAGCGACCGCTAGCCGCTATATTTGCAGCGCGCGCAGTAGAAAGAGAGCAGTACGGGGGGAGAGCGCGCATGCGCAAGCAGCGCGCACCCTTCCACGCCCCACCGCGCTGCTATCACGCACCTGCTACGCCGAGACCGCGACGGAGCGAACGGGCTGACTACGACGCATGCGCGCGCCAGCTGCTGTTAAGAGAGAGGAGGGAAGGAGAGGCGCACCTGCTGCGGAGGCGAAACTGTTGACACCGCCCGACGCAGGAACAGGCGAGGCTAAGAAATTCTCTGCATTTAAAAGGAGGGTTGAGGGGGTAGAGGGTTGTTATGAAGCGCCTTCACTCTGTCAAGAATCTGCTGTATCGTTTCCTTCTTGGGTGCGCCGGCCGTATGAAAGTGCTCGCTTGCCGCTCCTCCAGTCTGACCGTGTGGAGTGTTACAGGAGGCGTTCGACACCTAAACAGGGCGCGCTGCTCCGCCTTGGCGGCGCGAGCATCGGCCGCGCCGGCGTTAAGGTGGCAAGCTAGGCACCTTGCCGGTGTCCAGCAGTGGGAGAGCTCCGCCGCAGCAGTCTGCTGGACCGGCGTTCGGTATGGCGAACAGTGTAATCAGACTGACTGTATGCCGCCGTATAGACTGTTCCAGTTTTTAAAGACGATAGTCTTTCTTGGGCTACCTCAACCCAAAATTTTGGTCTGTCTGTCCATCTGTCTGTCTGTGACTCGATTCAGCCACCCGGCCAAAGTAAAATGCTTACTGCGCAATAGTCTTATATACGCATAGCCAAATGTACATGTCTAAGCCCGGTTTTACCCAGGCGCCACAGAAAGTGTGTCCGAAGACGGGACCGTCTATGGCGGCTTTCTGCCATGTCCGACCAGCATCCAGGTTCTGGCAGCCGCTGATCATACGACGAGCCGCCAACATTCGGCAACCAGCGCTTCGGTATTTCTCCGGCCGCCCGTTTTTAGACGCACAACGGGAGCTGCCCGGCTGCCAGATATTCAGTTGCCTTTCGGCTGGCGATCTTGAGAAAGAAATCGGCCGGAGTACGGCTTTAGGGCATCCATGTTCCCTTCGGGAAGCGGTGTTCAGCCGATGCACGGCAAGCGACCGGCCACAGGATATCCGTATTCTTGGGGAAGTTGGTGTTCAAAAGGAGACCGGCCGTAGCGCGGCTGCCGCGCATCCACTCTTTCAGCGGTGAACCGCGCATGTCCGGCGGCAGAATATTCGTTTTCTTCAGGCAGCCGGTGTCATAAACGAGACCGGCCGACTTACGGCCTCCGAATGTACGTTTATCAGTTTGTTAGCGGTCCTCGGCCGAATTACGGCAAGCGAACGGCCGCAGAATTTTCGGCAACCGGTGTTCAAGAGGTGACCGGCCTTCGTAAGGTATCAGGTTATACGTCATTATGCGAACAACGGCGCGCGTCTGGGCGCCGAGAATTCAAGCACAGACGTGCTTGGAAGAAGACCCGGCGTTGTAGGACCGGTTTTTCCCTGGGTGAAAAAAGAGACGTTAGGGAGTCGAATAGCGTAGCGCAGACACGTTTTTCATCCACTCGGTGTTTCTACGTTTTAAAAAAAAACGAACTCCGTTTGTCAAACAGTAATGAGTGTTCTAAGTGAAGGGCTAAAGTGCAAGGACTCACTGGACATTACCGGGGAAACGTTTAGGCCATCGAAATGTCATTTATTGCCACAAGAAGACTGTGCCACACCGACGGGTGAGCTAAGCCTCGCCAGTCATAGCCGCTACAACGCCTCGTCTGTCGGCTTCGCCGACGCATCAGCTCGAGGCTATTCGCCCCCTAAAGAAATGGAGACCATTGGAGACATCGACACGGCAGCGATTTCCGACCCGAGATGGCGGTGGTTCACCAAAATAAGTGGCCTTGAAGGGTGTCGAACAAGCGGCCACCACGCAGGAGCTCAACCAGCGCCATGTCAAGGATTCCCCACCAAAGAAAGGCAAGGGTGCGCAAAAGCGCAAGTTTCCAGCTATTCTTCTCGCAATATTACTGCGAAAAACAATGTGGACTATATTGCTTGTGATAAACGTAGTTAGAGGATAAGCTCGTGCATTGGTAGGCTCATCTTCGTGCCCTCCACTATGTTACTTCATGGAATTTTATGACTGCCTATTTAGAAACAAGTGTTATTTTGAATTTGCCATCACAACAGAGCCTTGTGAATGACGAAGCCGGGATGTTAATTTAGTTGCAGTGTTTAAAATTGAGATTAGCTTCACTTGAGATATGACTCATTTGGTTAAACATAATCGCCAGGATCCTAGCAAACATGGATTTTGTCGGGTTTCTCTTGCTCAAAGCAGCTTGTTGAGTTCTCACAGGATTTGACTATAGCAATAGATAAGCTTAAAGTAGCTGAGTATTTTCTTGTGCGGCAAAAAGCATTTGACGGTGTTTCATATCCCCTTCTTCTTAGTACATTGCGGGCAATAAACGGAATGAATCGGTTGTTACATGGATAGCAAAGTATTTCTCTCTAAGACAGCAGCTGGTCCCTCTCAATGGCTGTTCGTCCGGATATGTTACCGCGACCTCAGGAATTCCCCAAGGCTCAGTTGCGGCCCTCTTTTGTTTGTGTGGCCTCAAATCGTTGTTAAAAATGTTCGCGAATGACTGTAATTTACAAAACTATAGCGAATGAACGTGATTCAAAATACTTGCAGCATGATTCAAATTAATAACATCCTGGTGTGCTCATTCAGAAAAGTGGTTGAATCTTAAAAAGTGTGTTAACGTCAACTTTACAAGAAAACCTTCATTCCAATTGAATGCGTATACAGTAAATTACAGTGCTTTAAGAACGGCCGGGGAATATAAATAACGAGGAGTTTATTCAACGAGTTGTGAGAGAAATAGGCACGTTCACAACATAAAAGTTATGGCTGCACTTGTTTTTGGCTTTCCGAGATAAAATTTCACCGAACCTCCACCTAACTTAAAGAAATACCGTATTTCACTTATGTGCGCTCAATGAAGGAGAACGCATGTGCTTTCTGGGATCCCTACAGCAAAGAGCTGGTTGATACGCTCGAAAACATACAGAATAGGGCAGTGCGATTCGTATTAGGTATTGGCACTGTCAACATAGGATGAGGGAAAGAAAAAGTAAACTTAAATGGTAAGACGGGAAAGATCATAGACGAAACCTGAGGTTGAAATTTTTTCGTAATATCTATCCTTCGAAAACTGGAATAGAAGGGAAGAAGTATATCCAAGCGCCATTCTACATATCCCAAGGTGGGATCGCTAGCTTGAAGCAAATTATGAACTTTCCTTTAAGGGGACGCCTTGCACGATTCATTTTATTTTAGATCAAGATGAGAGTGTAATAATCTTCCCCCTATGATATTATTCACTGTTTATAATGAAGATTTTTACCGCGCTTTGTTGAATGGTTTTGTTATTGGTCTGACATTTGATGCTTAGTGTTATGTATCTCTCTGCTGTAATGCGAGCAGGTATCGAATAAATAAATAACAGAACAAATAAATAAATAAACAAATAACTGAATAAATAATAATTAAATAAATAAATAAATAAATAATTAACTTGCGGAGCCGCAAGTTCGCCTCCGACGGGTTGAGAACCCTACGCATTCAAAACTTGACGAATGAAATATTTATTGATTTATTCGTTGCAGTATTCAAGGTTTGCTGTATGATTACTACAATTGCTAAGTTATTTGTTTGAAAGAAAATATGAAAATCTTGTCTTACACCTTTCCTTGTGTGAACACAGAGGGATACAACTGCAGCCATCTGAAGAAGGGCGTCTTTCGCAACACGTCTAGAATTTTCTTAACGTTGTACGACTTTAGATGAAAATAAAGTTCTTTTGGACTATTAAAGAGTGTACATGTAACTCGTGAAAACAACATAAAATTATATTGAAACTGAAAGTACTTCTTTGATCTCTCCTAGGATCAGCCCTGTGAAGGATCACCAGGAAAGTTGATCGAGTAGAAAATTTCTTTGCCAGAAAAATGGCCAAATACTGGAAATACTTTTTGTGTGAAGTAAATTATATTGAATGCTGCTGAGTGTTTTGTGGAGTACCGAATCGCTTGTAAAGGCATTCGCACCGGTTTTATATACAAAACAAAAACTGGTGAAGCAGCTGTTGTAAAAATAGTTCATTTAGCCAGAGCATGAAAGTGTTGTCTTAAAAGAAATCGCCTAAGAGCGGCACTTTCATCTTTGTGAAATTCAACCCACTAAAGTATGCGCCTTCCGCCCCAACCCCCCCGCCTCCCCCTCCTCCTTCCTTGTTTATTACAGGTAAGCCGCCCAACAGAAGATATCAGGATCTGGACAATACATCTATTCCAGCTCTGCAAAGAAATGAATATTTGCTGCATTCGACAGTAAAAAAAATTCCCCCGCATTTCCCCGAGGGGGAGAATGTAAAAGTGCGAATGCACGGTGGTCGGCCCGCTTGCGGCGCTTGCGCTCGGCCCCCGCAGCCCACCGCCTCGCCGCCTTCTCTTCCATCTCTTCCATCGGGTTTGTAGTATCACGTGTACACCACTCAGTTATCAAGCCGCTATAACGCCGCTGAGTCGCCAACGCACGCCGCCGACGACGTAGTTTGAATGCGTTAAAGATATAGAGCGCGTTACTGACACCGGTAGCAGCGTCGCGTCCGTGGCTTATTCGGTAGAGCGCCGGGCTGCGGCCCGCGAAGTCCTCGGATCGAAACCTGGCGCCGGATGCTGTTTCTTTTATTGGCGGTGAGCGCGAACACAGGCGGCGCTGCGAAGCGCGCCTCCGTGACGTCGGCTTAGGGATTATAGCATTTGTCGTCTGCTTCTATCGGGCTCGCTCTCCTGGCTGTTTATTTGCGCTCGTTTAACCTTTGATGCTTGTTCGCAGCGGCATATGGGTATCCACAACTTTTTATCATAATAAAAAAATTAAAATCGCCCGCACTAGCTCAGTGCGTGATTTAACGCATAGCTGTTGATACCGCTCCGGAAGGAAACATTGCCGGCGTCGTCCCATTCCTTGCGAAGCCAGTCCTGTGCGGAGCGTGAAGAGCTAGTCGAAGATAGGCGTCAGCTCTGTACTCAATAATCTTTCTAACAAAGGGAACAGTACAGCGAAAATGCAAGACCGAAACAAATTTCAGGCATTAGGGGCTATCGGCTTTGACAGAAGCCATTACGATTCGCGGTAATAGTATGTAAGGTAAGACAGTTGTTGCAACCTTGCCGAACGCTCTAAAAGTATTGTATCACATCAGTTTACCTTGTCATGGCATGAAAGATGCCGATATGCCCCGTAGGGCGCATACATGAAATTTCCCCGCATTTCCCCGAGTGGAAGAATGTGAAAGTGCGAATGCACGAGTTGAATTTGCGCGGTTCGGTAATGTTCGCGAAAGAGAGATCACATACACACACACAACTACAAATAAAGAAAGATGCATTTATTCACAGACACCTATTTGTGTTGTCGTTGTACTTGATTGCTAGAGCGGATCTCAGCTTTGAAATTTCGTGTCAGTACTCCTTTAAGCGGGTGCATTAGCCCTTCTCACGCCCGATTCCTGGCCAATCCCCCACGTGGGTATGTGCCATGCACAGACACCTATTTTTTGTGTTGTCGTTGTACTTGATTGCTAGAGCGGATCTCAGCTTTGAAATTTCGTGTCAGTACTCCTTTAAGCGGGTGCATTAGCCCTTCTCACGCCCGATTCCTGGCCAATTCCCCACGTGGGTATGTGCCATGTCAGCGGCCAGGCAGCGCGCGCCCATCTCCCCCCGTTGCCAAGGAAGACGAGGAGATTTCTGGCCAATCCCCCACGTGAGTATGTTCCATGTCAGCGGCCAGGCAGCGCGCGCCCATCTCCCCCCGTTGCTGCCGTTGCCAAGGAAGACGAAAAGCGCGCGCACCCGCAGCTGTTGCTATGTGGACGGACGGCGGTCGCCGGAATTCAGGGTCGCTTATAAAGTGCATTGGCACTTAAAAATTTAGATTGAGCTCCAAATAACATGCTGTGTGTATAGGCGCGTGCTGGTTTTATACCAGGCTTTCAGCCAGTATGGGGGCCTATTGAGCAAAATGAGCGTCGTGTACGTTAAAAATACAGTAACAGTAGGCTTGTTCAGACTTGGAGGTATATTTCTGTACATTTCCCATGGCCATATCATCTCAATATTCAGATTTGCGTTATAGTAAAGCTACACTCAAGAGGAGGAGGAGGAGGAGCAGAAAACTTTATTTCACAGTAAAATCGGCGGGCTCCTCAGTCCAGGACAAGAGAGTAAATGTTTTTCTTCAATTCCTAACACGCCATCCCGATTAGGCCAGGATTTGTTCTTTGCGCCTGAAGCGGTTTGAAAACCATAAAGAGCTGCTTGGACATATTCATCGGTTTGGATTCTTGTTATACTGAAAACGGGCACGTACACGATTTATAGCGTTCGTTACAGAGTATATCAAGCATTCAATTCCGTAATAATTTCCTAACTGTTCGTGTTGAGGTGCAGTACGATAACGATGGTTACGATAGAAATTCGGGTCACAAAAGCCGCCTTCGAGCATTGTGGACAACGTTGTCAGCATCGTTTCGCTGGGGCGTAGCACAAACCTCCTCACTGCATCTGAATAAACAACGCACGCTGCGGATATGAACCTTCTAGCACGCAGCCATAACGGAAGAGAAGGTCCGCACGTACTTTGTGGGTCTCCCAAACAATTAATAAGGCGTTTGTGAAGCTGCAGAACGATTAATGCATTGGGCAGAGAAAAAAAAACATTCGTCTGATACAAGTGAACAATGAGAGAAACAGACGACAGCCGTTTTATTTCCTGCTGTGCGATGCCGTGTAGGGGCTAGCTGCTTGGTGCGTAGCATTAGACTTGAGTCTTCATGAGAGCACTTCGAAAATACTGTAGGGAAGCCTACGCATTTTGAATATTTATCGAGGAGCTCTGAGCACTGGACCTCGCAAATAAGCTAGAAAGGACGAGTTACACACGATCATCTCACCAACGCTCCGAAGGAAGTTGGTATCTCGCTCCTCGTGCGTTGCAGACTTGTGCGGGATACAGCTTGAAATTATTCAGAGGTGTGAGAAGCCGGCAAAACAGCTGAATTACTGGGAATACGCTTTTTAATGTATTAAACCATCTAAGCGGGCGGTTCTAGCACACGCACTGCTGCCCATCACAAGCGGAGACGGCGGCGCGAGTGTAGTAGCGGCGCGGGTGTAGCAGACGACAGCGGCGCGGGTCCCTAAGCTGACGTCAGAGCCAGGGGGCGCCACTCAAACATCTCACCGCCAATAGAGGAGCACTGCGGACGCCGCCGCCGCCGGCGTTGGATGGTTTGGGGTCGCTTATAAAGTGCATTCGCACTTAAAAAGGCACAGCAATTAAAGGAATGACCATTTGTGAGCACTGTTGAATAAATTAATTTTTGCGTAAACTGATGCAAAACCGTCCAGCCAGGCTGCGCTGGAGGCTGGACGGCTCGTGGTTGCGCGGGCTCACTTTGATGCGGGTGCAGTGGACCCAAAATGGTGGGTTTGTGCTGCTGTACAGTGCGATTGAGTCATCTGCTTGCGCTGCATGCAGTGGTCGTCCACCGGCCTCAGTACAGTTAACGTACTGTGGCTGAACTACAATGCCCTTAGCACGGCCGAATTTCCGGCAGCTTTAGTCCGGCTGGAGTCCGACGACAGCATCTCGGCTATCCTCCAGTGGCCGTACTTCGGCCGCACAAGGGTGGCTTTGGGATGGCCGGAGCCCTACGGCTGGAATCTGGCCGTATGAACGTAAGCCGGTCGACTGGACGACGGACACTGGCCGTTGGACAGTGATGGGAGTATGACCGTATACGGCCAAAAGGCCCACATTTGGACACGGGCCCAACATGGTTGCCGGAGAAAGGACGGGCAGAAAATCACCGGCGGCCAAAGTAGACCAGCTTGAGTGAGGCCGAACAGTCCTGTGCTGCCTGGGTATGTTCATATTTGTCAATTTTGTTGAACAAGAACAAGGCATTACGCAAATATAGAACAGGAAATTAGTACACAAGGGATATTTACAGTGTTCCTTTATTAAAAAATTCCTCGGTGCTTGGTTTTTCGATAGCAAATGATATTCTACATCTACTGCAGAAAACCGCCGCCACCTGGCGGCATATGAAAAATCACGCGGCAACAGCAACGAAAGGTTCCACTAGCTAGGTTCCACGTTCTAGCACGTGGAGCACGGCCACGCCGTTCTATAAACCTTGTAGTCGGCCGCCTCCATTCAAGCGCGTCTCCGCCGTACTGCAGCGCTGGCATCGAATAACTTCGCCTGTAGCAGAGGAACGCGGTAAATTCATATCGCTTTCAGCATGCGAATCGAGTGTACAAATCGTACATGTGTCCAGTTAGTGTGAACCGCGTGCAATCCGTAGCAGACGATGCAGCGAACGTCCCTGACGTCACGGAGACCATGACGTCACGGTCCGACGTCACGGAGACCGTGACGTCAGGCAGTCCGCTTGCAGCTCTCCTTCGAACGGCCATTTTCCCGCGCGGCGACCGAATTTGAAAGTGGTTTGCAATAACGTGCTATAATTAATTATATGTTGGTGGCTGACGCCTTTCGGTTCGATTTTCGTAATTACTTGGACCATAGGTATTCTTTACAGCATAAAAACTGAAAGCGAGAAATTTCGTGTCAGTACTCCTTTAAAATATAACAAACAATAACAAGAGTGTTGGTTTTTGTTTGTGCGTAGTAGGGTTCTGCTTACTCTTCATTCAGTGCACTTCACAACTACGAATGAAATCGCGCTCAGCTGATGAGTACTCTACCGGGACACTTTTTTTTTGCTCAAGTTATTGGCAGCGGTGACTAATCTCTTGCTAATAAACAACAGTTCGCCCAGCTAATCAATAAACGTGGCGACTTGCAGTGAGTGATGTAAAACCGCGACGACTCAAAAAAAAAGTTCCCGCAGTAGAGGCACAAAAGTGGTAAAAGTGACACTCGTATTCACGAACCAAATGCTGCCTCATCCTATCAGCCGGTGATGGCTTACGTGATTCCAGACCCTAAAATAATTAGGTAATAAGATGCAATACAGGAAACACACGGAACTTTGCCTACCGGAGACTATGTCTACAGCGATAGTAGACTCTTTGCGATAGGCCGGCGGGAAAATCATAGGCACACAATGATTGATCACGAAAGAAGAACTTGGAAAGTTGTAGTCACCACACAGATTTTTGCTCGCGCACGCATCGGCGGCAGAACAAAGGAACTTGAAAGTTCCCCACAATGTATACTTGAGCACGCCTCGGGACAGGAATGTTCCTTAGACGTCAATTATTTTCAATTCAGAGTAACAATAATTGGTAACCTATATTTCAAAAAAAGCATGCGAAGTTATGCTTCAAGGCCTTCAATTGGAACAGTTTACGCAAACTCTGAAAGAAAGGATTGATTCGGCCGTTAGCCTGCATACACTTTTAAAAAACCATGTTCACACCAAAAAAATGCAGCGAGAAAAAGGTGTTCCAAAACAATACCTCCACGTTTTACCACGCATTGTTTGATTATATCTACGTACAAAAATAATGCTCAACCACGTCATATTTTCGCGGAAACAAATGGAAGGCACCCGCCTTTTTTTAATGTCGCAGGAACAGTCTGATTACCGGGTTGGGGGGGCGGCAAGGAGGGCTACGCGCAGAAAAAAAGCGTTCCTGTACTGTAAGCCGCATCTACTGAGCTCATTACTTGCAGATATAGGCTACGTTATCACAAGCTACCCTCCAGCTCGTGTCTGAGCACCGCCTTTATCTCATCTTGGGCGATACCGCACCACGATGGTTCTAACTTTAAAACTATGGAACCGCAAACATACTCGTGACAAGATGACAAGGTGCGGGAGCGCAGGTTCGATTGAACAGCAAAGTCGGCACTTCTACCTTTTTTTTCCAATTGAGGCTGCAGACAACGCATTCATTGAATGTTTGCCTTCTACTGCATTCTGTGAAAACCGACTTGCACTGAACACCGCGGCACTGCGTCAGATTTTTCCGGGCACTGAAACAATACTTGGCACCAGTTTCGCCGCAGATATGCATTTTGGAGCAAGATGGCGCACGAAAAAATGTTTAGGGCGCAGAATCTGTACGCCACGAATCGCCGGGGTAGTAGGTAATGAGGGGATTAAAAGGATTACGAACAACTGAGCACACAGCCTCCGACAAATGCTGCACTGCCTGGCTGCACTGTCAGCCCAAGAGAAAATATTTGAACTGGTTTCTGGTGGTCTCTGCTGGTTTCTGCTGGTTTCTGCTGGTCCCAGCAGGGCTGCTGCTGGTCCCAGCAAGGCTGCTGCTGGTCCAAGGGGGGCTGCTGTTGGTCCCAGTTGGGTCTCAGTTGGGACCAGCAGGGCTGCTGTTGGGACCAACAGGGCTTCTGTTGGGACAAACGGGGCCTCAGTGGGACCAGCAGGGCTGCTGTTGGGACCAACAGGACTTCTTATGGGACCAATTGGGCCTCAGTAGGACCAGCAGGGCTTCAGTTGGGACCAACTGGGCTTCAGTTGGGACCAGAACAACTTCAGTGGGAATCAACTGGGCTTCAGTGCAGACCAGCAGGGCTGCTGTTGGGACCAACTGGGCTTCAGTTCAGACCAGCAGGGCTGCTGTTGGGACCAACTTTGGGTCCTATGTCGCCGTGGTAAACACCACGCAAGGGGATAACCACCACCATTGTGTTCTCTGTGGCTTCTGCTGCAACTGAGGCTGTCGGTACCCAACTGGTTTTATGTTTAATAGCATGCTGGAACCAGCAAATCATTACCAGAAACCAGCTGAGACCAAATACAGCTCACCATTCTACATATAGCAACACGAATAAGCTGCCTGCTCCCATTTGGGGGTGCCCAATCATTCATTCTAATTAGGGCGGACTTCTGGGCAAGTTGTTATTCCATTGCAAGACCGTTCGAAGCGCAAAACATAAACGAGGGACAATAAGAGGGCACAAGAAACGCGCTATTTCCAACTTAGATTTATTAGGAAAAGAAGGCATATATATACACAGAAATCGTGCACACACAGGTACATTCTTGAGCTAACGCCACACACACCCAAGACACGCATGATAAAATTGGAATACGACAAAACAACGATAAAACAAAATAACAAAAACCAAAAAAACGAAAAAAATTTGTTCGACAGCAGCCTGTGCGACACGCGCATTCAAATTCACATGTCCAGATACGAAAGTCCTTTTTGTGATAGTCAGAGATGGTTTGCTCACGCATGCATCTCCTCCGAGGCGGGCCATTTCAGAAGCTTTGAGAAGTTTCCTTCTCTCTGGTTCTGATGTCTTGCTATTGTTATAGTTTGATGGAAGGCAGGTTTTTATTCTTTACATTTCTTACTATCTCGTCAGTGCGCACTAAGGTGCCCCGTGTTTTCATTCTGTACATTTAATTTGTGTTCCCGCCATCGATCATTTAAACACCGGGATGTCTGGCCCACGTATTTGCCACCACAGGAGAGGGGAATTACATACACCCCATTTTCGGTACACGCAACGAGCTTGTTCTTGTGTTTGACCTTGCACGCCCTTTTCCGCTTCTGTCCTGGAGAAGTTTCTTTACAAAGTTTCGAAAGCTTTTCAGGAGTGGAAAAAACTACCTTCACATTGCTGCGGGCACCGATCGGCTTGAGCCTATGGGAAAGGTGGTGTATGTACGGGAAAACTGCGGTATTCCCCGTTGGCCTGGTCCCTCACGTTAACCTTGGGCTGTTCGTTTCTGAGGGAACGTTTGACGCCTCCCAGAAGCTTTTTTGCCACAGAGGTAACAAGCGCCAGTGGGTGTCCCGCCTTGCCTAGCCGATTCACTTGCGCCAACGGACTGTGCTCGCACTTGTGAAAGCGGGATTTGTTAGGCGCGTTTTTCAGGCAAAGGTTTGCGATGCCACGTTTTACGAGTTTTGAGTGGCCCGAAGAGTGGGGAACCAGTGGCCTCATTGATCGTGGCTCGTATTCCCAGCACACATGTTTGTAAGAAAACCGAAGCTGGAGATCCGAAAACCTAATGCTCTCACGTTCAGGAATCTCGTGGGTGACTACAAGCGGCTGTAAGGAATCCGTGAACACTTGTAGCGTTGTTGACACTGCTGTGTCAAGATCGCCGTTCGCGTCAATGAGAACAAGGAAGTCGTCCACGTAACGAAAGACGTGAGTGACCTTTGACCCTTTAGCAGCGAGGCGACATTTTGGTTCTTTGCCACCAAATATAGGTCGCTGATAATGGGGGCGATTCATGACCAATGCCCACACCTTGCTTTTGAAGGAAGATGTTACAGTCCCATTCTGCATAGGTCGACTTAAGGTAAAACGAAAGCAGCCCCAAGAAGCCTTCTACGGTTACACCTGCATTGTTAACTCCTCCGGAGTTGTCAATGCTGTCTTAAACGCATTTCAAGAGTTCGTCAATGGGGAGAGACTAATATAAATCCTTGACATCAATGCTGAGGCCGGTTACAGGGCGTCCACTCTGTTCTTTCAGATAGTCAATCACCTCCTGAGAGCTTGTTATTAAAAATGGATGAATAATATCTAACTGGCCCAGTTCCTTAACTGGCCCAGTAACCGGCCCGGTATCGTTTAGGAGCGAGGTACATGGCACAAATCTGTTGCCATATCCTTGCAACAGGACCTGGGCCAGTTAAATATAATAATCCATTTTTAATAACGAGCTCTCAGGAGTGATAGACTATCTGAAAGAACAGAGTGGACGCTCTGTAACCAGCCGCAGCATTGATGTCAAGGATTTATATTACTTTCTCCCCCATGACGAACTCTTCAAATGCGTTGAAGACAGCATTGATACCTTCGGAGCAGTGGCGTTTCAAAACAATGCAGTTGTGACCGTAGAAGGTTTCGTGGAGCTGCTTTTGTTTTACCTTAAGTCGACCTATGCAGAATTGGACGTTAACATCGTCCTTCAAAAGCAAAGTGTGTGCATTGGGTCAGGCATCAGCGACCTATATTTGGAGGCAAAGAACCAAAACGTCGCCTCGCTGCAAGAAGGGTCAAAGGTCACTCACGTCTTTTGTTACGCGGACGACTTTCTTGTTCTCATTGTAGCGAACGGTGATCTTGACACAGCAGTGTCAACAACGCTAGAAGTGTTCACGGATTCCTTACAGCCGCTTGTAATCACCCACAATATTCCTGAACATGAGCGGATTAGGTATTTGGATCTCCGGCTTCGGTGTTCTTACAAACCTGTGTGCTGGGAATACGAGCCACGATGAATGAAGTCGCTGCTTCCCCACTCTTCGGGCCTGTCAAAACTCGTAAAACGTGGCATCGCTTACCTCAGCTTGAAAAACACGCTTAACAAATCCTGCTTTCACAAGTGCGAGCAGTCTGTTGGCGCAAGTGAATCGTCTAGGCAAGGCAGGTTACCTACTGGCGCTTGTTACCTCTGTGGCAAATAAGCCCTTGCGAGACGTCAAACGTTCCCTCAGAAACGAACCGCCCGAGGTTGACGTGAGGAACCAGGCCAAGGGGAAAACCGCAGTTGTCCCGTATGTACACCACCTTTCCCTTAGGCTCAAGCAGATCGGGGACCACAGCAATGTGAAGGTAGTTTTTTCCACCCCTAAAAAGCTTTCAAAGCTTTGTAAAAAAACTTCCCCAGGACCGAAGCGGAAAAGGACCTGCAAAGTCAAACAAATGAAACAGTTCATTCCGTGTACCGAAAATGGGGTGTATGTAATTCCCCTCTCCTGTGGTGGCAAATACTTGGGCCAGACATCCCGGTGTTTAAATGATCGACGGCGTGAGCACAACTGAAATTTACAGCATGGCAACACGGGGCACCTTAGTGCGCACTGCCGAGATAGTAAGAAATGTAAAGAATGAAAACCTGCCTTCCATCAGACTATAACAATAGCACGACATCCCAATCAGTTAACAAGGGAACTTATCAAAGCTTCGGAAATGGCCCGCCTCGGAGGGGATCCATGCGTGAGCAAGCCATGTGTGACTCTATCACAAAAGGAACTTTCGTATCTGGACGTACGAATCTGAATGCGCGTGTCGCACAAGCTGCTATCAAACAAATATATTTTTTTGTTTTTTCGTTTTGCGTTATTTCGTTTTATTGTTGTATTATCGTATTCCGATTTTATCATGCGTGTCTTGGGTGTGTGTGGCGTGACCTCAAGAATGGACGGGTGGGCGCATCATTTCTGTGTATTATATGCCTTCTTTTCCTAATAAATCTTAGTTGGAGGTAGCGCGTGTCCCTGTGCCCTCTTGTCGTCCTTCGTTTATGTTTTGCGCTTCGAACGGTCTTGGATTCATTCTAATAAACACAGTTACCTATATTTTACCGCAAGTTCGCAACTGCTAAAATCAGGAATGCCCCAGCCCACACTTTGGTTTTTCATTAAGCAGCCAAATAGGAGTGGCTTTGAGAACTTATTTGTGTAATGAACCTGAATGGCAGTGTCAAGCTGTGAATCAGGTAATCCATTTCAGTTCCAGCATATGCATTGAAACATGCTGTGATACGCACATGCATATGCGCTACCTAAACATTGACTTGAATGCATTTTCCTGGACAAATAGTAAAGCTTTTGTTTTCTTAGCTAGTATGATGTATTAGTGCGTAAACTATGTGTGGCTTCACTGGCATTCACAACATGGCTCACTAGCTGGTAAACACGTGTACAGTATGCATATGCAATTTACAAAGCCGTACCAGTTCCTGTGTGTTCTACACTACCAATGATTATGAGCCATTATTGTTTCCAGAATTTTATCACAAACCACTTGTTAATGCGCTTCAAGTGTTGTGCTGGTAGTAACATTGTGCAAGGCATGTGAAGTGTAAAACCCCATCTATTTAACAATAACGTGATAGTAATTAACGGCAGTAAACATAGGTAACATATGCAGAACAGTAATGTAGCTGTACACACCCAGCTGGGGGAATAGACTCCTCGTCCTCAAGTTACAGGGGCTAATTATTCAAAACAAGGATGAATGGTGATTTTATTATTCGTTAAGACATATATTATAGGTACATAATATATGTAAATGCCTTGAATATGTGCCATTAGCATGTACATATAAGAGAAAATAACACATACTGAACCAGCACCTTACAGCACTTCACATTCATCTAAAAGAATGTACAAGCAGGCAACAGAATATATACAATTGGGTACAATCAATAAATACAACTTAGCAGTGCGTGTGCACTGTTTAGCACATTATCAGGCACTGATTAGTTGCTGACAGTTGTCCCCACAAAATTGCAGCCATACAGCATTGCAGCAACAAAATGTGATTCCGTCTGGCAAAATGGTGCAATAAAGTTTAAGATGGCACTTACTAACAACAAATAGCCATATAAAAAGTGGATAAAGTAGGTCATCATTCCGACCTTCATGTGGACACTGCGTACAAGACCAGGTGCCACCTAACAGATGCTTGCAAGGACTATGCTGTGCTTTCATGACGTGTGCAGTCTTGTGTGCGAGAACTGTAGAAAGTTTTGATGTCACAGCAAACAGCCGTTACTTGCCCCGCTATATCCTCAAAGGACAACAGGTGGTTGATCATTACACATTTGTCAGATGACAGCATTGCAGCTGTACATTCAGTTTTTACTAGGCCTTCTGTACTGTTCACTGTGAAACACATACTGAGGACACAGAGACTCTGTCATGCTCCACCACAGGGCCACTAACAATGTAGCCAACCTGGCTCTCAACCAGGTTAAGAAGTGCTTTGAGGAGCTACCTGCCATGGCTTGCCAAGCAAGACAACAGGTGCTTGATTTGAGAAGTTTCCCCTTGCTCAAAATTCGCTGTGTATGAGGAGAAGCCAATGCCTTCACGCTGCTGAAAGAGCGTAGCCATCTATAGGCAGTTCTACAATTTGGAAAGGCACACCCTTGGCAGAAGGTCACCAGCTCCTTGATGAGGCCGATATTTGACTCGAAGGCAAAGCATGAGTGTGCCCACAGAGGCCCCTGGTGCAACACGCTCCTGGGTAGGTGGAGAAGCTGGTGGACGTTAAACCTCATTTGCTTCTTGCCATAGAGGAACTGCACACCAAAAACAAACCTCACGAGACACTCCATGCTGATAGCAATGTCTTCAGGGCCTCACTTTATCGTGACACAAGAGGAGGGTTTCCTTCACAAGCAAACCAAAGTGGCTCAAAAAATGGTGGCCACAAAACGCCACCCATGAAAACTAGGGAGAAGAACAACAGCCAGTGTTGCCACTCGGTGGCCTTTCAATACATTCGAAGCAAGAGAGAGCGTTGCAAACGCTTAAAGCATGAGGGAGGCTTTATACTGCAGAGCCGTTTGTCGACTACCTTGAGGAGTGCTGGACGACCTATGTAGTATGGCTTCAACCGCACTTGCCAGTCAAATCTCTGTGAGCTGGCGTGTCACACCAAGAAGTACGCAATGCATGTTATCTGGCGTAAATCCCCAGATTATTTCAAAGTGAGCCAAATTCATCAAACATGTTGGCCCCTTCACACCTTTACAATCTTATTCTTTGTTGCTGCGGCACTCATGTGTAAGACAGTATCTTCTGCATTTCTGTCTTCCGCTGGCGTGCCAAGTAGATACTTGATTGTTCCTGATTAGGATAAGAATATGAAACAAAAATAAAGTAGGTGCAGCCACCAGAAAGATGCGTGTAACAGCTGCACCCTTAAATAAAGGAAAATTACAAAATAGTGCAGGCCATAAAAGGAACTTTTTGGATCGTAAAAGAGCCTTTTGCTCAGCAGCATGATATATACCTGTTTTTTTTTTCTGCAAGTACAATTCATTTTATCCATGTTTTCCTGGAGCTTTCATTCCCAAACCAGAATGACAATCAGGGATTGTTGAAGTAGGTGACAACTGTCCATGAACACCACCCACAGGCCATAAAAGGGGACAAGTTTTGCAGATGTGTGAATGGATCAAGAATGGTATATCCGGTTTATTTAAAGGTAGCCATAAAGACATGAAGGTGAAAAGAATAAAACATTTTCAATAGCACGGATGACTATACCTGGGATAAAAACACCCACGTTGCCTTAGGGAAGCAAGACATTAGCTCACTAATAACGTTGTGAAAGTCCATTGAGTGGAACAAATTCATTTTGTGTTTTTCTGACAAGAAAAGGGCCCCCTTTAAATATTACACGCACAATCTTCAAAAGAAAAAAAACATTTTTTTTATGTAATGACCAAGGTAGAATAACTCCCTTTTGGGGGGAGAGAAGGAGCTGGGGCTGGCTGAGAAATCAGCACATAGCCAGTAAGGCTGCTACCTATGCATTAATGCAATAAATGTGTGCGCAAAAAGGCAGAAATGTGCTAACACATGGAACACTTCTTAAGGCCCTTAAATGTGACATCAGTCTTTTAGGGCATTTTAAAAAATTTTATTCCATAAACCCCGGACCATCTTTAAAAACAGTACGCACACTTTGTTTGCACTAAACACTGTATTAAACTAAGTATACAAAGCACAGAAATCTATTTAGCCAAGTGCGTATTTGTGAAAATTTTTGATCTATGTAATAATGTTATTATAGTGGTTTCCAAATTAAAATAGTTCAGAACATTCCTCACAAAACTGTCTTTTAACAAGGGCAAGAAAGAAGTACGCCTACTCTTGATGAGGGTTCCTGGGTGTAGGCATCATCCGCAACCATAGTGTCCATTGAGCTGCCGCATATTCTGCATAATAGCCCTGGCAGGAGCATCAGCGGAACAGCTCAAGCAATATAACTGAAATGAAAACAAAGTGTATGCTTAAGAAAACTAAACTACAAACACATTGAATGCAGCTGCAAATAAATTAAGCTGATGCACGAGTAGACGCATGAGTAGTTGCAGGGTATGCTAGTTCGTTTACGCGTAAAAATGCAAAAGATGAAGGCCGCGCGAAAGTTCGTTTTCTAGGCTACGCGGCAATAAAAGCGGGATATCTTTTGTGCTGAGTATATTAATTTCCGCATTTATATCAGATTCAAAAAATGAGTTCAGCCTAATGTCCAAGCATAAACAATTACGGCTTCATGTGTGCTGCACCTATCCACATAGTAATGTTGCTCTTGCAATGTTTTATTCTCTATATCCTGGCCTTCATGCAAAGCCAGAAAAGTTATGGCAAGCTGACTAGCCTGTGCAATAAAATTTCGCTGGAGAAAGCAAAATGAACGCTGGAGAAAGCATATACCTGTGATTGAACGGTGTCTGTGCCATTATTCTAGGTTACTTCTTCATGTGCCAGGTGTTGCATTTGTCTGCAAAAGCAGTCAACAGGATGGTCATGTCTGGATGTGTCTTCCCGCACCATAAAGTAGATGCGAGGACGTTCATGTGGCGTAGACGAGGAGGCTGTTCGTTCAGTGTTAACTGAACTTGCCAAACAGAATGTTTTGAAGATCTGAATGCTGGACTACCGTAGGAGTTGATGGTTACCGTGAAATCTTCTTTCGCCAACTTTTGCCGTAGAGCCTTGATACATATGCCCATCAGTAATGTCTGACAACTCCCTCAGCACCGCTGCTGTGTCGATCGCCAATTTTCATGTAGCCGCTGAGTAAGAGCGGTAAAACGTTCTTTCTCAGCGAGGAGAGAAGTTAGTTGCTTTGCAACGGGCAGACGCACAAAAAAATGGCCACTCAAGCAGCATCTTACGACCGCTGTAGCGTTCACCACAGCTCGGACACATACCCTGTAGTACATCGTTTCTGCGAGCTAGGCGGCCTGATGTTTCGGCAACAAGCGTCTTGCACGTATCGCGAGTAAAAATGAATCCTGCGCTGTCCATGTTATAGCGGCCCTTTCTTGAGTGCGAATGCACTTCTTAGCGAGCCTGAATCGTCCACCGCCGTAGTCCGGCCATAGCAACAGCTGCGGGCTGCGCGCGCTCCCTCGTCTTCCCCAGCAACGGGGGGAGATGGGCGCGCGCTGCCTGGCCGCTGACATGGCACATACCCTCGTGGGGCATGGCCAGGAATCGGGCGTGAGAAGGGCTAATGCACCCGCTTAAAGGAGTACTGACATGAAATTTGAAAGCTGAGATCCGCTCTAGCAATCAAGTACAACGACAACACAAATAGGTCTGTCTGTGAATAATGCATCTTTCTTCTTTGTAGTTGTGTGCTGTGTGTGTGTGATCTCTCTTCGCGAACATACCGTACCGCGCAAATTCAACTCGTGCATTCGCACTTTCACATTCTTCCCCTCGGGGAAATGCGGTGAATTTTTTTTGAACATGTACTTTGCCATAGGCAAACCACGCCTTTTAAAGGCATAGGCCATTAGCTTCTGCAGAGCTTCGACGGCTTTTCATGGCAACTAGAACTCGATGACAAAGTTGATTGACAACGCCAGCAAATCACCGTCACCCAGTTCAGCTTCAACCTCTTGTGGTGTGCTGGTTGCGATCCCACTATATGTGGCGCGTCAGCGTCTGGTAGTGCGGTTGGCCGCTGCGCCTCACTTGTATACGACAGCGGTGCAGAGGAATCGCCTTTCCTGAGCATCATGTCCGAGAGCGGCAACTTCTGGCTCATCGTACATTGGAGGCGATGCCTCCTCAATCTTCTCAATGTTCTTCCAGGTATGTAGGCACTAGAATCAAGATAGCGTTTTCCGACGAGGCATTGTCCCACACACGCAGCCACAAACAACGTTCAAAGAAGCTAAAATTAACACTGAATGCGAAGTTTAGTGCACACGCACATATTTTTCAAAACACACAACCACTGAACGCCACCTGAGATTCCGTTGGTTTTTTTATCTCATTTAGCCATGATAGAGCTAGCCGATGATTCTTATGTGATCATGGAGGAAACAAACGTGATTCTTTGTGTGCGGTGCTGAAAACAAATTTGTTACGTTTTGTTTTAAAATGTAGAAAAATGAAATAATAAATCGTAAGGGGACGCTTTAATTGCTTTTTTATCCAACTGCTGATGACGTCGTTTAGACGTGAGGATTGTTGTGGCAGTATTTTCCCGTCTACACAATGTTTTGCGGTACGCTTTTTGCGCTGCCTCTGTTCCAGGTTTTTATCTGGTTATATCTTCCTTTAAGCTTTGCAGTTTATTAGTTTTTATATATTAGCTTCGCTTCGTTTATTCATCGCTTTTTCGTAATTAGTATCTCCGCGTCTCATCAATGTGCCGGTACAATGTTTGCTATTGTGCGGTTTGCGGACGAACTGGACAAGAAGCTACACGTGGTGCCCGTATGTAACATGGAGATTTCGACGTAACGGACTACGAAAGCAAAAAGAAGGGGCCATACACTGTCTTCTGGGAGGACACCGGCTTGTGCGATGGGATGTGGTTGTTGATAGCTGGTAAGTGATTGTTTATGAGCAAAAAACGGTTGCATGTATTCGAGTAATTGTGTTTATTCGAGAAATGCTTTTTCGTGACGAATTCGATAGCCCTAGTTTGGCGCCAGCTATCCTTCGCCCACGCGCAGGTATGAGCACGTGTGTGTGACCGCGCTTGACGCTGCATTGTTTTGATCATTTAGCACATCCAGCGGACTGCAGCTGTACGTTTGCGGCAGTGATATTTTCGACTGTCATTTTCGTAGTTGAGTGAAGCGCTAGAGCATGCATGCCGTTCCTCTGCCTCAAAGCAACGAGCAGGTGAATGACTGGTGTTTTTGCGTTATTCAGTAACCTAAGAGGAGCTAGAAAGAAAAAAATCCTTAAAGAGGATACAGATCCCGAAGATGGCCGCAGATGAGGCGGCCGAAGTGGTCCCTGATGACTCGACTGCTGAAACAAAGAAACAGGTGGCCATGTCACTTAGTAGCATGACATGTTTTGTCCATTGATGCATGCATGCATGCAGTGATACATGATGGTGGCGTACTACTTGTGGGGCATGTCATTGTCAAACGTTCTTTGCTCCTACGCGTCCAACAGGGGTTAAAAGTTTGTCGTCACTATTTTATTAGGCTTTATGAGCCTCGTTATTGAATCGGATGTTTCAAGGTCGTTTGCAATGTATTGTGTGCTGGGCTGCCCAGAAACTGAAGAAAGTGAAGGCCCAGGCGAAGAGTGCTGCGTACAACAAGATACTGAACCAGCATCCCAAAGATGCACATGAGAAAACAAAGCGTGGGACGAAACGGGCACCCGTAAGTAACTCCTAGACAGAATTTTTGTCACAAATGAAGCTAATATAATACATTGAGTATTTTGATTTTACAGACAACAAAAAGGGCTCGTCCCGAAACAAGCTCGTTTGAAAGTAATGATTTACTTTGTGCAAAATCTCAACTCCGAAGCGCACTGGTGGAGAAAATGATTTGGAAAAACAAAGCCGTAAAGCTTGAAGACGACAAGCAGTTTTTGCTGGGCCAGGTTTCCTCACTTCAGCGGTGCTCGGAAAGCAAAATATTTCAGCGTAAGAACACCTTACCAGTCGTCGCCATTTATTTGCAGAAGTGTGAAAATTTAAATTTTTCTGTATATTTGTAAACAAAAGAGAAGGTATGCCTGTAAACTCCTGCTAAAGCTCATACTTGTACACCAAGCATTTACAAATCAAGCTTGTGCTAGAAAATGTCTTACATATGAACTAGTTTAGTTAACGAAACAAAAAGGAACATTTTTTACCTAGTACATTCATGAAAAGTACAAGCTAAAAGTGGATAATGTCTCTCCTGACTGCAGTTACTGTGTTTCAGTAACCCATTCGTCGTTGGCTAATGACTCACTGCATTTAATTTTTACATTTTAGTGGAAGGAAGAAGCAAGCTATCGGAACCTGAAGAAGGTAATTTTTTGCTTCTTCTAAAGCTACACTCAAGAACACCTGGCTTAACAATATATCTGGAATGTATACTAGATTTGCTAATTTGAATATTTTGTGCAAAGCAGGTAGATGGAGCCAAAGTTGTATGTACTGACTGAGGCCATGTGCTATCAAATGTTTTAATGTTCCAGTGGTGAAGCCCTTGCATTATCAGAGCAAAATGAAGATGGTAAGATAGTTTATAATGTCAAGTGTTGTACCAGAAATGTAAAATTTGTGCAGCTATGTGATAATGCAGTACTTCTGGAACATGCATTTTTAAGAAATGTTGCTCCAGCCTGTGCGCGAAACGAGCAGTACACGTTGCCATGGGAAGGACACACCCCAAGCTGTTCCTCGCAGAGTAAGTTTTGACATTTTTTAGTGATATGTCTTTATGCACTAAAGCATTGTTGGAGCTTGAGAGCACGTTCGTGTAACAGTAGCACACTGCAGTGTCTGCTTCTTTTCATTGCTGCTATGCGCTTTTGGGCGAGACTTGCAACCACACCTACATTGGTGACATGCACTTGCAATAACCCAAAAATAATGTACTCTCGTGCTGTCATCTCTCATAATGTATGGCTTTGATACCTTTTAGAGTACCTGAATAGTTTGTGCATGTGGCTGACGGATCGGTGAGTACACTAGCTGCCTTATAAAAAATGTCTTTTGGGGGAATGGCGGAGGAAGAGAGAAGTATAAAATCCACGATAACCTGAAAGGTCTCGTCAACGAGGATTTGAACGCGGGTCTGATAGACGCAGGAGGCAAAAACGCCCGATATGTACGAGGTTTGGGCAGACGTTAGAGATTCCCAGGTGGTCAAAATTATCTGGAGGCCTTCTGGGCATCCCCTCAACGCCTGCGTTGCGTTGGCAGGTTAAACAGTAAAGCAACCGAGTAGGATTTGAAGCTAGTGCAGTCAGTGGCATCCACGGTCAGTGGCATCCATTCCAATTGTGACGTACGGACTAAGATCATTACTTCGCTGCAAGATTTGCTATCCTTTTCACGTACATACGTTCAAGCCCTTCCATCATTCAGTACTTTTGTGTGCCGCAGATCGCTATTTTTGCTATGCACAGCTTAACTTTAGTGAACATTATCTGCAAGCCACACTCAGAAGTCATTGTGTATGGCAGGTTTCGCCCAAGTTTTCCTTTTGACTTGTAAGAAAACAGGGATGCAGGTTGTCAGCTGTATGTGTACGCGTCCTGTTTAATTGCACTGCTCGCTTTGTGCCGGTCTGTTGTCATTAAAGAGGAACCAGTCATAGTATCCTTTTGAACACTGCCAATAGAGTAACTTAAATTTGTGCGCATAATTTCTCTGCTGCCTTTCCACTCACTTTCGATAAGTACACAAAAAACACTGCATTATTCGCTGCAGAATAGCTAAAGGACTGAAAGTTTACCACGGCAAGCTGGAGCAAGTGCTTGCCTTACCCCACATCTGGCTTGGTGCCAGGGAGACGAAAATACCTGTATTTTGTAAAACGCACTTTGGTGATGACAGTTGTTGAAGAAGTCCTAAAGTGGACTTTTATGTTAAACTTGCAAGCAAATTGTTTTTCTAGCAAAATGCAGTTCTGCATTGCTTGTGCTCAGTAATTGTTTTATGTGGGCAGTTCAGGCAGGAATATTAGAAAGACTTCATCGCGTTAACAAATGGCAAGCCTGCCGCGAAAAATGTTTATCACATAAAGTGCACACAATCAGGCATATCATTGTCCTGAGCCAGTGCAATGCCACCTTCAGAGCTCTATAAACTGCTCCCCAATTTCAAAGATTGAAAAAAAGGCATAAAGTGTCCTCATTTGATGTGCACTTCTTTCGTTAGTCGCTATTGTATTAACAAAATGTTGGAAGGATGAGTTAGAACTGTGTGGTACCCTATTTGGACAAAGGTGTTGACAGAGGGGTGTTCTCAGAATACTGCAATCAATTGGCCCAACATCTCCTTGCCAACTGGCTTGACGTTGATACTGGGTCATGCATTAGAATGCGGTGTGCTTAGCGGTAGATATTGTTCGTTGCAGCATCAGGGCATCATTTTCGGTTCAGGGGTTCATTTCTTTCACCAGCTGTATTGGTCATTTTCCGCATGACATTGATCTTACTGCAAAATACTAAGTCTGATAGTCATATTTTCGTGCAGTTCCACTCTCAAAGTAGGGTTTTGTGACGAGCGGCCAGGCAACGAAAATTTTAAACAACAAAAAGCCTACGCTCGTTTCGAAAGACACGGCACAGGCAATCTGGACTAATGAGGTCCTTCGCAGATCGGATCGTGCACCGGGGCGTGGTACCCAACAAGAGGGCAATTGGAAGAGCGGGCCAAAAGCAGCTGTCACCTGAAAAAGTGCAGGTGGTGGCAGGTAATGCAGTTCCCCTATCCTACTTGCGAAGGGTGCTTCACAGTTTCTTTGTCTTCAGCAACCCGTACGCTACTGGGACTCTAAGAAGAGCATCTATGTGGACTCCACCATGGCTGCACTATCGACGCTCTTGAGTAAAAAAATTCACGACGTTAGAAAGTCGCTCAAGAAACAAAAAACAAAGACACACGATTCAGAGGGCCAGGATGGAGAGGGCCTAAACGCCCAGGGCCAGACCACCCACGACCAAGGCGCCCAGGGTCAAGGCACCCAGGGCCAAGACGACTAGGGCTAAGACGGGGAAGGCCTGGTGAGAACAATGTTTGGATAAATAAATGACCTCCAGCTACACCATGTATATGGCGTGACATGCTGCGGTTCTGGTGGCATGTGCTCCTAGCATTAGCTTACCTAACCATGAAACCTGGTGAACTGTTCCCAGCTCGGTCAGGAGCCTGCTGATCTTAGTTGGGACGAACAGCCTGCTGGGACCAGCAGGCTGCTGGGATCAGCAGCCCATTCCCAACTGGGACCACCAGCCTCCTAGTTTAAGCTGGGAATTTGGCCATAAACCAGCTCAGCTAGGACCAGCAGAAACAAGCAGAATATTATTTCTTGGGAGTAAACTGCGCGCATGCGTAGTTCTTTCTGAGTGCGTGACAGTGTGGCCTCGTGTTAGGGGAAATGCTCGATAAAGAAGGGACACCGGTCATTTATTTTGAGGCATCTTTTTATGCTCTGTCGCCAATGCGTGTCATGTTATCTAGTACATTGGGGAGCCAAGCGCGCAGCACGTTGATTGCAGCTAGCACGATGCCCTTCAGCCATCATCCTGCTCAGTGGCGACACTGCATGAGAAGGCGCCTCAAAATAAAGAACTGGCTCCACTTCTTGAACAAGCATTTTCCGTAAATGTAGGCCGTACTCTCAAACGCTTTCGCATGAGCGCAATTTACTGACTTCGCAGCTACACGGAGCGGCATTCGTCAGAAGCGCTGTGCTCCTTTGTTCGCGTTTCTTTTATCCCCCCCAGACGAAGGGAACGGCAAGAAGCGCGTACACTCTAAGAAATCGGGGGAGCAGTTGAAGAGTCCAACCGTCATTGTACTCTTGCAAGCGTTGGTGGACTCCCCTCGAAAGCTGCGGGGAGTTGAATGCAATGCTCGCTCCCCATGAGGAGGAGAGCAAAACTGACCGCGTACTCTTCTCGTGCGCGGCGGAGTGCAGCCCCAGTTCTGCTCCCGCACCAGTGAAGAGTAAACCTGCGCATCGTCTCCCATCTCCAGTACGAAGAGTAGAATTGCAATTTCATTCTTGTCCAGTGCGGGAGTAAGCATGGAGATGCACTCCTGCCATCTGCGCACACCAACTCATCAGCGATGTTTTATTTGCATACGAATATAATATATAAAGCGGTTGTGTAAAAAGCACCCGATTACTTCCTCCGCGCATTCTAAACGTGCAAGAATATGAATTCGTGTAACGATTGCTCGAAGCGTTCAGTGGCGGCAGGCGGCAAACCGAAGGAACTAATCTATGGACCGCTGCAGACGGTCGCTTTGAAAGAGTTTGATCTATAGACGTACGCTTGTCCCGCGCCTAGTCGAGCTAAAAAAAACGGATTGTAAATCTGAGATCGATTGAGAAAAATGGTGTTGGAAGAAGTGAAGTCCGCGCTCTTATGATAGCTCAAGCTGCAAGCGCAACACGAACCCGTCCCAACAACCGTGGCTAGTGTCGCCGAGATAGGCATGTACATACGATAGCTTTTACTAGGTTAAATAAAGGACATCCGTATACATAACTGGTATTAACAGCAATATGGGGCCTATCCGCAAGATCGGAGTGTGAGGAACAGGCGATATCACTGCGAGGGCATCTCAAATACACCCTCCTCTACGGTGAAAACTATCTGGTCGGCTGACGAGCGACGATAAAAGCGTACACACCGATCGGTTGCTGGAACTCAAGCGCCTTTGTTAAGCAAAGAGAAATGATGACCCCCCCCTCCCCCCGCGGCGGCGCAGGCGTGGATCACGATACGTAACGCGTCTTACATCCGGGGGATCAGGTAACGCGAACCGCCCGAGAAAGCGTGAGAAAGGCACCTTCAGCGAGCCACGAAGTGCGCGTGTTCTGCAAAAACCTACACAGGCGGTGAACCCGCCAAGGCCGTACGGGCGACTTACAGGCCGCGCCAGACAGTGATGCCAATGTGCTACGAACGAAGTGGGCTTTCAAGCAGACGCTTCGTGCAACATCAGAAGTTGGACCTGCCCTTATCGTCATACTTGCTTCGACACAGTATACGACGCGTGTTGGCTTACCGCTGGCCGCTTGTGCGTCAGCGCGACATCATGCACACGCGAGCAAGTCGTATATTCGTTCATTCGTGCGTGCGTGCGTGGTACTAGTTTTTCTTTCGGACGAACATCACAGCGGCGACAGCGCTGAGGCCGATTTCGGAACTATGCGCACTGTGTAGCGATGCGCGCGCTATGGCCGGACTGTATCCGCGGCCGTCGCAGGCTTCGCTCCTTGAGCTTGGGATCTTTCGCAGCTATTACGACCTTGGATTTATCTACCGGACGAAGAAACGCTGGCGGGAAGTAGAGGTAAGCCATTAGTTAACCTCGTATTTTTGTCTTCTGTATTTAACGAAGCAGAGTTACTCTCGGTACTTCGGTCCGCGGAAGCGGTTAGTCCTAACGTTTTCGTGACTGATTTTGACCGTTGCTTAGTTTTGAAGGGCGGCTTTTGTACCCGTGTGCAAACAGCGTCGATTCTTGCACCGTTTCAATCCCTTTGATTCGTGAAGTGTTGGTATCCTTGCGGAATGTTTTCGCAGGTAGGAAGCATGGTCGCGCGAGTAGTCGCAGTGCTACGCTGTACTCTTAGCTCGGCGGCTAGGGTTAGAGTGGCGGCCGTGCAGTAGCTGTGGCTACCTGCGCGGCTCCAAAGAATTGCGTACAATAGGCTGAGTGATAGGAGCGCGTCTAGCGCGTGGTAGTCACTAAATTACAATAATTTTAGTGACCGCCGCGATCCCGTACAGCAGCAGACTGAAATGCTGTTCAGACAAGTTTTTTTGCGTTTTGCTTGAGGGCAGGATGGACGGAAATGGGACTTTTCGTGGCGTACTCACCGCACTGTTAGGGGGTAATTACATGCGTCTAAGGCGATGAGCGACGCGAGAAACCTCACTCAGTGTGTACGGCAAACAGGTATTGTGTGCGACACAGACAAGCGAAAATTTTAAGAGCGAATGCTCTTTATAAGCGACCCCAAACCATCCACCGCCGGCGGCGGCGGCGTCGGCGGCGTTGGCGTCCGCACGTTTGTTCGCCGCAGCGCTTAAAGAAAAAACAGCATCCGGCGCCAGGTTTCGATCCGAGGACTTTGCGGGCCGCAGCGCGACGCGCTATATTCGACCAAGCCACAGACGCGACGCTGATATCAGTGTTAGACGCGCCTTATATCTTTAACGCATTCAAACTACGTCGTCAGCGGCGTGCGTTGGCGACTCAGCGGCGTTATAGCGGCTTGATAACTGCGTGCAGGTGTACACGTGATACTACAAACCCGATGGAAGAGATGGAAGAGAAGGCGGCGCGGTGGGCTGCGGGGGCCGAGCGCAAGCGCCGCAAGCGGGCCGACAACCGTGCATTCGCACTCACATTCTCCCCCTCGGGAAATGCGGGGGAATTTTTTTTTAATGCATAGCATTTCACTCTAGTAATTGAAAACACATGAAGGCGTCGGCGTTGGCGTCTGCAAGGTGTGTCCGAGCCAGGCCACTACACTATCAAAGAAATAACAGTTTCCGGCGCAGGTTTCGAGCCTGACGCCGCGGGCGGAACAGGTGTCCGGGCGCACTACCGACTGAGCCACAGCCGACACAGATTTCGATGCACCGAACGCGCCTTACAACCTTCACTCATTTGTGGTTTGTTTCGAAAGCGCCACAAGTTGTCCCGCGCCTCCGCAAGATGGCGACACGGGTCCCGCGATCGAGAGATACGACTTGCCGGCGCACCCCCTCGGAAATGCTGTGCATTTGATCGTGCCCCTCCCGAGGGGAATGTATTTGAGAAAGCCTCTGCATTTTTTTACACAGGCCGCTGACGGCGGCGACGGTGGCAGGCGACGGGCCGTCGCCGTCGCGGGTTTATTCCCAGACAGAAGCAGCCCACAAGCGAGCGGCAGCAACGACGACGAAAAGCATTGGCAGCAATGCATTTTTTTTTCGTTTGTCGCTGTCGCCCACACTGTTTGTTGTACCCATTACATTACTTTTTTCCCGTCGGTTGTCGCCGTCGCTCGAGCGTTCTGATCGTTCAATAACGAGCCTATTGGTTCTCATCAAATGTTGCGATCTGCAGCGTGCATGCAACGAAGCGTACTCGAGAATAAAGAAAACAGTAGCTATATGACCCATTAGCAACTTTTCCACGCTAGTTTTGTGAACGTATAATTGGCCCTACGTTGCAGTCGGCTGAGGACAAAATCCAATGCAAATTATTCAGGGATTATAACCTTAAAAAAAGAGTTATGTTTCCTTAAATTTTGTGCGATGTTTTTATACCGGGAACGATAGCGGGGTAAACAGTTGAAGCTACGGACACGTAAGCACTAATGGGTTTGGGGTGCAGTGCGTAGGCAGACAGCTGTAGGGCGCGCTGTCTGACATGACATTGGCCAAGTGGTACAATGAGCGTGGTGGCATCCAAGGTCACCACATCCGCATCTAGACTGGTTACTGCGCCAAGCAGTATGGCATTCCAATACGGGTTCAGTGCGTGCTCTCGGCGCAAGAACTAATCTATCACCCTAATAAACTTCATTTAACGTTGTCAAACTCGTTAATATTTTTTCATTGTAGAACTTATCTTTGCTGTCCCCTCTTTCTGTCTGTGTAGGAACCACGGGAACGCACTTGCCCGAAGATTTTTTTTTTTGAGAGAGAGGGAAGATCCCCGAGGCTCAGCAGCAGTGGCCGTCGCTTCAAGACACTTCTCCTCACACCCTTGGACATTGTGGATGGGTTCCCGTTGCTGCTGTCTGTGTTTTTTTTTGTAATAGCTTCAAAGGCGAGACCTTCTTGCTTCTGGGAGCTCAAGACGGTGCCCGGGTCGGTACTGTTCGAGGCCGCCACCAACATTGTGAAGCAGCAGCTCGAACGTGTTTGTTTTTAATACCAAGTTATGCCTTTTTAAATCTTACTAGCGCATTCATTTGAGAAACCCGCCTAAAAAACAGTGGGAATGTTTCCTGCGGTTTCTATTGTACCACCTCACAGGGGCCCTGAAAGGCTTTTTGGCACACTAAATGTAGCGCAACCGTTAGATTGTCGTTCTGTGTGCCAAGTATTACTCTTTACGCGCAGCGGAAAGCTCACACTTTTGTTGCAAAGTTTGTGTTTTTTTTCTCACCCTTTCCTTCGTGTTTTTGGACGCCGCCATCTTCACATGTCTACATCATCGATTCCCAGATGTTCCGACATCCTGCTTTGGGCGGCTTTTTCACGCACTTCCGGCAGAGATGAGTCGTCTGCTCAGCGTCGGCTCCGCTGATTGCCAGCGGAGTAACCGGAGTGCTTGGGCGACAAAGTGAAACGCAAACCTTCTTAACACGCATGGATATTCTGTTACCTAGACGTTCCATAAAGAAAGCTTGAAGCCCCGTGGCACTTTTGCAATCGCAGAGAACGCCCTGAGCCGAATGCCCGGGTTGACGCATACTTTTATTCAACTTCAAAACATCCAGAGATGCGTTTCTAGCGAACACAACGTCACAACATGCTGAAAGTCTGAACCACGTACGGACTTGTTCTGAAGGCCATGGCCACACAACATTATGAAGCAGTCAGCTCAGAAGAACGTGCATTTTGCATTTTAAATGCGTTTCTAATGCGTTAGTGGTGCCAGTGCCTTTGGGCCCCAAGCTGAACCGGGATCACGCAACCGTGACTGAACTTCTGGAGCGGTTTGTGCAGTTGCCAAGGCAACCGATGTTTGAGATTGTCAAAGAATGGCGCTCGCTCCAGCGCTAGAAAGCTCAGAGCCGCGGGGGAGCATGTTTTGCCAACGTTGCCGCTCTCCACCACGCGTCGCCCCAAGCTACTGGTCACATGATTGAAGCGTTTTGTGCACGGGGTCTGTATCGGTTTAAAATGTTTCCAAAATGCGGAATTTCCTGATATTGTCCTGCACCACGCAAATATATCTGTTGCGGCAATTCCGTGTCAATGAGCTTTGTCTATCTTTGAATGTTGAGTGCACCGGTTTTGTAATGCGAGAATTTAATAGTAATCGCCACGCTGAATGTTTTAGCATCGGCCAGATTGTTTTTCTTTGTTCGCAAAATTTATTTGTAAATATTTTTTATGTGTGTTAAATAAGAGCTGGCTTTTTCAGTCCATGTGAAGCACTCACTGATGTACTAAGACCATTTTGTTTTATGTTATTACTGTTAACTATTTTCCCACTGCTGTATTTCTACTGACGCTTTTCGTGCTAATGCCAGTACCTTTTTATTTGTGGATGTTAATGTCATTTTTATCGTCATAATTTAATGTTTGTATTTCAGTGTTTTCAATTGCTTTGCTGCATTTTTTATTTGTGAATTTTTTCTTGGATGTATCCTAAATAGGCGCTGCGTCTCCTGTGTGCATGTGGAGTAGGAACTGTTTTTATGCCGTGATATTTTAATTCCCTATAAATTGCATTTTGTGTTAAATTTCAGAATGAAGCGATTGTCCTGGTATTTTGAAAAATAAATTCTGAGCTTGTTTTTTCTTCTTTTTCATGTATCAAAATAGCTTGTCATGTTTTGTTTGCTTGTAACTGCCTATAGTACCATCGTGGGGAAGGGGGGGGGGGTCTAGTAGCAGGCGGAGCGAAAGCACGCTGTCTTGCGGGGAATAGCAGAACGCTCTTGAGGCGTAACGAGATGCTTTCCAAGAGAGAGTAGTAGTACCCGTCTGCAGTATCCGGGAACGCCGCCAATAGAGCTTATTCACGCCTAAAGGGAGTGACGGAACGCTGCCTTGGAGATGGCATTGCAATTCCCACACAGGGTTCAAGTACTCCGCTTCGAAAGCAGCAAGTAAATCCCACGGGGAGTGTTTCGCCTCTCGTTGGGCCGCCACGCGCTACTCCTCGGAAGAGTCGCCCAATGCTTCCAAAGGGAGTGAAATATGGGACAAAAGTTTTTACTCCTAGACAGAGTGCCCAGCACTCCTCGAGTTCTTAGAGTGTACAGTTGAGCATGCCTTCGTTGTGAGCAGGTCCGCCGTCATGACTTCGGAGGGATGAGGAGATTCACTGGAGGAAACGTCCAATCGAGTCTCAAAACGCCCTTGACTTGGGGCTCTAACCAAGCCTTAAACATTCTCCACGAAACAAAAAAAATACATTGATAAGAAACCTGAATCGACCTTCAAGCAGCTAATAAGGCAATCATAAAACGACAATGCCGCCACAAATTCACTTTACGAGCAAGAGTGTGCGCGATGAAGGCGTGTTGACGTACAGTCTTTGTCAAATTTTGTGGGCCACGGCGACCATGGCCGGAGCATGCACGCAGCCATGGAGGGGTGCTGCGCTTGCCGCTGTCGGCTGCTTGCGCGGCTAAAGAGAGCGAGAGGAACTTTTTCTCTTGCTTTTGTAGTGTGTCCGGCGCGACAAGAGCTGCGCAAAGTGCCTGCGCTGAAGCGTAGTGCGCCTGCTCTGAGAAACCGGCCTCGCGGCACTTATCGCGCTTCAAAAGGAAGCGAGAAAGTTCCCCTCACTCTCTTTAGCCGCGTAACCAGTCGGCAGTGGCAAGCGCACCGCCCCTGCTTGGCTGCGCGCCTGCTCCGGCCATGGTTGCCGTAGACCACAAAATTTTGACAAAGACTGTACCTGCAATTGCTTCCATATATTTGCACGTCATTTTCCACTTCAAGACAAAGGCCAATGTCCATGAAATTAATGCTACATGCGCGAAGTATTTTGAAAACAGAAAATTGCCGTCAGTCGGCTTTTTTATTCACTATAGCTTCTACAAAGCTAATTTGCTTACCTGGCGTCTTTAGTGCAGAAGAAAAGCTTGACAAACTGTTTCGCCCTGTGTTGCTGCACCACAGACTTGCGCAGGACTGGCGACGCTCCTTCCTCGGTGGCCCCACGGTGAGAATGCATTCGAATGTATTTCATGATGCAGAAAATCTTTCAGCCCGCGGAGACGTGTAGGCAACTCGCGCAGCCCTTTGCATGCTGGCTCGCTCTTGCACGCACCGTACTGTCCCACAGCTAGATCATCTGTTATACCCCCCAGGTTACCGATAATTGCGCCATTAGCGCCAACTTGTCCCCTGGTGCTTGGTAGGCCAATCTGTCATACCAAAAAAAAAAAAACAATAAAAATCACTGAAGCTACTAAAACAACGCCTTTTCTTGAAGCGCGAGGAAGAAATGCCATGCCGCTTATCGTCTGGTATGGGCTGAACGAGTGTGACTGTTTCTGTGTGCCGCAAGCTTGATTATTGCTTTTCGGAGTGTGTTGCTGCTGTACATCTTATTTTTGACAGCTTTCAGTTGCTAATGTGCTTGGACTTTCAACACGTGCACAAAACATTTGTTTCAATATTTTTCTGAGTTGAATACGAGCGAGCCAGCACGCCCTAAAGCATGACAAGTTTGTTTTGTGGCAGAAAAAGTTGTAGGCGTAAATGTTGCTTATTCACCGATTTTATTAGCAACGTAACGCAAGCAAAGTTTAATACATGCTACAGTAGTGCAGAGCTGTGTATCTCGTATAGTAAGTACAAATGTCTGCATTCTGTGTCGGCTACACAACCATAAGAGGCATCTTCGTACGATTCATCGTATACAGAAAATTGCTGCAGAGGTCACCACGTTCATTTGCTGTACACAATACAATTCTACAGAAATGATGCTTCATAAAAACACGCGTTTGTGAAAACAAAATGAATACAATTGAGATGCGTTTGCCACCATTACAAACGCTCCATATTCTTATTCTCACCCGCCGCGGTGGCTAACAAAAGTCGCGGGTTGTAGGCCGTGGCGGCCGCTTTTTATGGAGGCGAACAGCAACGCTCGTGTTGAGATGACGGTAAAGATCCCCAGTTCATTTCGCCCTCCCACGGCGCGCCCATCGCCTTCGTTTAGGCGCAAACGCTACAATCAATCAATCTCCATATTCTTATTCTCGTAAATTTGCTAGCCCAAAAAACCTTTTACAGCTAGCGAATTTGGGGCGGTATTTCGCCATACGTGCCACCTAGTAAATGGAAGAAACAGCATCATGGATATCAATAAACAACACGTAAAAGCGAAAGAAATCTTGAGAGTGCAACAATTGGTAAAAAAATGTGTCCTAGCCAAGGTTGAAAAGCGAAGCACAGCTCGGCCGTCGCGCAGGTAACTCGAACTTGTAGTAACACGGAATGCAAGCGGTCAGCTGCCACGTAAATAATTTTTGGGCTTCTTTCGCGTAATAAGCATACACAGGTGGTAGTGTCAGTATAAGAAATTGATCGTCGGAGCGCTGTAAGTTCGTCGAAGAAGCATTTAAGCACATTGGGAGAACATTATTTCCAAGCTTTTTGCTGGTGGGAATGCAATGAAGAGCAACCGCTTACCAAACCGATACTGAAGCGAATTTCCGTCTGGCTGTCTTCTTGCACCAATTGACTCATCAGAAACTGTCGAAAAGTTGCTTCACATGCTTACAACTTTACTGAGAAATGTGTTGTACCAAAAACAAATTCAGTCTAAAGCAACAGCAGAAGATTTTTCGGTTCGCCCTGTAGCTTTTTTGATAAGGATAGCGCTTGCGTCTTGATAACTTTGACGGAAATAAAAAAAGCGCTGATCTGCCGTCCGCTGGGAAGTGAAAACATTTCGCTGCGCTTTTCCTTCCCTAGTTGTCGCACCGCACAGCATCGAAGCACGTGTTGTGTCCTTTTTTTCAGTGTGCGTGACATTTTGTGCGCGTTCGCACTCGCAGACACCAAACGTTTCTCCTTCAAGGCATACTACAAAACTTCTACACGTACACACAGTGAAAGCGGCAGGAGCGTATGGACAGGATAGCAGCAGAAGAGATAAGCGCGAAAGCGCCGCCCGCCCGCGCAACCTATGAAGCGAAAAAATTGTGTGCCAAAAAAGGAAACATCCAAGAACGCATTTTATTGTTACACATAATGTAATCACTTCACTTTATTTCTGCTTACGATGAAAAGATAAAGCCACATATGCAAAAGTTGCTAAATTTTCACTTGGCTACCAGCGTCATGGCGGCACTTTATTTTGCGATACCGAAACAAGCCGAAGTGTCAGGCCCCTGACTGGCCCCCGTGCACGGCGAGAGAACGAAAAAAAAAGAGAATTCGGCACCGGCGAGCTGGTGCGGATGCGTCCGAAAGAAAGCGCCGAAGTATGGACGGTGGGAAAGAAAAAAAAACGTTGAGGGACGCAGAAAGGAGGGAAAGGACAGAGAAAGGACTCACACCGGCCGGTACCAACACTTTGTTTCGGTGCATCCGGCAGCACAAAATCGGTTCCTGGTGGCCTCCCTTCTCCGCAGAGCTGACAGGATCTGCAGCAAGCCAGAGGACCGGGTGGCGGAGAATACACGAGTTTCTACGAGCTTTCATCGTGCGGATACCGTGAAGGCTTCATCTACTCTGTTCGGCGGCAGCGCCCTCGGCCTGCGCATCCTGCCGACGTCGGACTTCAGAAGCGCGCGGCAATTCCGTACGTGCCCGGCATCAGCGAGGCTCTGTCACGCATACTCCTCTCATACAACGTGCAAACTGCGCATGTGCTGTCTCGCAGACTAAGGTATCAACTTGCGAACGAGAAGGACAAACCGCAGACAGAGAGGTGTCCAGGAGTTGCCTACGCTATTCTGTGTGCAGATTGCCATTTCGTGTATATTGGCGAGTCTGAAAACTTTGCGAAGCATCTGCAGCAACGTCGAAATGATGTAAACAAGAACCACGTGTCCACAAGCGCCCGTGCCGAGCACTGCGATACCTCATCGCACACAATCAACTGGTCTGCTGCACGTGTCCTCGCAAAAGAAAGGAATGCTGCCTCACGCCTGCTACTGGAATCACTTCACATACAGACGACAGAACAAACGCTGAATAGGAAAGCCGGAAATTTGCCGCCAATCTACGCAAGTTGCCTGCGCAGCGTTGTGCAACGTACTTAAGGCGATTATTTCCCTAAAGATTTTGTTGTGACAAAGCCTTTCATGTGGAAGCCGAAAAGTTAATTTCTTTTAAACTCCGCATAAGTTGTGGTCAGCGTCCTGGGCTTTCTTCTTCAGAAAGGAGGGCCACGCCGCAACAGCCTGCCGCTAGGATCGCCCCAATTTTCTAGCCCGCCGACCAGTGGTACAGTTTCATGACAGCTCAGCCTAAACTGCAAAACTAGCCAAAGTCGCCGACCAGTGGTACAGTCATTCGCTGACATGACCTCAAAAACGCAATTTTCGTCCGGGGCCCTATTCTCGACTGCACAAATAGCCGGCAATTCGCCATGTTTTTTGTGTAAAAACAACGTAAGCAATTAGTGACGTATTGCTCGTATAGCTCTGACGACACGCAGTGTAATTGGACGTTTCTTTTATAAAACTTTTATTCCAGATGACTAATTTTACAACTGCATGGAAACAAGACAGCTGAGGCATAATAAAAAATAAAGGTGAGTGCTGGAACGTATTAATAAAACACAATTGTTTGGTCAAAAGTAAAAGCGGCAGCATACTCCTGTGGAAACCGTACAAAACTAACTTTTTTTAAATAAAAAGGTTTGACAGCGATTGTAAAAGGTTAAAAGTATTGTAAAAAATACGCGAGTTTTATTTTATTTAGCATTTTCTTCTCCTGTTGCAAATATGTTTTTGAAAGACGTAACTTTGTTATCCGTATCGCCATCGTCATCACAAAGCTATATCGTCTGCTTCACACCCACGTGTTTCAATTGCGCAATGAACGAACCCTCGACGAGTGGGACAGGGAGGCAGCGCGGCCCGTACGGGTCCCGCATGAGCCCACAGCAGTGGGAGCATATGCTCAATCTTATGACAGACCAGCCACTTCTTGGAAGGGAGGCCAGTGAGCTGAGGCCCGACCTGAGGACCCTGTTGTTGCACGCCCTGACGAGGCTTCTCAACCGTTAAGAACCAGCCAGCCGCTCGGTGGACAACTGGCGGCGTTTGTGGCGTCATCGTGTGGCTGCAGCACGAGCTGAAGCAGCTAAGGCCATCGCCGAGTTCAGGTGTGACAAATTAAGAAGTTCCCCGCAAATGCCGCTCTTAACCTTCGCGTGCATCAAATTTACCCATGCACGTGCGTCAACGGTGCCCAGTAGTAGTACGGATGCATGCGCTAAACTACAGTCTGTCAAAAGTTTCTGGACAATGGCAAACGTTCATAGGTCGCAAAGAATTCGAAACGCAAGCTTAACGTTTGAACAACACGAAAGTTTCATGCCAGAAATAGGGCGAAGAGCCTCTGTTACTGTCATAAAAAACTCAGTCGCATGAGAACAAATAAAATTGTCCACTTAATTCGTTGAGACCAATTACTTTTGCTATTACAGAGAAATCTTTGCCAAAATATGCTTCTTTGCGCATACAAGATATGCGCTAATATTAGTGCTTAACAATCGCTAAACATGCCAACGTTTCTTTTCCTATGACAGGGTCACAGGTTCGGCGGAGTTTTACATGCTGAATGGCTTGGACGACGACAGTGTCCCTGTCGTCAACATAGCTTGCCTTGAGTCAGTTGTGGGTGGCGGTGGGCCCTCATGCCCGGCGCATCGTGGACCTGGTGCCTTCCCTGTCGCCCAGGCAAGTACCAAAATGTTGAAATGAATAGGGGCATGCATTCAGGCTGCAATGGGGGAACCGTGGCTGCCTAAACAATAAAAAAACTGAATAAAAGTGCCAAATTTGGCAATCATGCTGAAGTACTAATGGCCTGTCACGCTCCTAGAAATATATCTCCCATGACGGAAATTCCGTATTATTTTCTTTTGGTAGATATTGAAAGGTTCGCAAGGCATTTTAGTCAGAAAAAGGTCCTGGGATTGTATGTCACACTTTACATTATCAAGCGGGAAGATAATTTTGGGGATCCCACCGGTGACGTTTTCTTTGTTTTGCATTCAAGTGTGCAAAATGTTCTGACCACTGATTGCTTTTACTGTGATTGGGTGGGGAGTTCATCATCCAATGTAAAATCAAATGTACGCGTTTGCACCATGCAGAACAAAAGAAACAAGCTGTAATGGGCAATCGATTTTTAATGCATATAGATGTCATCCTGCATTTACAAGGGCAGTTGCCTCATACACCATACCTCCGTGCCAAAAGGTGATGCTTGTAGGAAAGAAGGGCAGGAAAGTTGCTGCATTGACTGCAGCAACTTGCCTTAAAACTAATACATTTGTCATACCTATCACGCAATAAGCATCAAAGGTGCCCGCTTCGCGTAAGCATAACAACCATTCCTTAATAAAAATGCTGAGGCTTCCAGCATACACTACAAATCATTTTCCACCCACAGGCGGCCATACGAGCCAGGCTCGGCAGCGTATCAGCAGCCTAGGGCTCCTCCCAGGGCTCCTCCCAAGTACTGCAGGGTAAGAACGCTGCTTCGGGCAGCTCATCGCCCGACCACCCACCAGGTACGAGAGAGAGACATAAGAGTATCGATTAGTAACACAAATTACAGTACATGCCTTAACTGAGGTCACTTTTTATAAAGCTGTCCACCCGCCACCCAGAGTGTCCCCACAGGCTGGCTGCCAGGCGCTGGCTGACCATGATTATTTTCCAAGCCTGGCCCCGTGTTTTTCCCCACCAGCGTTGCCAGGTGAGGGCTTCATGTATGTAATAGCCCCAAATGAAACATGCTAAATGCTTCATGTTGGTACAGTTTTTCTTGGTGCTAGACAACTACTCAGGGATGACAGTGCTGTTTCACAGGCAGTAGCACAGAGTGACCGTCCATGTATGCAAGTTACATTTTGCAAAACAAATTACCATTCTCTGTGGGTGAGTCAAAGGCTGTCCGAATTCCGCCCTTATCCTTTATGGCACATTGCCCTTCCAAATATTGCACTTATTCCGTACATTGCGCCAGGCCGGCCTAAACTCTTGCTCGTGGGGACACCTCATTTTAAACTGGCAAAGCTTCATTCAAAAACTGTCGGTACCACGAAGGCATAAAAATAACCTTTCAATAAACAGAATTTAAGCAGTAGTGCTTGCCGCCTTGCAACCATGAAAACTAATCAAAGTTAATGTGAGGAAATGTTCGAAAGCCACGAGCACATCACACTTTTGCGAGCGCTGGAACTTTACAAAGCCACTTTTCATGGGTTTGCCAGCATATTTTCGGCAATTATTGTGATAGCTGTGTTCCCAAATTGTACTACACGAATGACTGTGGGGCCGTACAACACACAACAAATGCACAATTTTTCATTTGCAGCCCTGCAGCCACCTAGCACCACCCGGACACGGTGGCCCCTGCGTTCACGAAGTTCACCAACAACAGCAGGCAGACATTGTCACCCTCGCCATGGACTCCCACAAAGCGTGGGCTGCCACCACAGCCCCGCAAGCCACCGCACCGCCTCACATCACCACGCCGCCGCAGACCCTTTGCTCGGGCTGTAGCAATCTGCCACGCTGGTGCGAGGACAGCACGCTTAGAGAGCATGGACGATGTTGCAACCACCTTGACCGCAGACCATCGGCACTTAATGTCGATCCAGCGCCAGTGGTTTGCTGCTAAGGAAGAAGAGTGCAGGGTGGAACTTCAGCGGCACCTTGAAACAGGTCTTCAAAATTTTCTAATAGACGGATGCTGTGTTCACCAGGTCGCAACTGAGCATAGCAAAATATTGTGACTGTAGTTTTCAAGTATAAAGAGGCCTTGGGTGTCACGTAAACATAGAAATGTAACAGGAAAGCACGCACAGGAAGGCAATTGGCAGCCACACTGACACTAAAAGTACAGGCGATGAAATACGCAATTTCACGCACTTTTCTGCAGTTCGCTTTTTAGTGCTGTGTGAAATAGTGAACATTATCATTTCCAATGTAGAACGCCTCGTAGGATTGTATTTTATTTTTATGCACCTGAATGGGAAAATTGGAGCATTTAAACTGTGGAAAAACAAGTGCCCTCTATTGTACAACAGGAAAAAAATCATGTCCTTGTTTTCTTATTGCTTTGCTCTTCAAAAAAACGAACAATGCGACACAAAACTTACAAATTTATTTGAGCTACCCAAAGTAATATTGATGTTCTAAATAACAGAACTATGAGGCCTATACTCTGTTTAAATTGGTCTTTTGTGTTCTTGAACCGGAGGCGGTGCGGAGTGACCAGCTCGTGCGGGCCATTGAGCTCTTGGCCGGTAGTAAGGAGTGCCTAGCCCAAGCGCAAGAGCGTCTCGCTGATGCGCAAGCGCAGCAGACGACGGTGCTACAGCACATGCTGCAAGAGCTGCGAGCAGCAGGCAGCCACCGCAAAAAAGTAACACCCACACTGGTAAGAAAAGTGCTTGTGTGAATGCTAGAACACAGGACAAGTGCTGCCTTGCCTAGGACATTTATAAATTGGCAATATTATGAATGCAAAACAATAAGTAGCTAGGTGATTGATTTGTGAACCATCATCGGATGACAGAACATGTGGAGGTTGCTAACAGCACTGAGGCATAAATTTTGTGCAGAATGCAGTAGAATCTCGTTAGCATGAACTCAGTTATGATGCACTTTGTTAGTCTTAACGGGAGATCACTATTTTTATGGCATAGCAGATACATATTCTTTTGAGAAATCCTCATCTTTAGCGTGATAGCACTTCATTGACATGCCGAACTGTTCTAAGGAAAGTTACAACTTGTAGGAAAGTGTGTGCAAAGAACCTTCACCCACCATGTTTTGCATTGCACATACTAACAGCCTGCAAAGAAAGCATCTTCACATTTACATAAATTGAACAAAACTAATCTGTAACTACGCATTGGAAGCCGGTTCAAGAAAAACTGGAATATATGTAAAAGTGAAAGACATGTAATGTGAGTGTGCCCCTCATAGTGCGTCTTATGCACATGGGGCTGGAAAGGTATGACACAAACGTAAATTTTGATTGCTAAACTCAGCATGTGGACTTTGCGGCAGACACTGCCGCGTTCAGAGCAACCTCAACCTAGGAGTATATTACTGCATTCTATCTGTAGTGCTGTAGGTGGGTCAATAGAAAAACCTTGCACATTAGACATTACCTCAAAAAAAGTGTCGTAGCCGAAATTGGACAATATATCTTTTATTAGCTTTAATATGCAACACAGGCAGGGGAATCACAAACTACAGACCTTCCAAAGCAATGTTACATAATTAAACAATTAGAGGAGTTGCACGTGCCAAGCTAGATCTGGGCGATCAGGCACACCGTAGCGAAGGGTTTCCGGTAATTTTTGACCTTGTTGCGAGCTTCAACCTCCCCCAAAATCTCGACACATTGGTATTTTTATAGTTTACTTTTATCAGACGTAAAGATACGATAGCAAACCTCATCATGCTGATTAAACCTTTGCTTGCTCTCGCATTAGGAGGTGACACCAACTATCTTGCATTTAACTACCTACTTTTTGTACTTTTAGGTGCAGACTGAGTGACGCATGCAACTACAGTCCACGTCATCCCACTGGACCTTGATGACCCACACAGACCAAGGCATCAATACTTAGCCATGCCGAAGATAGAGCAGCCACACCAACACCAGCACCAATTGGTCGTGCTGAAGGTGGAGCAGCCCCACCAGGAAAGTTCCCCAGTACGCAACACCGTTCCCCAGAACCACTTGGTTGCGCTGAAGACAGAGCAGCAACACCGTTCCCCAGCACCCCTTGCCTGTGCCGAAGACGCAGCGGCCACATCAAGAGCCTAGGATGAGTTGTGGCTACATCAGAATCTGCAGCGCAACTGCTCCCGTTGTTCCCTGCCAGGTCGTGCCTTCCTGCTGGCCCTTCTCGTTCCTCAGCATTGGCAACTTTCCTCGTCATCGGTGCGCTCATCATCGGTGCTTTCCTCACCGTTGGCGCCTCTCTCGTCATGCCTAGTAGTGTCGGGTTCGGGGCACTCATAGTGCAAGCGGAGCTTGTTGAGCACTGCATTGGCTGCTACAAAGGTCACTGCCGTGATCGGTGCATATTGCAGTGTCTGGTACTTTTGCAGGCACCGAAACGTAGCTTTCAGCAGCCCAATGCAGCACTCCAGAACCGACCGGCTGCTGGCTGCTAGAGTCCTCGCTGCGTGGTCACCAGGCACTTGGGTTACGAGCCTTGGCTCCGGTGGTATCTACTGTCACCTGTGTGACCACCAGATTAACATGTATCACAAGAACTGAAAACAAAAAAGTCAGTCGGCCACAATTTTCCGCATTACCAGGCAAGGCGGTGTGATGGCACAATGGGCAGCGTATGCAGAAGGAAGAGAAGAAGATTGGCCACTGGAGGTTCGTCATCAATTTATTTGCAAGTCTCCCAATCAGTGCGTGAGTGTGATGTTCTATCAGGGAAACCGCCGCCTGCCATATAAGTGCCAAGGAGGCCGCTTCAGGCAAACTGGCGACAAGAACATCCAGTAGACTTTGTTTACAACAAATACTATTGTGTGCTTAGGCAGGAGCAAAGCTGCTGCTAGCTTAACATGCTAACTGCATTATACACAAATGTTTCAAGGAGTGCACTGGGGTTACGAGCCATGGCTCAAGGGGGTATCCACTGTCACCTGTGCGGCCAACAGATTAGGATGTATCACAAGGACTGCGAACGTAAAAGTCAGTCTGCCACAATTTCCCACATTACCAGGCAAGCCGGTGTGATGGCACCATGTGTAGCGTGTGCAGAACGAAGAGAAGAAAATCTGTCCCTGGGGGTTGGTCATCAATTTCCAAGTCTCCCAATCAGTATGTGAGTGTGATGTTCTATCAGGGAAACCGCCGCCTGCCATGTAAGTGCCAAGGAGGCCGCTTCAGGCAAACTGGTGACAAGGACATCCACTAGACTGTGTTTACAACATAAAACTATTGTGTGCTTATGCACGAGCAAAGCTGCTGCTAGCGTTAACATGCTAATTGCATTATACACAAACGTTTCAACGAGTGCACTCCTTCTTCTTCTTGGTGTGCAGGCGTGACGAGCGCAGCTTTCTGTTCTTTATTTTACCTGAGCATGCCTTAGAGCTTCACCAATGTCTGAGAGGGGAGCAAGTCAATTTATTAGCACTTCACCCGCCCACGATGACTTGCCTCGCAACCTGCTGCCTATGCCAACTGGATAGGCTCACCCACTTGTTTGTTGGAGCTTGGAGGTTGATTTTTCAATAAGTGTAGTGTCAGATACACTATGTCATAAATGTGCGTAAAATATGTCTCCTGAAAAGTTTGTTACTGAGCTCTTTAGGATACAGGTACAAAAGATGAAGTCCTTGCTGTAAATAGACATAAATCTAAAGAGCACCGACTGCCGAACTACCTAAACATTGAGAACGCATTTTACATGCAAGTTTTTTGTAGCACATGTTCTTCCATGAAATAATAGAAACTGAGGCAGCGCCACAACTTCACCAGGGGTGTGAATGGCACCTGCGCCAGTACACAACTGTTCCCCTCAGGAACATCCAGGAGTTTTGAATGTTTACATGTGAATGACATGGCTGGCAAGACGGATATCTGTACTCCCACAGAAAACTTGGTAGCTCTCCAATGTTTGTTTATTCATTTATTTAATGGCAGAACGAGCTTGCTCCCTCCTGAAAGTTTCCGTATATACGGAAATATGGGAATACGGAGTACTTTCCTAGAATGGCACAAAGCCGCCACAAAACACGGAATATTTTTGAAGAACAGAGGTGAACAAAATAGTGCATACTTATCCAAAAATTTGACTGCGATTTTATGCCTGTAAGTTTACTAGAACAGCCGAATCATTGTCCGTATGAATTCCGTATATACGGAGTATACGGAAAACATACGGAGCGTCATTTTGCTTATTATATAAGATAAAAACTCAAAACCTCTGCCAAACGTTTTTATTGCGCGAACTAATGTGATTCCCCTGTTTTTTATACTAACATCTACTTTCGGTGTGCTTGGGGGCGGTGTAACCCGTATGAACACCACATTCCCATATTTCTGTATATTCGGAACGTTTCAGTAGGGCTGTGATAAGACTGGAGTTTATTCAGGGCAAATTGTTGGTCCCCTGTATGTCTGTGATCCTTAACCACATCTGTTACACCAAAATACATTAGCCTGCACCGATACGCCAGATATGCACATCTGCTTAGGTGAAAATACCTGAACTGAAAGACAGAAAAGTACACAAACGTGCAGTGAACAGACAAATGTGCTCACTGAGCAATGGTGCAAGACACATTTCTTGAAATGTGTTTAAGAGAATTAGAACTCGTCATCAAATATTCGTAATTTGTCTGTAAGGATGACTAGGTCGGATTCTAGGTAAAACGAAATGTTTACCGTCACAGCAAGGCAGATGTTTTTACCCCCATTTCTAGGCAACTACTTTGGAAAGCGTATTCTCCAATAAATCTCAGCTTGCCTTCGTTCATGTTGAACTACTGTTAAGCGCTGAACAACCCTCTTAATTTAATAACGGGAAAACCTCACACGGCGACGTGTTTCTTACAAAATTGTGCATCGTGATGCTTTCCATTCTGTCAGCATTAAGGTGAGGATCCACGCTGATTTCAGGTGTTCATATTTTCACATGTGGAATTTTTTTTGTCAATGCATTTCATGAATTCAAAAACTTCACACTGTTTCCTAAATTAAGCCCATTTGATTACTTTGAAAGCTGCTTAAGAGGGCCTGCCCTATTATGACCATGCTGTGTTGTATTTGTAAGCTTCATTGGGAAGCATTTTCTTTTCGCAATAAAAATTATTTTGCCTTGCTCTATGTTTGTACTTAGATTGGTGGCCTGGTAACAGTGTTCTCCGAAGGCACAAGTTTCACAAGCATGAAGTTCGTATGCTTCGGAAACATGTGTTGGTGGGCGGGTTGGTTCGTTATTATGGGAAGATTTAGTGCATTAGGGAAAACGACGGCAAAAAACGAGACTGGTGCTGTATGTCTTGTCTGTTCCCAGTCCTCCTTTTGAATGAAATAAATCTTCTTCGAGTAATTGTGTATGCACTCCCCAAGCAAGTATTTATTCGGTTGAACAAGCCTCCCTCCGACGAATTCCTCATGCAGTGAGGAGGCTTTCCAGGCGAAGGACTCATGCACTGAGCCAGAGAAAGTTGGGCCCAGAGCGGTGATGCGCTTTTCAGCATCACACGACTGTGAAAAAAAGAATCGCTTGAATGGTGGCAGTTTTTCAGCATGTTTAGCTGAGCTAGGCAGCATGGACGTGTATTTGTTGTGGCTATAGCCATATACTTCTGCTTTAATTGAGGCAATTTCTTGTAATCCTATCAGGCACATCTCGCTGAATCAGCCATCCACAATAATGGTCCTAAAACCGACATCTCTAAGGTGGAACAAAAATTCTGACATGATGTTGCATAACCCTACTAACACTTTGTGCATACCACAACTTTCGTTTCCACATTTTGTTGTCAACGAATGTCAAGAGCTGCACACTATTCCGCTGCAGTGGTCGGGTAAGGACTGAGTTGCAACATTTATTATTAGCGGATGCCAAGCAAGCAAGGCATGCTTTTCTTATCCTCACAAATCGTTGGCTTAGCTCGCCTTGAAGGAAACGTCTTTGAGCGGTGATTGCTTTCTTATAATGCAAGTGTGCGATGAAGGCATGACATTTTGCTCACATTTTGCTATAAACGGTGCCTCCAAACCTAGGAACCATTTTCATCATTCAGTGCAACAGATGACTTACCATAATTACATTAAAAGCATAGAATCCCTTTCTACAAAAGTAAGCCGCCTTGTTGATGTCAGGGTCATTTGAGGAAGGTGCTTTAATCGCGATGAGGGTGCCGTCAACCAAACCGATGCACCCGTCGAACCGGTCGTCTATACGAGCGAAGGCTGCCGTCGTCGCAGCCGCAGCTGCCCGATTTGGAGGGAACGCGATCCACTCTTCGACCAGGCAGTCTTAAATGGCTTGAGCAACAGCCCGAATGCAGCGGCTGACAGTAAACTGGGTGGTCGCCAAGTGGTCATGTGTTGCCATCATGCCCTGGAAGCTACCCGTGGCAAAGAAACGAAGCACGCACAAAACATTCAGCTCGACGGGGAGAGAGGAAGCAGTGCTTCGCTGGACGCAGGTGAGCTCGCCCCGCAGTCGTTCACACAGCCAATGAACCAGCGCTTTCGTCAACCGGTGTTGATGCTGAAATGCATCCGCAGAGAGCAGAAAAGCAACCTTGTGAAGCCGATAAACACGTTGATCGAGCTCCCACTCGATCAAGGCGACGAGGCAAGGAACCGACATTTTCGCGTTCTTTTTTCTCTCCTTTCTGGAAGTATAGAGGTATATCAGACATAGCAAAAACATTTTTTTGAAAAATAAAAAATGCACAGTTACAGCAAATTTATGTTTTTATGTTTAAAACGAATCCCAGTATTATTACTTATTGTCAATGTAAAAATAACCTGCTGCTTAGACGATACTGCAACTTCTGCAAATTCCAAGGCATTTTGCCACGCCGAAGGTAGAGGGAAATTTTTTGCCGTTTTGCGACAAAATCAGCCACCATTTTCGAGCTGTTACCAGAGTCCTTCAATGCCTTTCTGGTCATGAAACCTCGCCGTCATGCTATGGGAGAGCTTCGTACGGTGCCGCGCCGCTGCGCTGGTGTTGATCGGAGGGTAGGGAGCCTACATACGCCGCGCCTTCGTCGTTTAGGGTGGCGACAGCAGAGTCCAAGGTTTCCTAACGGTGGCTGCGGCGGCTGCCAAACTTGACGGGCCGCCATATTGTCCCCTAGTGCCCGCCCGACCCAGGGAGCCGGCATGCGCCGCGCCTACGGAGGCGGGAACAGGCTATCTCTAGAAAGACCTGCTTCGAAACGATCGTGCGTGGTTAGTGGTTATTGCCATGCAGCTTTCCAAAAACTTCCTGCTGCTGGGAACAGTTGAGATCGTGGGATCATTCGTTTAATGCGGCATTCACGTCCTTGGTAAAAGCTTGCCAGTGCCTCCTTTGGAGGCACTAGCTGTACGTAGAAGCGCGCGAATACGCGATTTTTCGTGCGTGGAGCTCGATGTAGCGCATAGCCGGTGTATCTTGTTTTTCACATGCAGAATCGTGCTACGGTGGAATTATTTTTCGCAGGTCAGTTCGGTGGCAAGCACGAAATATATCTCAGAATTATCTACTAATATATAAGCATTCTTCCGACGCTTGTTGCACGAACGTTTCATTTCCTTGGTGGCATTGAAGGAACACGTCTCTTTTAGGGGCGAAGCCCTTTAATGGCTCGGGCTGTGGCCGTCTCATGTCGTCGTCGATGTAGTCAGGGCACTAAAACACCGGGACCCTTGTTTACGCTTTGCGCTAAAACGTAACGCGTACTAGGAAAACACACCAGGACACTCGTTTTCCAACGCCTCGCGCTAGAACGCGCTGCGCTTCAAACAAAGCTGTATCCCTCTACGCCCAACGGTTTCACCTCCGTGACAAAAACGCCAAAGCGCCGAGGATACACTTGTACACCGCATGCTTCGCTTTTCCCCAGATTTCACGTTAGTGGAAATGGCCGGGGATTTTATGTCGCCTTACTTCGCCGTCATTCTTAACCCGGAAAGGTTCTGTGTTTAGGTAATTGCACGATGACGCCTGATTAGAGAGATGGTAATTTCATTTTCAGTTTTGGTTTTTGCCTTTTATATCATTTTTAATTGTTTTGGCACTATTACCCTTTTATTTTTTATGCACTATTATTCAATTTAATAGGTTGACTTTTCAAATTACGCATTTTTGTGCAGATACAAGGCACTACATATTATTAGGGTACCCCGCAAATGCTTTAGCATAGAAAATATCGGTGTAGTAGTAAAGTTTCCGATACAAGAAAAATGGCCCGCACAGACTAAACCGCTGTTGCCCATAGAACCTCCCCAGCATATGCTTGAATCGTTCTGCCCTAACTGGGCATCTTAACGTGCCCAATGTGTAATTTAACACGTTTACACACTAACAAAAATATTGTTGAGGCAACACAAAATATTACATCTATGGAACATAAACGTCATCATGCCTTGAAGCATACTTTTATTACACGCATAAAGGAAGACAAACTTCACGTAAAATTATTTTATTGCACTTCTTGCGTGACGTGCAGATGCCACCTTCTCGAACAACAGGCGTACATGGGAAATACAACAAACACACAAAGTAAATGTGTCCTAACTAATAAAGGCATCGAATTTCAAGAAGCACTTTACGTAGCAGACTAATGCATGTAAAAGTGATATCACTCATTTGTGACTTTTTTCCAATGGAGCTGTTGAAAAAAAACTGAACACACAGGCAACGAGCAAGATTAAAGCCCAGATGGGCTACACAGGTGGACAACGCTGATGAGACAACGCAGAGATAACTAATGAAGAAGAAAGCAAGTAGAGAAGAATACGGCTTGCTACACTGATGACAGTGAGAAAGCATTTTACACGTCTGCATAAGTAGTACTTTGAGCACAGATACATACATGAACCAAAACATTGAAGAAATAAATCGATAAGAAAATTATCCAAGCCCCACTGGGGTAATTTAAATTACCCCACTGAAAATTACATGACATTAGTCGAGAACAAAAACATGTCTTGAGCAACTGACACAATGGAGAGCAACGTCTCGAGAGAAAGCTGCAATGTGAATGAAGGCACACCAGTGTTCTTGGTTTTGAATGCCTTTTTCGGGCTGGTACTGAGGAACAGCAAAAGAAAATGTTAGCAGTAAAATATTTTACAGCTATTTTGAACACACTATAATTTAAATTATACAAATAAGGCATCAATTTTCCTTTATCATCATTGTACGGCAATGAGTTGCATAGAGTCCTTAACAAAGGCAGTCCTAAATTATGATTGAACGTACCACCCAAGTCGTTCAAGTGTCCTCACATAAAAAAATTGATCGCAGCTGCGTACGCTCTACGGTTCTAGCTGGCTGCTGAACTACTCCAAGTTTGCCGCAGCACAGGTTTTGCTTGCTACCCCATTTACTCTGTGTTCATGCTGCTGCGTGAGGTAAATCTTTAGTCTTGTTCGGACATATTTTTCGAGAAGCAGCTTCTCTACAGTAGGCTTGTGCAAACTGCAACATCCCAAGTGCATTTTTACAGACTTCTGCAGGGCACTTAGAATGCTTGAAAATGGCTTTTTCACGTTCATGACTTCACCCCTTTCAGCAAAAGTTTTGAAGCTTTCTTCACAATTCATCAAAATTGTCATTACAGACATGCTTGGCTGGATGAGATTTCCAGCATTTTTCACGTACTCCTTCAACTAGATGAGGCTGCTGTATTTCCCAGGAGCACTGTCAGTCAGTACTACTTTACAGCTTTTGCAGTTACCTATAGATTTTAAAACAGACCTCAGAAGGAAACCACCGATGTACGCTACGATGTCGCACTCTGCTTCCGTCAGTCAATCACAAACAAGTTCTCTAACTCCTCAGCCTGCTGAATGGGGTCTTCCTCTAGCTTTTTAAGCTTGGGTCAAGCAAGTCAGCCAGATGACTGCTGTCGTCAATGTTGTAGCTCGAAGTCTTAGGGGTGTGTACAAACTGGCTGACACAAATGGCCTTCAGTGCACATTTAACATCATACGCACTTGGAACTGGCTTCTTCAACCTCACAACTGAAAAAATATTTTCTAGGCAATCTTGGATCAACCTAGCAGTGAGGAGGTACAAGTATCCGCGCCTCGCCAGGAGCTGCTCTGACAGGCGCAGCACAACAGTTGTAGACACCAAAAGACCGGCCTGCGATGGCTTCCAGTGTGCAGTTGCTCCCATGTTCATCCGAGTGAATGTAGCACATGCCAGCTGCAATGTCCCAACTGCTTCCTGGTGCTTTGCGCGGTCAAAATGACTTAAAGCAACGATGGGGTGTCGTGATGACATCAAAGTGTACCACTTAGTGACAACGTAAAAAAACCAGGCAGTTGCTTTCAGCTTCCGGCTTCAAGATTTTGAGCTTGATTAGATAGCGAATGGCAGGAGGTGCTTCACGGAACAACTGCACTGCGATGGTTACTTTCATTTTTGCGAAATGTCCATCGCTGACATGAATGTCCGACAGCTTGTTAGCGATTTTTGAGGTCATTTTTTTTATCATATTCGAGAACAGCCTCAACATGTTCAAGGGTAACAGTTTTTCCTGGGATGCAATGCTCCTCTGTCGTCTCCTTCCCCAGGGTAAAACTTCTGAGGGAGAGCTGAAGCTGCCACGTATGTTTTTCAAAACGTGAGCAGGATCAACCATGAAATACAGCTCCCTACCATCCAAGTGAGGGTGTGGTATAGAGCAGACAGTTTGCGAGTTCCTGTGGCTTGAAAACTCCAGCAGCTGCCACACTTTCCTGTTGGCACTTCCCATGTCACTTGTTACAACAAGAACTCTCAGGGACACCTCAAAACAAAGCGCAGTTAAATGAAAATATAAGCTCCTTTAAAAGGTTTCCGTCAGTAGAACGACCAGTGAAGTGGTAAGCGATGACCTGTTTCCACCTCGTGTTTAGACCTCCAATCATAAACACGAGGGCATGGTTTGCAACGTTGTCAGTTGACTCTGGAAGTGTCGTACCCCCAAAAAGGCAATCCAGAGAGCGGTCATGTTCAAACCCTTGACTAATTTCCATCTCATCCATGAAGAGGAACCAATCTTTCTCAATGTCTTCCATTGTTTCTGCCTTCCTTTAGACATCCAGCACTTCAGTAAGTACACCAGGCAGAAAGCGAATGTTTGCATTCTCGAATCAATGTCCGGTTAGATGGCAGTGGGTATGACAGAGACCTGAGCAATTCGTAGCCTGTTGTACCACATGCGTGCTTTATTGAAGGGCTACGCGTAACGACGAAGGCGCGGCTTATGTAGGCTCCCTACCCGAGCGCGAACACAGTCGGCCTCTGGCGGCGGCGGGACGAACCGCTCCTAGTGTGGATGGCGCTCTCGCGTCGTCTGCTTTTTCACGTTGCGTGCGGCGCAAGACGCGTGCTGCACACGACAAAACAACCACTATGTGTGCTCGTTTGGCAGTAAGCAATGACATAGTTAGCTCTGCTTGCGCATTTCCTCTAGAAACGCAATAATCAGCGGCCGTTGCGGGTTAATGCGCTGGTTTAATTCCACGAAACATCTTCGCTGTGGTCACCGCTTGAGTGTGAAACGTGTTATAAACATTGCTTCCACACATTGCACTTTTCTTATTGTTAAGTGCAGTCGTCTGCTGTTTCGGGAACGTCGAAGGGTGCTTTTTGAAGGTGGCGTGGTGGTTATTTAAAGGATAAAAGTTTAGTAAGCGAAACGGGCCCGGTAAGAAGCGACAAGACCCGTGCATACGCGTCCAAATTCCACACCCTTGTAAAATTGTGCTGTGTCCTTATAGAAGACGAAACAAACAAAAACATTTACACTGCACACGACCCGTGCGCTATCGCCCATACATTACCGGACACGTATTTTACACCCGCAAGCGCCTGTGTGATCGTGTCCTTCCCGTACCTTTTCTAAAAAAAATACCATTTTTGGACAGTCGTTGTTTATACTAAGGAGGAGGAATAAAAATTTATTCAACTGTATCGAGTTGCTAATTTACGTATTATTTAAAATACGTTTCTATGGATGCGCAAGAGTATTTGGGGATTTTTCGGTAAAGCAGTTGTTGTGAGTTGCCGTCATGTGGCATTCCGTGTGTCATTGTCATATATATCATTTTCAAATCCGACATGAATCACCTTGTCCAGAACGTGTCTCACTCAGCATAACCAAATGCCTAATATTGTCACGTCTTAACATTTTCCCCCACAATGCTTGCTTTCAATATTTGAAAATATTCAAGGCTTGCTTTCAATTTTGAAAAAGGCGAGCACAATTCCTGGACAATCTCGGACCAAAGGGGGGTTATCAGTTTTGAAAATACGTGTTAAATACTGCTTTTTCACCGCTACAGAACACAACGCCTAGTGTAGTTTCGATTGTAAGTAATACTGATAACAATAGTTTGGCTTTTCGCGTTACATGCGTTCTCTTCTCGCTGCTCTTGCAACGTTGGCAGGACCCCTTCCCGAAAAAAAAAAAAACGAAATGCACAGAATTTATTTTTTAACCAATCCTCAAGAAGTAAATGCCAAGACAAAGGCGATATTCATTTACGAAACAAAGTAATTACCGGGAACCCGTTGCGCTGATTCGCAACGAGAAATAAAAATGAAAATGTTTTAATACATTGCAACAGCGCAACTTCATTTATTGCCATCTTTAGGGTTCGTAAGCGACCTCGAATGCAAACACATCTCGCTGTTGCAGTCACCTGTTCGATTTTAAAAGGAACGCAAATGGTCAACAGAGCAGCCGTAACAGAAAATTTGTGCTCACTGTGAGGTCCCAGAAGCTTGGTTTGCACACTGTAAACCTGCTTGTCACTTTGCGAAAACCTAGCTAAACATGAGATGTCGATTGTACTGCGTGCGTTTACAATCAATTCGCAAGTTCACTTGCGACGAAAGCTGTAAATAAGTGACCCGAAACCGTTATTCATCAAGCTTCCTTCAGAGTCGCTAAAATTTCATTTAAAAGACCCGTTAGAGCGGTTACATTTATATCGCTGCACTGATCAAAATTCAGCAATCTTATGTTGCCTTTTGAACACACAAAAAATATAGAAGCTCTTAAAAGAATTTCGGGGCAGTTAAGTAGTGTTACCATTGCAGGGCATCCCACAAATGCAAGAATGCGTCATGCTACCAGTGAAAGCGATTGAGATTGTCGTTGTAAACTGAATTTCAGAGATCGAGGCTTCCTGATTTGTTTCTATTTATGCTTTTATTGAAGGCTCAAAGCCATAGTCTGGAGAGAGCTTGCTTACAAGCTCGATCCACAGCGTACAAGTTCCTTGTCACAATTACGGCCATTCTGAGATTCCCGATGAGTCGTCGCTTTTTTTGGCGTAGTATGAAAACTGACTGCCGCTTCCATGCTACACATTGAACGTTGAGGAACCGAACCACAGCATACCACTCTTGTTTGCACCTTTCGTGCGCACATACGGCGCGAGAAAAGGCACGAAGCGCGCCCACAGTGTGCATTCTTACGGGCCGCTCAGCGGAGCATCCACACTAGCAGCGCGACGCTGTCGCCACCTACATGTCGAGCTCGCGGCGAATAGCTGCTCCTTTGACGCGCTTTTTAAAACGTTCCCACGCAACTGTGTCGACGGTTGAAGCATTAAGTGCTTCGATCTCCCCTCTTATGCGGTCGACGAAGGCAGCGTTGTCAAAGACCATAGCGTTCATCAGCCAACGACTGCCGACCTTTCTTTTGATTTCAGGCTTGATTTTGAGGGAGCATGCTACGAGGCCATGGTCCGAGAAAGCGACAGGGGTGACAATGTAATCGGTCACTAGTGATAGCACGTCACCCGTCACGTAAACCGGATCTAAGCGAGCTTGTGACGTGCCGCGCCACCTGGTGAAGTGATTGGTCGACCACCCGTGCTGCAGCGCCACATCAGTCAGGTTACCTTCACGGAGGATAGCTTTCAAAATATGGGCCGATGTGTCCACTACATCCCGAACACCCACGCTGTCGCTGGCATTGACAACACAGTTGAAATCGCCTGCTAGGATGAGATGACCCGGAGCCACGAGAATGCTTCGATTGGAAGAAAAGAAGTCGGCACGTCATTCGGCGCATAAACGCACACAAAGCGTGTAAGCTCCCCTCCCACCAGGACGTCAACGATACAAAAACGCCCGTCCTTTGCCAACTCGCAGTCAATTACGGTTAAGAAATCATGCTTCCGGATTAGAATTGCGGTTCCGCCCGCTCGCGTAGGTGTGAGGGTGTAAAAACACCAAATTGGTGGCCAAAAAAATCAACAAAATTTTGGGCGTCCTTTTGTGAGGCAATTTTGGTTTCTTGTAGAAAAGCCACGTCTATATTTTTTTCGTTTAGAAGGTCGGCCAGCCAATGTTTCCTTTTCTGTGAGGTTAGGCTCACCACATTTAACGTGGCTAGCGTTACTGCGTTCTGGTGTGTTGTCATGGTGAGAGAGGCGCTTACCGACTGGGCTTTCAACTCCTTCCGCCTGCTGAGCTTCCCCCGAGGTTCGTTGACCCGGTCTTGCTTCCAGTGTCGCTCCACTCCTTGTCCTCTAGGTAAGTAGATGGAGAGGCTGCCCTGCCTTCTTGCTTTGCGGCAGTCCTCCGCTCCCCCTTGTGCAGTTCTGGATTTCTCGGGAGCGTGTCTTTAGTCGTGGGGCTCTCTCCTTCCTGACCGTCTGGCGTGGCGGCAGCGTGTTTGGCGCGCACATGTCGACGCGTCTCAATCCTCCTCTCCAAAGCGGGCGCCCCTTGGCTGGCTGTGGAGTGGGGGGGGGGTGGGCACGACTTGCTGGTGCTCGCCGCTTCCTTTTCTTCCTCTGCAACCAGTTCCTGCGCGGTCCAGGAGAATTTCACTCAAAATCTATCCTCATCTCAAGGCTTCAAACCGCTAACAGCGACACCGTATCGAAATGACAGTGGTGCTGGCTCAGGAAAGGAGGGGATACGTCGTCATTGTTTTCTAGCTGCGCCCGCATCGCCGGCTCAATTGCAGTGTTCCCATTTCTTCCACTTCGAAACGGCTTACTGCGTCTGCATCGGTGGTAAAGTCGGAGACATGGCAAGTGTCCTCATGTCACCCTGTTTCCGATCAGCTTCACTTTCAGGAGAGGTGCGGATGGGAAACAATTACTCGTGTAGGCAACAATTTTTTTAGTCTATTTCACCGTGTGTTTGGCACAAAGAAAGATAGGACTTTATTTTGTAGTTGCAATATGTCTTGTAAACCAGATCATTAAAATAGCCATTAAAATATTTTGCTACTTCACCCCTAATTTTCAATTGCCTTCGTCGTGGCCACGATGAAGTAGAAGCTAATTAAAAAATTTAAAGTATGTAGACGTAAGCTTTATTTTTAAACAATCTGTGGCGATAAGGGAAAAAGACACCCTTCATTTGCTTTAATTTAAGCTGACCGGAGGAGGAGGTAACCACTGATTTTTATATACGCTGTTAGTCATGCATTGAAACAGTTGTCATCATAAAACCACTTTTAAGAGGGACTAAAAAGTATGTTCACCAGCTGCTCTTTAATTTCGTTGACAGTGTCATTGAAGTCCCGTAGTTTGCTGATCTCTTCAAACGGTTTGTGTACAAGCAAGGGCTGTCCATCGGTGTCGGGAGATTGAAATTGGGTCAAGTTGTCATTGAAATGCATCTCCGTGTTGCTCCAGCATCAGTCGAATCACCTGAAGCTGTCTCAGCACTTGCTTCTGAAATTCTAGCAAATGTAATAAAGGCAGTCAATTACGAAATCACTTACAGAAAAAAATGATGGTTTAGAAGGCATTAGAAGGCCCCATTAAAACAACTTTTCAACGAAAAAAAATCCAAGAGCAACAGGAAATGTAGATACCCCTTTCTGGGGTGGCAGGAGCTCTAGCTGTAGAGGCAGTATGTCCTGCAAGAAAGACCAAAACAACTTTTCAACGAAAAAAAATCCAAGAGCAACAGGAAATGTAGATACCCCTTTCTGGGGTGGCAGGAGCTCTAGCTGTAGAGGCAGTATGTCCTGCAAGAAAGACCAAACTGTTATAACCCTCAAGCCCTCAGTTGCTGATATACCGTAAAAACCCGCGTATAATACGAACCCGCGTATAATACGAGGTGTAATTCGGGGACAGCAAAATCAGAAAAAAAAGTTTTCATCCGCATATAATGCGAGGTTAAGAGAACAGAAAACATTTATTTGCACTGCAGTTACCGTTCAGCCATTGTCAGTTTTCACTCGCACTGTCTCCCAACGTCCGTTCAAACATCGTCAGGTTCGCTGCCGCTGTCTCCTGAAGTCGCCTTGTCGGAAATGTCTTCCCACAGAAAGTGGTCCTCAGTGCCATCAAGGGCGTTCGAGATGCCGCATTTCTTAAAAGAGCGACTGACGAGCTCCTCTGGGATGCTGGCCCACGCATCCGCGATCCAGCCACAAAGCACCGCTGGAGAAGCCCGCGTCAGCCATCCGGTAGCTGTCACTTACGGGTCTCCTGACCTCTCCACTCTTGGTAGCAGGACCTGATGCAGTCTTTGAAAGGCTTGTTGATGCAAACGTCTAGCGGTTGCAGCTGGGATGTCATTCCTCCTGGAATGACAGAGTTCGGTGTGGGGTTCGCGCAACAACTTCTTCGCGGAATGGGCCAGGTGGCAGCGAAAGGCGTCCAACACGAGCACTGACGGGAACCCCCAACAGTGCTCCAGGCCGCCGATACCACACACTTTATCCAGTCAATCACCAGTTGCTTTCTCCACCCGCGAATGCTGCCTTCGGTGACGCCGAACTGCCGTCCTGCGGAGCAATTCCTGATGGTCTCGGCACATAAAATAACTTTTCTTTAATTGCAACCAAATACTGCCTTCGTGCATCCCGACATCGTGATAGACTTGCGGTGAACGTGCCGATCCTTCGCGTGGTCAAAACAATCAAAATGGCGCCGGCTGAGAAGAGTAGCAGGTAGCAGCCGGCTAACGCCACTGAAAGATGGCACACCCTCCGCTGAAACCGAAACCGAAAGTGCAAATTTGCGCCTGAAAACTTTGGGATCCATTTATAATACGAGGCACAAATCTTACATAGTAAAATTTTGAAAAAAAAAACTCGTATTATACGCGGGTTTTTACGGTAATTGCTTCATACCTGCAACACGAGGTGCACTTGAACGACTGTCATCTGTAGGTCTAGGAGTTCCCTGCCTCGGAGTGGAGAGTTATCCACTGTAGAAATAGAAAATATGTGTAACTTATATACCTGAATCTTACTGCTGTACGAAGAGCATTGTTTTATTTGCGCCATTACATGTCGATCCAAATCTTTCATATTACAATGAATGGAAAAGGTTGAAACAGACCTGAAGTAAGGGACGAGAGAAAGCAGACCGGCCTCTCTGGGTACAGCTGCCGGGCAGATGATGGTTGCTTCCGTCCTCTCTTCTGCGGTGGCGAGTCCGATTCAGAATCAGACTCAAAGCGGTTTGTCCTCCGCACCTTCTGACGTTGATTCAATTCGCCTTCCATGGATGACAAATCCGACGTGAACTGTGAGCGATCAAGTTTTTTCCTTGTGGTTTCGTATTAAGCTGGAAACGTAAAAACAAAAAAAGCATTTGTGGTAGACTTATGTGCAGCAAAAACCGGCGAAACAAAGTAAAGGGCAGCCCATTATAATAATTGTTTAGTAAATACATCATTTTCTGCATGCATAACACGATTTCTAGCATCGTGCCTATTTTTATTTTATACATGCTAAGCTTTGATCTGTGACAATATTGTGACGTATGCTCTCAAATTGTAATCTATTATTTCACATTTTTGCATTATTTTTGGTGAGGTTAAAACTGGTTTCACAACACACCAAATTGTCACAGGCAAAGAAAAAAGATTGCGAAAACTTGCATTGCTCCTTGCGCTCAAAGCGCAACACATTACGAACGCACTCGATAACAGAAACGGGAAAGAATAGAGGTTACGCTTGAACTCCCTTTTCCTGCATCGGGGCAAAGCAGGGACCTCTGATGTATTTTTTATCGACCGAAATATTGTACGCATGGCACCACGAAACGATGCAGGCCTCCAAAGTGGGCAAGTTTGCTCCTGCCGATAAGAGGGCATCTCGAAAGCAGCTCAATATCCTCAATATCCAAACGGAGTGATCGGGGAAAAGGTGGGTGGTGGGGGGGAGAGGCGTAAGAAAAGGCGGTACAAGCCCAGGCGCGTTCGCATTAAAAATGGGGTCGCACTTGCGTAATTGAGAACATATTACACTGCACACCCGTGAACACAAATGGGAGGTATTGGAAACAGCAATATTTGAGAGAGAGAGAGAAAAGACTTTATAGAAAACATTCGGCGTGCGGGAGGTCCCCGGCCACGCAGGGCGCGGATACTCCCTATCTATAGACTATGGTAATGGTCCATTAGTCTTAGGCCTAGATCTCGAAGATTCGTGCCTGGCTAGGCTGCTGATACTCGGATCCCTCCGCTCCCATCACTGCCTCTGGCATCTCTGCCGTTGGCGGTCGGGGCGTCGGGTCCCTTTCTCCGCTGCTTCGCCAGGGCTTCTTCGAGCCGCTGGACGGCCTTCCGTTGATGCTTGAGTTCACTAGAACACACACACACGCGCACTTCCTCGGGATACGTGTCTCTCGAGCACTGCACATCCCCAGCGCGCACCACACTTTCGCACCCCCCCACATGATGTACTGGAGGGTGGCCGGTTCTCGCTTGCACACACTACACGTACTGTCCTCGTAAAGGTCCGGGCACATGTGCCGGGACAGGGTCGGCGTCAGCACACACTCCACCTGCAGTTGTCGAAGCCTCACCGCCTCCGCTCGAGACAGTTCTTGGTGCGGAGGCGGGAAGGTTCTGGCTTCGCGGTGCCAGGCCAGGATCTCGCCGTAGTCGGTGAGGGGCTCCGCGAAGTCTTGATCTTCCCCGCATGCCCCGAGGTGGCGATCAGCCGCGACCCGGCACTTGGTGAGACCACGGGCCGCAGCGTCCGCCTCCTCGTTGCGGTTCACGATGTTCGGTGTTAGCTCCCTGCCCGCGTGGGCCGGGAACCACTTGAGAGTGATGAGTCTGGGTACGGTCTCCCGAGCAGCCCGCGAGACCTCGGAGGATCTTACTAGCCGCTCGGTGCCCCGCCAGACTATTCCTCGGGCGAAGTTTCTGATCGCCGACTTGGAGTCGCTTAGCACCGTGCGCGTGCCCGGTAGGCTCATGGCCGAGGCGATCGCCATCTCCTCCGCCTGGCCGGCCGTTCGGGCACGCACGGTGCTCGCCGTTAGGAGTTCCCCGGTGGTTGCTCGAACTGCCACCGTCACGAAGGCGCCGCTCCTCCCCGGATACCTCGCGGCATCCACGAAGACTGCACCTTCGTCCTCTCGATGTTGACGAGCGAGCGCTAGCGCGCGCGCCGCCCGTCTGTCGCCGTCCCGTTCTGGATCGGTGTTCTTTGGTAGCGGGTAGACGACTGTTCTTCGGACCACCTCGTCGCCCAGGGGCACGAGATCGTCCTGGTCGTCCGTCGATTCGCTGGGAGGTAGTAGCCCGGCTCTGTCTAGCAGTCTTCTGCCCGCTGCCGTGCTGCCCAGGCGGCTCAGCTGCGATGCGCGTTGGGCCTCGCTGATCTCCAAGAGCGTGTTATGTACTCCCAGAGACAGCAAGGCCGACGTCTTGGTTCCTTGTAGAAGCCCGAGGGCCCCCACGTAGGCTTTGCGGATTGCCGCGTCGATTTTCTGTCTTTCCGCGTTGGTCCACCGATGGAAAGCCCCCGCGTATGCCGCATGGCTAATGACGAAAGCCTACAGCAGACGCAGGAGGCTTCCTTCTCTCATGCCTCGCGAGCGAGACGAAATCCGCTTTACGAGACGTGCCGCGATGCCCGTTTTGGTGACGATGTTCTTCACCGCCGTACCATTGGTTTGGGTGCCGTCCACGAACATACCCAGGACTCGGAGCCCCGGCACGTGTGGGATCGGTTCCCCGTCGCCCGTGCGTACGACGATGTGACGAGCCGCTTCTTGGCTTGCGCTCTTCCTGTGCCGTCCTGGCGGTGGTAGGATGAGCAATTGTGATTTTTGCGGCGAGCATCGCAGTCCCGTGCCCGAGAGCGCGGACTCCACGGCATCCACCGCAGCTTGCAGGCCTGCTTCTATGTCGCCGTCGCTGCCACCCGTTGCCCAAATGGTGATATTGTCGGCGTACAGGCAGTGTCGGATTTTGGGATCGAGTGTCTCCAGGTTCCTGGCCACCTCTATCATAACGAGGTTGAACAGGAACGGGGAGATTACTGAGCCTTGTGGAGTCCCCACGCTGCCCAGCTTTCGCTCCTCCAGCTTCGTTCCTCCCACCTCTAGCCGAGCTGTGCGGCGGGAGAGGAAGGCCTTGATGTAGTCGTACGATCTTGTTCCCAGCCCCAGGCGGGATACCTGAGCCAGGATTGCCGAGTGGCGGACGTTGTCGAACGCACTCTGCAAATCTAAGCCCAGGATTGCTCTGTTGTCATTCTTCGGGATCCCGCCCGGGGGTCCAGGATTTCCCGTTGAAGCAAAAGCATGGCATCTTGGGTTCCTAGTTTTGCTCTGAAACCCAGCATGGAGTCCGGGTACATGTTCTGGGACTCCAGGTAGCGGTTCCACCAGGTGTTGAGGACATGTTCTAGCACCTTGCCCACGCAGGACGTGAGCGAGATGGGGCGCAGGCCCTCTATTCCCGGTGGCTTATTTGGCTTTGGAAGCAGGATGGTCTTTGCTGTCTTCCAGGCTTTGGGCAGCTGCCCGCTGTGCCAGCACTTGTTGTAGAAGCGCGTGAGCGACGAGATGGCCGAGTCGCTGAGGTTGCGCAGAGCTTTGTTGGTGATTCTGTCGGGTCCGGCCGCCGAACGACAGTTCAAATTTTGCGTGGCCTGGCGTACCTCCCACTCCTCGATGTCTCGGTCGAGGGTAGGGTTCGGCGGACCCGCGTAGCTCGGGTGATCTTCATGCTGGGTGGAGGGGAGATAGCGCTCGTTCAGGCGCCTGTGCATCTCTTCCTCCCCCAGTTGTCTTGCGGTGGTGTGCAGGATTTGGGCCATGCGCGTGCGTTGGTATTCACAGCTCTTGGTTTCGTCCATGAGCTGCCTCAGGAGCTTCCAAGTGCCGCCACGGTGCAGCCGCCCGTCAGCCTGGCTGCAAAGCGCAAACCATTGCTGTGAGCATAGCTGTCTACTGTAGCGTTCAATTTCTCGTCCGAGCTCTGCCACTCTTTTGCGCAGCTTGCTATTGTGCCGCTGCCTTCTCCAGCGTTGTTGGAGCGAGCGCCGAGCCTCTAACAAGTGGGCTAGGCGTGAGTCCATCTTTTCGTATTCTTCTGGCGCTCCTACTTCGTCTGTGGCGCCTTCTGTGGCTGTCAACACTCTCGCTGTCCAGTCTTCGATATTGTCAATTTCTCCAAGTTCCGCGTCTCGGAATTTGTGCCAATTGACCAGCTTGTGCTTCGTTGTTTTGCCGTAATTCACTCCTTCGTTGGGGTGACTTAGTGGCACTTCGATTTCTAAGATAAAGTGGTCGCTGCCCAAGTTGTGTCCCGTGTTCTTCCACCTTACGGCCCCGCCGTCGGGCAGGAGCGCAGAGGCAAGATCCGGGTTCGTGTCTCGGGCAGTCGACGTTCCAATTCTCGACGGATGAGCTGAGTTCGTCAGTAGCGTGAACTCGGCCGCACTTGCGTCTTCTAGGAGATCTCTCCCCTTGGATGTGGTGTGGGTGTATCCGAGTTCTGTGTGTTGGGCGTTGAAGTCGCCGCAGATGATTGCTGCCGCGTCTCCTCTTTTCGCCAGATCCTTTTGCGTTTGCATCGTGGCGTTCTTGACTTTTTGGAACAGGGTTCTGAATTTCTGTTTTCCATGCTGTGGGTTGCTGTAGGCGTTGGCAATGTGTATCGTTGTCGACGTCTTCTTCTTGCCGCCTCGAGTCTTACGTCCCTTGGTGGAGATGACTAGCTCGGTGACGCAGAGCTCGATTGCGGTGTCTCTGTTGCCTAAGAATTTGTCGTGTTTTACGTGAGCGATGCCTTTGCGGACAAACGTGCACACTCCCTGCGCCGCACCCTTCCCGCATGTGCGGGCGCTCGGCGGGCAGGCATGCGCACGGTATCCGGGCAGCGTCGGCGTGTCTTCCATGTGTGTTTCCTGTATCGCTATGACATCTGGTTGTTCCGACGGGTCAAGTGATTTCAGGTGCTGTTGCAGTATTGCTTTGCGGCATCGGAACCCATTTGCATTCCAGTGCCATATGTTCATCGTGCTGTCGCTGTTTCTATCCATTATTGTGGCGACAGTTTCTGCGCGTTGCAGTAACGTTGCACCGCCGTGTCGATGAGTGGTTGCAACTTCTCGGGGCTTAGTAGTTGTTCGATCGCCTGCTTTACTTGCAGTTGTATGGTTTGGGCCAGCTGTTGCTGGATGGTTTGGGTGCATTTAGTCAGGAGTCTTTGTTCGAGAGCCTCGAAGTTCCTGCCCCAGCGGTTCACCGTTGTGGTGAGCTGGTTGATGCGTCTGTTGAGCCCGGCATATCCAAGAGGTTGCCTCTTAGCCTTGTCCGCTCCGTGTGTTGCAGTAAATTTGACGGAAATGTCGTCGTCTTCATCGTCTTCGCATTCGCTGTCTCTGTCGAGCTCCTCTGTAGGTTGCTCTTCTATTCTTCTTGCGGCCGCAATGATGGACGCCCTAGTCTTGGGAGTCGTCGCCTTAGCGGTGAATTGAAAGGTCTTGGGTACGGTGGTGTTGATGCTGCAGCTTGCCGAGGCTTTTGCCTGGGTGCCCTCGTCATCTTCGTCGGCGTCTATCGACATCATGGTGTTGTTGGCTTCGCTCGTTGCTCTGCCTTCCTTGAGTTTCGCTATGGTTCCGCGTTGGTGCGCTATCGTTAGCTGCATTGCAGCCATCTTCGTTTGCTGGTCCTGCATCATCTTTTGCAGTTCCCTCACGGTGGCCTTTAGCTCGCCCACCTCTTTCTTGTATTGCTTCTCGCAACCGTTGCTGGGCATTCTGCCAGACTCCTTATCTCTGCCTGGCGTCGCGTCCGCGTTATCAGGGGTTGTTTTCGTTCCCCGGGACACGGACCTCCTTCTCTGCATCTCCTTCTTTCCCTCCTGTGTGACGTCAATCTTGTTTTGCGATCTTTCGCGCTCTCGTTTCTGCGAAACCGAGCGCTGAGGTCGAGTTGTTTTCGACTCTCCAGTAGTGATGTCAGCCCACGTTGGGCCGTCTGACGTCATCCTACGCCAATTGCGGTTCACCACGTTGCTCCCCTTTCGGCCTGCTTCCAGTTCCGAGAATTCGTCCCTTCGAGAAAGTCTGGTCTTCATGGCGGGTTGCAAGGGCGCGGGCGCCATCTTTGCAGGGGCTTCAGCGTTCTGCTTGGCCCACTGTCTCTTCTTGATTTGGATCGGCGTTTTGAATTTGTTCTTGCAGCTACCCGCGCCGGTAACGTGGGAGCCGGCACACAGCCTGCATTTAGGCTTGCAGTATTCTGCGTGATCTTCGCCTGGATTTCTCCGTCCGCACGCAAAGCACACTTTGACATTTGGGGTAGGGCATACATCCTTCCTATGCCCCACTTGGCCGCAGATTTTGCACACCTCGCGGTGCTGGCAGTACAACGTACACTTTGCAATAAAGCCTCCGTACTTTACGTAGTGCGGGACCTTTTGCCCTTCAAATAATATTACAACCGACGTGGAGTTGCCCAGTCGGTGCGCGGCCATGACCGTTGGATTGTACTTGTTCACGATGCACTTGGTGATCTCCTCATCAGTTTCATCGTGCTCAACCCCGCTGATCACGCCACGGGAGGTGTTGTCCGGGGTAGCTTTGTACGCGAAAGTCTCGTACGAGCATTCTCCGATCGTTAGTCTTCTGATCGATCCGTACTGGAAAGATCTCTTTTCGCTGGGCGTACTCAGCACTATGATGTTTTGAGCAGCGTTAAGGGCAATTGAGTCCTCCTCTGCTTCCTGATAAGTAATGTTGGCTGCTGCGAGTATCGCTCCACGCAAAACAGTCATCGCAGTCGTGCTTACGACTAGCCCGCCACGAGGCCTAAACACCACGCGGTGCTCGTCCTTCCTGGCAAAGTTTGGCATGCGTGCCGATTTGGCCATATTGGCGTTAACTTTAGCTACAAATTGCGCTTTGGCTGCGCGTTGTCGCTCCTCTTTACTTCTAGAGAGAGAAAAGACTTTATTCACAGGATCCTGCGTGCGGGTAGTTTCCGGCCGCGCAGGGCTCGGACTACCCTTCTAGTGCTCTAGTCTAATAGAGTCCTAAGAACACTGGGCCTAGATCTCGAGGGTTACGTCTGGCCTAGCATCAGATACTTGAGCCCCTTCGGCCCGGTTTGACGGGCCGTTGGTTCCCGTTCTCTTCTGCCTGGCCAGCGCCTCCTCAAGCCGCTGGATCGCCCATTTTTGGCATTGGCAGTCCATAGAGCGAATCCATCGCTCCATCTGTCCGGGTAGGGTCTGCTCGGGGACGAGGTCGGTATCTTCGTCTTCGCTCGTTGCGCCTCTACCACTGACGTGTTCTTCATCGGTAGTTCCGCTGGACGCGTCACTGCTCGGTTGCACTGCACCATCACACCGCACAATATGTCCGAGTGTCGCGAGTTCTTGTTCACAAACACTGCACATAGGGCTTGCGAACATCTCCGGGCAGATGTGGCGCGCCAACGCCGGGGTTAACACGCACTTCACCTGTAAGTGTCTGAGTAACACCGATTCCGCACGAGAGAGATCTCTATGCGGCGCTGGGTAGACTCTTCTGCCCTCCCTGAATCTTCTGAGAACGTCGCCATAGTCGGTCAGGGGTTCGGGCGCGTGTTCGTCGTTGTCTTCCGTACGAGGAGCCACGCTGCCATCCCGGCATCTGATGAGTTCACGGGCGGCTGCGTCTGCTTCTTCGTTGCGGTTGGCCGCATTGGGCAGGTCCCCCACGTGGGCGGGGAACCATTTCACGGTGATGGTCGGTCCGGTAGGGGAGCCGTCCGAGGTTCGCGAGGCTCTGGCGAGCCCCACGATCCGTTCAGCCTCCCTTCAGATCGTGCTTCTGGCGTAGTTCTTGATTGCTGTTTTGGAGTCACTCAGGATCGTCTTGATGCCGGGAACTCCCATCGCCAGACCTATCGCCGCTTCTTCTGCTTGGCCCGGGGTCTTGGCTCGTACTGTGCCCGCGTTGATCAGCTCACCCGTTGACGCCCGGATGACTGCCGCCGCGAACACTTCTTTCCTCGTTGGGTGTTTGGCCACGTCCACGAACGCAGCATTCTCGTCGCTCTGGAACTGTCTTGCTAGAGCCGCCGCCCTTGCCTTGCGCCGCTCCGGATCCCGTTCTGGGTCGACATTCTTTGGCAGCGGGAACACGATGATGCCTCTCGCCGCCTCGTCCCTTATGGGTACTTGGTCCTCCAGCTCACCGTTCTCAGCCTCCCCGTTTCCGGGTAAGCTGAGCCCGGTCCGAGTCACGATGCTTTTGCCCGTCCTTGTGCTGTTTAGGCGGGCTAGTTGCGCTGTTCGTTGAGCTTCGCCTATCTCCGAGAGTGTGTTGTGCACTCCCAGAGCCAGCAAAGCCGACGTTCTCGTGCCTGGTAACAGGCCCAGCGCACTTCTGTATGCTTTTCTGATGGCGGCGTCGATCTTTCCCTCCTCCGTCTTGGTCCAACGGTGGAAGGCTCCCGCGTATGCTGCTTGGCTGACTACGAAGGCTTGCAACAGACGCAGGAGCCCTCTCTCGTTCATGCCTTGATACCTCGTCGACACCCGCTTTACCAGGCGAGTGGCGATTCCGATCTTCGTCACGATGTTCTTCATCGCCGTGGTGTTCGTTTGGACTCCATCCACGTACATCCCCAGGATTCTCAGTCCGGGCACGTGCGGGATCGGCGCCCCATCTCTCGTTCGGACCACGATGTTCTCTGCTGCTGCTTGGTTGGCCGCCTTCCTGAAGCGACCCGGCGGTGGCAGGATCAGGAGTTGTGATTTTTGCGGCGAGAACCGCAGACCTGTGCTCGATAGCGCGGTCTCTACGGCACCCACCGCTTCTTGGAGGTAGGCCTCGATCTCCCCGTCGCTGCCGCCGGTGACCCAAATCGTCACGTCGTCGGCGTACAGGCAGTGCCAGACCCCCGGGCTCAGTGCCTCGAGGCGTTTGGCGACCTCGATCGTTACGATGTTGAAGAGAAACGGTGAGATGACCGAGCCCTGCGGGGTTCCGACACTGCCCAGTCGTCGCTCCTCCAACTTCTTGCCTCCCAGCTCCAGCCAGGCCGTACGGTCCGTCAGGAACGCTCGAACGTAGTTGTACGACCTCTCGCCCAGGCCTAGGCGGGAGATCTGCTCCAGGATTGCAGAATGCTTCACGTTGTCAAAGGCCCCCTGGAGGTCCAGGCCCAGGATGGCCCGGTTGTCCCTGCTGGGTAGCCCTCCTGGGGGATCCAGGACTTCTCGTTGCAGTAGCAGCATGGCGTCCTGGGCGCCCAGACGAGCCCGGAAACCGCCGTGCCGTTCCATGTAGTCGTTCCACCGGGTATTGAGGACTTGCTCCAGCACCTTACTCACGCAGGACGTGAGCGAGATGGGACGCAGGCCCTCTATCCCCGGTGGCTTGTTGGGCTTGGGTAGGAGGATCGTCTTCGACGTCTTCCAAGCCTTCGGTAGAGTGCGGTCCGCCAGCACTCGTTGAAGTATTTCGTTAGTGCCGCAATCGATGAGTCGCTCAGGTTGCGGAGCGCCTTGTTGGAGATCTTGTCCGGACCAGCGGCCGAGCGAACGTTGAGGTTCTGCGTCGCTAGCCGGACTTCCCATTCTTCGATGTCTTTATCTAGGTGGGCGTTAGGTTGCCTGCCGTAGTCTCGATGCCGCTCTTTGCTCGTCTCCGGTAGGTACCGGTCGTTGAGCTGCTTGTACATTTCCTCTTCCCCCATGCGGCGAGCCGTAGTGTGGAGAATCTGTGCCATGCGGGTATGCTGGAACTCCCTGCTCTTGGTTTCGTCCATGAGCTGTTTGAGAATCTTCCATGGACCGATGCGGTGGAGTTGACCGTCGATCTGATTGCACAGGGCAAACCACTGCTGGTTGCAGAGCCGCCTGCTGTGTCGCTCGATTTCTTTGCCTAGCTCGGTGATCTTCTTGCGCAACTTTCTGTTATGTCGTTGTCTTCGCCATCTTCGCTGCAGCGATCTTCTGGCGTCAAATAGATGGGCCAGTCGCGAATCCATCGTGCTGATGTCCTCGGTGGCCTCAGCTTCTCTCGTTGCTTTGTCCGTGGCTTCCCTGAGTTTCTCTGACCATTCTTCGACGTTGGTGATTACGCCCGGGTCGAGCTTTCTAAACTCATCCCAGTCTACTATCTTATGTTTCTTGTTCTTGCCCGGGTCGCCGTTGGTGTGGGCTAACGGGATTTCTATCTCCAGAATATGGTGGTCGCTACCGAGGTTGATCCCGGTGTTTCTCCACCTCGCGGTGCCGCCCTCGGGTAGGAGCGCGAAAGCCAGGTCGGGGTTCGTGTCCCTGTCCGTGGAGGCACCGATTCTGGACGGTTGTGCCGGGTTCGTTAGCAGTGTGAATCCGGTTTCTGCGGCGTCTTCGAGTAGGTCTCTGCCCTTCGCCGTCGTGACTGTATATCCCAGCTCTTCGTGCTGAGCATTGAAGGCCCCGCAAATTAGTGCTATGGCAACCCCCATTTTAGCCATTTCTTTCCCGGCCATTTGTCTGGCGGTTCTGATTTTACTGAAGAGGGCTTTGAACTTTGGCCCGCTGTGTCTCGGATTGCTGTAAATGTTAGCTAGGAGAAGCGACGTGGCCGCTTTCCCCTTTCTGCTTCCCCGCGATCTTCTGCGTCCCATGAAAGCGAGTTCCGTTACGCACATTTCGATTGCGGTGTCCCTGCTACCAAGGAACTGTTGGTGTTTGGTGAACGCTAACCCTTTCCTGATTAGCGTGCACACCCCCTGTGCCGCACCTTTCCCGCATGTTCGGGCTGATGGTGGGCTATCATGCGTTCTATATCCCATGAGTCTTGGGGCCTCTTCCAAGTGCGTCTCTTGGATGGCGATCACATCGGGCCTTTTCTCCGGCTCCAACGCTCTTATGTGCTGCTGTAGGACAGCTTTGCGGCATCTGAAACCGTTTGCGTTCCAATGCCATACTCTGATCGTATTATTGCTGTCCATCTTGGGGCTTGTGATTACATTGGTGTTGTTGCAGCAGGTTCGCGAACTGCTGCATCATCTGCTTTTGGAGCTGCTCCATTTGTTGAGCTATTTCCTGTTGCATGAGTTGCGAGCATCTTTGGACGATTCTCTGCTCCATTGCCTCTAGGTTCCTGTCCCATTTCTTGTACGTATTCTCGAGTCTCGTAAGCCTGTTACTGAGGCCCGCATAGCCCACGGGTTTCTGCGTTTTCTCCTTCCCCTCGGGCCCGGTTGCCGTTGACAGCGCGTCGTCATCGTACTCCCCCTCCTCGACTTCGCTCTCGCTGCCGTCTTCGTCTTCGGATTGCAGTTCGATCCCTCTGGCTGCCACAAAGGCTGCCTCTCTGGATTGAGGTCTGTTTCTAGCTGTTTGCGTTGTTCTTTGGCAGGAGCTGCTCGTTGCTTGCGGCTCCGCTCCCGTTTCCTTGACGGTGCTTTCCGTCGCCATCTTCTCTTCGGTTTCTTGTATCCGCCGATCCTTTCGCACGCCGCCATTTTGGAAGTTTCTGATGATGGCGTCCTGTTTGGCGATGTGCTCGCGTTGTTGCTTGATGGTGAGTTGTAAGGCTGTCACCACCGTCTGCAGGTTTTGGATTTCTTTCTGCCCACTCTTTATCATCGCTTTCATTTCGCGAGTTTCTGCTTTGCATTGTTCCGTGCGGTTGCTCTCGCCGCCGCCTCTCTCTTCGTTCCTGCCTGGCTCCCTGCCCGTTGCCCTGGCAACGCTCTGTGGCTCGGGTTTCGCCGGCGCCGGCCTGGCTGTGACGTCAGACTTGCTTACCGGTTCCCGTCTATTCTTGGAAACCGATCGGCGCCCCGATGCGGACCTTCGGCTCGATTTCGAGCGTTTTCTGTGCTCTTTGCCGGATGTGACGTCTGCCCACGTCAGCCCATCCGGCCTGCTTTTGCTCTTGCTCCTCGCCTTTGCCTGCGACGTATGAGCTTCTCGAACTTTCTGTGCGAGAAAGTCGTCTTTTCTAGAAGGCCTGGCCGCCGGGCGGGAAGCCGGCGCCATCTTGCTCGGCGCCATCTTGCCCGGCGCCATCTTGCCTTCTATAGTTCCGTTTTTCAGTTTTGCCGCCATCCGCTTCTTTATTTGCGGTGGCATCTTAAATTTGTTTTTACAGCTTCCCGCTCCTGTGACGTGGGAGCCGCCGCATAGTTTGCATCTTGGTTTGCAATGGTTTACGTGCTCCTCGTCGGGATTTTTCCACCCGCAAGCGAAGCACACCTTCACGTTGGGTGTCGGGCATACATCTCTCCTATGCCCGATCTGCCCGCACGAGCTACACACTTCTCGGTGTTGCCTGTATAGCGTGCACTTTGTCACTACGCCGCCATACTTCACATGGTGATGATGATGAAGTGGTTGTTGGGGGGGGGGGAGGGGGGACAGAGGCCGGTAACTGTCTGGCGTTACGCCGACACCTCAACCGGCCGAACGGAAGCAAGGAGGGTGGGAGAGACGAAAGAGTAGGTAAAGTGGGGGGGGGATGGAGTAGGGAGAAGGTGAGTGGCAGGTAACATGAGTCGCACACGTAAATTTCGCAGTACAGTGGGGCAGGCGGGGATGACAGGGTGTTACAACAAGGTTGGCGGTTGGTAACGAATACAAAATAAGAACACAGGGGGTCACCAGAATTAGCTGGTGGCATAGGGAACGGGGTAGAAAAACTGGGGGGCACAACAGAATCGGCAGAAGACATCGGAGACAGAAAACAATAACAGAGGGATACATCAACATTAGCAGGTGACGCCGGAGTAGAATAACATGGGGGGACTCTGCAGAGAATAATACTAAAGAGAAAACAGTGTAAAGTGTCAGACATTGGATACTGCGTGGGTTAACAGGGGGCCCCATCGGGAGTTGCGAGTGTAATCAGTATCATATGCAGGAACCGCGAAACAACTGGGGGGGAGACGTAACAGCAGCAGCTGTACGAGCGGCAGATAAAGTCGACGACTGTGCGCTTGGTACGACCGGCGCTGCAGGGGGAGAAAACAATAACAACAAATGGTATGGGAGGAAAAAAAAAGTGATAATAATAATAATACTAGAAAGGACAGTGTAGAGTGTAAGACATTGGTTACTGCGTGGGTTGACAGGGGGCCACATCGGAATTAGCCAGCTGTGCTAGGTATGGCCGACACTGCAGGGGAAGAAAACAGTAGCAACAAATGGTATAAGAATAATAAGAATAAGGAACCTCGTATAGCGGGTTGCAGGGGTACATGATAGTGGCAGCAGGATATCCGCTCTTTCCAGCCCCTATAGGTGGCGCGGCGGTATACCGCAATGGCGGACGAGACGGTGATAGAGCCCCGTCGGAAGCATGCGCGTTTAGCCCAACAGGCCGATTTGAGCCCGGTTGTCTCGCTTAAAACGATTTTTTCGCTCGCGAAAGCGACGCAGAAATGCTTCTCCGAAGGTGAGGCTATATACAATGCTGGTCACATTGTGTGTTGCGGTGTCAGAGAAGCAACGCAAGACGTGATCGGCATCGAAGCACTCTGCCTGCAGTCAAGTGGGTTGAAGAGACCACCCCACCGCGTCAAGGTAGACGTTCACAACGGGACCGGAGCAGTAAAGGTATGTAAACATTGCCGCTACGTTCGTTACATTGTGTGCTTGTTCGTTTTTCGTTATTTTCGCGAATCGCGCAGAGAACGTAGCGGGGACGTGCTGGCGGTCGCTGAGCGTGCTGCCTCTCGGCAAATTTCGCGTAGTAGCAGTGCTTTCAGAAGGTGCTTGTGAGCGAACTCCCGAAGCCAATGCTTAGAAAATAGAAATAGGTTTACGCTACGTGCGACATACGAACGTTCACTAGCGAAATGTGCCTTCGCAGCCTGCTGTGTTTGTAACGCAAACGTCAACGAGCGAGTTTTCCGCGTAGGCTCATTTGCACGAGCCGCCACCGTTTGCCGAATTGAAACTGCCGTCTCCATTTTTTTCGAAAACCAGTTTTTAAATTTATGCTGACATGTCTGCTAAATTAGTTACCATTTTCTCTAAATCATTACTGTTATTTGCGTCGTTTTTCAGGGAGAATGCTCTTGCAAGGCTGGCCTGTCGGGACGATGCAAGCATTTTTTTGCTGCCCTCACCTACTTGAGCAAGTGAGTGGTTTTCTTTTGTATTGCAATATGTATTTGCAATTTACAGAGTGTATTTGGGAAAAGTTTTCCTTCTAAAGTGTCTCTTAGTTCATTACTATGAATTATGTGTTTAGTTTCGATTGGCAGCAATGCTGCTATGCCAAACCAAATTAAATGGGCTAGGTATGATGGTCAAGCTGCCTGCGAGCTGTTTTTTTCTGACTCCCGTCCCATCTGCATTGTAAAATAATATTTAGAGCAAGCAGTACACAAAATTGTTTTATTTACATGCCGTCATAATGTTTATGGCTCAAAATTAAGTCAACTTGTACCAATTCATATGTTCAGAGTTATTACACTCAGCGTTCTTTGGTTCATGTTTTTTTCAGAGTCAGCACCGAACGCCTGGACTCACTTTCGTGCACAGATGTTCAGCAGCAGTGGGGCCGAGTGAGTGTGAACACCCTGTACGAGCCTAGGCCAGTCCATGAATTCTGCCACGTCGAACGCAGGGAAGAGAGCACATTTCCGGAGAACGTTCAAGAAGACATCCGAAAGGAGCTCATAGAGGCAGCGCCGAATTCTGCTCTTGCAAAGCATAAGCAACGACAGAGGAAGACAAAGGAGGCTGCTCCACATGACATCAACGCAGAACGTGTGATGGACACAGTGTTTGCCGCAGAACATGTTAATTCCGATTCTAAGGATTACACAGAGTTTCAGTTTTTTGAGCCAGTTACGCAGGGAATGAGCCTCAAAGTTAAACGATTTTCTTGTCCATGCTGGACGCCAAGGAGCGGGCATTCTATGAAGAGAAAGTGTGCCTAAGTCACGCACGGGCCAAGCAAATCTGTCTAGACACAGCTAACCAGGATGGCACTCTCTGGCAGAGTGAGAGAAAAAAAGAATTACTGGAAGTATTTGCAGGGAGCTGCACACGTTCGAAGAGAAGAACAAACGCACGTGGGCTGCAAAGCTCGATCGCCTGTATTGTCGCAGCACCTTCACAGGGAACGAAGCAACCACTTTATGGAAGAGACAATGAACCCGTTGCACTGGAGGAGTATGAAACAGTACACCAGGCAAAGGTCGGCAGGCTAGGGCTGGTAGTTGCGCCAGAAGTTCCGTGGCTTGGCTACAGCCCAGATGGAGTGAGCAGCCAGGGTAACAGGCGCGTGCTAATTGAAGCAAAGTGCCCCATGCTGGGCAAGGAGACAGCATAGTGAACCTCGTGCTGAAAAAAAAGTGCAATTTCTCCATGCGGAGGGAGGAACCATCGTGCTCAGGAAGCAGCACAAATACTATTCCAGGTGCAAGCTGGGCCTGCTCCTTCTCGCAATGGATGTGTGCCACTTTGTTGTCTACTCACCCGTGGGAAGCCTTGTGCTTGAAGTGCCAAGGGACGTGCAGCACATGCGAGAACTTTTGGGCAGGCTGCAGTACGTGTACTTTAAAAAAATTCTTCCAAAGCTTGCCGAGATTAACACTCGCTAGCATTGCGTCACCGATATATAATGACGAGGTCACTTACACGACTTCAAATATTCTTGTTCTCTTGTGGTGCCCAGCGATTTGTCTCAATTACACGGTCACTCACTAATAAATGCAGCACAGACTCATGATGACAACAGTGGTGTTTATTCGTGTACATGCTACCATTGCAGATTTTGGTGAAACGTATACTTCAGATCGAAAGGGTAGTGATGGGTATTATCACAATTTTTTTCATCAAGCACACTGCTGTGACTTGTGCTATAATGAGAGAATGACATTCCAAAACAACGTGGTGATCCTTCACTGCTTAAAGAAATTTGTCAT
>CM023453.1:128983131-129131698 GCA_013339765.2 Haemaphysalis longicornis
CCTGTGATCATGCGGCGCTTCCCACACGGATGGCGAGCGACCGCCCCCATGCTGTAGTCATTCCTATTTTTCTCCGTCCCCCTTTGCCTCCTTTCCATCAATACAGCTTTTCAAACAACAGCAACCCCAGGTTTGATTGATTGAGTGATTATTGATTGATTGATCATGATTGATTGATTAATTATGTGATTGATTGATTATTGATATGACATCGCCATTACATTATGGTGGTGACGTGTGTCATTGCACCAAGAAAAGCTAACGCACAAATTTCAACCTACCCAACACGAATGGTACCAAAATGGCCGCCGTTGTAAAGGGAAAATAAATTTAGTTTGTTTTCTCTTTTCAGCGTCGCCAGAGATGCAGCCAAGTTCACTAACCACAGCGATAACCAGCCACCCTGGCAGACGGGGAGCGCCGCGACAGGTTAGGGAGCCTACATAAGCCGCGCCTTCGTCGTTTAGGGTGGCGACAGCAGAGTCCAAGGTTTCCTAACGGTGGCTGCGGCGGCCGCCAAACTTGACGGGCCGCCATATTGGTCCCCCGGTGCCCGCCCGACCCAGGGAGCCGGCATGCGCCGCGCCTATGGAGGCGCGGAATAGGCTATCTCTAGAACGACCTGCTTCGAAACGATAGTGCGTGGTTAGTGGTTATCGCCAAGCAGCTTTCCAAAACTTCCTGCTGCTGGGAACAGTTGAGATCGTGGGATCATTCGTTTAATGCGGCATTCACGTCCTTGGTAAGGCTTGCCAATGCCCTCCTTTGGAGGCCCTAGCTGTACGTAGAAGCGCGCGAATACGCGATTTTTTGTGCGTGGAGCTCGATGTGGCGCATAGGCCGGTGTATCTTGTTTTTCACATGCAGAAATCGTGCTACGGTGCAATTATTTTTCGCAGGTCAGTTCGGTGGCAAGCACGAAATATATCTCAGAATTATCTGCTAATACATAAGCATTCTTCCGACGCTTGTTGCACGAACGTTTCATTTCCTTGGTGGCATTGAAGGAACACGTCTCTTTTAGGGGCGAAGCCCCTTAATGGCTCGGGCTGTGGCCGTCTCATGTCGTCGTCGATGTAGTCATGGCACTAAAACACCGGGACCCTTGTTTACGCCTTACGGTAAAGCGTAACGCGTACTAGGAAAACACACCAGGTCACTCGTTTTCCAATGCCTCGCGCTAGAACGCGCTGCGCTTCAAAGCTGTATCCTTCTACCCCCAACGGTTTCACCTCGTGGCAAAAACGCCAAAGCGCCGAGGATACACTTGTACACCGCACGCTTCGCTTTTCCCCAGGTTTCACGTTAGTGGAAATGGCCGGGGATTTTATGTCGCCTTACCTCGCCGTCATTCTTAACCCGGAAGGTTCTGTTTAGGTAATGCACGATGACGCCCGATTAGAGAGACGGTAATTTCATTTTCAGTTTTTGGCTTTTATATCATTTTTTAATTGTTTTGGCACTATTACCCTTTTATTTTTATGCACTATTATTCAATTGAATAGGTTGACTTTTCAAATTACGCATTTTTGTGCAGATACAAGGCACTACATGTTATTAGGGTACCCCGCAAATGCTATAGCATAGAAAATATCGGTGTAGTAGTAAAGTTTCCGATACAATAAAAATGGCCCCGCACAGACTAAACCACTGTTGCCTATAGAACCTCCCCAGCCTATGCTTGAATCGTTCTGCCCAAACTGGGCATCTTAACGTGCCCAATGTGTAATTTAACACGTTTACACACACTAAAAAGAATATTGTTGAGGTGGCAACACAAAATATTACATCTATGGCTGAACATACACGTCATCATGCCTTGAAGCGTACTTTCATTACACGCATAAAGGAAGACAAACTTCACGTAAAATTCTTTTATTGCACTGCTTGCGTGACATGCAGATGCCCCCTTCTCGAACAACAGGCGTACATGGGAAATACAACAAAACACACAAAGTAAATGTGTCCGAGCTAATAAGGCATCGAATTTCAAGAAGCACTTTACGTAGCGACTAATGCATGTAAAAGTTACCACTCATTCGTGACTTTTTTCCAATGGAGCTGTTGAAAAAAAACTGAACACACAGGCAACGAGCAAGATTAAAGCCCAGATGGGCTACACAGGTGGACAATGCTGATGAGACAAACGCAGAGAGATAACTAATGAAGGAGAAAGCAAGTAGAGAAGAATACGGCTTGCTTCACTGATGACAGTGAGAAAGCATTTTACACGTCTGCATAAGTAGTACTTTGAGCAAGGATACATACATGAACCAAAATATTGGGGAATAAATCAATAAGAAAATTCCCCAAGCCCCACTGGGTTAATTTAAATTACCCCACTGAAAATTACATGACATCAGTCGAGAACAAAAACACGTCGTGAGCAACTGACACAATGGAGAGCAACGTCTCGAGAGAAAGGTGCAATGTGAACGAAGGCACACCACTGTTCTTGGTTTTGAATGCCTTTTTCGGGCTGGTACTGAGGAACAGCAAAAGAAAATGTTAGCAGTAAAATATTTTACAGCTATTTTGAACACACTATAATGTAAATTATACAAATAAGGCATCAATTTTCCTTTATCATCATTGTACGGCAATGAAGTTGCATAGAGTCCTTAACAAAGGCAGTCCTAAATTATGATTGAACGTACCACACCCAAGTCTTCAAGTGTCCTCACATAAAAAAAAATTTATCGCAGCTGCGTACGCTCTACGGTTCTAGCTGGCTGCTGAACTACTCCAAGTTTGCCGCAGCACAGGTTTTGCTTGCTGCCCCATTTACTCTGTGTTCATGCTGCTGCCTGAGGTAAATCTTTAGTCTTGTTCGGACATATTTTTCGAGAAGCAGCTTCTCTACAGTAGGCTTGTGCAAACTGCAACATCCCAAGTGCATTTTTACAGACTTCTGCAGGGCACTCAGAATGCTTGAAAATGGCTTTTTCACCTTCATGACTTCACCCATTTCAGCAAACGTTTTGAAGTTTTCTTCACAATCCATCAAAATTGTCATTACAGACATGCTTGGCTGGATCAGATTTCCAGCATTTTTCACGTACTCCTTCAACTGGATGAGGCTGCTGTATTTCCCAGGAGCACTGTCAGTCAGTACTGCTTTACAGCTTTTGCAGTTACCTATAGATTTTAAAACAGACCTCAGAAGGAAACCACCGATGTACGCTACGATGTCGCACTCTGCTTCCGTCAGTCCAATCACAAACAAGTTCTCTAACTCCTCAGCCTGCTGAATGGGGTCTTCCTCTAGCTTTTTTAAGCTTGGCTCAAGCAAGTCAGCCAGATGACTGCTGTCGTCAATGTTGTAGCTCGAAGTCTTAGGGGTGTGTACAAACTGGCTGACACAAATGGCCTTCAGTGCACATTTAACATCATACGCACTTGGAACTGGCTTCTTCAACCTCACAACTGAAAAAATATTTTCTAGGCAATCTTGGATCAACCTAGCAGTGAGGAGGTACAAGTACCCGCGCCTCGCCAGGAGCTCCTCTGACAGGCGCAGCACAACAGTTGTAGACACCAAAAGACCGGCCTGCGATGGCTTCCAGTGTGCAGTTGCTCCCATGTTCATCCGAGTGAATGTAGCACATGCCAGCTGCAATGTCCCAACTGCTTCCTGGTGCTTTGCGCGGTCAAAATGACTTAAAGCAACGATGGGGTGTCGTGATGACATCAAAGTGTACCACTTAGTGACAAGGTCAAAAAACCAGGCAGTTGCTTCAGCTTCCGGCTTCAAGATTTTGAGCTTGATTAGATAGCGAATGGCAGGAGGTGCTTCACGGAACAACTGCACTGCGATGTTTACTTTCATTTTTGCGAAATGTCCATCGCTGACATGAATGTCCGACAGCTTGTTAGCGATTTTGAGGTCATTTTTTTTATCATATTCGAGAACAGCCTCAACATGTTCAAGGGTAACAGTTTTTCCTGGGATGCAATGCTCCTCTGTCGTCTCCTTCCCCAGGGTAAAACTTCCTGAGCGGAGAAGCTGCCCACGTATGTTTTTCAAAACGTGAGCAGGATCAGCCATGAAATACAGCTCCCTACCATCCAAGTGAGGGTGTGGTATAGAGCAGACAGTTTGCGAGTGCCTGTGGCTTGAAAACTCCAGCAGCTGCCACACTTTCCTGTTGGCACTTCCCATGTCACTTGTTACAACAAGAACTCTCAGGGACACCTCAAAACAAAGCGCAATTAAATGAAATATAAGCTCCTTTAAAAGGCTTCCGTCAGTAGAACGACCAGTGAAGTGGTAAGCGATGACCTGTTTCCACCTCGTGTTTAGACCTCCAATCATAAACACGAGGGCATGGTTTGCAACGTTGTCAGTTGACTCTGGAAGTGTCGTACCCCCAAAAAGGCAATCCAGAGAGCGGTCATGTTCAAACCCTTGACTAATTTCCATCTCATCCATGAAGAGGACGCAATCTTTCTCAATGTCTTCCATTGTTTCTGCCTTACGCTTTAGAACATCCAGCACTTCAGTAAGTACACCAGGCAGAAAGCGAATGTTTTGCATTCTTCGAATCAATGTCCGGTTAGATGGCAGTGGGTATGACAGAGACCTGAGCAATTCGTAGCCTGTTGTACCACATGCGTGCTTTATTTGGAGGGCTACGCGTATAGTCTGAACTGACCACTTGCGAACCCTGCCTTTTGTTGTTAGAGCCTTCGTTTGATCTGCAGCAAGAAATGTCGATGATCTTAATGCGTTCAGTTCTTGCTGAACTAACCTTAGTTTCTTGTTTAGACTACGTACTTTTGATCTCGTCTGCTCATGCAGTTTTACCAAGTTTTTACACCTTCTGCTTAAGTCGGCGTTTTTTTTTCCGGAGCTCGGAATTTTCCCGATGCAACGTCGACAATGTGAGAGTTGTGCTGCCTCCAAACATAAATGCAGCTGGCATGGTTGACTGTTCTTGTGGAGGAGTGAGACCTGCATCATTTGCTACGGTGTTGGGAGGGAGCTGTTTCAGAATGGCTACGGATGAACCTGGAGTAGCGTTTGTGTCGCTTGCTAGATTGTTGGCAGACAGGTGTGGTGGAGAGGCGGCTACTGTCTCATGATGACACCCAAACTCACCAGTGCTGTCTGCGTCATTGGCTGGAGGAACAAATGGCAGGGGCACACGCACGGATGTACACTCACACCTGCACTCGGCAGCACTGTCCGCATCACTTTCTAGATTGTTTGTAGGCGGTAGAGGAAATGAGAAATCTCCCAATGCGTGAGCAAGCCTGGACTCAGGATCGCTGGTACTGATGCTTGCTGCCTTGTTGGTGGGCAAACTTGACAGCAAGTGGGCTTCTGGAGGATCACCTCTCGCGAATTCAGCAGTGTCATGAGGAAGAGCATCTGGCTGTAAAACGGCTGCTGAAATATGAGCACTCAACTGAACACCGTGCTCAAAACTCGTTATGTCGCAAGGATCCGTAGGCAGCTGTGGAATGTCTCCAGATGTGCAAACACGCTTGGTGTTAGACGAATTCGCAGGTTTCATGGCAGAAGTGCGCTTCTTCGGGGACTTCCGGTGTTTTGGAGCAGCTGGAAAAAATTAAACATACAAACATTACTACAATAACATGCTTGCCTATGCATTCTCACTCAGCAAACAGTTCCAATACTTATTTTCGCTTTGCAGACTAAAAATTACAAGCAAAATGTTATCACGCACTTTCTTGAATGGTCTGCACCACACAAAGCATATTACTATTCCTTATAGATGTTCTGAGTAAACAAAAATAAGAGCGAAATGCCGCAGTGCAATTGAGGCAATGCATTTAGATGAGTTTGTCTTTTCTCTGAATGACCCAAACTAGATTCACAAATTCAAAGGAAAATTAAATTTGTGTCCATTTTACGGCTTTATATAACGAGTTCAGATATGTTCTTACCACGATAGGGAAAGAGAGTTGGGACAGCATCCGGCCTCAGCTTTTCAGTCCATCTTGTCGGTGCTGCTCAAAACTTGAATCTTCAAAATGTGCCTAGAACAAAAAAAGTCAATCTAAACAATAATTGAAAACCACATAATGCATTTGAATTACTCGCTCGAGAGGCAGAATGATCGCTTTCGCGCGTTTTTTATCTTTTGGAATGGAAATTGATTATGCCCTCTAATTGCAGTACGGGAATTTTTATGGGGCGGCTCGCCACAGAAATCTTTGCAGACTTTAGTGACCCCTCATACGCCGTTTGGCAGTGTTGCATGAAAGAATCAATCATATATTCCACCCCCGCACGGAATATCAGCACAAGCAACGCAGGGAACAATTGCCCGTCTACGGTAGGGGGGATTTCACAACACCTACGAGGCGAGTCTACGGTAGAGGGGGAGATTTCACAAAGCCTACGGGGGCGCCAGCCAATTTTTTCGGCGACCCGATGAATATCCAGCCCACGGCAGCTTCAAAATCGATTGCCGAACTCTGAATTGCAGCGCATTCGAAGATTTGGCAGTCGCTCAGTGACCGCTTTTGTCGCTTGGTCTCGACCAATTTTTGTCGCAGTGACGAGAATCGCGTTTTTTTTTTTTTTTTTTTTTTGTAGCAAGCGTGAACGGTCCGGGCCTTCCGATTCCGAGGATGTTTTATAACCAGGCTTAGTTTTGAACATTCACGTTTCATGCATGCGTAATCCGGCATAATCGAACCACGCAAAGCATCCACTTGCGCGCACGCTGCATTCGCACGCTAAATTGCCGCTCGGCTACGCGCAGCCGTCGCTGGAAGCCATCAAAACAGCCATGGCCTCCGCTACCGGCGCGCAACGGCGCTGCGGCGACGGAGGAGACGTTGAGGACACGACGGCGCTCGGTGAAAGCGTTGCAGGTGCATAGCACTTACATAATAGAATATAGCTGCAAGTACGCGTGCGAAAAACATGAAGCGAGGTGCAATACTCACAGCGCAAACACGAGAAGCAGCAGTGGGCTCCCAGCGGTCCCCTTTTCACTTGTACGAGCCAGCGCTTTCTTCGGTTCGGGCTGGCCGGGAAGCGGAACATCCGTGTGCCTTTTCTGCAATGGTTCGTACATTGCGGAACGCAACAGCCGGGCATTTTTGGTGCTCACACAACTCCCCACACGTTCACCGAGCTGGCATGGTTACGAAAAGCTTCCCGTGGTCATCAAAAGTCACCGCGAGTCACGGGCGGCAAAGACGCAGCCTTACGCACACGGCGGCAGTGAGCCGACTGGGGAACAACATGGCGCCGTATCGTGCCCCCGTTGCTATGGCAACGTGTGCTGGCAACGCTGCCCGACGGCGGGAAGGCGGCACGAGCTGTGTCAAAGAGTGGCACCACCCTAAACGACGAAGGCGCGGCTTATGTAGGCTCCCTATCGGAGGGCAGCCAGAGGCGTTGTCAGACCGCGTTTGGACAAGATAAAACAGACGCTCGCCGCCTTATCAGCAGTGCGCGCTTCGCTTTACGTGTCGTGGGCCGCTCAAACAGACTTATCATTTTGTGAGTGGCGAAAACGTTTGGTGTGAATGGGCATGGTGTTACTGGGTTCCTGCCTGCCGGTCTGGCTACAGAGCAGCGGCGGCCGCCCGATGCCCTCCGATCTGCGGTTGCGCCACTCGCGATAGCCTTTGTCCTCGTACGAAACTTTGCCGGGAATTTCATGACCAGAGAAGCATTGAAGGACTCTGCTGTTTCGCAGCCATACGTCACTTTTACGCAGCTGAAGTTGCCAATGCATGACGTAATCGTTCCCGCAAATGTTTAAATTACTTCATGCCTTCTCAGCCAATCACAGAGAGGGCGTGTATTACAGGCATTATTCTTGTTGGATAGCAAAGACATGCATACGTTGTCATGTCTAGTGCTTTTAGTCTGGTTTTTATTGCCGGCCAAGAATTTGCGCTTTCAGTAAAGAGAAATAAGGCAAACGTTAGAACTGGTGCCCGTAAACGTCATACAAACGTCAAAATGACGACAGCACACACAACCACTTTGTCAACCGGAAGCGCGTGACCAAAATTGAAAGCCTACCAGAAAGGACTTCCGGCAAATTCCCAGCATGGCCGGCAATTAGTGCAGTCGAGAATTTAGAGTTTCTTACAATGTACACTAGAGAGGAATCTGGCGCTAGTGTCTATGCGGCTCACGTCAAGGCCATCTGTGTCGTCATGGACCGCCATTATACACGCACTCGCCTTATTTCATCATTGGCTTGGATTGAAACATTTTAGTTACCGCAAAATTAAACAAAGTGCAACACAAACGTGAAGAATAGTGTGCAATTATTTATATGTGAAATAAAAACAAGCTGTTTTAAACTAAGGAAAAAGGAAGTAAAGCGTAGTATTGCCGGAACGGTTGTGCCTGCTATTCCGCAGGCCAAGGTTGTAGTTACGAGAATTGTTAATATTTGTGCGGGGGAGGGGGACCCATTAGAGACTCGGATGTGTATAATTTTAATATATTTTAATATAATTTTAAATTTGTTCGAAAGTTTTTGAAAGTTCTGTTTTGAATGCGTTTTTGAGCGTGCTATGATAACTTTGTCTTCGTGGTGAACCGGTGCACCGACCGTCAGCTATTTTACAAGAAAAAAAAAACGTGGCGTTAAACAGTCGTGGACGATGAGAAGATAGGACGCATACAAGCGCCCGTATAGGTCGTATCTTGTCTCCGTCGAAATACGTTTGTTTCTTCTTTCGCCGGCTACAAATTTCGCGGCGGCATATTACCCGCTCAGTCAAGCGTCCTTCGACTGCGGCATGAGCAACGTCAGGTGCGATCACGCACTGCCTGCTGTTTCACCGAACACGGCTGCCGCAGAACAGGAGGATTTCGGCTTCCTTGTAGATCGTAAACGTGTTAATGCATAATGAAGAAACTAAATCCCCAAAACCGCTTAAGAACCCAATTGTCATGCCAAGCCCAAGCCAAAAAGGAGGGTCTTCCCATGAACCCCCACGAAGGCATGGCTTACCAGGCGCAGTTTCCTCTCTACTATATTTACTAAGAAACTGTATGGTTGAGAATAGGGGCCCTGGAAACTAATCGCGCGGTGGGGTTGTCTTCGCAGTTTGTCGTCGTGGTGTCTCGCCCGCACATGTGCATTCGGCTCCCGGGTGGTAAACTGGGTCATCGGTTGTCACCCTTCGCGGCAGTGTCTTTAGTTTCCCATGCTGTGTGTAGTAGAGAACACTTTCCAGTGGATAACCAGCCCGCTTGTCCGGTATTATCTCTACCTCGCAACAAGCTGCGGCACACGGAGATTCCACGGAACCCTTTCTGCTAATAGTGATGTGAGGTGAACAGACTTTTTTTGGCTACGAAAAAGAGCACGCGGCCATTCCTTCTGTTAAAATAAAAGCGGTCTGGGATACGAGAACAGCGCGTTTACCTTTGTTAAAGATGCGAAAAGCGGAACAGTGGCTAATGTGTACCGTTGCGTGAATTACCCTTGCGTAGTACCCGCCGCGGCGGCACATTGGCTAAGCCTTTGTGTTGCTGAGCTTAGAGACGGGGATTGGAATCACGGCTGTGGTGGCTACATTTCCGATGGACGCGAAAACAAAAATGCACGTGTGTTAGAGTTTTTGGGCGCAGATTAAGGATCGCTAGGTGGTCAAGAGTAATCCGGTGCCTTCCACTACGGCGTGACTAATCACCTGTGTGGCGTCGGCGCATTAAACCTCATAATCAATACATCAATCCCCTTGCATCCTCAGGGCTCGGTAACGGCCGCTCGGTGGACCTGGTTTCCATCGAGCGGCCGTTGTTCGGTGGATGGGCAGTGGCGTGTGGGAACCAGGAAAATTAGTGAGTCTTCATTTCTAGAAAACGTGGTCGTATGGGTATGCATCACCTAATCCTTGCGACAATATCCGCCCACGCCTGCTTTTTAGCTCGCAGCTACGTTATCGCACCTCTTTTTTGTGGCACCTAATACTATAATTTTTTGTCTCTGACTAGCCTTTGTATCTGTCTTTCAAAGCATTTTTTTGCTGTTTGAAGGCGGACATATGAAAGATAAGGTTATAAGTAGATGTGAACGTTGCTTACCTATTACCAGACTATCTTTCACTTTCAATAGTCTTCGTCCGACGCTATGGCCGTTATCTGTAGCCTGGAGTAGTGAGTACTAAATGGACTCGGGTCCGCCTCCCAGCGCCCGACGACGGCGTAAAAGACTTCCTAGCTACAGCTAGCGCATGTCAGACGGCCTTCACGCAAACGTTTGGGCAGGACACCTTGCGTCGCAGAGCCCTCCGTTGAGTTATCAGGATGCGTATTTGTGTTCGTTGGCCAGTGCATGTAACTTTTTGTGGCCACCCTTCGTAGGCCCTTGTGCCTGCCAGGCTTCACAGCTTTCATTCGCAAACTGTAGTGGAACCACATTCCCAGGCTTTCTGTTGACACCCACCAAGGCATACCTGTTGGATCACCACAGCGGGGACAGCGCTGCCAAGCGATAAGTTATTCATTTTTGCATTTTATATCGATAGAAATGCTCTAGTTCGTTAAGTCGTCTGTGATTAGATTACATGGACCATTATGTACTATCTCAGTAGAAGTGAACGTACCACGACGCAGGCAGCGGAGTGGTTGGAGGGAACCACCGCGGTGCTGCTATCGGCGTGGACGTTGAACGTTGTCTCGAAGGGCCCCACACTCAGCCCTCACTTTCGCTGAGGTGCTGCTTATGCTTGATTAATTTCTGGTGCAGCGCTTGGGTGCTCTCCTGCTGACATTTGCGACGAAATAAATCATGCATCTTTGTTTATCGTGTGCATTGCGCGGTCGCGTAGTAGCGGACGACCACAAGGCATCAACCGAGGGCGCGGTGAATCAACGAAAACAGGTTCTGTTTTTAAAAAAGGCGCTTTCTGTCTCACTTATCGTAATTCGCCTCGAAAACTACCTATAGGAAGGCCCCGTTTCCCGGTCGATGATGAAGGTCGGGATAAAAAGAAAAAAAAACGCTTCCGTGGTCGGAATTGTACCTGCCGACGTCTATCCGCTTGCCCTACTTCAACACGCTAAGGGCTGTTTGGGTTTTGACAGGGGTTCATGAAAGGGAAAAGTACAGGAAAATCGTGCACCCCTTTGTACAACGACAATACCGAACGCGGAGTGTTTTTCTTGCGAAGTCAAATGGCGAAGGGTTAAATTCGAATCCACTGCGGTCAAAAGTCTAAACCCCTGAGAGTCAGTTCAAACTGAGTCGATATTCAAGGAATCCCTCCTGAGAAAGCTCCACGTTAAGCCATGGCCTTCGTTAGGAGAAGGGGCGAATGATTCTATATTCCGTCATGCAGCGGCGCTTGCTGCTACCACCGATAGCCATGGCCAGGCGCATTTCAGCTTAATTGGTCGTCTGCTTCAGCCACGGTTGTTTAGGGCTCGTTTTGGGGTAGCCTCGCATACGTTGCGCGCGTACTGCGCACGGCGTGGTGGGCTTGTTTGATAGCACTTCCTGAGCAATGGGAACCTCACGACATGAACTGGTGGTACAGTCGGCAAAAGGCTTGTATAACGCTCCAGCGGCGTGCCCCGGAGTGTGCGGGAGACCACTAGTGATAGTGCCTGGTTTGAGACCGGCGGAGTCTGAGCAAGCGCGACCCGTATCAGCGTGATGGCCGGTTCGGGGCTCGATGTGCCCGTCGCCTTGGCTTCCGCACCTTCTTTCACCGTTTGAAGTGCTGCTTGCGGTGCCGTGCCGGGAAAGCAAATCGGAGATCACTTGCATTAGCGCGCGCCGCACGAGATTCCCGTCTGCGTTAGCTTTGACGCACAGTTGTGCCTTGGGTCATCAGTTGTGCCAGTTTGCTGCGTGGTTATCGCGTGCACCATTATCGGGTATCGGCGCTCGGCTTGCCGCGTCACTGCCGACGGGCCGACGTCAAAAAACTCAAGGCAGTGTGCAAGCTGTCATCGACCGATGTCTAACACTCAATTACACGGTCAGCGACGCGTTTTCATTTATTTTTGCTCGCTTCCCCTTATACAGAAAAAAAACTCTCTTGTATAAATTGAGTTTTAAAACTCCCGGCAATGTATACCGGAACACGATTGTAAACCAAATGCGATAAAATAGAGTAGAAAACAACGTAAAGGTTTGAATGATTTTTCTTTTTAATGTCAGTAGAAACTGGCATCAAAAATTACACATGAACTGTTTGTGTGTTGCAACCTATTTCTCTGAAGACGACAGGTGTCGTTCCTACTTCGGTTGCTAAGAGCTAAAAAGCAGCTGCTCATGCAGTTTTCCTTCCCGCGTTAGCGAGACGGGGATTGAAACACTGCGCTTCCCCTGGATTTGGAGCGCAAATACAACTGACAAAACCTGTGCAGGCAAAATTGTGAAGCGGTACGAGTTTTGAGGGAGCATGAGGATGGAAGCCTCCTCACCACATTGACGAAGAAATTTGTAGAGGGGAGTCGCAGGCCTCGTATTTAAATTTATGGGACACGGATGTCATCTTATCGCCAATCATAATACCCTTCTTCACCATATCCAGTTGGAAAATCAGATTCGACTTTTCGATATTTAATAATAGTTGCAGTAATACATATATTCCATTATTTATTCATTTCAATTAAGATATTTTTTCTGATCAATATCGCACCGACATTGACACGCTGTGGTGACTCATGGGGAGGGATAAGCCTTGAGCAGTACAGTGGAAGACAGCAATTGTTTTGAAAACATCATTTACCCCATTTGAGGGATAAAATGTACTATTGCGCACTTAAAACAGTAGCGAAAGAGAGATAGAACTGATGAGAAACTACGAATTTAGGTGAATTGTACGATGCAGTCGGGTCAAGCAGGTGCAGTACAAATAATTTCAAAAAATGGGCGGTAAATGTCTGTTCGAAAGACGTCCGGTCACAAAAACAGGCAGTATTTGTTCGCTTATTACGTCCAAGTTCACACTTGATTCGCAACTCTGACACACTTCGCGCTGGGCAGATAATCTGTGGCTGGCGGTCACCGATCATGGTAACGGCTCTTGGGGCTGGCTTGCTCTGGAATGCGTAGAAGTTCAAGGTGCGCCCAGCGAATCCGTTATATAGACCTCGCAATTGAACCTGTGCTGCAGTAAGTGTTTCGACCATGGCACCGCGCCTAACTGTTCCAGAAAAAAACAGCCATCGCTTTGATGGAACGCACGATGTCCCAAAGAGGGACATCGTGCGGCAACAGGGCGCCCATTGCTAACTGTCAATAAAATGTTTCAGGCTTTCACTAAGGAAGGATGACTTGCCTGTGCTCCCTGTTTTAGGCCACCTAGAGCGACGACCGATGAGCAGGATAGACTGATAGTAGCACTGGCAGTAGACTACGCTTTTCTCAGCGCTCGCGAAATTCGAGACATGCTAGGGTTAGACATTTCAGCCCAACTCATCCGGTCGAGACTTCACGAAGCCGACATAAAAGGAAAAATGGCTGCACAAAAGACCCAACTGGAAGCAAAGCACCGGGACCAGCGGATGGAGTTTGCTTCTGTTGTAGAAGACTGGACCGTGCATAAGTGGAGGGCCTTGGTCTTCAGCGACGAGGCACCATTCCACACCCGCTGGCACCAGCAAAAACGGGTGCGGCGTCCTGATAAATGCCGGTAACAATACCTTTTGCCTTCTGGTAAAATTGACCGATTGGGAGGTTCAACTCGACGAAGCTTCTAAGGCGATGAGGCCCGCCGTAGTGGAGGGCTCCTATGGATTAATTTGGACCACCTTAAAAAGGATCTTTAATGTGCTCCTCAATCTCAAACACACGGGCGTTCTTGGTTCTATTGATATACGATCGCTCTTTCCTGAACGTATTGCCTAATTGCTAGACATGCATCACAGTTCTTGCTGGTACAATAGGCTTTTTACCACCATCACACAGGTATGACGACAAATATGTCTGGAAGGCGTGCTCCAGCGGGCGGAATACAGTCACCGTGTGGAGGCCATCAGCCACCAAGGCCTAGGACCGCTCCCCAGGGTTACAGGACGGTTGAAGGCAGCAGCCTACGCCGACATAATTCAGACTGTCTTTGTGCCATACGTTCTGGATGGTCCATTCCCCGACGAGCTGTATCATTTCCAACAAGATGGCGCGCCAGTTCAACCTGCCGAAGTTATTCAAGATCTTTTCTAAAGCCTCTGAAAAACAACATTGCCATGGCTTGCCAGAAGCCCTGATTTGAACATAATAGAAAACGGTGGGAGTTGATTAAATCCAATTTGTCTAAACAACGTGGCCTATCAACCTCAGACTCCGACGAGCTGTGGATCGCCATTGAGATAGAGTGGGAGCGTCTCCGCACTGACCCAAGTTTCGTGGACGCGCTCTACGACTCTCTTTCCGAAAGGATTCAGAAGCTAAAGCTGGCTCGTAGAGCACAAACCAGGTACTAGGTGTGTAGTATCACCGTCATGCCGAGCGCGACATCCTTAGCACTTGCATCCCAAGCGGGTGCACGGACTGTATAACCCGTAACCGCAATTATGAACAGTCGACTACCCCCGCTTCTTCAGAACACCGACGTCAGCGCACGACCTTGCAGACATATTTAGGTTGTATTTAGGTTTTCCATCAAAGTGTAAAGCTTTCACCTATACTTCATTTGATCAGCCTTGTGGAAAGGGCTAACAGTGTTACGTTTAGGAACCTGAACCCATAGGCGGAATCATCCGGTCTTAATTTTTTTGTGCGAAACTAAATTATATTTGAATGTTCTTTATGCTACCAAATTCCGAGAATTTGTTCGGAATATGGTTAGGAATTTGATAAATTACTAAACTCAGTATGCTCTGGCAGTTTCTTATTTCACCTCTCTAAGTGTAAAAAACGAGTAAAAATTGACTTGAACGCCTCGCTGACGGTGTTTTTTAGTGTCTGGACATCGGTCGATAACCGCTTGCACACTGCCTTGAGTTTATTGGCGTGGGGCCGGCGGCGGTGACGCACAAAGCCGAGCGCCGATACCCACGAAGCGCATTGGCAGAACAATGACGCAATGCACAAGTGTGCGCCAAAGCTAATGGCGACGGGAAACTCGCGCGGCGCGAAAAAATACAAGCGATCTCCGATCTGCTTTCCCGGTCCGGCACCGCAAGCAGCGCTTCCAACGGCGAAACAAGGTGCAGAAGTCAAGGTGACGGACACAGTGAGCAGGAACATGGCCATCGCGCTGATACGGGTCGCGCATGCTCACACTCCGCCGGTCTGAAACCAGGTGCTATAACTAGATGTCTCCTCGGCAGTCCGGAGCACGCCGCTTGAGCGTTATAGACAAGCCTTTTGCCGACTGTACGGCAAAGATACATAACTGGTTTTGCAAGGGGGGGGGGGAGAAAATGTAGACCATATACAGACATCTCCCAGCTTAATGACGCTTGTCCTTGCGCTTTCGGTGTCACGAATTCTCCGTTCCGCTAACTCGTCAATACTAATTCGGTCATCTTTTAACAGGTACTACATAAGCCGAATGAAGCCAACTGGTTCTGACAAATTCTTTTACTTATTTATGGAACAGTGCAGCCCCATTTAAGGGCTGCAGCAGGAGAAGCATGAAAGTAAGGCTACACAATACATCCGCAAGAACAATATAAAAATACATACGTCCACGACGTGGGTCATGGTTCAATACAATCAAGGGAGATTATAGAGCCGGTCAACGACTGAGGTGGGCAGTTTCAGTCGTTTCTTCGAGGAAAGCGTGAGTATTCGAAAATGTTAGTTTTGATGAAATACATTGCTAATGAATGAGTCTGGTGGTGCCGTGTTCGTAATATCGTAAACGGTTTCAGATACAAATCAAAGTTTTTTTACACTTCGTTGTTATTCGAAAGGAAAATAGAAGTGATCCCGTGGATTGTATGACGTTTTTCTAGTGTGGGAATACTGTGTTCCTTCTAAGATTACCAAGGGAATGAGATCTTCGATACATTGAGTAAATAAAATGAACGGCTGCCCGTGGCATCATGTCAAGCGCTTCGATGGTTTCGTTTATCGCTCCCAGACGACTGAAGCATATAAACGTAGGTCGAATAACCGCCCTGTAGGAATTTTTAATAGTTGCAGCAGCGTGCTTCAGTTTGTTTTAAAAAGCCAAGTTGACAAAATAATGGCATGCAAACATTAGAAATATGCTTATTCAAGCTTTGCTTGTTGGTAATAGTGACATCAAGGTACTTGTACTCAATAACTTCAGCTAGGGCCCGAACTTGTTTCCTTACGTTAGCGCTGTATACCTATTTAGGTGTAACTTTCTTCCCATTTTTAGCAAAACTTCCTTGTTCAGAATTGGTGTTCGTGCAAACCGCTCAGGTCCCATGCCGATTTATTTCGGTATCTGTGCTACTATCGTGCGGTGGTGCAGCCCCGAGATGGCACATAAGTATGGCTAGCTTCTGCGGTCTTGCGTCAAGTTGCCGTATTGCTTTTTTTAGAACACCATACAACGATACGCATTGCTTTATGAGTACTGCATACCACTCTAAAATATAGTGACTGTGCTCCTGAGAAATACATCTACATAGAGGAAAGCAGTTTGCTCCTGTTGTAGGGCGCCCGTAAAACATGGAGTGCCGTTTAAAAATTTGTGCGTTTGTGCGTGACGGTAATTTTAAAATCCCCCTAACTACTTGAATCACGTGAAGAGCTGTTTTTTAAAGTGTTGCTATAAACATAAACAGTATTCTCCTTTCATCAATTGTGACTAGTTGGGACAACTGCAAAAACAACCACTGGTGGCGACGAGGATTGATGCCTCGAAACAAGATAAAGCAGTTGGTTATTATCCCCCCAAAACACCAAACCTTTTGTTTGGCGCATGATAGCCTTAGTTGCTTATGTGCCATAACAACACAGCACAACACAAAACAACACCTCGAATCAAATTTCCGTATCGCGGCGCCACACTGTTTCAGCTTGTTGAAAGCTTTTCCGACATATCATTTGCCAGTGCACACTCCCTCATCAAACATCTGAATACTTGCGACCTCTGAACTGCTTGTCCACCTTTTAATTAAGAAATGCCTATACGACATACAGTTGCCATGCTTCTGTCGATTCCACCTGCACGATAGCGACAGGTATGGGTTGAAGCACATATTACAGATTGAATTTTTTTTTATTTTTTGAGAGTAACGATTAGTCTGATTGACTAAGGCTATAAAACGAACATATTGCACTATGAAAGTTCATCTAGCTATGAATAAACGTTGTCGTGTTATTTAGGTTATGAAATGGATACTAAAGTTGGTAAGATAGGGTCCCGTAAAAACATCTCGTAACCTTCACTTTTTTGCAGTTTTCTCTTTGAAGTATGACGAACAAGTCAAGATTCCTCGTAGTTTATCCACCATGCAGGACATTTACACGATGGAAATGACGTCATTCCTGTAGGAAAATGCGCGTAGGTGGCTCGTAAGAAGGTCCACTATACTGCAACAAACATGATAAGGTGATGGCCCCGACCACAGTTACCCTGGTGGGCCCAACTGAGTAAGCGATCAGGTGTGCGCTAGCACGTGGATATGCGAGGGTATCAGGAAGTGTTAAAATATTTAAGGGTGGTATACAAAAATACGCAAGCACCTGTTGTGATGAAATATAGGTGGTTACCCAATCGAAAATAACAAGAAAACCTCTGTAGTATGTTGTGTGTGGTATTTTTGCGTATCTTACAGTCGTATTGTGGTATTGTTTTCATGTCATCATTCCGATGTTCGTCGTGTGTTGTTTTCCTCTCGCAATTCTGTTGATATGTCGGGTGTTGTATTCCTGTCCTGTTGTGATCATCCTGTTTGTCGTAGTCCCGTTGTGATCCTGCTGTGTGTCGTAGTCCTCTTGCAGTTCTGATGCTCTACCGCGAGACTCGTGCCTGTCTTCTCGCAGTCCTGATGGTTAACGTGAACGTGATGATGCTTTGTGTTGTGTATTTCTGACGCCTTGCTGTCCTGACCTGTTGCACAATGTATTCAGAACAATTCTGTTGCAGCAAATATCAGTTTAAATCCGGCCATACACTGTATTCGGGCTATTCACTCTACGTAAACAGCTAAGACAGCCCAAATATGCCATGAGGCCATTCACTAACTGATGAGAATACAGTTTATTTTATTCTCCTTTATGCACACGCTGATAGAGTTCCAGGCTGGAAATAACAAAAGTACAAGTACTATTAGAACTGCCCTACCGAAGGTGATAAGTGCACCGTCCCTGAGTACAAGCATTATGGATGATCAGTGCATTCTCAAGCTGCAAAGATGTCTGAAGCTGCAAAAGCTTATAGTAAAATATACTAAATTCCCAGTGAAAATCCACCAATAGCTACAAGATGTCAATAATTAAAGCTGCACCAAACCCCAGAAAGGCACAAAAACACAATCTCTGTAGACCCCGTCGAGCACAAAAACCATATAGCAAATCACATCAACCACAAAAAACGCAGCCATTTCTCTCAGTGACTCATCATCGTAATTTATTTATTCCTAAATAGACAGCCTAGGGCATTACATCAGGGGAGCAGAAAAAAGGGCTTGCGATGAAAATGATAACTACGGGGAAAACGCGATAGCAGTAAAAAGACGACGTAATTATAGCAGCTAGAACAAGATTACACAAACATGACAACAGCAATAACAAGAAGATTGCACAAATTTGGGAAAGCAAAAAACATGACAGCGTATACATGTTCGTAGAAAGAAAATGAACAAACGACAGGCGGAAAAAACAAATGGAACACCAAAGCGAAACGAATTAGACAAGTAAAGACAACATGTTTTCTGGGGAGCAACAGCAAGCGATTCATCCCAGCAGCCGTTTGACCGCAAGGTATAACAAGGGCTTAAAAAAGCGAAGGCGAAAATAGAACAGATTTAACATCATCTATAAAATGCTGAGGGTACACAAGCCATGTTTTCCCACAAGGGGGTTGTAGTGATCCCTGCAACAGTTTGAGCACATGTAATCACGAGAGAAAATCTGGAGGAAACATCACATGGGGCGCCAGTAGGAGGAGTATGTGTAAACAACAAGCAGATTAGCGCATGGGGTAACCCCGAATAAAAATAGAAAGGGGAACAAGAGGTAAGATACATGGGATCTATACACTAAAATCTGGGTTTAGTTGTACTACACGCTGTTTGGTCATTGGGTCTAGTTGTACACGTGTACTGTTAATAACATCTTGAATTTGTTAATGTGGCGTTCAGTTGCTATAGATTCAGGCACGCTATTCCACTCCTCTATAGCAGTAAGAAGAAAATATGAATGCGTTTGTGGCGGCGGCCGCTTTTTCTGGTGAAGGCGAAAAGCAAAAACGCCCAGTGTGCACGAGATTTCCGGCGCATCGTTAAAGATCCCCAGGTGGTCAAAATTAATCCGGAGCCCTCCACTACGCGCGCGCCTCATCGCCTGCGTTGCGTCGGCGCGTTAAACCCTACAATCAATCAATCATGAATGCGTTTTGTGGAGTCCATGCGGACGCTTCTGTCTCATGAGTCATGGACGCTGGCGTTAGGTGCGAATTGGGGGTGTGATAATGAGGTGTGTATGTCGGGAATTGTATAATATAGTTTATGAAAAAGACAGAGCCTTGCATTTTCCTCCTACAAACAAGTGTGGGAGACCATGGACGACTTATAGCGAAGGTGATCGAAGGTAGGCCGTATGGCGAAGAAATTAAACGGGCTGTGCCATTTGGATAGACTCAAGAGAATTTATGAAATACGTTTGATGGGGGTTCCGAATTGCGGAAGCGTAGTGAAGCTTAGGGTGTACGAAGGTTGTGTATGCCATTTCGTGGACTCTATCAGGTGAGCATGATAGTGATCTTCGGATGCACCCGAGGATTTTAGAGGGATGGCTGCAGGTTTTTGGATGTGGTCAGACCAGGTTAGTTTGCTGTTATAAGGACACCGAGGTACCGGTAGGTCTCCACCGGTGATAAGTCGGTTGAGGTAACCGAGAATGTAAAGCTCACGGAGAGTGGTGCCGGGCTGACGTGCAACAATTCACCTTTCGAGACGTTAGTTTTATCATCCATAGCCAGCAGCAATTGTATGTGTGGGTTACATCATTTTGGCGAAGGAGCTGATCATTTTAGTACAAATTTTTTTTGTAGAGAACACAATCGTCAGCGAAAAGCCCAAGGAGGAGATTTCAGGTGGTAAATTAGTAATAAATATGAAAAATAAAACAGGTCCGAGAACTGCATCTTGCGGTACCCGGGACGTTACCCTGGTTGTGCGTGACTGAAGTGCGGTGACGGTGGTGAACTGGAGCGATCTATTAAAAAGTATCTATTCCATGATGATACCAGCAGGTGCAGGCAAAGCAAAATAGTTCACTATGAGTATCTGATGAGTGACACGGTCGAATGCTTTGGAAAAGTCAAAGATGTAATCTGTTTTAAAAGAATCTAGATTAAGGTGAAGGTATGTAATGAACTAGAAAAGCTGAGTTTCACATGAAAAACCTCGGCGGAACCATGCTGGTTCGTAAAAGAAAGAAATGTTTATTACCAGGGTCAGCAGCAGTATGGGAATAATTGTTCTCTAGTAGCTTGCATGGGATGAAGGTTAGCGCACTGGGGAGATAGTTGCATGGGTAAGATTTGTGGCTGGATTTGAAGACTCGTGCAACTTTGCTCAGTTTCCAATCATACGGAATGGTGCCTTCAGAAATAGACTTGGTGAAAATACTTTGGACAAAGCGGCTCGATACTGTATTGGTAACCATTATTATCTTTTATGGAGTATTTTCTGGAACGGGAGCACTTGAGGACGCAGGTTGTTGCATTGTATGGTACCCTCTGTGGTTACTTCAATTCGGAGCCTGTCGCTATAGTCTGAGCTTCCTAAAGTTGGAGTATCGTGGCTAGGTTCACACGTGAATACAGATGAAAAATAAGAGAAAAAGGACATTAGGAGACTGATCCAGTGGGTTTCGCAAGCCGTCCGAGTCACTGAGCGGGATACTGTTGGAGTGAGTGTTTTTAGCGCTAAGTAATATCCAAAACTTCTTCTGTTTTGTGCGTATGATATCCGAGAAGTGATTGTGCAAGTATTTCTTTTTGGAGGGCCTGAGAATTTCAGGGTATTCGTTTAAGCTGGCGAGATATTTTTCCCATTTTGAGAACAAGGGAGTCTTTTTTGCCGTCAGGAAGAGACATTTTTGTACGTGGTGATTTTATGATGGTATTAGAATACTCGGGACTAGACGCGTCACCGCGAATGCAGACGAGGGGGACATGGCGGCCTAGTAGGGTTAAGATTTTATTTTTCAAACAGCTCGTTATCATTCACCAATCTGGTAAACGCAGTCTATTTGAATTAGGGGTAGAATTGTTCTTTATTAATAAGAGAGAAGTCAGCTTTATTGTAGTTACGCATGTACTTTCTAAGAGGTTGGCGCCTAGCTATGTGACTCAAAATGTTTAACACTACATTGCTATCATCGCTTAGGCCGTTACCACACGACATAGATTGGATAATTTCCGGGTTTGAAGTGAGAATAAGGTCAATCGTATTCGAACCTTTAGTTGGCTCATTTACTGCGGAGTAAAACAATAAAGAAGAGTGAATACTAAGAAATCCCTAGACTGCTGTGTGTGGGCTGTAAAATTAGCCCAGTCAATATCAGGGAAATTAAGACCTCCGCAAAGTATTACCTTTGCCCGTGTGAAGCGGGTTACCAAATCAAAGACGACTAAGGAAATATCTTCAATAGAAGAACGGTCGCAGTCGGGTGCGCGATAGCTGGCGATTGGGGTGTTTGTGCATGCAGGGAGAGATATACAGATGCAAAGAACTTTTTCTACACAGCTCGTACTGAGAAGATTGGGCTCTAGGTTGGATTTCACAAATACCAGAACGCCTCCACCTTTCTGACCAATCCTGTCACGTCGGTGCGTGGTAAACAACAAAGTGCAGGGAAGAAGCTCGCGATTGTCGACATCGGGGGTCAACCAAGACTTGGTAAAAACAGTGACGTCTCTGCAGTTATCCTCAAGAAGGGCCTACACGTCCTCATTTTTTGGCAGATAGCTGCTTATGTTTGTAAGCATGGCAGACATAGCATGAAACGTGGGGTTGTAGGTAGGGATACTCGGACATGATCAGTCATAGGACTGCCGAGGTAAAGGCGTGGAAACACTCTTAGACCGCTGTTATATCAGTTCGACGACGCTATCGGACTTCGCATTATACATGAATTTGTCGCCCATTACGAGCCGATCAAACCGTGTTTTGAAGGAAGGGATGGATTGATTGCCCTGTGACGAAGCGTTTTCTAAGCTAGTCGTGTGAGTTCAGAGAAATCCTCCCGAATAGAGAATGACGTGCCCTAAAGACGCGCCCTAAAGTTTTGGTCCAGCTGAAAGAATAAGTGCGTAAGTTTCATAACAGTGGGTCGATTCTTCCCGGAGAGAAAATGGCCTAGCCTGTGCGCGCGCTCTATATATCATGGCTGTTAATGTTCACTGAAAGATTGTTGGAGCAAAAAGACTATTTTGCCCTCTGGATTCGTCCCACGTTTTAGCGTAGGCGTCTGGGAATCCAAAAAATATCAAGTTAGAACGCCGGAGGCGCTTCTCAGTCGTCGCATTTTCAAGTTAGAAACTTTGGGATTAGACGTTAGGTCCGAAATTATGTCGTTGGTGGTTGCCGAACCAGGCGAGCCACCGAACTGGTCAGTACAAGTTTTTTTTTCGAAAGTGTCCATGCGTAGCGAAAGGTGGGATGGAGCCTGTTGCAAGCTGGCTTGCACGGAACGAATGCTTGTGAGCTCGGAAAGAACATAGGTCTGAAACTGCTCTAAGCAGGACATAGCATCCGCGAGACATTCAAGCGTAAGAGTTTGGGGACCGCGTGATCAATTCAACGTCTCCTACGAGAACTATGAACAAATAAACATTGAAGGCATTCGCAGTAACACAGAACAGCAAATCGAGTAAGGATTTGCGCAGGACTTGATCGTGTCGGATTGAAATGGCGGACATAGTGGCTCTGGCGTTTGCACCAACCAAATTGGCAGACAAGTCCATGCCCCTTCTTATCAGCGCAGATCCGCACACTTCTGCGCGAGATATCTAGCCAGAAGCTTGTTTCGCTTGTGCATGTTGGCTGGCTTGCAGACCTTCACCTTTTCGTAGTACTAGAAGGAATCTGCATCGACAGAACAAAAAAAGATTGATGCAAGACAATGACGAGCACCACAAACGACTGAAAATCAGACTGCTAATACTTTGTCCTTAAATTGCGGCATTTTATAAAACTAAACAGATCTCCTGGTGCTCAGCAACGAGAAGTGATCTCTATATTGCCAAGAAAGCGCTTTTACATTAGCTCTTTTGTTACCGCGCCCATTAAAATCGTTCAATGTAAACGATATTTTGGGTGCCACTATCATAGCGTTTCTGGCGTTTCTGGAACAAGTAAAGCTATTTGAACTTAGCTCAGAAAATTGCCCGGTCAAAATCGTTTGGTTTTCATTTTTGCAACAAGAACGTGATTTTTGACACGCGTTTGCATTACCAGTGAGTGGAAAGGGGCGCGGTCATCTCGCGTCACTGCTACTAAAGAACCATGGATACCAATCGTAATTACTCTGCATCAGCGTTTGTGTTTTGTTATCAGGGCACTGAAGGATGAATCGGAAGAAACGTCAGGTCTGCAGTTCTAACAGTAGTAATTCCTGAAATCCGACTGACAATATCAAGATGTGCCTGCTTAGCAAAGTTCTGTTACAATTATAGGCCGTCTTATTGCATTTGCACCCGTTGTTCTAGGTTGTGTTGTAGCTCTACTTACCACAGGACCATTCACAAACAGTTACAACAGTATCGGGTTCGTTTCTTCATCCAGAAATTCATATTTGGCGCTACTACGCAGTTGCCCAACTTCAAGCCTACCTGCCATGGCGCCTTGAGCGTCCGCTACTGATCCTAGGAAAAAACGCGTACCGCTCCTGCATTTCACCCACAACATAACCCGTTTTCGGCTGATAAGAACTTCCGATGCAAGTCAGAAGAAAACACCCAGTTGCCAGAAATCAGTTCCGACGAGGAGAGCGCTTCATACCGACCTTATGTACCGCCAGCAATCCGTCCGTCAGTTTTGTTTCCATACGAGGGTGTGTCCGGAGATGTACTGGCGCTCCTTAGTTAAAATTCAAAGTCCATTCGGGCGGAGTCTCTAATATGTTTTGTACTGTTTGATTTCAAAAAGGTTAGGTAGCGCTGAAATGCAGGAGGGTCGTAGTGCTGATCTTTTTTATCCCGCAACAGCTACTCGGCTAAACTTTTCAGGGCACGATTCTACCGCATCGCACATCATTCCTGCAAGCAAGGCTACAATAGCGAGTCAGAAGATGATAATAAACCACAAGTTTGTTTTTAAGGATTACTTACAGTGGATGTCAACAAGCATCAATCATGGAGTTTGTTTTTAACTCAATGCGCGTTTTTCCGCATGGCGGGCTTGTCCACATCGCGTGCTGTTGGTATATGCAAAGTCAGTCATTGACAAGACGTTGTTACCTCACGCTGGCACAAACTGGTGCTTCTGGTACCAAACCGCCAGACTCCTTCCACGGAGCCACCGACAATTGCAAATTTTGAAATGGAGTTTGTGCTTCACCGCATGGCATGGGCAGCACGCGTGCTAACATTTTTAACATGAAAGTGTTGTATTCCCGGATACAGAAATATTTTGATGACATCGTACCCGTTACAGAAATGACGCCAGGACAACGAACACAGGAGAAACGCGGATGGTGCTGTTGTCTCGGAGTGGTGAAGCGAAGTAATGAATCATGACCCTAAACAGCACCGGGAGTTTGCCGTAAGCTGCGTCGTAGCGACGCTGACGGGCAAATGATGCAAACGCCGACTGATTTGATGCGAAGGGAAATGCTAGCGGGACGCGTTCGCGCGTTCTGTGTTCCAGCTACAAATACTACCTCTCGCTTTCCACAAGCTGAGCTCGTCGCAACACAACTGTCTGCCGTACACGCCAAGGAGCAGGACCAAAGTTGTCGCGCCTTTATCTGAAGCGACCCGCTAGCAGGATGTCGCTTGCCAAGCCCACCGGCAAGACACCTGACATCCCGCAAATCATGTACCTTTCACTGCATATTTCACTTTCGTGCTTTAACGATTCCTATGACATACGAATCAGCCAGTTTTTTACTTTGCACTCCCCAGTAACGAAGCTACATCCGCAGAAACAGATGTCCAAGCTCTTTAGGTCGTTCCTGTTAGAGCCCTCGAGCTAAACTGTTTTCCTTTATCGCCTGTTTTCTTACTCGGCGATTTTAATTTTCCTAACATAGATTGGCATGCCGAGCAGCCTCACCTTACCTCGTTTTCTCAGGAATCCAGCGACTTTCTTGAAATGTGTTCTATATTCTCTTTAACACAATTAATTTCTGAACCGACTAGAATTGCGTATAACTGTGCAATTATCCTCGATCTTATCTTTACTAATCGCCCATGATTTCGTTTCCCCAATCACTTACTTGCCTGGAATAAGTGTCCATTGCCTTCTCACTCTCGAATATTCACGCACCGATCTTAAAAACAAAACGAGTTAGAAAAACTGTACACGACTACAACAGAGCTGACTTTGCTTCCATAAATAACGCCTTGTCACAATTTATTGAAGTTTTTTTCAAAATTTTGATGATCGGTCGGTCAAAAAAAACTCAGACATTTTTGCGCGTAAAGTTCATGAACTAACCGATAAGCACATTCCACAACGTACAATCACCACTAACACGCATGCGCCTTGGTACAATATTCATACCAAAGGACTAGCTAACAAAAAGAAACGTTTTTATTGTCAGGCCAAACGAAATCCAACAAACACGTGCTGGTCCCCCTATATTATTGCTTCAAATGCTTATGTTTCAGCTATTAAAAATGTTAAATTTTACTTTTTAACCAATACACTACCAGCCATGCTAAAAAACAACCCTAGACAGTTCTGGCGAACTATTAATCCGTCATATTCTGACAAAATTAGCTTGGTTGACCCGTCAAATAACCCGATCCCTGAAGATCAAAGTGCTACTGTCTTGCAAGATGTATTTGTTAACATTTTTTCGGATGCAAAACACAACTACCTTCCTGTGACAAATCACTATGACTACACCATCATGCCTCAAATATTTTTCGACATAGCTGGTATATATAAATAATTTGTGGTCTTTGTAATCATTCCTCCCCTGGTTATGACAACATCACCACAAAATTTCTAAAAAACACGTCCACCTACAGTGCCATCCTACTAACAAAAATTTTTCAACAATCATTAGATACATCCAGTCTTCCCACATCATGGAAAATCGGAAAGGTGGTTCCAGTTTACAAATCGGGGAACAAATCTAATCCAGCTAACTACCGTCCTATTTCTCTTACAAGTACTTGTTGCAAGCTTTTAGAACACGTCATTTACTCCAACTTGGTAAAATTCCTAGAATCAAACTCATTTTTCACATCGGCACAACATTGATTTCGCAAATCATACTCATGTGAAACTCAACTTGCACTGCTAACTCATAAGCTGCATCAAATCCTAGATCGCTCATCACACGCCGACTGTATTTTTCTGGATTTTTCAAAAGCATTCGATAAGGTATCACATAAATTACGACTCCATAAACTAGGAAAACTAAACATAGATCGGAATGTCCTTAGATGGATTGAGTATTTTCTTAATAATCGTACCCAATTTGTTTCAGCTAACGGCCATAGCTAACGGCCATGACGGCCATAACGGCCATGTTTCAGCATAACGGCCATGTCGATTCTGGTGTACCCCAAGGATCCGTCCTTGGTCCGCTTTTATTTCTTATCTATATTAACTCCATAATGCCGTGACTTCTAATTTACACTTTTTCGCAGATGACTGGGTTATATTTCGGAAAATAACCAGTGAAAATGATAGTCGAATACTTCAATCTGATCTCTCTGCTATTAATAACTGGTGTAATACCTGGCTAATGGAACTGAATACAAATAAATGTAAAGTCATGCATGTTTCTAGGATTAACGTAACTCGATGTTCCTACTACCTCAATAACGTATGCTTGCAATCCGTTGACTCTTACAAATACTTAGGTGTCCATATTACTTTTAACCTAGCGTGGGATGCTCACGTGGAATATGTTGCTAATAACGCTAACAGAATGCTGGGCTACTTGCGTAGGAACTTCCATAACGCACCATCTTCATTAAAACTACTACTGTATAAAACATTAGTGCGCTCTAAATTAGAATATGCTTCATCAGTATGGGACCCCAGTCACGATAAACTAACCTACCGTCTTGAAATGGTCCAGAATAACTCTGCACGCTTCATTCTTTCCAATTATAACCGTACAGCCAGCATAACTACAATGAAGTCCAGTCTTGACCTGCCGTTACTACAGACTCGTCGTAAAATTTCTCGCCTCAGCTTATTTCACAAACTATACCATCATAATGAGCTACGCCATCAATTAATTCCTTCTCCATCATACCTTTCCCATCGCATTGATCACGCTCACAAAGTAGGTCTCAATTCATGTCTTACGAGAACGTTCGCGCAATCATTTATTCCCCGTACATCACGAGACTGGAACCACCTTCCTGCAGAAGTTGTATCGATTACTGATAACCATTTTTTTCACGATGCCCTTCCTAACATTGTATAATAAGGTGAATTATCTTTACATAACAAACTGATTGCTTTATTTGCGTTTGTATTATATCTGACTGCGTTTGTTATTTACCTGAATTGTTTATTTACTTGAACTGAATGTATCTTTATATAACAAACTGATTGCTTTGTTTGCGTTTGTATTGTAACTGACTGCTTTGTTTATTCAATTCAATTCAATTCACTTTTATTCAGCAAAAAGTAACGAAAACATTGCATAACACTGCGCGCACCCATAGCCAAAGGCTATGTATTGTAGGTTGTATTGTTTGTATTGTAGATTGTAACCACTCCCCTCTGTAATGCCTTCCGGCCCTCAAGGTAAATAAATAAATAAACATGCCGGCCTTTTTCAGACAGCTGCAATGTCAGCTCGCAATGTCTGGTAACTGCATTTGGGAAACAGACATCCCCACGTTTTGCTCCCTGTTCACGGGTTTGGAAGACGACTTGCTGCTACTCCTACAGCCGAAATTCCACAGATATTCATCTTTAGCAAGGATTAGAGAACTCAAGCAGAACGGAATACTTCCAACACCACAGCGCATTTGTTAGTCTATGGACCCCACGGTCGCGGCAACGTCGGCGGGTACCCAGGCACGCCAGTGGCGCGTACCTGAACTGATGAAACGGGCCTCGTTAACGCGCGCGTACACTGTGCGTTGACAGTGTGAGAGCCTCAACATTCACATATCACAAGGAGTCACGCTGGCATTATAGAGAACGAGGCAGCAGGTTCGTGCGCGGTAGGTCTATATGACTGTTTCGCTTGCTACACCATGCCGTCGTCGCGCGAACATTGCTCAAATGCTTGAGTTAAAAATAGAGTGCTCCACTAATAAAACATTCGGCTAGCTATATCGCGCGATTGCCAAACAGTGATTTGGCTGTTTTTTGTTACATAACTAGGTCTAGCGAGCAAAGCCCAAGCCATTGTTCAGCGTCATACTTACGTGATGCAAATAATAAAGGTTGGGGCTGTTATGCTCAATCGTATGATCTAAATTCAGAGCCATTTGTTTATGCGTAGTAGGGAATGGCCAGCTCCGAACGCTCCCCCCACACAGCGACAGACACGGGCACCTGTGACAAGACGTTGACGTTTTGTTTGTTAGCTTACAAATTATTTCGCATATAACGTGAATTCTGTTTGCCAACACTCTGTTTATACCACCAAAGTACGCCCACGGCATGCATTGAATACGGGCATACTCATTGTTTCCGATGGCACCCTCTCTTCTTCAGTGACAGGCTTACGAGTGCCCACGAAGACAATCTTCCAAGAATGGGCTCTTACGCTCCCGTGTAAAAAGTACTCACTGCAAGAGAACAGCAGCTGCTAGTAGTAATCTGAACAAGGACGTGGTTGTTAATATACTGCTGTCGGAATAATACCCGATTCGCGGGCGTCCATCCTGAAAGATGCTGTCACGTACCAAAACGATTCGGCTCTACCGCAGCAACCCCACGCCCTTCGTTCTTCTTCACAAGGTCATGCAACTTACAGCTACTACACTGATGGTTGTTTCTAGCTCGAAAAATCGGGGTGATGGGTGTGGGAAACACGGCAGGTAAATGAGCACACAATACATACACCAAGTTCTTCCTTCATTTTTTTTCTGTGGATGGTATAGTGGATCCAACTGTTCGTTATCACTTGGCATCATGATTGGGAGGCTTTATTTGCTATGTTGTGAAGGATCGTCCTTCACTGAAACGGTTTCGTATCAGGTCTACCCTTATACGGCCACATTATTTTGCAAACAGCAACTGTTTCATTTCTTGAAACCACGGCAACTAAACGATAGGCTGTCTTGAGCGGGACAGATACTGGGTGACACCGGTACGTAGGGAAGCACTGACGTTTTCTTAGCAAAGCGGTAGCGGGCAGGTGTAGTTCTGTAATTCGCGTGTAGGCGGTGCGATGAACTTCGTGGGCACAAATTCGACGCCTTTCCGCTCTGTCCGCTCTCCTCCGACTTCGTTGGAATGCTTTTCCGTCCGCAGTCTAAAACATGTTTTAAACAAGTTATTTTCGGAATTGCTTATGGAGATGAATACTTCTCCTGAACAAAAAATGACGGTGGATAGTTAGTGTCCAGTGAAAACCTTGTGGGACATCCTACTGAACGTCCTGTTGACTTTGCGGCCGTCAAGGCAGAACATCGCCCTCTAAAGTTCCACTCGTTACACATCGACAGGAGTAATGTTCTCCCCGCGGACACATTTCCTCTCAAGGATGCCTTTTTTCCTCGGGCGGCAGCAAGCCTCCTTTCTGTGGCACCCTGTGGGTCGCCCTTTCTCAGAGCTCTTCTCGACCCCGCTGTTTCTTGGCGCGTGATCCCCGGCTCGTGTTCTGGTCGTGATTATTAGGTTTTCTGGCGCAAGGCCAACGAGGGCAGACAGAGAGCGTACCAAAAGTCCTCACTTGTTGATTTAGTTCTACCTCGCTGCTTTTACCTCTGATGCGCTTCATGAAGCGTAATAATTTGTGCTTTGGCCTTAAAACAAAATTTCTACCATGCGAATACATTTACCGTAGGCAATTTGTACAGCAAATATGAAATAAATTTAAGTTGTCTGAATTTATGAAAGCAGCCGAATGAACATGCAAGCAATTGTTACACACAGTAATCTCTTTAATAATGATGCGAAACAGCGATGAATAAATTTTACGAAAGGAAATGGTGCTGCTAACTGCTTGTCGGAAGCAGTTTTGAGGGCAAGCTCGCACGGCTTCTACTTGCCTATAAAAGACACGGAGGGAAACATGGTTGTTTGGTCGAGCAGGTGGCCGAAATGTAGCACAGGAAATGAAGCTGGTTCACTTTTTATGTCATCCTGTCCGAGAAGGATGCCTACTTCCGACCACTCCCGTTGCGGGAATGGCTCCCTTCCAACGGAATAGCAGTTGTCTGGAATCGCAAGCTAGTAACCGTCATCCTTAATTTCTTGAGAAGAGCAACTGAACGAATCCCCTAGAACGCAGCCTTCACGATCTGCGCGTGGTCAGACTGCGCCTTTTCCACGACTTGTCCGGAAGATTGATAAGTGTCTTCTTTGCCCGGCCCACTATCTGACCGCTGCCACTTGGAAGGTTCTGGTTTTTCTGCACACTAAAATAGAAGCAGGTGGTTGATTTTGGCAGTCACAAAGAACATCAAAATTAAAAGAGCATTTTCTAGTATGCCCCCCCCCCCAAAAAAAAGAAACTGTACACATTGTAAAAGATATTCAAACAACATTATCACTGTGAAACGTATCCGGCACTGTGTTCAAAATAGCATTCTGGGCAATAAAAATACAAAACACCAAGCATATTGCTATCCGCGGGACATCCCTAAAACTTTGGAAACGGCTTTGCGCCATACCGTGCACATTTCTGGTTCATGCGATCGGTTTACGGCCCCGACAAGCGCATCTATTTCGAAAATATTCCGGATGCAGCTCACGGCTCTTACGAACATTTACTTGCCGCGTGACGTTTGCGCGAGCTCCAAGAAGTTACAATTCAATGTGTCCTTTTATAGCCTGCTGTTGAGGGCAGGTTTAAGGTGGCTTTCCGCTCAGGGCACAGGCAGCACTGGCCCGCAATTAGGAAAATCATTAAAATACAATGATTACGTGCTCACAACACTCCGTTTGCTATACTCCTTCCGCTGGTCCTCGACCCGCCCTCTCCCCTGTCCTGAAGCAGTGGTAGGATGAGCTCACCAGCCCGGACTCTGCTCGCCACAGGGTCAACTTTCCCCTACCCATCGATTTGTGCCGGTGAATTGGTATGCCTCAGTAGGAATTGTTCACCACCACTTCCTTTTCTTTAGCTCTAAAAAATGCTCGCGAGTAGTACTTAGGCTGTTATTCTTGTAGATATTATATTCAGAAGCCCCTATTTTGTAGTGCCGTTTATGCAATTTTGACAGAGGGAATCGGTCCAAACACACCGTTTGTAAATGAAACAATCACCGAGTCATGCGTTTTTCATTTCATGTAGGAGCACACGGCATCCCATACATGCTATCTAAACCTTTTGTTAAACTCTCATCGTGTTTCCCAACAAAAACGTGAAGTGGCCTCAAGCACTCCATTGAACGTATTACAGGTATTTACAGTTATTACAGGTATTACAGTATGTACAGTTCAGTTTGGTACCTAATAAAACTAGGCAAAAATTTCAAAGATTGTTTGCTTACCATTTGGGTTATTCCGCGCGCGCTTACGCTTTTCCGGCCGCTTTGGCTTGCCATGCTTCCAGCTTGATTGTCTTCTCGCTTGTTGCCCAGGTCACAATAGACGCGTGCACCCAGCCAGGACCACTCGCGCTCGAAGTTATTCAACAGCATGCGCCGAGCCCGAACAGTCACGTTTAGGGGAATCCGGTTTTCCCGTTTTTGTCATTGCGGCTGAGCGTGCAACGTCCACGTGCAGTATTTGAAGCACAACAAAAGCACAGCTTCGCAGGTCCCGGTATGTCAACAAAAGCGGAGGCCGACAGGTCAGGCACGTGAGAGAGTCCAAAGCTGTCTGAGTAGGGATCGGCGATTGAAGTTTCCCGCAGAGCAACGGGACAAAATTTTGAGCCACATAGCCCAAAAGTAACCGACTGTACAACCACAGAAATAGCAAAAAAAGCCAAAAAAACATTTCACACGACTCATTTGAAACGTTTATTTAGATCTTGGTTTATAAGATCTTGGATGGTGTGAGGTTCTTACAGCTTTTGCCGTTTGTCCCGACTCCAAGTTTTACATGAAGGATGTTCTCTAACGCAGCTAGGGACATTCTGTTCCGCAATTTTGTTTTCGTTAGAGTTACGTGACTAAAAACTCATTTAACCGCAGCATTTCAAATTTGTAACATAAGAAGTGAAATGTATACTTCCGACGGCAGCGGAAACCATCGCACACCGGCGGTGTTTTTGGCGCCGAGTACGTTCTTCGAACCAATAGTGACGGAGTCGTGACGGGGTCATCAAGCTTACATTGCAGCAAGCAGTTGCATTCTGACTCTCTCAAAAAATGTTTTATGGCGGAATGAACCTCTCGAAAGCTTTCAACGGAGCATCGAAGAGGAATTTACTTGCGTTGTTGCCGTAAAGCAGGTGGAAGTCGCCTAACAGTTTCAGTATAAATGGAAGGCGCGTCAAGGCGCTTCAAGGCGAATTTGACACATGCGCTCCCAGATGAACAGCACAGCTCAAGAATGATGGCATTCTTCTCCTCGCCAAGAAAAGACCTTCCCAAGGCGTCACGGGAAACTCTTGCAAGTCGGCAGGCTCCAACTTCCACAAAATGGCTCTCCCATTCAGAATCAAGTGACGCATGTCCGGGAAGATGTTGCGGTGGTTATGCTCCACAAACACTCTACAAACAAGCACAAGTTATTAAAGCTTTCGTGGGTCAGGGTCCTCACTGTGGAACACTTAGTTGTGTGTCAAATTTCTCTGCAATGGGGCACGAAAATTGCACGTACAGAGAGTTCTGTTCTTCTTAGGAGTTTTATATCTGCTCATCTCGGTTTTTTAAAACTTCACACCTTCTTACCCTTGTTTTCTATTACGCTTAGACTGTAAAACTGCTACGTTTAAAATACAAAATTGCGATTGATTCGTTTATTCTTTTTGCGAGCCCCCCTAAGAGTGGAAATTTGTCTACATGTTAAGGGACCCCCCTTCGAACGTAAAGAGTTCGCGAGCCCGAACCCATCCGACGAAGTAACGCCGATCCACATGAAAACAAATCACCGGTTTACTCCGAAGAAAACCAGGACAGGAAAAAACCAACAAAGCAAGTTGGGCGGCAATAAAAAGAGTACAGCAAGCAAGCGCAGATAGCGCGTGAAGAAAATATTGCGGCGGTTGTAGCCCTGCTTGTCCAGAAAGTTACAGCATGGTGCTGTACACTCACAACGACGTCTTTAGTCACTTGTGCCGACGTCGGGTGAAGGGAGTCCGCCAAGGACGCTGGTTGCTCCTCGCCGTCCGGGCGTCCTGGTCTTGGCTCGCCGCCCCCCGCGGCCACAGCTGCACTCGCGTGTCCCCCGGTGCGCACTCCTCCGCTGCTCCTGTGAGCGCCGCTTTTTTTTAGCCACTCGGTTGGTTGTGCGCATGCTCCGGGCTTGTCGCATTACACGTGCTCGTTGCGGCTCACTGTTCCTCGCACACGCGCGCACGGGCAGATAACGCACTGACCCCACTATCGGTGTTCGACGGGTACTCAGTGCAGTGTAATCGCCCTCCGCGGGCGCACGTAGTGTCCGCGTCCCTACAATGTTTAGGGTGCCGCAAGCAAAAATACAGAACAGCCCACACATAGCGAAATTGCCAACGAACAATTTTTCCCGCCAAACACAAAACGAAGTAGCCAAATTTGGCTATTTGTAGCCAAGCCTGGCATCCGGCTCGTGCTTGCTGTGTGTTGACCCCATCTGGCACCCACTCGTCCACCTGTTCCCAATAATGGTGGGTATGAATAATAGGGTGTAATGGTTTTCCGAAGGAGAGTGCTGGTGAAGCTCTGATCTATCGCAGCGCCCGTGAGGAGGGCTCGGTACAGAACCTCCTTTCCCGCTTTCTCTCCTCAGGTCTGGGGAAATTGCGAGGGCCAAAGGCGGGAAGGTAGGTTCGGCACCACCTTCACACCAGTAAAAGGCACACAAAAGTTTCAGACTGCGATTAATGCAACTTCTTGAAGTGGAACGTGCGGCGCTATTGAAGGAAAATTTTTGCAGAAATTGCCGAAGTTTGAATAGGTGTCCTCCCCACTTTTTATTTGTATCGTTCGGAGGAGGACGAACACAAAACAAATAAGAAATATAGAAAAAATGTAAGCGCGGAGTTCTGTTAAGAAGCATTCTTACGCCGCATTCCCTAGTTGTAGGTTTGTTGCAGTGCAAATTTCACTGAGTGCCCGAATTAGGCTTCCTGCTGTCGTTTTACTTTTCATCAGGACAACGTTGTGTGATTTATGCTTTTGTTGTTCTATCTTCTCATAATTCCATCGAGAGGGACATATGAGATTGCCATTTTTGCTTTTGTGAGTACATACTTTTATTTTTCTTCGTAAATCTTTCTGCTTTCACAGAATTTTAACACCGCCAAATCTGCATTTTTCTTGACATAAAAGGATTGCTCAGTTGGTGCTTTTTAAATATTTTTGTTTACTTTGTTACTTTTCAATCTAAATAGTTTGTGTTCGTCGCATGAGGGTGGCCGCATATCAATCAGGTGTGAATTTGTGGAAGTCTGCAGCCAGAATGGAAACAGGCCCACGTTACCCTTGTCACCAAACTCGGCAAACCAGCATCTTCAGCGACGAACCTCCGCCCTATATTGATGGACGTCCTGTATCAGGAAATTAATAGCTAAAAAGGTCCGCAGTCACCTCAAATGGCATCTCCAGGTCGGAACCCACTTCCCTCATACACTGGTTGGATTACCGAAGCATGTCAGCACCCAAGACATAGCGCTTTGGATTTAGGAAGACATGTTTGAAATCCCAAGCACCGCCCAACTCCAGACTATCGTCGGCGTGGATCTAAAAAAGGCTTTCGATAACGTTCTCATGACGCGATCCTCCAAAGCCTTCAAGAAACCTGTCCTTGCACATGCCTTTTCAATTATATAAAACATTTTCTATCCAATCGCACTGCCCGCATTATTGGACCCGACAACCAACCATCAGCCCTCGTCTCCGTACGCCGTGGTACGCCTCAAGGCTCCATCCTATCGCCCATTCTGTTCATTTTAACAATGAAAAACCTGCTCTTCTTACCCCGTAATATTCTGGTTTTTGGGGAGGTCCAGTGTGTAGGTTGCTGGTTTAACGGCGTAAAAGTCGTAGGATTGATTTTCAGGACCTCTTGGACCGCATTTTTTGTTTTGACTCCCAAGCTTTGAAAAAAGGTTCGCTGCAGCAAAGACGCTTTCACACAGCTGGTATTAAAAACGATAAATTTTAATAGGCAAAGGCACATGAATTGCCAATGCAAAAACGCTTCCAGTGGTCGGAAGAGAACATGGGTCCTTTACATTATGAAACCAAGGTCATCCGATAGCGCCTTGCCGACGCGGTAGACACAGCTTGGATTTTGAATTTTACTGAGGTTACACGGAAATTTCGGCATTTTACCCATCTGTGTCTTAAGAAAGGGCTGGAATTTTTGTTTCTCCTGAAGAATTTGCTCCCTAAATGACCAATATTGAACGAGATGCTTTACGGTTTTGCTATCAACATTCTTTCCCGTGTGCCACTGACGTACCGGATGGCCGTAAATGTCATGATTTTTAAGCTAACTTTTAATTGACAGGCTTAACACACTCCCTTGACACGAATCTTGTCACTGAGGACATACCCGACAGCGTGTAGACAGATTGTGCGATTACCTAGCAGTAGCAGTTCTAACCTACCAAATCATTCTTTAAAAAAGTGCGTTTGCGTGTTTACCGTGTTATACAACGCTTCCATACTAGCTTAAGTTGTCGACACCATCTCAGCTGCCGACTATTTTTATGTTTCCACCATAAGAGAACGCTCCAATTAGCAGTGTTGCCCTATGTCGCGATTATTTCAGAATAAGCGGCATGTGTGAAAAACGCGGGCAGGGCATTGATTTTCAAACTTTGCTGCTATACGCCGCCTACGTTAAACTGTATTCACTTCTCCTTCGGGTTTAAGGCTTTTACCTTCCCCAATTTGTTGAGAAAATCTTGACAACAGTTTAATCGTCTGGAACTATGATGAACCACTGAAACAAAAATGCAAGCACATTAGTGCGCACAATCTCTTTATTTATCGGATGTAATAAGCCAGTTAAGTGGAAGCATCAGCTTTACGTATTTATGCGCTCCTACAGGTTGCATATCTAGGTCACTTTATTTTCGCTAGCAAACAGAGTTCTACTCGGCGAAATGGGGTAGGTCGAGAAACAGGCTCGACTCGTCCAGCAGGTGGCCGAAATTCAGCACGGGTAATTGCGCTCCCGTGCAGGGGTAGCTATATCAGTCATCTCCAAGTTTCATGACAATATCTGCCAACTTCGATTCCGGTAGTGCTGCGTGGCCGGGGTAGCCATCTCCTTCATCTCCCAACAGCACGACAATATCTTCCAACTTCAATTCCGGTAGTAGCTCTAAGCCTAAGGAGAAACGCTCGTCTTCACGCACATCCACCGTGATTTCTGTGTGTAATCCAGACAATGCAGCTTGGTTCAACTGGTAGCCACCCTCTGGTGCATCATTCATTGGGTGGTCGAATTCGAATGGCGGCAATGGCGCTTCTTTAAGGGGCAACGCATGGTCTTGAAGTTCCACGAGCACTTCAGGACAACTCATAGTATCACTATCAACGGCGTCCCCACATGTCGAGGCTGTTCGAGCTGTGCTTCCTCGTCCTAGATCGGTTCGTTGACTAGAAAGCCTTCCTGATCATGTACTTGCTCAGGCTCGCAGTGTTGTCGCTGGCTGCTTGAAAGGCCCTGGTACGTCTGCACAGTGGAATAGGAGGCAACATACATCCTTAGTCCGTTACAACACACACTAGATTGTTTTCTACCATGGAGCGAAAGAAATTATTATATCGCGTAAATGCACACAGCCAGTCCGACGACGTCATTAGCTTTTACGGGTATAAATACAAAATACGCGTACAGTACACAATTTGCAGTATGAGTACCAAAAGCCACGAATATTCCAAAACCACAGAAATCATGGGCAGCCTAAGCTGAAACAACTAAACAGCGGTCGCAAGCGTTTTATGTGCGAATTAGGCAAGAAGAAAAACAGCAAAAAGGCGCCTCCCCCTTCCACGGACGCGGATAAACAGGGGATTTATAGCGTCAGCGTCATTTTACATCCCCAATTACAGATGAATGTGTCACTCAGCCGTCTTCCTTTTTTAGGCTGTCCATGAGTACAGGCGCGGACATTGCTAGAGGCAACACGGAGCGCGTGGCCGCATTCCACGGAGCGCTACGACGGCTGCAGCAGGAATCTTGCGGCACATGCGGAATCAGGGCAGGAGATAGCTGCGTGTCGTCTTCTATAGTTCTTGCCACACTCCCGTGCGGGATCTTGTACGCAAGCACTACAAACATAAGGCTCTTCTAAGGTATTAAAACTGTATTATCGAGACTCAAACGCCATATACATCCCAAAACTTTAAATCTGCAATTTATATTCCAATAAATCTGAACCAGGGATTTACTAAAAGAATATTGTTTGGCGTGTCATGTTTCCTATGTAAATACACAATTGTTGAAAGCACCCGTGTGTAACGAAAATGAGCTTCCCGAGGTGTAAGGAGTGTTGAAAACGTTCCCTGCACCGAAACCCGGGCTTTAATAACTCCGTTCAAACATGTTTTAATACAGCAGCTAAACTACATTGTCTAGTTTTGCGCAGCGCAGGTACAGGGGGAGAGATCGTGACAGACGACCCTTATGAAAGTTTCTGCGTCCAGTCAAAAGACAGTTTACGTCCCGGAGGCAACAGACTATGTATGCCCTGTAAGCGTCCCCTGTGTTGGAATTTCGCCACCGACTTTCTGCGTCCTCCAAGCGTACTGTGTGTTTCTGTCCTCCATGTATACGGTATATTTCCCGAAGGCTATAGACCCTGTATGTCCTGCGAGTGTCCCCTATATTGAATTTGGCCACTGACTTGCTGCGTCCTCCGGGTGTACTTTGTTTCGTCCTCCATGTGTACCGTATATTTCCCGAAGTCTATCGACCCTCTATCCTGTGAGTGTCCCCTGTATTAAAATTTTGAGTTTCCAACCTTCACATTTCCTCCAAGCAACCTGCAGTTACCCGTCCTCTACATTTTCAGCACCTTTTGTGTTTTGCCAAGTGTTGATAAATGGCTCAGAGATCTATATGGGTTGTGTTCAACGTATCCACATTGGCTGAGTAGCGCAAGAACAACTTTGTACAATATTTTGTGGCGTCTCGGACTGGCAATGCCAACTCCCACAAGCCACGCAGCAAAACAGTGACAATTCTTTCGCCACTTGCACGTTTATTAACCTTACTTAGCCACCTGGCCCCGGGCAAGCATTGACGACAGGGAGCCAGAAATTTCTTTTTCACCAACCCCGAACACCGAGCAGGTGAAGGCTGAAAAAAAGAGTGAATGCGACAAAACAATTATTTCGTTTGCAGGCAACAATAAGGTCTACAGAAACACACAACATGCACACATACTGGCATATATTGGATAAAAGGCCTTCATCAGTAGCTATTTCAATTCATCTAAGCAACTTGTAATACAGGTCTACGTTTGCACTGGCAAGTTGCTGAAGTGCTGCCCTACATTGTGTAGAGATAATATGTTCTGAAATTTGCCTCTACAAGCAGAGCTTTTTAAGAAACCAACTCAGACACGTACCGCACATAGTTTTTGGCCTGTTCAGAATGCATAATATACTCAATACTGTTAACTTAGCTATAGATGTAAACACAAAATTGTGCAAATACTGCAAACTGTGGAAAATTGGAACAATTGCCACCGGGGCATATGCTCAAATACAGCCTATTGTCGTTAATGCTAATGCAAAGAAATTCCATATTTTCTTTCCATCGTATTCGACCCATAGTAGTGTCCCAAAGCTGAAGATGGTAAGCTTCATTTCTTCAATATCCTATAGGGACAGTGGTGCCGTTATGAAGCGGCAGCGGACAGCGCCGCCCGTGGCGAAACGCTCGTCAGTGGAATGCCGGCGCTGAGTTGTGCAAGGCTTTCTGCCGTTCTGCTGCGGTGCAGCTTGCAAAGCGTAGACAAACACACAGACACTTTTTTCAGTTCGGTAAATCTTGAAACTAGAGGTGACCTTTATGTCGCATGCCAAGTATGTGGTTTATGCCCATACTCAGTAATTACAAATAGCAGACGACGCTCAATGCGCCAAGCTCTATGTCAAGCTAGAAGTGCAAGTCCGTTCCTACGTACATGTTTCATGCCTGCATGTAGTTTGGGGTATCGAGGAATGCATTGCAGCTAAATGCTCCTACAAAGCCGATGTGTGCAGCCGATTCAGGAATGCTATGGCGCTGGCCTTTGGCAGTTGAGGACGGAACGGCGTCGTGCACAAGCGAGACAAAGTTGGGAGTGCCTTCTACGATTTTCCCCAAAACAAAAACGGTGATGGACCGACTCTAACTTCATTACTTCAGTACAGATGTGTTTAATTTCACAGAAATACGCTTACTACAGTCACCGGGAATCGTTTACAGAATAAATACCACACGATAGTAGAACGTTGTTGCTTGCCGTGAAAAAGCATTGCTTTACAAGACTTGCTTGCTGGCTAGTTGTAAATGGTTTTTCAAAAAACAATTCCTGCACTGGTAAAGGACGAGAGACAGGAGGGTGCCAAAACCCTGCCGTCAGGTTCACGACAGAATGCTGCGGTCACGTTTCACAAGCTGCCCCCTACGCTTGAGAAATCATGCCCTCCTCAGTCATAACAACGATGATGGTTTATTGGAAAGCTTTCTAATGAAATTTTCTGGGTTGCCTTCTGGATTTAAACTTAGACTAGTTGAGCATTGAAAGTGACCAGCACGCAGTTTGGTCTTTTGATCGCAGTGTCTTTGACTGTTACCCTTTCCATTCTATTCCGCATAAAGAAAGCTTCGCATTCAATCATCGTCGTCGTTAGACTGAAGGCTGGACGATTTTTCTGTTCAATTTTGCACGTCCATGCACACCTCTCTCTACCCTAATTGCTTCCAGCATGTCGCAAATGTATCTGTGCTGGAGGACTCAGGCGAATGCACTCCTATTTGAGAGTTGCGCGTTTTTTGGTTTCTTCACAAGGCAATTCACGATTTTTTGTGGTACCCGGCAAAGAATACTTAAGGCTTAAAAAAGACAGGCTCACAATTATTACTGCCACATTTTCTAACTATCGGTGCCAGCGTTTATTTCACGAAGGTGATGAAATGGGAAGGCCAGGGGGGATGGTTTGTAGTTTATGCTGTCTGGTGGCTGAATAAATTTGGCTCATGATAAAATGATCACTACAAATGTGGGAGTTCCGCTTCGGCTCTCAGGCTCCCATGCGGTCATAGTGTCGCTCACCAAAACTGAAAGCACGAAGCTCACGGTTAAAGAAAGAAAGTGTAAACTACAGCGACGGTTTCCACAGCCACACGGTGATCAATCTCGTATGTAAATGCCTTTCTCTTCGAAGCACACTTATCAAGGTATCCCATTCTCAAGGCTGGCGTGGAAACCGTAGTCATAAAAACTAGTAAAGCTAATTTAAAGTGTAGAAATAAATACTAATATTAATAGTTTTATTCCTTCTCAGATCACGTGCAGCCAGGCGAAGAGTGCTACAAAAAGCTATCATATCAATGTAGTCCATTCTAAAACTTAGAACTGTCCAACAATTTTATGTAGCTGTTACAGCATTTAAGAAATGAATACTAATAGTTTTATTCATACTCAGATCGGGTGAAGCCAACCGTAGAGTGCTGCAAACACAGCTCGTCAGGGCAGCCCATACCCAACTTTAGAAGCGTCCGGCAAGTTTACGTAGCGGTCATTGCATCTAAGAACCCAACACATCTCTCTAGACTTTGTTTCACCACACATATCCACTCACAACACCACCAAAACATTCAAAGCACCGTAGCAAACACGGCAAAAACAATAGGAGGCAGTGTAGCCCAATACACCGGCTCCTTCCAATAACAAGAGGGAGCACCGAGTGGTGGCGCCACCCGTCCAGCTGCCCGGTCGTTCTAAGTTTTCATTCCCATGGTGCTGTGAAAATCAAGCACAAGCATTAAATAATGCCATGTCCAGGGTCCCTGACAAAAAGACAAACATGCTAACAAGTTCCTTGTCTTGTGGTCTACACAAGTACGTATCAATCACCAGCTAATACAGATTTTGGAGCCTAGTTCAGCTTTAGTATTCGAAAAAACAATGTTTAATTAAAGGAAACGTGTAAAATTAACAAAAATTAGGACAAACATTAAGAGCAAACTTACACAGGACGGCTTGCAGCCTCCGTGGGTCCAGCGCCTTCTTTCCGGCAGTCTGTTTCTGAGCGTTACAAGTGTCTGCCATGGAGTGAGGAGCCCGCCAGCTCCTCCGCTGTGAAAACTGCACGCAGAAGGTCCAGGGCAAACCTTGTGGGCTGGAGGGCTGCGCTGCTCTTAATCCTGGCCAGCAGGCTTTGGGCACGAGCACTCATTCTCCTATGTCCACCTGTAAAAAAAAGAGTAAAACCGTAATCGTGTTTATCCTGTACTTATGTTTAACCCGTAATCAGGTTCTACCAGCAGAAAAACGGACACACTGTGAATGTTGAAATGGCAGAGGGAACAACCGCATAACAAGAAGCAAATGAAATAGCATTGATGATCATGAGCTTTGGCAAATTGCGTATCCCGTATTATCAGTAATGCACTCGGAAACTGGTTTCGAGGAATTTTTGAGGAGGAAAAAGTTCATTAAAGTTGACTGTTTGGCTGGTTGGCACCACAAAAAGCGGTATACACGGCTGTACTGCCTTCTGTCCCATTCACGTTCTGTCTGTACAATTTCGACCTTTGTTTAGGCTCTTTGGCCTAGTTGCCCTTGCGCCACAAAAATCCAACATTACCGTCACCATTGTTCCAAGTTGAAGCACTGTGAAGCGACTATCAGCTGATAGAGATGCTGAAAGCATCTAAGGGCTTATAAAGGGGCTCCATAGACAAAATATAAGTTTGTTTCATTAAAAAAAGTTTGTCCCGACAACAATGGCACCAATTTTTATCCCAAACAACTAACAATCTATATAATAAACACAACATATAGAGCAGTGGCGCCTCCCCTGCCACTTTCCGGCAATTTCTCTACGGCATGGTAAAATCTTCTTCGAGCCATTGGCAGCCACCTTAAAGCAGGACTGGGAGTTCCGTTCCGTTCGACTGAATACTTGGGAAGGTAATGTGCAGTAACACATCAATAATCACTATTAATTCTGGACAATATTACTCCACTGCAGTGCAAAATTTGAAAGCTCTTGCATTTTTTTTTTCAAATAAAAAACTCAGTTTGTGCCTGGAATAAAGCTGATTGAGTTGCCAAAGACTAGTACTTTCAAACTGGACAAAGTTGTCTTTTGTCTAAACTTTTCCATTACCGCGGGAAATAACAGATTTTAGAGGTCTAACAAAACATTTTTTCTGCTAGAAACAATGCTTGGGCATTGATTATAGAAACACAAAATGCAAACAATTTAACGCTCTTTCCAATAACAGCAGTTTTTAAAATGTTCGCATACATCATAGTTGCAAAAAAAATATCAAAACCGAAATTTTTGTTAAGTTGTCCAGGAAAATTTATAAAAATGAGTTGTGTATAACAAACCATCGTAGTAAACAAAGTTCAAATAAAAATGTCGCAGGAAAACTTTTCAAAAACACGTCAAAAAAAAAAAATTGCCACTATCTTCCGCAAGGGGAACCCTGGGGTGATGCAAGGCATCTCACGGGGTTCAATTCGCGTTTCCGTTATGTTGGTTACCAAATGTGGTTGAAGTGTAGCGAACCTTAAATGATGCTCAATCACACGTACATTTCCAATTACGCGGTAGCAGGCATTATAGTGTGCATTTCAACTCATCGGAGCAGCAGTCGGGGCAGTAGCAGCAAGAGCGACTGACAGAGCGACCTAGGAGCGCGCTGCAGATACGGCGGTTATATAGCCGCTCTGCGAGAGAGAGTGATGAGAGAGAGACACGCATGCGCACTAACGCACAGCTGGCATGGCGAGGAGAACGTGCTAACGTAGCTTGCGGGCGAGGTGAAAGGAGGAGGGTTGCGGACGGACTGAGAGAGAGACACGCATGCGCACTAACGCACAGCTGGCATGGCGAGGAGAACGTGCTAACGCCGCTGGCGGGCGAGGGGAAAGGAGGAGGGTTGCGGACGGACGCCGGATGGAGTCGACAGGCCAAGTGTAAGAGATGCGTTGCATCTAAAAAATTGACTTGCACGGAACACTTCGTCAGATATAAAAAAAATGCTAGCACGTGTGGTGCCCATGCCATGCAGTGTAGCCCAACCTCCAATTCGAAATGCGAAATTTCGGGTGGATTTTCTGGAATAAATCGGGTGGTTTAACATTATCAGAGGCACCAATTTGTCCCCATGTGACGTAAAAACATCTTGCCGTTGACTGTCCTTGCATTTACGGCCAGAGCAGTATTCGGGACACGTACGCAATGCGAAAAAACATGCACGAAGTTGAAAACGAAACTCCATGGGTGATGCTTGTTGACATTCACTGCCAGTTATCTCTGAAAACATTAACCTGCTGGTTATTCTCTTCTTCCGACTATATAGAGCACAAAATCTTCTGAATAACACAAACTCGTGTTTTGTCTTCATGTCTCCTTTATTTGCCCTTCCAAAATTGCTAATGCCTCAATGTACTTTCTTGCTGCTTGAGCTCCACATACAAAAAATAAAAAACCAAGTTAAGACTCATTTGGCAGTCTAGATAAAGAGAAACCCAATTCCGATGCAATTCAGTGAATTTAAATCGTGTAAACGTGCAGAGGCACTTTGCACGTTTGCGCGTTTGCGCGTTTCACTTTTAGGGACTCGAAGTTTCTAAGTCTGAGCTGGAGTATTTTCCTCAGCAGCGTGACATCGTTTTCACCCAGGCCATAAATAACGCTGCGACAAGCGCCTAAGCGCACGTGGATACATGTTGACGCGCCAGAACCGATAGTCCGACGCATGGCTGCACCATTTCCGCCAGATCTGGAGTGCAGTAAAAGTGTTCGACACAAAGGCGAACAGGAAAACAAACACCCACAAACGCCGCACAACGCACTGAAACCTTTGCACTTTCGCGGTAAGCCTGGAAAACTCCGGTCAGGGCGTCGCGTTCTCATTCGCGACGTGCAGCCACGTTTGAAGGGTCATAAAACACCGCGGGGAGTCTCTCGGCGGCCTCGCGCTCGTCCAGCCCTGTGCGCACTGTAGAGTGTTCGATTCACAAGTCGCAGATGCTTGCGACCATTGTGCGCAGTACAGACCCCTGGCCGTATTAGGGACTGCGCGTTTAGGAGCCCTGCTCTAGAGGAGAGGCTTCATCTGGCTGTAACAAGCACTCAAACGAGGTCGAGGAAGTAATACATTTCATGCCCCTCCACACATACGACGACCCCAACGATGGTGGCCCCAGAGTGCCCGCACACCAGTCAGCATCTTGGCCGGCAGACGTCTGACCACACTGCCACTGCACGAAGAAATGTTCTTGGAAAGCCTCGCGACTGTTTCGAGGGCTGTGGCGGAAACGAGAACAGTAGCTACATCTGCTTCTGAATATTGGGCGCAAGGAATACCTGGGAGAGCTTCGTTCGGCCTACGCCTCAAAGCAAACGAAGGGAGGGGTTCTTAGTAACAGAAAAGGGATTGCTGTGGAATGCTGGGACCGTGAGAGCAGCTTTTTCCAGTCTAGACGGCAAAATTCACCTTTGTGAGGACAGGGGGGAGGAGGGAGGGGGGAAACAGTGAAGTGTTCATTTCAGTTTCTATTCCCTTTGGAAATATCTTGTCTCATTCCGGGGATGGGGGTGGCTGGGGGTTGGGGCGGGAGAACGACTCCGAAGTTTCTAAGTCTAAGCTGGAGTATTTTCCTCAGCAGCGCAACATCGCTATCACCCAGGCCATACATCTGAGGGCCCACGAGAGCCCTCGGACAAACGTCCCTTCGGCAATGGCTCAAATTGGTCTCCGTCTCCAAACAAAAGTACGAAATAAAAAGTTAACGAAGCGCCTTTTTTGAGTATCTTTCAAAAACACCTCGACAACCGATGTACTCCCACGTCCGTTTCCCTTTTCCTCCAAGGGCCTTCCGTCGATCCACCACCTCCGCCCCCTTTTTCCCATACTCTCTCACTACGCAGGGCGGACAAGCGACGGCATTGTAGGCGAAAATGAATTACGTTGACATTGAAAGATTGTTTCGGCTGTGTTGTCATCCAGCTCGGTATAGTATAAGTTCGGCCTCTCTGATTCCAACTTTGAAAAACAACTAATTCTACGCTACAATGAAGTTTGCAAATACATTTCTTACAGAGAGAGTGCAGCAACAAAAAAATAAAGTTCCTTATGATGGACTGCAAAACTTCCGTAATAAAAAAATGAGGCGTACACAACAATTGTTGGTTTGGGCATGAGAGTGCATCATTTTAGGTTCCCCTCGTGTAGGCTTTACTACGTGCAATTTTTACTACCTGCATGCCTACGTACGTTTCTGTTGAATAGGCCAAATCTTTTCACTAACGGAAAAGTAACGACGTTACTTTTTTGCAGTTACTGTAAATGTAACTAGTTACTTTTGGGAAATTTGTAACCATAACTGTAACAGAGTACTTTTTTGGGTTAGGTAACTGTAACTGTAACACTGTTACTTTTTTTCGGTAACGTGCCCATGACTGGATACAAGCAGGGAACCATCACTATGTTGCAGCTTAATACCTCGGAAATATTGTAATTCTAAAATTGTAAGTGAAGACAACATCAAAGAAAGTAATAGTTGAACAAATATGCAAATCAAAAAATGTTCACAATTCCCGGTGTAAACTACCGAGTTATCTCAGGCTGCACACAATTTGTAGAGACGCTGCTTTGGGCAAAGACTAGCACAAAATGTATAAAAATAGGACAGAACATTTGGCACACCGCCACAAGAAAAATGCTGCAACGACCCTGGGGCGCAATCAGCGTTGCAGCTGGGGGCGCAGAAGTGGCCTTCAACACTTTTTTTACGAGCTTTGTTACATATGAAGAATACATAAAAAACAACGCTCTAACAACTACCAAAACAAAAAAGAGCAAGCCTTCTGTATATAACCTTGCCATCAGAAGCACTAAGAGCAAAAATGCATACTTGTATAACATTGCAACAAACCATAGTGAAACAAAACAGTGCAACACAATTTGTTTGATTGTAGGCCTTAACGCGCCCGCGCTACACGGGCGATGAGGTGCGCCGAAGTGGAGGGCTTCAGATTAACTTTGACCACCTGGGGATCTGTAACGTGTGCTGAAATCTTGAACACAAGGGCGTTTTCGCTTTTTGCCGCGATAAGCGGCCGCTAAGGCCGCGATTTAAACCCGCGGTTTTGTGCTCAGCAGCACAATGCATAGTCACTGAGCCACCGCAACAGTTAGTGCAACAAATTACGAGCAAGGTGGTTCAGAATAACTGCAGAAAGCACCATTAAGATCAGGAACCGAAGGAAGGATATAGGTTAGTGTAGCTCGTAATGCAACGGACGCACAATTTCAACACAGATAACTATAAAAATATCTTTGTATATTTATACCCCCACCCGGAAACGTTTAAACCATAACTGTTCAGTAGAACATATTTTAAATCAATTTGAATCTCCGCACGCACGAGAAAGCTCGGTATGGGTGCCCTTTTAACCCTTTCAGCTCCAATTTTTTTATTTCAAAGAAAGCTGTTTTTTACACGTTTTCCAAAATTTAGGCTCCCATAAGCCCAATAACCAAAAATAAAGCGGCAAGTAAAAGTATTACCGCTTTTTTATTGAGGCAATTACATGTGGCAATTAAAAAATTTATGTTGAGCTAAGGCATCACTTCTGCATATTTTCCTAAACGATGTGACTTCATGAACCTACAAACAAAGAACGAGCTTCGTAGTGCACGTATTTAGAGATTTACAAGCTTAGGAATAGAACTGAGACCGCCATTTTTTTAAGCCTCAGTGTCAGAATTTTGACTTCATCACAGTTTCGTTCTTTTTTGTATCGTGTAGTTCCACTAAAATGAAATAACAGTGATATCTATCGCAATAGGCATCACTGACAGACAATTCTCCCCAAAACTACCAGTGTTGGTTTCGTTATCTGTGCGGAAGAGGAACATTTATGTGATGGCGTCAATTGACACCACCAGGGCCAAAAGGGTTAACACCGGCACCAGCAAGACGCGCCAAGTGCTTCTCCGTGTGCCTCGCCCCACAATGCCAACGTAAGGGTTCCCAAACGTAGCCAAGACTGGCTGCTGTTGGCGTGTGCTTCTCTGTCTTTAGCATCCCGTCACAGTTTTTGGGACTGATGTCATACGGCCAAGGTGCGTGCATACAGCCACAATGAGATCACGTCCACACGGGTTCTGATATGATAAGAACAGTGGCATCAAGACTTCCATCCTGCTAATGCAGCAACCTGAGTGCTGATCTCATCGAAGCCAAAATGAATGAACAAATATGTAATTATTACGCTGCAGTTGACAATTTAACGTGCCATTCTACGATTATTAAGCTGGTAGGCACCTATTGCAGCCAAAACACATTAAAATAATTGTGTCATTACTCCTTTAAAGGGCCAATAAAGGCTGAACAACTCTGTAACCGGAACATCCCAATTCATTTAACCATTGGCATTTGCACAATGAACAATGGCTAGCGTTGTTTGAAAATTAACCATTAAAGCTGGCATTTCTCTTCCCTGCACTTCTTTTTCTTTCTTGCAATGCTAAAGAGCAAACCACAGACCGCAACACTAGTGCCTTTGTACCAAAATGGCACCAAGAACACCTTATGCATTGTGATTTATGTTTTTCTTTTCATTCATTCAGTCATTTGTTTATCCAAGTCTTCTACACAGAGTTCTGTACAAGACGAATTAAAGTAAAAGCAGTATTAGGTATACATGCTTTGTTACACATAATTGCCATTTTAAAATATGCAATCCATGCAATGGGCACGTTGCCCCGTCTTTGTGTACTGTAACGAGCAAGCTAAGAGAGTTGAAATAGCAGGGCTTTATTTAGTCCAGGACTCGCCGCAGATAGTCCAAAGTTAGTCACGGGGTTCTGCAAGCCTTAGGAATACATGAAAAAACTAATGCCAAATTCCTTCCCATGGAGTCCACAATGACGCCAGAAGTGATAATCGAAAAGCTCCGGTACAAAACCCACTTCCATACCAAGCATCTGGCGGCCTTCATTGCGTCCTTGTTTCAGACGCTTCATTTTTTGTCCCGCGGCTTCTAGCTTGCCTTCCAGGCTTTTCACCAGCTCCAGCGCATCTTCCAAATCTTGTGCCCCACCGCAGCTGCACTTGCGCTAGAAGAATGGCGAAACCCAAGACATGTTACAAAACTCCCCGCACGGGGCACCTTGAGTATTCATGGTGACGGTACTGGCGATTACGGCGGACCCGAGCCCCCAAACATAAGCTGGATCCAACCGTGGCGATGTGTTGTATGGTGAGGGGTAGAAACCACAAACGGTGGCCGTCGGAGCCCAGGTCAAGCTCCGGCGGATGGGCTCCCTGTCTGTCTACCAGGCAGGGAGCTCCGGGACCTCTTTGACTACCAGGATAAGGTCAAAGGAGAAAGTACCCCCGTCTACCTGCTTTCCAATGTATCATATGGCATTTTCCAAACCCCCCTAAAACGTGATCGGCCCCCGAAAAGGGGCCGCACCGAAGTTTCGTTCCACCTCTTTCAACAACTGTCTTGTCAACAACCATGAATAACTATGCTCGTTTTCTTGTGATTGAGTCAGCTGACTCAGCAAGACCTGTCGCTTCCATGTCCGTATTCTTGATCTCTAAATTTCTGCAAAGCACCATAGGTGGGAAATATCAAGCTAAAAAGCTCAGGACCGGAGAAATCCTTGTAGAACTCAATGCCGAACAACAAGCCCGCACTCTTCTTGCACAAACCCGCATCCATGATCTGGACATCAGGGTGACGCCACACAGGAGCCTAAACAGCTCTCAGGGTGTGATTTCTGAGACAGATCTCCTGACAGAAAGAGATGCCGACCTTCTCGAAGGTTTAAAGAATCAGGGCGTCACAGCTGTGCGCCGCATCACGATGCGCAGGGACAACAAGATAATCCCCACCAAACACATCATCCTGACCTTTGACCGCTCGGCACTTCCACAATATATAAATGCAGGCTTCATCCGATGCTCCATTCGTCCTTACATTCCGAACCCGCGCCGCTGCTTCAAGTACCAGTGGTTCGGGCACAGTACAAAATGCGCCGCGTACGATCACCCCAGCGACAACTGCCCATCCGACACCCTCACGTGTGTGAACTGCGGGGGGCCGCATGCAGCGTACTCCCGCAAATGTGAAAAATTTCAAACAGAGAAAAAGATAATCAACATCAAGATAACTGAGAACATCACCTTTCCAGAGGCGAGAAAGAGGTTGGAGGGTGCCGACCGGATGGACACCGGGGGCCCCGCATCGGCTCCAACCGCCACCGCACCTCCCGTGCCACCTCTGCTGCCCCGGACGCCCTCGGCGGTGGCGGCTCAAACGAAGGGCTCCCGAAAGGGGGCCAAGTCCGGGGGGCCTGGTCCGCCGGGCACCCTTCTGGCATCCGACGAGGAGATGGATGTCACGCCGTTCCTGCCTGCAACGCAGCGCAAGGAGCGGCCTCCGATTTCCAAGCCGACAGAAAAGCCTAAAAATTCTAGAATAACAGCCCCGAAAGACGACACATGAACAAACACACACACACACACTCCAGTTATTCTTAAATTTTAATAATGGGAACAGAAAACATCATGCAATGGAACTGCAGAGGCCTCCTAAAAATCTTGACGATGTGTATGAGATTCTGCATGCCAGTCAGCCAAGTATCATGTGTCTCCAGGAAACCCACCTCAATTCTAAACAAACAAATTTCCTAAACAGGTACATGGTATACAGAAAGGACAGGGTTGGCTGCACACACTCTTCAGGAGGTGTGGCAATTGTCGCCCGGAAATCCTTAGCCTGCCACCCTGTCACTCTGAACACTGTCCTCGAGGCTGTAGCAATCCGGACGATAATATTTAATAGGTTGATAACGGTATGCTCCATTTACATATCTCCTGATTTTGCACTTCTGAGCTCTGATTTCGAGGCGCTGGTTGACCAGCTGCCCGAACCATACATACTAACAGGCGACCTTAATGCGCACAACTCTCTTTGGGGCTCCTCCAGAACGGATGCCCGAGGTCGCCTGATAGAGAAGTTTCTTACATCCTCCGGAGCATGCCTGTTCAACAAAAAACAGCCTACATACCATAACTCAGGACACAATACATACTCGCATCTTGACATGGCTATTGGTTCCGCAGTTCTCTTTCCATGTCTTGAGTGGGGTGTGGGCACGGACCCATATGGTAGTGACCATTTCCCCACTTCATTAAGTATATAGGTAAAGGCCCATGTAGTTCATGTTCCATAACAGGTTTAATGAATCCAAAGAAAACTGGAGTACATTCACAGAAACATCTAAACTACACCATACAACCATAAACATCTATACCTGGAGGAAGCAGCCCTACTCGTCACGGCACACATACTCGACGCCGCCGAAAAGTCCATGCCCCAGGCCTCCAGTGCGTCTCGCAACCCAAGGAGGCCCTGGTGGAACGAGGACTGTAGGCGGGCGCGAGAGGCCCAGAACAAGGCGTGGGGCGTCCTTCGCCGGTACCCCACGTCAGATAACCTCATTTCTTTTAAACGGGCAAAGGCTTTTGGGAAGCGAGTGTGTCGTGAGGCGAAAAGGGAGAGTTGGCGCACCTTCCTCGCTTCCATCAACTCATACACTGACACACTCAAAGTCTGGACACGAATACGAAAACTAAAAGGACAACAGACACACAGCCTGCCCCTGGTTAGTACAACAGGGGACACACTGGAAGACCAGGCTAACACACTTGCACAACACTTCGAACACGTGTCCAGTTCAGCACACTACACAAACACTTTCATGAAACACAAAACATCTGTAGAAAAGTAGTCCCTGCGTGATAACAACAAGTCGCACACTTCTTACAATTCTCCTTTTTTAATCCATGAGCTGAAGGTTGCTCTGAGCAAATGTAAGCCTTCACCTCCAGGTGCAGACAAAATCACATACACCATGATACAACACCTACACCCAGACACTCTTGAAACACTCCTACACCTATACAACAACATATGGCTTTCGGGGCACATTCCTCGCTCTTGGAGGGAGGCCATAGTAGTGGCTTTCCTGAAGGAAGGAAAGGACCCTTTCTCTCCCGCTAGCTATCGGCCCATAGCCCTCACAAGCTGCCTGTGCAAGCTCCTCGAGAAGATTACAAACAGGAGACTCGTGTACTTTCTTGAGTACAATGGTCTTCTCGAGAGCTGCCAGGCAGGCTTCAGGGCGGGGCGGTCCACCAACGACCAACTCGTCGCGCTCGAGTCCTATATAAAGGACGGCTTTCATTCACAAACAGTTTTGCACAATGGTGTTTTTTGACCTTGAGAAGGCCTATGACACCGCTTGGCGTTACGGGATCCTCAGTGACCTAAAGTCTTTCGGTGTTTCGGGTCATATGCTCAACACCCTTGCTAGTTATTTGTCCGAAAGAACGTTTCGCGTGAGAGTAGGTAGCGCACTCTCAAGAGTTCATGTGCAATAAAACGGCGTTCCGCAAGGTGGAGTGCTAAGCTGCACTCTGTTCATAGTTAAGATGAACTCCCTTGGAAAGGCATTGCCACCTACAATTTCTTATTCATGTATGTAGACGACATCCAGGTAACTTTTAAATCATGTAATATGTCCATCTGTGAGCGTCAAATCCAGCTCGGTGTCAAAAAACTTGCCAGCTGGGCAGACAAGAACGGTTTTAAACTTAACCCAGAAAAAAGCACCTGTGTTGTCTTCTCCAGGAGGCGTGGGATCCATCCGAACCCAGACATTATCCTTAATGGCGTATCGATTCCGGTGAGGAAGGAACACAAGTTTTTAGGTGGGGTGTTGGATGAAAGGCTTACGTTCATCCCTCAAATTAAACAATTGAAACATAAATGTCTAAAGGCTCTCAACATTCTTAAAATCTTGTCCCACCAGTCGTATGGAACGGATAAGCAACTCCTGTTACGTATTTTCACAAGCCTAGTGGGGTCTAGATTGGACTATGGGAGTGTTGTGTATGGGTCAGCCACTAAAACAGCACTTAAAATGCTCGACCCAGTGCTTCACTTGGGGCTTCGCCTCTCTTGTGGCGCATTCCGTACGAGCCCTGTACAGAGTCTTTACGCAGAGTGTGACAAATGGTGCTTATCACACCAGCGAACCTATGTTGACTTGTTATATGCCTCTAAAATTTCATCAATGGACAACCATCCTTCTAAACCGGTTTTTAATGATACATACACATCAAAGCTCTTTTTAAATCGCCCATCCATTCCTGTTCCTTTCTCGCTCAGAGTAAGGTACGAGGTCACTATTCATGAGGTCTCCTTAGTAGACTCATTCAAGTCACCTATCACCGATCTTGTAGCACCATGGCATCTTCGTCCTGTTGCATGTGACTTGTCTTTCTTAAAATACAATAAGAACAGGACATCGAAAAGTGGGATTTTGCAGCATTTCATGTATGTGCAGGATAAATACAAGGCTGCAGAGTTTTTCAGCGATGCATCGAAAACGTTCACTGCAGTGTCTTGTGCGGCGCATGGGCCGAATTTTGAAGCATATAGAACAAGGAATGTAAAGACAAGTATTTTTATGGCAGAAGCATATGGCATTTTTCTTGTTGTCAGTCACATAGTTAAACATCATATTCCTAAATCCATCATCTATACAGATTCGCTGAGTGTCGTCCGTACATTGTCATCCAGAGAGTCCTCGAAAAAACCTTGTAGTTAACCTTTGTCTTGAAATCAATTGTGCTGGCATATTCTTCAAACCTTGAGGTGACTGTGTGTTGGGTGCCAGGCCACTCTGGCATCGGCGGAAATGAACTGGCGGATGAAATGGCCGCCAATGCTGCACTCCGAAACACAGTAGACATAACAACACTACCTTACGCAGACCTCAAGCCACACATAAGACAACACTTGCGCAGAACATGGCAAACACACTGGAATGAGCAGACAGATAACAAATTACATGTAATAAAGCCACACTTGGGACGGTACACATCTGACTCGCATAACAGACACATGGAAGTCGCCTTGGGTAGGCTTCGGATAGGGCACACCCATGCAACGCACTCGTATCTGCTGACGGGATCTTCTAGACCCCAGTGCAGCAGGTGCGGAGAGGCCCTATCCGTAGTGCACATACTAATAGCATTCAAAGCACTTCACACAACACGTCACAAACACTTCAGAGAACTCTACAGACAACATATTCCCCTACATCATCAATGTTTCTAGGTGACGATGCAATGGTTTCCGTGAAACGTGTGTTTGAGTATTTGTCAGACGTAAAGTTTTTAAACCTCATTTCCTATCACGCATAATCAAATCTGGCCCTATACACCAGCCATCACCATTATCTTTAATTGATTTTACTATGTACGGCTTACACGTTGTTATACCTACCCATGTGTGGTAATCACTTCTCTTTATTAAATAACCTCTTCTTTGGCGCTCTTTGCCCTCGTTGGCCTTGCGCCATTAAACACTAACCATCATCATCATCACATGTTACAAAACTAACCAGCAGGTAACGACAAAAATTGCATACTGTTTAATGCAAGCTTAAAGCATCAATAAAAACATGTCTACTTTGCTCTATTAGAGGCAAAGAGGATGTTATAAGAGGATGTTATGCTCTATTACTGGCAAAGGGGATGCTATTAGAGGATGTTATGTCATCAGCATAACATAAAAAATTCAGCGTAAACGTCAGTGAAAATAGTTGCAACATGAAAAGAGGCATGCAACCATTTAGAGTGCAACAGTAAACCACGTAAAACCCAAACTCGGACGTCTCACATTTCCTGAAAAAAGGTCAAGAAAAACGTGGCAGATTACGAACTACTTTTCCAAATTCTGCTTTTGGCACTTCACGTCTATCTTGGTGAACTGCCTGAATGCCGACAAAATGCATCCCGAAATGAAATGTGTGGCCTAGCAGCTGCAGGTCGGTTCTATTCAAAATAACGTTCAAGCCAAGTGTTCATGTACTTTAAAGAGGCAAGAGCTTTTGAGATCTAAACTTCAAAAAGTTGCTCCCTATTATTTTAGGAAACCCAGGATTGCAAGAGATAATAAGTTTCATAAAAAAACATGAAGCCCACGGCTACAGTGATGCCATGCATAGGGCGGCAAATGGGCAAAGCTAACACTCAGATATTTTTGTTCAGCATGCCAGGTGCCCACTGCTGCTACAAGCCCCGTTCGAGGTTAGGATTTAACGCAGTTCTACGGCTATGCCTCATGGGGGTTCTGCAAGCCATAGGAATACATGAACTAATGACAAATTCCTTCCAATGAAGTCCACAAATAACACCAAAAGTGATAATCAAAAACTCCCGTGCAGAACACGCTTCCATACCAAGGATTCGGCGGGCTTCAAGCTACGAATTAATCTCGATTGCATTTCAGTTCGTTCCAATCTACGTTAACATCCCCGGATGAAGTTTGTGGCTTTGTACTACTCAGCAATGGCCAGTGCCACTGAAAGCAATGGAAACATTGGAAGGTTCAAAACTGCATGCAAGTGCAACAGAAGGGATTACAGTAATGAAAAAAAAAAGATTTTGTAACAGTCCCCAACCTGCAGTGCTTTCAACAAGTGTTAAAAAAGGCTTGTGACAAGGGCATAAAGACAAGTTCCTTAGTGCAATTTCTGATGTAACAAACTAAACATAAGCAAAACCATGGCTGTGTTGAAAAGGTTTGCTTGCACTTTTTTTTAATCTGGGGACTGGGTAACCTTGTTGGTTGTGAAGACTTCCACGGGCTTTGAAGCACACTCGCTCCTGAGGACTTCTATGGGCCGAGGACTTGCGAGGCCTTCTGCTTGCACAAGCTTGGTCCGTTTGCGCTCCGTGGCAACCGCCGTGCCTGGAGAGCAAGTCAGAAATCAGGGTCACCCCTGCCAAAATTTTACAGAAAACTGCAACAATGGGATTTTCCCGTTACCTGCAGTTTACTGTAAAGTTCCGAAAGAACGCCCACCCAAGCGAAAGAGATATCGTGCGAAAAAACGGGATGACCAATCTTTGGGGTCAGGGCAAAAAAAAGAAAGGAAAAATCGACAAAAAGTGGACGCACCGCTAACCAAAACTGTGGAGATATCTAGTAAAAACTACTACGACATGGTGAACTTCAGTCAGGTGCTGAAAGGACAAATAACTGACTGCATAAAAGCATAAATAGATCATGCATGTTTATTTTGTTCGCTCATCGTCGCTGAAGGCATCGGATGAAGCGTCGCTGTCAGAGTCAAACACAAGCTGCAGCACTTCGTTCATCATGTGGAACAATGCGCAATATGTTGCTTGTTACAAAATATTATAATCTAACTTTCCAAAAACTGAAGAAAAAACAGGCAGTTTATGACTTCAGGCCTGTCCAACAGTCTATATATAGCCTGCAGACTTTTATTTCTCTGTAGTCATCGAAAGGAAAGAGAGAAGAAAAAACGCTTTCTAAGGTATAATTTTGAAAACCACAACCTAATAATCAGAAACAAGAGCAGCTGCCATCTTACATCACAGCTGGGTCATAGCTGGCACGTGAAAGGGTTCAAAAGAATTTCCTCTTTCAGCTTCTTGAGTGACTTTATGCAATGATGACTACCGAACAACCATATCCCACTTACTTCTCAACTACGAAAAATATGCCTCTCATTACAATTTAATGATCTGATACCTGATGAATGCCTAATAGTACCGGTGGTTTGCAATTATATACCTTAATTTAATTACATCGAAGTCGAAAGATAGCCAAGTGACTTTCACTGCCACCGAGCGAGGGAAATTTTGAAAAATATTCTAGCTGAAGTAATTGAGAGCGATGATGTCAGATGGTTGTGTGACCACCCTGCAAGGCAATTAAGGGTGCTTAAAATGCTTATACAGCTGTTTAGGATGACTGAAAATGGATGCTGATGGGGCAGATGACATTACAATGACACCTAAATATCAAGAATGGGTATACACTTTTGCTCCTTATGTGCGTGGTTACAGAAAAAACGTGCAGTTTACTTTTTCACAGTTGTGACTTAGCGCGACCTGGCATCGCTTTATTTTATATATGCTGAAAGAAAAACAGGCAGTTCATGACTTCCTGTTTCCAACAGTCTATACAGAGTCCATTTACTTTTATTGTCCTCTAGTCATTTGAAAGGAAAACCAGAAGGCAATGCTTTACGGTGCTCCAATTAAGTATAATGGTGCGTCAAATTAATTATAATGACTGCTTTGAAAACGCAAACTGCCATATTCCCGCTGTGGTGCCACTCAGGTTAAAAAAGGATTGCAAATATCTTATATACGTGTTTGTCTAATAAATAACTCTTTTTACCTCAGAACCTCCCTACAGAGGCTCTGAAATGCTTAAATAATGAGAGCGTGTGCCCAATCCTACTTTTCATAAGCGGGGGCCCAGAAACAAAACTTCAGTTTGCTTTTTAGCAGCAGCTATGTAGCCTTCTTCGACACCAATTTTCTTTTTATAGACTGGAGAAAAAAAAGAGGCAGTTCATGACTTCCTGTTTCCAACAGTCTGTACAGAGTCTATAGACTTTTTATTTCCTTTCGTCAACTCAAAGTAAACGTCAATAGAAAGGGAAAACAGGAAACACAGAGTAAACACAAAGGAAGCACAAAGGAAAAGTTTATTTTCATAAGGGTAGGGATTGTTATCAGGGCTTATTTAAAAGGAGCGATCAGATATTTGCCGCTGTGCTAAGCCTACGCTCACAAGCCGCGGAGGCTCGGCTGTCCGACCGGTCGCCGCGGCGCCCACTGCGCCGAGCGGCCGAGAGATGGCGCTACCTGCGCGGAAGCATCGAAATAGGTTACGCGGATGTCTTGGTCACTGATCGCTCAAACGGCAATTATAGCTGAAATAAAGTTCCATATGCGAGAAAGAGGATAATAGTGTGGTGAAAAGTTGTGTTACGGATTGTCATTCGCAGCTGTGCAGATAGCAGCGATCAAATATCCGCCACGATACCAAGTCCATCGCACGAGCCGAAGCGAGCAACGCAAGTCGGTTGCGGGCTGTTGGGGACGCCCCTCTTCTAAAACTCGCCGCGCGCGAGAGCCTTGCATTTGGGTTCCCCCAACTTCTTGCGGGCTCCCAACGTCGGCTTCCCCTATTCTAAAACGGCCTGATAACCACGCGGCGTTCCGCAGCTTGTGCGTGCTTTCATGCCAGGTGAACTTACGCGGCGTTCGACGGGTCCATAGCGCAGCCGCGAGAATTCTCACTTTTCATCGTCTGTCTGAGGTGGCCAAGATGCGCTTCTGTCCGACAGAATTGTTCCCTAGCTGCTAGGGAAAGGTTTATAAGTCCGAGCGGCGCTGCAGGTACCTTGTGAAACCAACGTATATTGCCCGGGGTAATTACCGCATTAGTGCGCGCGAGACGCGGGTGCGTTGTTATTGAGGCAGTTGCTCTCGCTGTGAGGTCATTCGAAGGGTCACCGGGATTGCAGGGTCACCGTTTCACCGGAAATTGTTCAGGATTGCATGTTTGGAACACTCAAAGGAAAGCATGAGCTCGTTGTCGCCAGTTGCTAGCTTAATCCCAAGGTTTAAACTATCATGGATCCCAGATAGTTCTGTGCGAGACGAGGCGAACAACGACATAAATGCAGAGCTGGCTGCGGTGACCGAGCCATCCAGCGCCGATTTTGCCACCTCGTCCGCGCCCGAGGATTTCTTTTCGTTCGGGCAGCAAACCCTTCAAGCCGAGGCACAGGATGAGCTGTCGCGGTACCTGCAGGTAGCAGTTGACTACCTGCTGTCGCAGATATAGAACTTCGAGGGACTGAGCCAACTTTTCTTCAACTACAGCACGTCATCACCCTCAAGCGCTTCCGTGGAACGGCCTTCAACATTGTCAAAGAAGTGGTGACGAAAAAACCGGTTCGTCTGAGGGTCACGTCCTTCCGGTCCCTGCGTGGGAGCGGCCCGCGACTGTCACGGACTCCCCTAGATAGGGGACGGTCCAAGGCAGTTCCTCAGGCCCTGAATAAAGTTCTGTCTGTCTGTCTGTATGATCTGTATGACTCCAGCATCAAGATGCAACTCTTGCTGAGTTCAAACAAGGGACTATTCTTAGTTGCGACTATGCCTTGGAATATTTTCCCCCACTAATTGTTTTCCCATTTTTCAATTCATTTTACATTTTTTCACTTCTGCCATGTCAGGTAACTTTGTTATGTACTTAACGTTTTTCTGCTTGAAGAGACAAATAATCTGTCGTTTCTATACCACGGCACGCGTTTTCTTGTTTTTATATTATAGCGTCGCACCTTGTGTCTTACATTATAGTGTCGCACTTTGTGTCGCACTTTGTGTTTTTTATGGTGTAAATGCTTTTTCCGCACGTGTATTTGCTCCGTGTTATTTTCTGTGTTTTTCGCTTACGCGTATTTGTAACCACCGCAACTGATTTGTGCGTCGCGTCCACATATTTGGGCATCTTTGCTTGTTTTCTTTATCTTGTACTACCCTGATTGTGTTCCGCATACTTTGTAATTTGCTGTTGGCTTTTTTTTGTTATTGTCTTCCGATATAAACTGCGAGCCTTGCAGTAATTACTTGTTCTGTTGTGTTTTGTTACTAGAGAGAGATGTGCAGGGTTTAACGCGCTGACGCAACGCAGGCGATGAGGCGCGCCGTAGTGGAGGGCTCCGGTTTTTTTTTGACGGTGTGGGAATCTGTAACATGCACCGAAATCTTGTACACACGGGCGTTTTTTGCTTTTAGCTGCGCTGTGCTGTATTATCCGCAAATTTGTGCTGTATTATCCGCAAAGCTTCACTTTTGTAACCCCCTTATTTTCCTGCAAAGGGGCCTGTAAGGTATTTTAAATAAACTGTAATGTTAAATCAGCATTCAATAATGCATATATATTGTTGCTTTCGACGCGGTTTCAATTGCAAGACATTTATTACGTTCCTAGGTGTGAGTAACTTTCTATTTGCAAATGTGGAGTGAAGTAGCCTTACTGTGCATTAAGACCGAAGTGGGAAGTGTCACATGTGTTGCACCTATAGTATACGAGCCCCAAAATCGCAGTTAGACAAGTCTAAATTTGCCCGGTCTCTCTAGGAAAATCGTCTAGGAGCGTTTCTTTGCATTATTTATATTTCCAGATAAACTGCTTCTGGCGGTGCTCATAATATGTATAGTATGTATGTGTTAAAATTTAGGTGCGGAGGTAATGAACCGCTGACATTTGGCCCCGAAGACCACACTGGACTGATGAATTTCAAGCGTCTTTGTTTGTGCAAAAAAAGCAGAAATATTAATGGAAGAAGCTAGTCGCCCGCAATTGGTCCGTAGAGAACAGTAGAAGTTGAATAAATCATTGGAAGCCGAGAATTACCTAAGGAGTTGCCTTGTTCAGCCCGTTTTACTAAAAGCCCTCAAAGTTACTTACGTTGGGTCTCGGTGCTCAGTCCGGTTCGTCTCGACATTAAGATACACTGGCTGGCCTAACTACTAAAATTTGAAGAACTACGTAAGGCTTCATACATGTGATGTATGAAATACAAGCTTCGACGCCGAATCGTCCTCATCCTCAATACAATGCGCACCCACACATTCGACACTGATTAGGCCTATTATATATACCTTCATTGCAAATTCATTGTGGGCAGCCAGGCCACCTTTGAGCACTCACCTAGGAGAAGTGCTGAAAGTTGGGCAAATTGGAAATACATCTGTGATGGAGCCAACGGACAATACGGGACGCAGAGAAGAGCACACAGGATAGGCGCTGCTCCAACAACTTACTTTTATTAGGATGAAATGAAATATATGGCAAAAGAAACCACACTAGCCCCAAGAACCACCCTGCAAAAAACAAGCGCGTCAAACAACTGCGCAGAAAGGTGCTAAAAAGCGACATAGAAAAATGCGAAGTAATACAGGCGCCAAAACGCAGTTAGGATTCACTCAAATATGCAATCTATTTTGAATGGAGCAGCAGGCTCGCCTGGCTCACGCGCGTGTCTTCCCTGTCCGCAATGTGAAAAGCTTCCACAACTTCTCACGTAATCCGCCGACCATGTTCAAACAAAATTGCAGTGTCGTATAGATTTGGTGAGACGCCACATTTAATACAGTGTACAGACAGGTGAGAGGAGGCTGCACCTTTCAGTGATGGCTGGTGCTCCCACAAACGCACGTTCAGGCATCGGCCCGTTTGGTCTGCAGACGTAACTCCACGTGACAGGCGAATACTATAAACAAAACCCGTTGTGCAAGCAACGTAGCGGTTTGTATGTGTCACACCGCAGCCTACACGACTTGTTTATAGAGACTGCGCTCAGTCCTGCTGCCAACTTTGGCGAAAACAGAGCAGAGATTGTTACGGGCCGTTATAGCCACCTGCACACTATAACGAAAACTAACTTGTTTTAGCTTATGCGTGATGCCATGAATGTAGGAATGACAGTAGCACCTTTTTTTGTTTTTTGCTTCATCTTCAGCATCCAGAATCCTTAGTCCCGGCGTAAACAATTTCACGGGTGTTTACAGGTACATAATAACAGGGCTTCTGGGAGTCGGGCTTGCCGGAACATCTTTATTTTTCCTTTAAAACTATTTTTCATCAGATGAACACAAGACTTTGTGACAGCAGACCACAAACATCATAAAGGTATACCATTCTTTGTGAGCTTAGTATGGCCCGATGAATAATGTAACAATAGCTTCACAGACCGTGGGCTGTGCATTTAAAATGTGTGGCAACTCCAAAACCGCACAGGCAAATCTTGGTCTCTTGGTCTCTCTCATTGGCCTCACCATCATGGTTGACAGTTTAAAAGAAGGGTGTATCCAATATTCGGAGTTGTCTGTCGGGTTTCGCAGTGGCAACACATATTTGATGTACGCCCCGCGGTCTGTGAAGCCATTGTCGCATTATCCATCGGGTCATAGTAAGCTGGTAAACAGTGGTATAGCTTTATCATGTTTGCGTTCTGCTGTCACAAAGTCCTGTCTTAATCCGATAAAAAATAGTTTTGAGGGCAAATAAAAAAATTAAGACAAGCCGGATTTCCGGAAGCCCCGTTATTACGTACGTCCGAAATATTCGTGAAATCATTTAAGTCTGGACTAGGGAATCTGGATGCTGAAGATGAAGCAAAAAACCTCCGGCTCATGCCCCCGCGCGAGGGACACGAGTAAATGCAGAGCATTGGGGGTGGTCACGTGGCGTAGGTTGTGGTAGTTGGCGGTGGTAGTTGTAGTTTGTCGTAGGGGTTGGGTAGTTGGGTTGCGAGACGAGAGAGAGAGAGAGAGAGAGAGAGACGAGAGAAGTAAGTACGCAACGTGTTATTTATTGCCATCGTTTGCACCCCACCCTCGCTGCGGGGCAATCGGTTGGATCTTTATTATTATTCTTTTCTTTCTTTTCTTTTCTTTCTTATTATCCCTCTCGGGAGGGCAGTGCGCCATCGTCGAAGTTCATAAGCGATGGAAGCAACACCTTCAACCAGTAACATGACGCGAGCCAACGTCAGCGTTGCAGTACCTGTTCAAGACATCGTGCCATCCTCTTCATCGACGGCGGCAGAAGAAAGGCGGCGAGACGGCGCGCTGCCGAGGCCGAACGCAAGCGTCGGAAGCGCGCTGCCGACGCCGAACTTCGTGCACGAGAAGCCGTGGCGAAACGTCAACATCGGGCCGCGGATCCTTCGCTCGGGCAACGAGTATATTCGTAGCGCAGGCAGTAGAGCGAGCGGAGGTAGCACCTGCTGCTGCAACGCCTCTTTCAGCGCCGGAGCACGCGCATTCGCGCCCGCACCTGTTGTTGAGAGCGAGGAGGAGCGGGGGAGGGGCGCACGTGCTGGCTGGCTGCGGACGCCGATCGCCAACGGACGGGTGACATTGTGAGTTAAAGAAATGCTCTGCATTTAAAAAAATTAACGCATCTCCGCGAAGTGGATCATCACCAGTGGTCGAAGCACTGGGGATCGTTCTTACCGTAAATCACCTGTGACATTGCCCAATATCGCATTTAAATGAGTGACAACGCGTGTGTACAGTATATACTAGGGGGTAGCTTGTTGTCGGAGTTGCCAGTTGAGCCGCTGCTTCCCGAGCACTAAACTATGGGACCGCTTCGGCGTTCTTGCCGCTTGCCCTGCCGCTTCAAGAGATCTCGCGTCCGGGCTAGCTTGTTGTCTGCGTAGACGTTGAGCCCGCCGCATGCCCCGCCTTACGTTCGTTTTCATCCGTTGGCAAAAAGAGAATGTGTGGTCTGGAACTCAGTTTAATACGCATTTGCACCCCAGTGATCTCTTTCTCTCTCTCTCTCTCTCTCTCGGTCTAACCTTTTGTGAACCTTTTATTTTGTTCTTTGTGACCGTTTGTGAACTTTTTGGTCGCAGTTGTTTCCCTTTACACCGTGCTGTGCCGTGAGCACGGACGCCGAACGGACGCCGGACGAACCAGCCTCGGCCCTAAGGTGCTTCACCCCTTTATAACAAAAAAGTGCTGCTCTCTTTCCCTACACTCCTGGCATCCCGCATATGCTGAAAAAAGTTGGTTTGCGCTATAGTTTGTAGGTTGTTATAACAGCCCGTAATAACCTCGTCTTGGTTTGCGCCAAAGTTAATAGTTGGTCTGAGCAGAGTGTTCATAAACAAGTCGTGGGCTGCTGTGTTAAACATACATACTGCTATGTTGCGTGCGCAACGTGTATACTTTATGGTATTCCCCTGTAGTGTGGGATAACCTTTGCAGGCCAAACGGGCCGGTGCCCGAACGTGCGTTTAAGGGAGCACCAGCTATCATTGAAAGGTGCAGACTCCTCTCAGTTGTTTTCACACTGTATTAAATGTGGCCTCTCACCAAATCTACAGGACACGATCATTTTGTATAAGCATGGACGGCAGATTCCGCGTAAAGTTGTTGAAGCTTTTCACCTTGCATTCAGGAAAGGCACTTGCGTAAGCCAAGCGAGCGTGTTGCTCCATTCTAATGAGATTGCATATATGAGGGTCTAATCATTGCTTTTTGGCGCCTGTATCAGTTCGCTTTTTTCTATGTGGCTTCTTAAGTACCTTTCTGTACAGTGATTTTAGACGTCTTTGTTTTTTGTTGTGTTGTGGTTTGTGAGTGTGGTTTCTTTGACCTGTATATTTGATTTAATCGTAATAAAAGTGTGTTATTGGATTAGCGCGTGTACTGTGTGCTCTTCTCTGCGTCCCGTATATTGTGCACGGGTTCCAATAAAAAAAAATTTTCCTATCCTTTGCTTCGTGAAAGCAAAGAACACGGCGCTTTTTAATCGTTCGTCGTGCAGCCCGTTCCGAACCTGGTTGTAGGAAACCTAAACAGCACAGGGCATCAGTTCTAAGTAAGAATATTACTCCTCACTCCTCACGACAAGGCGTTCACAAACCCACGAATGAAGCAGCAAAAATGCCGCCCACCCAAATACATTTGCCAACACCAGCCCGCAAACCACCTCTTGCGCTGGTAAAAGCGCTTTCCGTGTGTCAGCGGGAACCTTACAAAGGGATTTTGTGCCGCCGCGCCGGGAGCGCCGCCATCTGCGCGAGGAACCAGTGTATACTCCCTATACCAAAGTTTATGCACAAACAATGCAAGAAGACAAAATAAATCGTGTCAGAAATATTGTAGTGATTGGTTTGGATGAACTGCATGAAAATAATGTGTGTAGGGAACAATTCCCAAGTATGTAGCAAATATACATTCATGGACCCGTGCACTGACACCGACGAGCGCGCGATGAAATATACAAAAATAGTAGGTTAAAGTGGTAAACGCCCTTATCTACCTTTGAAATGCTTGCTATGCGATGAAACAACGTTGTTGGTTGGTTATCAATGTTTTTGCTAAGTATTACCGCTTGCGTCAGCTTTGTCGTTAGAGACATTGTGGGGGCTGAGCAGGCAACTCTTGTGTTGGGAACCTGCTAATATTCTGAATGAAAAACGTTCATACAACACGGCAGTTCTCTTTGGATGAATAGCGGTTCTTGCCTAGCGTGCCAGACAATTACTGCATACATTCATCCGCTGTTATGACACTTGGACGTAACAGAGGTTTGAAGGGTGTTCAGTTCAAGTTCTGAAGATAGGCAAAGATTGTCTTCAGAATTCCGGCGGTTGTCACGCGGCACCATCTTCTCTTGGCATCCACGGAAGCTCCCTACGTAGTGAGTGACGTGGTTTTTTGGGAAGCTATTGATTTTCTTAACTTGTATAAATAGACGGGCTCTCTTTAAGTATCCAGAGACTTAGTCCTAGTGATATGCTTGCTAGATTTGTGGAGCATGTCAGCGATATTGGAGGGAAAATAGTGCGCTTTACTCGCATCGACATTATTGACAAAGGTGACTCTAACGTCGTCGCTAACGTCGATCGTCGAAGACCCTAGCCGAACAGTAACTGTTCCTTTTTCTCACTAGATAGAAATATGTTTTAAAAAAGGGGGCGGCTTTTCAAGAGAATAAACGTTGATAAAACCGTTTGCTGCATACATATTCAAATATAAAAAAAAACTTTTACTACTGCGCCCTTTATTTGATTGCATTTCATTATTGGGTTCTTTAAATTCGCATTAAGTAAACAAAGGAAGGAACGATGGAAGTACCAGAAAACTAGGCATATGAGGCCCCCTGCGAATACGCATAAACAGCCAATTTTTGAGCATGGTGGTTACTTAAGGGGTTCTGACAGCGTGCGCGGACATTCTCAAATAGTGTGTCTATGTGATGAATTCACCATCATTTTTTACCGCGCCACGCGATCATGTTTGGGCAAAGCGCTCTTTTGTTCGTTTGGCCTCAAATGGATAATAATGAACTTCCCTTGTTTTGGACTAAGTTTGTCGCCGTTCTGGCCGTTTCTCGTTGAACCGTTCGAGCTGAACCTCTTTCCGTGTGTGTCGCGGTATCACTTGCACAAATAGATTAGCTATGTGGTACTTGAATTTACGCTACGCAAAAGGTGTTTGATCTAATATTGCAAAAAACTGCAGTAGATTAAAAGACACCAGTTTGTCACACCTACGCAAATAGTCGGACGGAAAAGTAAGTTGGCATAAAAAAGAGCCGAATAGGACACTTGACACGGTTGCCTCAATTTTGCTATAAGGCACTCCCTCTCATGGAGGAAAGAAAAGCTAGGAGAAACATGGGCAGCCTTTTTTATTGTATTTTGCGTGCACACCGCACTTCCACCACCCTTGATAACTCCACTTTCGCCCCCTCCATATGCTCCCGTGGACCATTGGATATCGGCTTGGAAGTGCTGTGACGTATTAGCTCAATGGGCAGGCCTTCACCATCGTTTCTTCGACGCGATTGCCACTGACTAGCTTGAGAGTGAAAGAGCCACGTGACTCCCGTTATACTTTCTTCAATGCATCGGTGGGTAGCATGGGCTCTCCTAAGCTTCCTTTCGTTCATGGTCGCGATGAATGCAAGCTGGGAAACATCGATCAATGGCCACAAGAGCCACTTTCCCAACGGCAGAGCTGCTGCATGATGCACATTCAGCAGGAACGGCCCATTTATTGCTACAAGAGCCGTAAATTACTCGGTTACTTCAATTTTTATTTTCCTAACAAAGACACGGCCAGAAATGGCTCACAGCGCTTACAGGAAAAATGTAAAATCAGTTGAAAAAAAAACGGAAATCAAAAGCTGAAGATGGACAAGTACGAGAAGAGCACGCATTCCGAGTGCCACATAGCTGGGTGTTCTGGAACTCAAATTAAAACCGCCTGTTGAAATATGCACTGAAATATTAAAAAGTACATAAGAACAGTGCTAATTATGAAACAGCAATTTCTGTTTCTGCTACTCTCCTGTTTCTTTAGGAATGCCAACTGAGGTATACGGGAGTAATATGTATTTTTAACACTGGCATTGAGCTCTAATGCAATCGGTAGCCGTAGCTCCACGAGCATTCGGTTTTATGCTGCTTGGGACGTTGTAGGAGGGCTTTTGGAGTACCTGAATTTAAGCCTACAGGAATGCATAACACTAATACTCTGACTCATACTAACCTCAGCAATAAAGAGAGAGAACAAAGTATGTAAAGTACGTAAGTAAGTAATTAGATAAAGAGGGAGTGAGTAAGTGACTAAAGCGGAAGGAAGGAAGGAAGAAAGAAACCGAGGAAGGAGGTAACGCAAATCGGAGAAGCAGCGTCGAAGTTATTACTATTACGACAGAAAAGCATGCGTAGTGCGTAGCTCCGCACTCACGCCACCGCGCCACAGCCTCACACTAACATCTCGCCATGCCGTCCCCGTCAATGTAGGCATATACGTTGCGCAGTCGGATCCCACAGTTTTTTCCTCATCACTAGCTCGTTGGGAATGCGTAAGTGCCCTTGTTTTTTGTGGCTCTCAAGGCATTCATAAGATCCTTAATAGGGAGCACCTGTTAGTGAACATATAGTCGAGGAACGTGAATTTTGTTTTCTTTGGTGATGGTGGCCTTGGTGTGGCGCTGCGTCAATGAAATTTTTAAAGTAAGAGAAGTGTAGGTATGACGAACAGCGTTTTCTGCACACTCAACTTCTGGTTGCCTATTTTTGTAAACATGCATTTTCGCTTTGTTTCCTTGAGAATTGCCTTATTCATTGCCGCCATTGATGTTTGTGATTCACGGACAGTATTGGGTTCCTGTAAAGGGCTAATTCGGCTATGCAACCAAATACACTTTGACATAGGCGCGTTTGTAGATAACCCTGATCGAAAAGAGAAAACGTAAGTGGGTATTCCCCAAGGCATGGCAGCACATTGTAATGTAGTAGTTGAGCAGAGAGAGAAACACACATTGGAAATGAACATTCAATTTTTATTGGAGGTCACGTCAATTTAAGGTGCCTTGAGCTGTGAACCACTGTGCTTTGGTGCCTTACCCAGCAAAAAGGGAACAGCTGAGCATAGGGCGATTCGATTTTCGGGCTTTCTCTTTTCCAGTTTATTCGGTAGGTAACCTTTCGGTCATCGCTTTGCTGCACTTACAACCCTAAGGCCCTCCTAGTTCATGACATCCATCAAACCGCGAATGGAGTATTTTTTCGCATCTGTTTTTTTATTGGCTTCCCGTAGCGTAGTTTTTATCTAATTTCACCGTAACCTGAAAACCGTATTTTGCTATATCCATTTAAGGGCACGTCACGCTTTATCCTGCTGGTCGAGGTTGATGCCGTGGAGCCACTAAAAGAAATCCGCGACTGTCTCTCCTTATATGTAATAAGGAAACAATTGTGCTAATGTTCGCATTTGCTCCTACCACACGCTTGAATTAGATCTTAGCGGTAATTAAATGAACTGCCGTATTGAGTTTTTTTCGTTTTCGACCATGCAGCCAAAACTTGAACAGAAATTGCAGCGCATTCGGCTCTTTTTTATAGACGAGATAATTGTCGTCCTCTTGGGATGCAATTGCACCAAACAAGATTCCACGATTTCACTGCTACTCGTAAAACCAAATCAAATGCTATAAAACCTCATGTCTGTGACTTAGAAGAGAGAATAAACATTTTTTCTGCAACATAACAGTTTCAACATCACTTTGTACGAGATACTAAACTAAGAAGTTTACGGCGTCGAAGTAGTGTGAAATTTACTCAAGATTGTTTCCAAATCACAATTGTTGTCTGGTTAAAGTTTGTGTGTCATTCTCTGTTCATGTTACCAGTACGTTCCGTCTTCCTATAGCTAATCTCACACAGGGCGTGGCCCATGTAACATGAAAACTGTATTTTTCTATGTCCCTTTACGGGAACGCGAGATTTTATTTCACCAGAAAAAAAAAGCCTACATCATTATTTTGACTGCATTTCTTGTAGTGTTTTAAAGACCGCTATTAGGAATGAATCTTCGGTAACTAGATAAAGGAAAACTGTATAACAAGGGCCTAAACGCAATTAATACCCAAAGCAGCCAGTTTTCCATGTGGGAACACATGACCAATCTGAAAACCAGTAGTGAAAAGGTTTTTGTGGATATAGCGACTTTAGAAATAATTTACGAAGTCAACAACAGCTCGCAAGGGCTGTGCGAATCAGTTCGTTGCCTGTGTTTAGGGTATCTTCAGCCGTCCAATGAACTGTTTCTTCTGGGCTAAAATAAAACTTTCCCAACAAGAGACCCCTCATTATCGCATATTACTTATTTAAACACAACGACTACGCCTCAAATTTTAGGACTATCTTCGTTTTACGTGGTTTGTAAGCTTGTGAGCTTAATAATCTCACTGTCATATTTCCTCATGGCGATCATCAAAGCCGGAGAATATTTCTATGAGCTCCTTCACTACAAAAACTGGAAGTGACGTTTAGGACACGCGTTCGCTACTCGAGTGTAGCAGCCCCACACTTCGCCACTTGCTTGTTTTAAAGCCAAGCGTGGAGTAAATATGTGATGAAGAATACGGTTCGTTAGACTACGCAGACACTTTTCACAGTACTGGCAATACGCGCATTTCCTGCTGTCTAGTGTGGGCTAACGTACGGGATAGCAGAGGACCCCGGCTAGCTTCGCTAGAGAACGCTACGCGCCGTACACTAGCCCTGCGGAATCCGAAGACTCACGCACGGGTTCGGGTACTCACATGCGGTAGACAGGCTCCGGCGATCCAAAGTGAGGCTTTATTGCCTGGCAGATACAGGGCATATACCAGACAACACGACTATCGCTCGCGGGGAGACAGTGGCTCCTGTCGCTCGCTCAAGCCGCTGGGCTCAGACCTCGATGTTCGTCATCACGGCCGCGGGAGCAGGGGAGGCATCCCGTGGCGATCGATCAGCGCAGAATCTCTCGGCAGAGTCCGTGGAGCCAACTGGGTTCACCGTCATCGGGGCATTCGGCGTAGGCACAGCCGAGCCAACCGACTCCGACCAAATCGCCCAGTCGACTCCCCGGCGGAGCGCTCGTTCGTCCCGCAGGTCAGCTCGGAGGGGAGAGGAGATCTTCCCCAGGTCGGGGAGAGGGTTGCGCTAAGGAAGGTGACAAACTGGTCCTCCTTCCCTCGCGCCCTCGCGCACACGTTCGCGGCAAGCCGGTTCGGCGCGTCGCGCGAGGACATGAAGAGGACACGACCTACGTGACGCGCCTGGCTACCCAAAATGGCGGCTCCCAGCTCGCGGAAACATGTGCAGGCGAGGCGTAGGGAACCCGGGCCCCCACACTAGGTATGTGAGAAGTTAAACACCAACAGGAGAAATTGTCGATTATCAGCCGAAGTTTATGTTTGAGCATGAAGTCACAGTTTGAAGTATTACGGCGTTATTCGGTACCATTAGTTTGCAATACCCTAAGTACAATCACCAGTTTTTTTATGGGCGCATGTCAAGACGCTAACCAACCGCAGTGCGACGTAAGGGCGGACGTCGTACTGCTTTTCCCTAACAGCACGGAACCTTCCAATTAAGCGTTGCGGCATGACAGGACACCCCGTTTTCATGCTGCATCAAATTCCTGGTAAGGGCAATAACCCCAGGCTTCAAAGCGTGACGTTAGTTGCCTTGTCGAGAGGTTGCACATCCGAGGCTCCCCACCCTGTGCTTCTCATCAACTTCTTGGCAAATAACGTTTAATGCAGAACGTGTAAGAGACTTCGCCTCCGGTCTCGCCGCATTTCACCGACGTGGCACTTTCGCTTGCGCATAAATTCTAGGGGGACCATAGCTTTCTATTATTCTAGCGGAATGCGTAAGCACAATTTCTAGCTTAACAGTGTCACCGAGGTATGTCCCTGAGACTAATGTACACGAGAATATCTTCAACTCAGTGTGTTCATGCTCAGTTTATGATGTCGCTAAGCACCCGAGGACGCAAATTTGTACTATCTACATTTCTTAACTGAGGTTTATTTGCAGCATTTCTACTTAACGTAGTTTCGCTGCAAAAGTTTGTAGCGCTTCATTTTGAGACTACACTACTTTCCCGAACAAGAGCACCACTTTCTTAGATGAAGGCATCCCTTATGGGATGCCCAGTGGATGATTTGGACACAGACAATGATGAAGGCACCTTTTTTCTCTGTAGCTGCGTTCCTGTACCAACGGTGCAGACAACTTGCTTCAGGGGAGCTTGAGTCGTATACTGAATCGCACGTAAGGCAGGGCCGACGCTCTTGCATCAGCGCGATCTTGTTACCGGCATCGGTGTTCGCTTATCCAGACGACTTAGCGCGTGATTGAATGTCACGAAATAATACAAAGAATAATTCTCTCTTTGACACGCTGCTGTTGGAATTTCAAATACGCTCGTCACAGATTGCTTTTCTTCACACCAAATGTTAGTGTTCAACAAAGGCGGAATAAGAATGTGAACTACCACGAATGATATCGGGGTGTGGTTAGCTTCACTTGTATAAAAGGGAAAACAGAAAGACGTGCCACTCGCTCCTCTTTGTGAGGACTCGTGGCTTTTTCTGTCACTAGTGACAGACGTACAACGAATTTATTGTGCTTGAGCTATGTGTTTATGTCTGAGCCATCATCCTAATTCATCATCATCATCATCATCACCAGCCTATATATGCCCACTGCAGGGCAAAGGCCCCTCCCAATATTCTCTAATTACCCCGGTCCTGTGCCAACTTTGACCAATTTATCCCCGCAAACTTTTTGATCTCATCTGCCCATCTGTCTTTCTGCCGCCCCCTGCAACGCTAGCCTTCTCTAGGGATCCACTCTGTTACCATCCTAATCACCATGACGCAAAATGCTAGAACCTCTACATTAGGCAAACATGAATAGGCCAATAAATTCCTAACACTAGGAAACATCGCGTGCCTGAAATTGACACCTAAGTTAAGACTAGCACGCAGAAGCATACGCATGGCCGTACGCCGGCAATGATTTTATAATCACAAGCTGCAGACACAGATCAGTTTAACTTATGCTAAACGATTCGGATCATAGGCAGCTCCTCGTATTTTGGAACTGACGGAAGGATTTTATAAAGTGTATAATTTTTATGCACCAAGGTGAATGCTAAGAGCGTTAACAGTTTGAAGAGATGTCGTTGTTTCTAATGTGACGAGCGAAGGGCTGCTGCTTGTGGGCGTTGGCCTGTTTCTGTGAAAACCAGACTTAAAACCTTGTAAACTGTGAAATGAGCTTTTAGCAACAACCTGGCTTGAAAAATGTTTAAGGACAATGAACTTGACCAACAGTCGAAGAGTCAAGAACGCTGCGGTATAAGTATAAATGCCATATTCAAGAATGCCGCCTTTACAGTGACATCCTTGGAGAAGCAGCTGATCAGTATTGCCTAGCGTTGTCTTGAGCTCAACTTTATTCGGAGCTTTTAGAAAACAGCGATTGTAAAGAAGAAGAAACACTTCACAAGACTTACGGTGGTAAATACCAAAATTTCAACTAAAAAGGTGTTCGTGTTCATTCTTAAAAGTCAGTTTGTGACATTGGCTTTTTAGAAGGCTACTTCGCGATTAGTTCCCGCTTTCAGAAAAGCGGAAAGGAAGGGGGATTCCTAGTGGAGCAGCAACTAGTAATGACCTGCGATGACAATTTTACCTGAAGACAGGCCAAGGGAAACCTCACCAGTTAGCCTTGAGGTACAACAACATGCAGTTCTGTAGGGCGAGTTGTACCGAATAATTCGTATTTGGGGCGCGTGGAGGTACAAAAATAGGAAACACGACTAGAGACGCGCTGACTTCTGAGTGATCTATATTGTGAAGAATTGCACCTTATATACAGGACTAGCAGAATACGTAAAAAAATTGCGAAAAAGTGCACTTTATTGACATGACTGCCAAAACACTTAAAATAATACAATAAAGTACGATGTCATACAAACACTGCTCCACCTCACTGGGGATATAGCACTTCGACCAACCTGTAGGAATAGAAGTAATATATATTCCCGCCGTACACGACACACTCCAGGTGCTAGACATGAACAGAATCTCATTTTGTTCCGGCAGAGGCCGTTTGCTCCTTGAGGATATATTTTATGCAGTTCTATATTGTCAGGTGAGGATCTTTTATATTGTCATGTGCGCTTTTATTTCCGCCCATTTCTATCCCTGCTCATGTGAAGCTGCGGCTTCCACGCACAAAAGTTGCTGTGAAAGAAAGGAAAACCACCATCACCTTTTGGGACGTTATTGTTATGCTCCTTGAATCGGTCATTCAAGGCCCTGCCGGCTTTCCTGAAGTAAGACAGCCCACTATTTTGCGGGACATGACATACAACACATTGAAAGCATTTGACTTACGGAAATGGATGCGTCGTTTGCCACATACAGAAATAAATGCCTGTTTTTTTGGTCACCTTGGAGAACTTAACGACCCGATAGACAGCAGTGAGGGTGACGCTCAGGTGTGTTGGCTGAGTAGTTTTTACAAGTAGGCCAGGTCCTATGAAGTGGCCGAGGACGGATCAATAAGTTATCCGAAATTGAGCCACACATTTTGTGCTAGTTATTTCCGTTAATATTATCAGCCAAGCGCCCCCAATCCGATGTACGGTATCCAGCTGGGCCCCGTCTCAAGTGACCAAGACAGGAATAGAGTAATTGTGCCTTTCAGCCGGCCGACATATCTCGGCGCAATGCGGTATACACCATCTTCAACAAGAGAGTTAGTAGTTTCGACGCAAATGGCTACCTACACCTCCGGATTGTAGCTGCCACTAATCCTGCCCTGAGAAGCTTCAAATCATGCCGAGTTAGTCAGCAGCCTCACAAGCATTCTCAAAAGAGCGGAAAGAAAAAAATTTAGGTGTAACACTTCTAAATACAGTTTTCACGAGCGCAAGCAAAACCTCTGCACACAGTGTTTCGTGTCAGTTTGCCTTTGAGATTTTGCAACCTACCGTCTAGCTATATTCACCAGATAATTCGATTGATCCCTTTCTCTTGTTCTACAAGGCACGCACAGAAAGTGCAGTAGACAGGCCAAGGATGGGGCCATTGAGGGGTCAAGCGCCTGCGTAGTAGCGGCTAAACTCTCGCCTAATCCCGTTGTTCGCTTGAGATGAACTTCTCACACAGCCATGCGGAACTTTTTATGAAGTCGGGGTGAAGTTTTAGCCTAATAATATGGTACCACCGCAGCGAAGCTCAGTGAGAGTGAAGCAGTAAGACAGACTGAGCTTCCTCGTCTGCTGCTGAAGGTCAACTGCGACGCCATAATTCACCTTACCAGATATTGCGTATCAGAACTGCAGCTATAAGAAGTTGGCGAACACAAGATCAGTTGGAATTGACGAAAAGCGGTTCTTTATCCTTTCATATTTGGTTACAAAGGAAGGACGTGTGGAATTTTTGATGTGTTATTATTCCTGGCGCAGCTGGTGATTGTTCTAAACGGCGAGTGGTTACGGGTGTGCCACCAGCCACGAGACGTAAACCTTGACTTTCAAGGTCTCAATCTTCCTGTCACTCTCCAATATGGCCAGAATGCCCAGGTATCCATTGCAAATGAACGGAAGGGGTGCAGGCTTCTGAAATTGATGTGCAGGTACGTTTGACGCGGAAGGTGATTGACTGCTGAAGTGGACGTCAATGCGGCGGTAGTGTCGGCTGGAGCCGACCGTTAAGACATTGTCTGCAGTCCCACCGCTTCATGAAAGCCACGGTGCTCTGCGTTTTTGCCACCTGGTGTAGGTAGATTCCAGTACGTACATCCAGAATATTTGCTATTGAGTTCTGTGACTGAAGCGGGTGCCACCACAGCTGTAGCAGATTTCCATGAGCCTTCCACCTGTATCCGCGAGGTGTGTGTATCGTCACCTTCTAAAGAAAGAGTTGGGGTAATGCGAGTGCGGATCCGCCGTTGCGAACCATGACCCTCGCGTTTTGTTATACGGGGCGGTGATCTTCGTTTTGTAACTATCCCGTTCTCCCAACGCAGGATGGTTATATATTTTTGTGGGTGTTGCGGTAGGCCCTCTTGCGTGGGCTGTAGTAAGCGGCAACCCTGAATGGTTTAATGTCGGCCATCCAAAGCATCTTCCATGCGCGGCTCTAAGGTGTCCGCTAGGATAGCCAGCCATGCAGAGCAGGATAGCTCGTACCGCCAGTGTTGGCGGGGAAGGCCTGTTACGAACCTCAGAAAAGATGTAACGGGAAGTTTACTTATACTTTGCTCGGGCGGTTTTTGTCATCATCGCGGATGTTACTTCGCGCGGACAGCAAGGTCGTTTACACCCTAACACTCCTACAAACAAAGGGGCTGGAGCTACTGTTCCCAGAGTGAATACAAAAGTTACGAGTAAGGCCCTGCCGAATTGGCGCCCACACCATTCTTTGCAATAAGGTGCCAGGCATATAACTGTATATTAATTTAAGACATTGCTGATTTTTTTGTGGTTGCACCCTGGTTTGAGTTTGCACCGCGCACGTTTGCCCGTCATTGGTTCATTTCTTCTACGAATAAATTGGGCCCTACAGTCGACTTAAACCGATTTTTAACTCACTCTGGGTTTTCGTATCGCAGTTTAAAATGCTTGGCCTTAGTCATCAATTTACTCTTACCCCGATTCGGCAATGTGCCGTCCGGCCGAGAGTTCATTTGACTCGCTTCTCTGTGACTTGATGGCCGCCATAATGCACTGGTATTCGCAGTTCCCCTTATCGACGCAACTTCCTACTGTGCGCCCCCTCCCCCCAGAAATCGCTTTACGGGGGCCCTATTCTCGACTGCACAAATTGCCGGTTATTTTGGCAATTTGCCGGACATCTTTTCTGATTGGCTTTCAGTTTTGGTCACATGCTTCCGGTTGACGAAGCGGTTGTGTGTGCTCTCGTCATTTTGACGTTTCATGTCGTTTACGGACACCAGTTCTAAAGTTTGGGTTATTTCTCGTTATAAAGGCGCGTAATTCTTGGCCGGCAATGAAAAAGCAGACTAAATGCAGCGGACATGACAACGGAAGCCTGTCTTTGCTATTCAACAACAATACTGCTTGTAATATACTCCCCCTCTGTGATTGGCTGAGAAGGCGTGACGTAATTTAAACAGTTGGCGGGAAAGATTACGTCATGCATTGACAACTTCAGCTTGCGTAAAAGTGACGTAATGCTACGTAACAGCTTGAACATGGTGGCTGTTTTTGTGGCAAAATACAAGCGAAATAGGGCAAAATATTGCCCCGGCTTAGGGCGCCGCGAAATGTGCGGCAATTTGCAGCAGGTGCAGTTTCGCATGCGCGCTGTTTAAAGCATGTTTTCTACCGAAACAAATTATAGTTTCAACTGCTTCCAAGTCAGCGATCATGGATCATACAAATAACGTCGAGTATTTTGCTTTTATGTTTGGCAATAAAATAAAAATGTTTGTTTGGCGTAACCGCAACATAAGAGGGCAGTACAAGCCTCTCCATGACAAAGGAACCGAATGCATGGCATTTGTCCATACTCGTCCTAGCAAGCTGTTGGGTCACATGATCAAACTCAAGAGAAAAATAACAAAGAAAAGTGACTATTTGGTTCATTACAGGGCTGATTGTAGTCGAGCTTGACGAATGAGTGAATCAGCGACATCGGTGCGCTCCGCGGTTATCAGGCGTAGCGCTTCGCTGCTCTTGTGTGTCATAGGAGCGATGGTCGCGGCCGTCTTTTTCTGTGATCACGCCATAAACTTGTAACATAGCAGCAGACGATGGCGTGGCGGCGGTGGCGGCAGGGAAGGAGATAACGCAAAGAAGCTTGCATTGAAGCAGAGAGCCCAGCAATGTTACTAAAAACGATTGAAAGAAATCAATAGATACTGTAAAAAAATTGTGTGATGTTTTTTTAGCTCGACATCCGCCTTTCCCTCGCTTTTGACCAACGTTATTCGATCGCCTTGTGGTGTTGACGCCAAATTTGACCTCCAGAAATGTGTTCTTTTTGTCAGCCTCAGCTACCATATTGATTTTTATAGTACATGCCAAGTGTTTTTATATCTTCCTTGCACAATATTTGATACCTTGGTAGCGATCTTTATGAGTGACTCGTCAAATTCCGCTGCATGATCGTCATAGCTATAGGTGCAGCACGTCACTGATTGCTTACGTCGTACTTACGCAAAAAAACATGGGCGAATTGCCGGCAATTTGTGCAGTCGAGAATAGGGCCCCGGGTGTTTCTGGCGCGGCCGGAGCGATGCGCAGTCGCCAGACGAATCTGGAGTAAGATAAAAGACGCCGGCTCATTCAGCAGGTCCCAACCCTGAAAACGTTAAAGGGTACCCGGAAGCCACAACTCCCCCCCAGGAAAATATGTTGATGATGATGATTGTAGGGTTTTACGCGCCGACGCAACGCAGGCGATGGATGAAGTTGGACCACCTGAGGATCTTTAACGTGCGCTGAAATCTCGTACACACGGGCGTTTCCGCTTCTTGCCTCCATCAGAAAAGCGGCTGCCGCAGCCGGGAATCGAACCCGCGACTTCGTGCTCAGCAGCGCAACCCCTTAGCCACTGAGCAACTTCGGCGGGTCCCAGGAAAACAGGGAGAAGAGCAAAAGACACCTTAGGTTTTCATACATGGCTCGTTGTACATCTTGAAAAATAGTTTCAACCGGGTTGATGAGGGACGCGAGAGCGCAGGGGTTCCATGTGAGGGCTACCCAAGTTGGCTAAGGTGGCCATCAAAGCACTTGTGAATAACTGGGCGTGCAAAACAAGACATCATGGGCCACGAGGTCCCGGGTTTGATTCGCAGCAGTGGCGGCCACTTTAAAAATGGAGGCCTAAAGAGAAAACACTCGTTTGTACTATATTTTGGCAGTTAGAGATTCCCAGGTGGTCAAATTTATTCCGGAGCCCTCCACTACGGCTCACCTTATCACCTGCGCTGCATCGGCGCGTTAAACCCTACAATGAATCAAGACATCATGTGCTGTAGGTCTCATGCGTCGACCGTGTCGTTTACCACGCTCGCCAACGGCGGATTCGGCTTTTATCTGTCAAACCGGCAGCGCCTTCAATGACGAGTTTGCGGGAACATGACGATACCTCAGAACGTATTATGCCGAGTTTTAGCTGAGTGTTTTTCATGGACCTGTTCCCTACAAATAGCAAGCGGGAGCGCCATTGCGGAGGCATGGCGCGCTTGGCCGCGTACGTCATTGGCTCCGTTTGCGCTGAGCGGGCCGCCGGTGCCGGAGTGGCTCCATGAGAACGGTCAGCTAAAACCCTAGATGATTTTTCTGGCATTGGGTGCGATTCTTGATGGCGGAAGCCACAGCGTGACCCCTAGAATGATGTCAAACAGCGGGACTCAAACCACACGTGGCAATATATGGGAGCATGAATTTGCCAAGTTCATTTCGCTGCCCTAAGAATAGATAGAATTCATAACTAGTTCAAGGAGTGCGTTTTATGGGACGGGACTAAGGTGTGGAACAAGTAGGCGGGCTGTTCGCCTTCGACCCAGTGTGCCCGTAATTCTAAGAGTAGCCTTACATCCACCGCTACAGGCTTTGGACGGGCACGAAGGAGTCGTAATTGTCATGGCAGTGTGGCCGCATTGTTGAGACTGGATGCGTTGTTGTTTTAATCACAAGAACGTGAGCAGACGTGCGTGGCTCTGGAGGAGAGATAATTTTTGTCGTCCCTTCAGTTCTCCCCACCCTGCCCCGGGCGCCCCACTACACGCTGTATGGTCGAAACCGGCACCTAGCCATGCAGCTGTACACCGCTCGCTTGGACAGTAACGATGGTATCCGAAATAGGACTTCAAAACTTTATTCGTGTTACAAAAATGCGACTGTGGGCGATCGTGGCGTGCAGCAATATTCATTGTTGTAGAATACGAAACAACAAAATTGACGCGAAACCCTGTATACATAGTGTGGCACCAATTTTTAAGACACCAACCCTGTTGTTCAGTTAAACAGATGATTGTTTATTATGAAAAAAAACAAGGGCATTTACCGCACACAAGTATCCTCCGTCACGCATTTGCAAGCAAGGCGAGACACAAAGGGAATACATTCGACAATCCAGCAACGGCCAAACTCGGGTGAGATGGGCAAATTAGCGCCACGTGCAATATTCCCAGTAAAAGACATGCTTTCTTATGTTGTGCGTCCATTCGATACACCACAATGCGTAATGCCTGTTGGATTTCCCTTAGGAAAAGATTCTTCGGAATCAAGTACGAAATAAAACTTTTCCTCGTGGATGCATGGAGGTACCCATAATTATACACACTAAAGCGGACAATCCTAATATCACCATTCTACATAGCGCGCCTAACGCAACGTACACCAAAAATCGCAAAGTGCGGCCACCGAGGCAGGCATCTGGACACCACATGGCGCAGCAGTGCGAACGGCAACAAGCTCAACACAGAAGAAAGCTAAGCTCAGTGAGCACCCTACGATGAGAACACCGAGGAGAAGCCATTTATCTGGCATAGTAGGTTCCTTTCTGATGTTTTCATTTGTGGAGCACTTCCAAAAAGTCCGCCTGTCGAGAGCATCTAACCAGCCAGTCTCAAACACCCTGCGCACAATAAGGTCCATTTGCTTGCGGATATTGTAGTCTTTTCTCATCGCAAAACCCACTGGAAACATCAGTAGCGTTTCCTCGCCTTCTACAATATACCCTCGCTGATACCAGGGTATTCGGTTGTACCAGCAATGCTGTCTTCCAAATCCCACAAACACGTGCGTACCCCTTGCAGCCTTCTCCATGCAACCCGTGACAGAATCTCTGGTTTTCATATTCCCACGCAATTTTTCATACCGTTGAGCGGCTGCTGCCATCACGTCAAGGACACCGTAATGCTTATCACCACGGCCAGCCTTTTCAAAAATTTCGTCGAAAGCGTAGCCCGCTAAACAACAAGGAACCAGATTTCCGGAATTCAGCTTTGGATAAAGTTTTTCAAGCGTGTTGTCTGCTTCCCAACCTAAGCCAGATGTGAGGCTGGCAATTAAAAGACTCTGCAAGAACACGGCCAAAGAGAAGCATGCCAGAAACCAAGCTGCAAGCGCAAAACGTGCTGCTGTTCGCTTCGTGGTCAGTGGCGAAGAGAAAAGAAGTATGCTAGCCGTAAGAGCCATGACCTTGTCTGGAATGCCGCTTTGAGAACGCCTTGTTTTGGTTTCCCACATCCGCCAGAGTGAGCACTCCGACACAGGCCGCCATTAAGAGGAAAACAAAACAAGCCCAGTGCGGAAGATATTGAATGTAGTCAAAGATTTCACGAGTTTTTCTTCTGCACGTAATAAACGCCTATTCCGGTGGTGAAAGCAGTGAGGTGGAGCGCTTCTAAACGCTCCTTGTTTATTAAAATGCCGACACCAATAATATGAGCTTCATAGCGGCGAACGCTATCTTCCCAGGAATGGCCCGGAATACCAACGATAGAGAAATTGGCGCTTACAACATGAAGGGCTTGGGCTACAATGCTGGAATTAAGAGTTAAACATGCGTTCCGAAGATTTGCTTTTACGCTCTGCACCACACAACCTATTATAACGTCGCGCTTTGATACTGCAGAAAAATTCCTAACTTTCTCTGATTCGTGGTACACGCGCTGCCATGCCCGTTCGTTCATGTTTCGAACAATGAAAGAATCATTTTTTTCAACTACGACCACAAAGCTTAAGCCATGAAGGCTGCCGAAGGATTCATAGTAGGGCTGTTGTTTATAAGTTTCATCCACTGCAATCCACGTTAGCAAAGCCACATCGTCCCACGTGGCTTTTGGCAGATTAGCGTGCGTTTGTTCCCAAACGTTGTGGGGAGAAATCACTACACTTTCGATGCCGCGGCGAGCATTCGCATCAAGAAGCATCATGACATCCTTGGGTGGTGTGTCACACGAGCTAAACACCGCCGGGGTTTTCATGTTCAAAAGCGCAAGGTGGGCTAACTTCTCTCTCGAAAAACAAAAAAGTGTAGCTTCAGACCATTTAAAACTTCCAATATTTCAGGATAACGTGGTTATGTTTTTAGCATTGCCCAAATTCTGGAACACCATTACTGTCGCAATCAGCCAAAAGTGTTCAGCATGTCTTAAAAGTGTCATCGGGAAGACAAACAATGTGCGCCGCCCACAGTGTTCAAACTTGATAAATATCCAGCGGAAGAAGGAAGTGTCGGCGCACGTACGTGGATGCCGCAAGCGTCGACCACCTGCTCACTGCAAGAACGCCCCTGAAAGGAAATAAAAGGGCGTGGTAAGCAATAAGGTCTCCCTTGATTCACAAAGACACAAATCATGCCCATTGTTTAGTTTGATACACTGTGTTGAAGTCGATACGGTGCTCCATTGCGGTTGGGGGACCTGAGAGAAGCAAAGTTGTGAAATATCACAGTGAATAAAAAGGGGGCCAGTTCTCGTGGTACCACAAACGAATAAATACACTCAATCTCTTGCAAGTTAAGCTTTTCTTCTTGGCAAATAGGTGTTTGCACTGCATGGTGCTTCGTAGAATGCCAGTTGGAGCTTGTGCTTTGGCGCGAATGCATTATAGTACCTCTGCCTGCATATTTCATGTCCTTCATCCGTGTAGGGTAAACCTTAGGGTTTCGTACCCCAATTTGGGAGTAGTCACTACTTGAGTCAATCGACGGAAACTCTTCATCACACCTGGAATTACAGCCAATCTGTTACCGTGTCGTTGGGGGGGGGGGTGTTTTATAACTTCTGTGTCCAGAGCTGTGGTGTACGGGAACAAAATGAGCATGACTCATCCGCTCACGTTCACCCGAAACCAACGAAATGCCAAAAAACGGAATCCTGCACAGTTCTTCACGCCGCCTCTCACCGTAAAAGACGACACCTAATAGACCACCGGTAAGACGTGGATAGTTTAAAGAAGAGGTCTGCAGCTCAACGCCACGATTAGCCCACAGCCCACGTGTAACCACATGCAGGACGCACCTAAGAAAGCGCAGAAGCAGGTCTTACAGAAAGAAAGAACGCGCTAACTTTACTGAAGGCATAAAGTGACCATCTTGGGACTTCAAATCTTGTCTGTGCATGACGCTTGTCATCCGCCAAGCTGAGTAAGTTTCGCGGGTGTTTGCAGCCTATATCTGAGAGGTTGCTTATTGAACTTGAATTGAATTTTATTTACAAAGCGTGAACATGAAACGTGAATGTTTTGCCAAGATTCTGCGCACCGCCACCATGTTCGCGTGTCCTGCAAGTTGTAAGTGCAAGCCTGCCTCCGATAGACTATGAATATGCCACAGAACGGCCGCCAGCTGCAGACGTGCAGCGACTTCCAGAAGGAAGCGGAGGCCGCAATGGAGCGCTCCTCTCGGCCTTTTCTCAGACTCTGCGTGCGCCGTTACTACCAACCTCTCAAAAACTCTAAAAAGAGTGTTGTGTGTGTCTGTATTATGTTTCACCGCCGTGTGCGAAAAGCACAACGAAAATCCGCGGAGCCGTTACGGCGATTGTATAAAACCCGTCCTCTCGGTAGATAGTTCATTCCTTTTATAGCAGCGAATCAATGCTGTCACTCTGCTTGATGTTTGTCCCGTAAACTTGACATAAAGGTATTGTTCTTGGATTGTTTGGCACACCTCTCGCCATGCAGTAAGCCAGTTACGTTTGCCTTCGGCCTCTTGTCCTCATCTAGAAAGCAGCAACATTTGACAGCCAATCTTCACCATACTACCTCACATGACGGAGGCGGAGCCTGCGGATGGGAATCCTTCCCGAATGTAACAACTGATTTGCCAGCGGTGAGATCGAACTTCGTACCAACTGGTGCCAGCGGAGGGATGGCAACGTAGTAACAACTGGTGCCGGAGGGCGGGATCCAACACCACGGACGTCACGGTGGCTTCAGACTTCGCAGAATTCACAGCCGCCAATGGTGAGTGCAGGACGTTTATTCACCGAGTTTTACCAGGCTTCTGAGATAGCTGACTGGACGTGTGTTTTTGTCGCGTGGGTTATTCGAGAAAAACAATTTCGGTGCAGTGGTAAAGCAGTATTCAAGATCGGCCAAAAATTATAAAGCGTTGATAAAACATCAGTTGCTGGAGCTTTCAAAAGAGTTGCGCTTATATGTTTTAGACGCGCGGAGAAAGCCAGAGCTGAAACAGGCTATACTCGCTATTGGGGCTGACGATCATGAGCCTTCGGAGTGCTATCAGCTGATCAATGGCAGGGATACCGCTAAGCGATGGGCTGCAGAGGCAGAACGCGAGAAGAAAAAAATATACTTGCAGCTGGAGAGGCAGAAACAGGAACGAGAATAGGGGCTCGAGAAGTAGAAACAGGGGCGTCAGCAGGACCGAGAGCGAGAAAAGCGGCAGCGTGAGCTGAAAAAAATGAAGCGTCTAGAGGTCGAAGTATCTCGATCTAGGCGTGAGAGTGACAGCAGCGTGCAGTATGTGGCGAGGGAGTGTCCTACATTGTGAATGAGGGACCTAATGCCACATTACACGGTAGAAGAAGACATTGGTCTTTTTTGGTCATTTTCGAGCGTACGTGCGAAAAGCCGAGACATATGGCCGCAAACGCTGCTTGCGCTTTTGCCGGGTGAGGCATCCGAGGTGATGGCCTGCTGCCAATAGAGGAGGCGGAGCGCAACGAGGAAGTTAAGTCGAGCCTTTGCGTAAGTACCGGCTGTTGGAAGAGGCATTTCACCAGATTCCGTGGAGCGACAGAGCTAACGGCGTGTCATAATCGGAGTTTGTCTATGAGCTGCGGGATAACATGGAATATTGCCTGAGAGAGGCAAATGCTTTCGAAGAGCACGACAAGGTAGTTGAGTGCTTCGGCCTAGGACAGTTTTGCGCCAACTACCAGAAAACGTGAGGCTCTGTGTGCAGTCCCAGCCGGACGTAAATACTGTTGATCGTGCAGCTGAGCTACCAGACGACCTTGTCGCACGTGAAGGCGCGCAAGTGTAGGATGATGGCGACAATGAGTTCAGGCAGAGGACTGATAAGTTAGGGCCGAAAGGCAGAGCTTCCCAGGAAGACGGTGCAGCTGGCAGTCATTTTCTCGGGTAGTGAAAGATAGCAGGAAAACGAGAAGGGCGCAGACGCTCAGGGGCAGCGCTCAAAGAAAGGTTTTGAAGCGTGGAAACCAGCTCATTGTAACAACTGCGGCGAGACGGGGCATTTTCCTGCCGGTGGCAAGAAAGACAAGCTCGTCTTTAACGTGATAGACCAGAGTGACGGACAGCAGGCAGTTTCTGGAGCCGTACGTACGTGAGCTCGTGGCCAACGGTAAAGCGTGCCGACTTCTTCGCGATTCCGCGGCCACAGTAGACATGCTCCACCTTTCTCACGTTGCACCAGATCAGCTGACGGGACAGTGTGTTTGGGTGAAACAGGCCGTAGCAGCGAAGAACGTGCGCCAATGAATTGCTACAATCAGCATCGAAGGTTTGTTTGGTGAAGTTGTCATGCAGGCGGCGTTATCCCCATGACTCCTTCCGGAATACACGTACCTATTCTCGAGCAGGTCCGATCTGGTGTTCTGCAACAATGGTTATATTTTCGAACGAACCAAAGGAACCAACTGAGCTTGCTACGATCGGCTCAAGTAAGGACAGTGTTGCCACCTATGGGAGGAGAGGGGAGACAGAGAAAGATTACGAAGATCGAGCATTTCCGGTGGCTCCGGACATAGTGCAGCGTAGGTCCACTGAGAGTAAGGCTGGTAAGGCCTCTACCAGAGTCTTTCAATGGTTTTCTGTGTCATGGAACTTCCGGCCAAGTTTTGCACGGGGACAAAGGCTACCGCGAGGGGCGCCACCGCTGATCGGAAGGCATCGGGCGGCCGCAGCTGTTCTGTAGCCAGACCGGCAGGCAGGAACGCAGTAGCAGCATGCCCGTTCGCACCAAATGTTTTCGCCACTCCCAAAACGATAAGTACCGGTCGAGGAGAAGTAAACGGAGTACGGGAGCGGTGGCCGAACTGCATCGCTGCGCCGCGTGTGGGGGCCGACGGGAATCAAGGAGCGTCGGTCTAAGAGTGTGTTCGCACTGCCCCCGCCACCCTATCTGATATGTTTAATCGCCGCTCTGCTGGCGTGTCATTCTGGGCGTGACGGTTTCAAAAGGAAGCGCTGTGCTGTAACGGGGCGCTGGTTGCAGTGCCGTTCGCAGGCATCAGCGCGACCGAATCCACCGCTGTTGAGCTGGACGAAGATGCGCGCGCTCGGAAACGTGTCTTGTTGCATGCTGTAAAGGGCGGCATAAAATTGTGGCCGCTGCGGTTTTCCGTAGCATGTCTTCGCGATCCAATTTATTGTACGACGACAGCAAAGTTTGACGGAAATTCTTGTTATTTGGGAAAAAAGATTTCGCTTTCAGCATTGTTTTATTTTTTTAATTTTGGGTTTCCCCCAAGTTGCAGCCGCCATTCAGTTCAGGTCTGTTCTGGAAAAAAAAGAAAATTAAAAATCCCGGTTCAATGGAAATTTTCTGTGTTAAAGAACACCGTACAGAATAGATACAATCACTGTCTTTCTATTACAGCGAGTCTCATAGGGCGCTTATTTTGTTGTCGCTTTAAACGTTTCGTTCCCGTTGACGAGTATAGTCGTCATAAGGTTTTGTACAATAGGACCGATGATGAGTATGGGCGTAACCGGTCATTTTGGAGCCCTGACGGCGTTTCTTTTGCAAGACTTTGTTGACATGCGGTGAAGCACCATCGAGGAGGAGGAGGAAAAACATTTATTTTTCTAAGGTAAAGGGGAGGGGGTAAGGAGAGTGGTTGGTCGCCTCAGTTCAGGCCCCCCAGCAGCCCGCGCCGGGAGATCAGGTACTCCTGATCCTCGAGCTTGAAGCTGGTAAGCCTGTGCTCCCACTGCTCTTTTTTACACTTATAAAGTTATAATGGAACGTTATATCGTCGAAATATTTACGCCGTGTGAAGCCATCTTACGGCAATCTTTTTTACATAGTTAGAGAAATAAAGGAACGTTATTTTATCGAATTAATAGTGTCATTTCATTGAAAACAAATTGCTCTACAAATTGAGAGACAAACATTTTGTCATGTCCAGCTTTCCTGCTCATGGCCAGTAGTACTGGCTTTGGCCACCACTTGCCGCATTCAGTTCAGTTTTTAAAATTCCCGGCTTCAGCGTCTACGTTTGTTTATCAAGCATAAATGTAGCAAGAAAAGAGCCGACTTCTTCGTGGCAACGCGATAGTCGAGCCCCGCTCCGCCGACTGCGAATGATAAGGCAGCTGTAGCGCAGCACTGGGCAAACAGTGGCCGTTACGCTGCATTTTGATAGCGAAGCGTGGGTAGAGATGAATTGTTGGCCGGACGAAGAAGGTTGCTTTGGCGGTCGAACGTTTTAAAGCAAAGCTTTTTACCTCTACCCCCCAAGGGGTCTTTTCGCGACTGTTGGTGTCACCAGAACACTTCCAGCGAACAAATAAAATAATTTACCGGCACCGCCGGGAATCGAACCTGGAACTACCAGACAAAACAAAGCGATAGCCCGTTGCTTACCGACTTAGCTACGAGCCCACGCGAAGAGGGGACAGGACGGGTGGTGTACTCACCAAGCACATCTACGGGTTACCACTGCGTTCTCGCTGATACCACGTGAAAGCGTCAAGCGACCCCCTCACGCCCGTCTAGCGGCCCTGTGCGCACCTTTCTCATGTGCTAAGAGTTGACAAAAATAAAGGAAGCTCACACCAATGCATGGACATATCACTTCTGGTACGCCAATGTTCTAAAGCCTGTGGCCTCCAGTGTTCACGTAAAACATCACAGCTCCTTTTCGTCCGCCCTCAGTCCAAATCAAGGAATACATTGAAATACTACTTGATGGTCAGGCCATCACTCCAAGCGCCAGCATCAAGATCCTGGGACTACATCTCGAGGCTCACACCAAGAGTGACGTCTCCTTGCAGCGCCTCAAAAACTGCATTAATCATCACACACATGATCAGGCGAGTTGCCACCAAGAAGCGAGGCATAAAGGAATTCGGTACCTTTCGATTAATCGAAGCTTTTGTCCTCTCGAGAGTCTCTTACGTCAACCCCCTGTCTTCTTCTCGACAAGGAAGACATAGAGATGCTTTATATAATGATTAGAAAGCCGGTCGAGCAGGCCATTGGTCTTCTCATGAGTGCATCCACACAGAGGCTGCTTAGCACGGGGCTCCACAACACGGTGGAAGAGCTGATAGAACGCCATCTTTCTAACAAGAAGGTCCGACTCAGAACTTCGGTGGGTAACCGCATGCTTCACCAGATTGGCTGGGCAGCCCAGAATGTCACTCTGCTTAGACGTACTCCCAGACTCTTGGCGACTAAAACTAAAGATGCTCCCTTTGCTTAGAAATATGAACCGCTCACATGACGAGGGCCACGAAAAGCACGGGCTCAAGCGCTAAACACCACCCTCGGTGGGGATCATGCAGTTATCCACACAGACGCCTCCAAACATCGAGGGCAGCAATACGCCATCATCGTGGCTACCTCCAGAACCAACCTCCTTGCGTGTACCTCACTCAAGACCCAAGACATGACGGCAGCAGACGAGGCAGCCATCACCTTGGCTCTCACTCAACCAGGGGTTCGGAGGGTAGTCACCGATTCCCAGCAAGCCTACTGGAATTACCAGTCGGGTTGGGTGTCCTGACCTGCACTGCGCGTGCTAAAAAACCACTCCCCAAACTGTTCCATTCAGCTCATCTGGACACCTCCTCACGCTTCAATGGAGGGCAACAAATACGCCCACCCAACAAGCCTGCGCTTTTACCTCCCGTGCTATGGAGCTGCACGAGGACAGTCACCCACTTGTCACGTTCATGGAGATAACCCAGCATTATCGACTTCTGAGACAGAGCGCACCTTCGCCTTACCCTGACCTTTCCAGAGAACAACAAACTACCCCACGGCTCATGCAATCCGGGTTCCTTCCCACAGCCCACGCGTCTTCACTTAATGCATCCGAATCGCTACGACGCTGAATGTAAATTTTGCTCAGAAGTGGGAACACCCGCCCCGTAATAGGGGTGTGCGAATTTAGCCCTGAGCACTCTCCTCTCTTTCCGTCAACTACCAAAAAAAAAATCGCGCCAATCCACCTCGTGAATGTGGTTGGAAAGCAAAGCTGTAAACGGCACGCATAACGATTACCCCTTGCGACGTCACTTAAATTCACTCACATCGCTCTACAAATAGCAAAACCAGAGAGAAGGGAAATGCACTTAACCACACCATTTATTACATCAAAGAGATATTCATGTAAAGGTTAAATCTATTCATGAAGCATGAACGATGTTTGGTTGAGTTGTATTGGTGTAGCACAAGAGTGGAAACGTTTTTTTTTATAAAATTAAAGTAAGCTCCAACCCGGTGTTAGACGATCTGTCTTCTCCGTCTCTGCGCCGCGACGGAGGCGACGAGATTTGCGGCAGAGAAGGAGGAGGAGGAAGAAATACTTCTGTTCAGATTTTGGAACGGCCCAGAGTGCAGCACTAGAGAGGGATTCCTTCTTCTGTGGGGCCGATATGCAGTCCGTCCACCCGATGAAGCTGGGTAGGTAGAGAGGGCCTGGACAGCAGCATCTCCCATTGCTTTTGTTGGGTAGTTGACGGAAATAGAGGAGGGTGCTCAGGGCTAAAGTCGCAAACCCCGATTATGGGGCGGAGTGTTCCTACTTCTGAGCAAAATTTTCATTCAGCGTCGTAGCGATTCGCATACATTAAGTGAAGACGCGTAGGCTGTGGAAGGAGCTCGGATTGTATGAGGAGTAGGGTAGTTTGTTGCTCTCTGGAAGGGTCAGGGTAAGGCGAAGGTACGGTCTGTCTCCGAAGGCGATAATGCTGGGTTATCTCCCTGAACGTGACAAGCGGGTGACTGTCCTTGTGCAGCTCCATAGCCCGGCAGGTAAACGCGCAGGCTTGTTGGGTGGGCGTATTTGTGGCCCTTCATTGAAGCGTGAGGGGGTGTCCAGATGAGGTGAATGGAACCGTTAGGGGAGTGTTTTTTTAGCACGCGCAGTGCAGGTCAGGACACGCAACCCTACTGGTAATTCCAGTAGGCTTGCTGGGAATCGATGACTTCCATCCGAACCCCTGGTTGAGCGAGAGCCAAGGTGATGGCTGCCTCTTCTGATGCCGTCATTTCTTGGGTCCTAAGCGAGGTACACGCAAGGAGGTTGGTTCTGGAGGTAGCCACTATGATGGCGTAGTGCTGCCCTCGATTTTTGGAGGCGTCTGTGAAGATAACTGCATGATCCCCACCGAGGGTGGTGTTTAGCGCTTGAGCCCGTGCTTTTCGGTAACATTTCTAAGCAAAGGGAGAATTTTTGGTTTTTAGTCGCCGAAGAGTCTGCGTGTACGTCAAGCGGATGTGGACAGTCTGGGCTGCCCAGCCAATCTGGTGAAGCATGCGGTTACCCATCGGAGTTCTGTGTCGGACCTTCTTGGTTAGAAAGATGGCCTTCTATCAGCTCTTCCACCGTGTTGTGGACCCCGTGCTAATTAAGCAGCCTCTCTGTGGACGTACTCATGAGAAGACCAATGGCCTGCTCGACCACCTTTCTAATCATTATATAAAGCATCTCCACGTCGTCCTTGTCGAGAAGACAGGGTGTTCACTTAAGTAACTCTCTAGAGGAAAAAAGCTTCAATTAATCGAAAGGTACCGGATTCCTTTAGGCCTCGCTTCTAGGTGGCAAATCACCGGATCATGTGTATGATTTGATGAGTGCTGTTTGAGGCGCTGCAAGGAGACGTCACTCTTGGTGTTAGCCTCTAGATGTAGGCCAAGGATCACGCGACCAAGACGGGCGTCAGTGGTCGTGTGATGCTTTCACGTGGCATTCAGCGAGAACTTTAACACGTAGATGTGCTTGGTGAGTACACCACCTGTCTTCCCAGGCTTCGCGTGGGCTCGTAGCTAAATCGGTAAGACAACGGGCTCTCGCTGTGTTAGTCTATTAGTTCCAGGTTCGATTCCCGGCGGTGCCAGTAAGTTCTTTTATTTGTTCGCTGGAGTTTTCTGGTGACACCAACGGTCGCGAAAGAACCCTTGGGGGGTAGAGGTAAAAAGCTTTGCTTTAAAAGAGCAATGCGAGATGCTGCTGTCCAGGCCCTCTCTATCTACCCAGCTTCAGCGGGTGGACAGAACACAGGCCGCGCGGACTGCATATGGGCCCCACAGAAGCACGAATCACTCCCCCGGGCTGCACTCTGGGCCGTTCAGAAATCTCAATAGAAGTATTTCTTCGTGCTGCTCCTCCTCCTTCTCTGCCGCAAATCTCGTGGCCTGCGTCCGCGGCGGAGAGACGGAGAAGTCAGATCGTCTAAAACCGGGTTGGAGCTTACTTTAATTTTATAAAAAAAGTTTCCACTCTTGTGCTACACCAATACAACTCAACCAAACACCGTCATGCATCATGCATTGATTTAACCTTACCAAGAATATCTCTTTGAAGTAATAAATGATGTGGTTAAGTGCATTTCACTTCTCTCTGGATTTACTATTTGTAGAGCGATGTGAGTGAATTTAAGTGACGTCGCATGGGTAACCGTTATAGGGGCCGCTTACAGCTTTGCTTTCCAACCACATTCACGGGGTGGATTGGCGTGATTTTTTAAATGCGGATGCATTTATTAGTCTGGGGTTGTCTTGCGTCCATCGAGCGGCGTGCGCCTGCATTTCTCTAGCGCGAGCGCACGTGAGCGCGCGCCTCGTAGTTCTGCCTTCGTCGTCGTCGTCGTCGTAAATGCGAATGCATTTCTTAGTCGGGGGTTGTCGTGCTCCGTCGGCGTGCGCCCGCAGGTGTTATCTCTCCGCGCTCAATGCCGAACGCATGCGCTTGAAGCGAGCTGTACTAGTTTGCTCGAAGCGGCAAGGACGGCGAGTACTGCGGTGTTAGTCTCGTGTCTAACGTGTATGGGAACTGATATCGCACGCAGTTGCCACGTCTCCCGTTCGAAGACACGTCTCCGTACAAGGACTTTTACACCCTTGCCTACACCGGAGACGGAAGTCTTTGTGGTGACCGTGTACCTCGCGCCCAACCTCGCTCGAGACGCCGTTGCCACACAGCTGGACGCGGCTATGGAAAGTGTGCGGGTGCGCTCCAAACCCTCTGACCCCATAGTCTTGGTTGGCGACTTCAACGTTGACGTGAGCAAGAAGAGTGGCGAGTGGCTGGTCGAGTACATGCAGACTAGGCACTCTATGCATTGTCTCTCTGCCGGCTTCGACACGTGCCCCCTACCATTCACGGGAGTTGCATTGATCTGGTCTTTACCGCGAAACTGTGACGCGCGTATGCTTCTCAAAGGACCCTTTGACCGTGCACTTTAGCGATCACAAGGCAGTGATTGTGGCCGTCAGGTACAACGATAACACAAACAGGTGCTGATGAATAAATGATTTCGTTCACACTCTCGTCATTAATTACGCCATTACTCACAACACACTCATCGGTGCACCCAATGCATTCGGATTTCTGCACGATTCCCTTCGGGGAGGTGCGGGAGAATTTTTTTTGATCTTACGTTTTTTTTCACTAGTTAAACCAAGAGGCTACACTAGAGCCAGCCTCGCATAGAAAATGCAGGCAAACTTTAAAGGGCCCCAGCTTACTTGATTCTGGGTTCAGCCCAGTACAAATTGGGTTTACCCTTCTTGCTCTCGAAGGGCTAAGCATAATGTTTGGCCCTTTGAGAGCAGATGGTTTGCTACAGGTCGCGGGCACAGTGCGGGGGCGCCGGTTACAACCCTGCAAGCACATTCTAAGACCCACTGCGCGCTATCTCAGTTGTCTTGTATATAAGCTATATATTTCTGTACTTTATGTAAAGTGTACATCATTTGGACATCAGAGTTTGCCGCGACCCTAACGGCGACACTGGACACGGCAGGGCGTTCCTGAAGGAGGAAAAGTCCAGAAATTTACTGTGATGTATACACAATTCCGAATATGTGACTGGTATGGGTATTGTCCCACTCGTCGCAAGGCCATTTTTCAAAGGCCAGTTCCTCATAGGTAAACTAAACTAGTGGGGAATGCAGGCTTCCTCATAGCCTTCGCTCGAGGAATACTTGTGTTTCGGGAATTGTCAGTACATGCAAACCTTTCATTAAGAGCTTCTTTTCAACAGTTAAAACATTGTTTGCGCCTGCTATCGCTTTTATAAAAAAGGTATAGGCGAGTGTGCATAGCTTTTGACGCAAAGAAGTTAGGTTAATTATACCCTCACACCTTATTAGTTATATTTAAATGATAATCGGAGTCAAGTTTTTGTTATATGAAACAGAAAAATTAAAAAATACCGGTACAGATGACGCAGTAAACAAGTTGAGGATGAAATAACAAAGCTGCTTATTCCTCTCGGTTAACACGTCAGCTCAGAAGCGGATGTTTTGGGCAATATTGCGAAGCAATGTTGACTGGGGCTCCGCTGAGGGCAACAAGGGTTGACAAAGTTGTTGACCTGATTTGACCACACCCTATTCTTTCTGGCACTTTCCAGCCAGGGCTTCGTTTACAATGTCGCGGAGAAACGAAATCCACGCACTAAAAATTAAGTAAGCTCACACTAACGCGTAAGATTTGAAGGTAGAGAAGCTGTGCGCCACCTTCACGACCATCACGACGGTTTAAGTCCACGATTGCAGCGGATTTGCTTCTTCTTCACTGCCGCAACGACCTTTACTCCATTCTTGTTGCTATAAGTGTGAGCTTCCTTCAGTTTTTTTTGGAAGTGCTTCCACGGTTACGGTGAACGCTGGAGTTTGTTGCCAACCTTGGCCAATGGTTGGCTTGATAAACGGTGCCGGGGAGGCTGGGCGGTCGCCGCGAGGCACGCGCTCACGAGAGCTCGGCGTTTTCTGATTTATTAACGGTCGGGTGGTCCCCGCGAGGTAGGCGCTCGCGTACGCCCGGTATTTTTTTATTTGTCGGGGATTTTAGGAGCCGTAACCCCGACAGCTTCCCTGTTAAAAAGCCACTCTTCCAGGTGGACATACTTTATGTGCACAAATTTACATTGCGGATGCCTCTGGTATCAGCCCCGCCTACAGACACATGTGAAGGACGCAACTGATTTCTTCCCTCCCCCCTACCTCGTGGAGAGTACTTATTTATTTTTTTATCAATACTGTAACCCTTGTCAGGCTCTTACAAGACGTTGGCAGTCGCGGCGCGCTACATGCATGAATACAAAATTGGGTGCACTGCGCGTCTGTACCTACTCAGCGGTAAAATGAACAAAACATCACAAATCTGCCACGTCACTGTCAAAGCACGCAAAATATCAATATATATATATATATATATATAAAGGAAATGAGGGGCTCGTTGGGGAAATACAGAAAGATAGGTCGGCAGTCTACAACGCCAAAGGGGGCATAGGGGTGTGGTTAGGCTCTGTTTTTTTTACTATGGTTAGTGGAGTTAACATTTTTTTTATTATTAATATACGGAAGAAAGAAAGAAAAACACGCGCCCAGAGTGGGGACCGAACCCACGCCTTTCGATTAGATCTCGAATGCCTTACCAATTCGGCTATCTGGGCGACTGTGTTCCCTTCACTTTCTGGGCTATTTATATTTACTAGAAGTATATCTGACGCTTAAGGGTGGTAGCCAGCGCCACTCTGACTACACGGGGAGAAGGGGACCTTCTAGTGGCGCTGGCTACCACCCTCAAGCGTCAGATACACAGTGCCCACACCCCACTCGAGGAGAGGAAAGAGAACTGCTGAGCCAGTCGCCAATTCAAGATATGAGTATGTGTTGTGTCCTATGTTATGGTATGTAGGCTGTTTATTGTTGAAAAGGCATGCCCCTGAAGATGTAAGGAATTTCTCTATCAGGCGACCTCGGGCATCCACGCGAGAAGAGCCCCAAAGAGAGTTGTGCGCATTAAGGTCACCTGTCAGGATGTATGGTTCGGGCAGCTGGTCAACCAGCGCCTCGAAGTCAGAGCTTAAAAGTGAAACTTCAGGAGGAATGTATATGGAGCATACCGTTATTAACGTATTAAATATTATTGTTCTAATTGCCACAGCCTCAAGGACAGTGTTCAGAGTGACAGTGTGGCAGGCTAAAGATTTCCGGGCAATTATGGCCACACCGCCAGAAGAGTGTGTGCAGCCATCCCTGTCCTTTCTGAAGACCCATGTAACTATTCAAGAAATTTCTGTGCTTGGAATTCAGATGTGTTTCCTGAACACACATTACAACTTGGCTGATTAGCATGCAGTATTTCGTATACATCGTCCAAGATTTTTAAGAAGGCCTCTACAGTTCCATTGAATTATGTGTTCTCTTCCCATTATTTAGTGTGAGAGCTACTGGAGTTTGTGTGTTTATGTGTCGTCTTTCGGGGCTGTGACCTCTCGCGTTTTTTGGCTTGTCGGGAGGGGCTTTGGCGTCGTGGACGCGTTCCTTGCGGTGCACCGCAGGCAAGACTGCAACGACGTCCCATCTCATCGTCCGATTGTCCTGGGTGTGCCCGTCGAACCGGGGCCCACCGGACTTGGCCCCCCTTCGGGGGCCCTTCGTTTGACCCGCCACCAGCCGCAGGTGTCGGGGGCACCAGAAGTGGCACGGGCGGTGCGGTGGCGGTGGAAGCCGGTGCGGGGCCCCCGGTGTCCATGGCACTCTCCAACGCACTGGAGGACGGGGAGGCAGGGACGGGAGCGGCACCGGTCCCGACCGAAGAGGTTGCCACCACACCGCTGCTGCCTCAGCAAGCGGCGCGGAGGCGGGTTGGGCTGCCAGATGCAACCCAGGGGGGTGGGGGGGGGCTGGGACCAAGTCCGACTCGCGGTACTGGGTCCCCGCCGAAACCAGACGCCACTCCGCCCCCCGGCTCGGGATCCCAACCATGAGTCATAATTAATTAGGACAACGTTGGGGGTAGTGCACGTGGCTAGCATTCTCAGATAATGAATGCCAGCCTACCATTATACCTGAAGAAGAAAGTGTATGACAGCTGCATCTTACCGGTACTCACCTACGGGGCATAAAATTGGACGCTCACTAAGAGGGTTCAACTTAAATTGAGACCGTCTTGAGTGGGCAATGATAAGAGAAGGGGATAGTGTAACATTAAGGGACAAAAAAGAGCGAGAGCGTCATAGAACAAACACGTGTTAAGGACATATTTGTAGAAATTAAGAAGAAATGGTGGGTGGGCATGGGCATGTAATGGCGAATGCAAAATAACCGTTGGTTTATTACGGTTAACAAAATGGAACCCTAGAGAAGGCAAGCGTGGCAGGGGCGCCGGAAAGTTAGATGGGCGAATCAGATTAGGTTGCGGGGATAAATTGGTCGCAATTAGCACTGGTCCGGGATAGTTGGATAGCTATGGGAGAGGCCTTTGCCCTGCAATGGACGTAGTCAGGTTGATGATGATGATGGTTATCAAGATGATGACCCGAGCTGTACGACGCAAGCGCACATCCCTAGTTTCGTGCTCGCTGCTTCCATGGCAATGGTCATTGCTGATTCTTTACCGCATCAATCTTCACCATAAACCGCTAGCAACCTCTTCATGGTACGGCGTCCATGCGCGATCTCTGCCCGAGGCGATTCTGCACGTTCAACACCCCCCCCCCCGTATAGTGTTGTCCTCAAAGTGCAAACTTCACACGTCACGTGAACACTCTTTGCATCTATTGTAAACTAGGCTACGCAGTTATCTAGCGCTAGTCGGCGTTGTTGAGTAGGTAGGGAGGTGAAATGAGGTTTCTAGAGTGCACGGGCAGGCAACCAGGGCGCGGCGGAACAGCAACGTCTCGACATAAGTGGGAGAAATGTAAGCATAACAAAGTCAAGGTCTTGCAAATATTGTCGTCGCAGAGAACAGGTGAAACGAAGCAATGGATGCCACAAATACGACGGGGGATAGATCGGTGCCGGAAACGTTTTTGGAGCCCTGTGCAGGCATTAGGGACCCGCAAATAACACAGGGTCCGGTATAAAAATAATGGAGGGAAGGTGCTCAAGGTCTAGCACGTATTGGCATACCGTCAAGAAAGTGTCTGGGGAAAAATTTACAATGGCATATAGTGTGGCCCCGCTTCGCCCTAGGGATGTCACAACGGGAAAACCACGTGGTCTGGATTGTAGCGAGAGAAAAACTCGGTAGGGAAAAAGGCCACAAGGTTCTCAGAAATATCGCAGTAGGTACGGTTTGGGTCTTTATGCAGTAGATCATCAAATAGGGCCAAAGAGGAGGTTAAAGCTACTGAAAGCCTTGAGAAAAGGGACAGATGAGAAAGTGATAGGGAACATGTGCAAACCGGATGAATGATCTTTTTCAATAAATGCATAGGAGAGAAGGCTGAACAAAGCTTCTAGAGAGCACCTACCATCACGGTAGTGTTGCATCGGTTAAAAAAGCAGGCAGTAAAATTTAAGGTCAACAGAGAATTGAACCCTTTAAATCCCGGATTTTTTATTTTGAATGGAAAACTTTTTTCTGCGTGCTTTTCCAAATTTTATGGCGCTATAAGTGTACAAACTGGAGCTTGTCCTTCATGTAAAGAGATATTATCTAATTAGGTCATCATCATCATTATTAGCCTATCTACACCCACTGCAGGGCAAAGGACTCTCCCATTATTCTCCAATTACCTCGGTCCTGTGCCAACTGTGACCAATTAGGTCAAGGGTAGTTAAATCTGAATTTCTGACAAAATACGTTTGTTGCTTGTTTTCATAAATTTTGAAAAGCGCTGAGCAGCCAGCATAGAGCAAATAAAGATGGTATTGCAAGTATTTTTAAATTTACCGGCATTTTATCAAATTAGGACTTTGGTCCTTCGGGTAACCTTTGCGTCAGTCTAGTCTACACTGAAATTCCTACCGCTTTCGTCCTTTTTTCCATTTGACAAAAACCCTTAATTGTGTCAACAGGCATCCTTGAAGAACTATTTTACCCAAAAATAGCTGTTTTGGTTTTGTTCTCGATGTGCTACGAGAAGTCAGGGTAATATGTCCAAAAAAGAACACCAGGGCCGAAAGAGTTAAGGCCATAGCATACAGGTTCATCTTCAAATTATGAGGTTTAACATGCCTGAGCCACACATGGGCTATGGCATGCGTCGCAGTGGTGGGGTGTGGAATATTTTGGACCAGGTGGAGATCTTTAACGTGCACCAAAACCTCGACACACGGTCATTTTTCTTTTCTTCCTCTGCCTGAAAAGCAGCCATCACGGCCCGGATTGAACTCGCGTCAATGGGCACAACCGCACATAGCCCAACGTCTCATGGAAATGCGTAGGGGTGGCTGAGGTGCGGAACCGGTCCTGTTGATATGCCATTAATCATCGAAGCGGCTTACGACAACGTAGATTGGGAGCAGCTTGGGTCATTCCGGAGGACGAGGGAGTAGCGGGCTAACTTAACATGCTAAGGGAAATATACCGGGCACGCCAGGTGCCCATTGTGTCGGTGGGAGCCTAGAACACTAAGTCTGTACACACCCACAAGGGTTTGAAGCCAGAATGTCATCGCTTTCAGCTGCTGTTCATGATCTACATGACGATATTAAAAAATTAAGCTGGAGTTCAGTAAGCTGTGTTTCCACTTCAATACCAAAAGATGGACAGGCGATAGCACGACGAATCGAAGCGCTATTGCATGCATATGACATACTCTTGCATGCAAACCCTCATGGATGTATGCGGGTATCAGAGCACTGACCAAGACCTGTCTTTTAATAGACCGAAATCAGGGGTCATGCTACTTAACGATAATACGGAGCACCAATCGGGATCAGAACAAGTATAAATGCTAGAATTAAGAGCAGAAACTTTATCGGTCTGGCTCAACGACGTTGCAGTTAGACAAAAAGTCACGAGGTTCAACCTTAGAAACATAGAGAAGCTCTAATAAAACGTATTGCACTTTTGGACTACACTATATACGAGGGGTTAAGAAGGAATCTGGAAAGGCGTCGTGATGCCAGTATTGACTCTCGCAATAAAGTCTCTGCACAAAGGTTCACACAGACCAAACGGGTTATTGAGACAATTCAGAGGGCGGTGGCAGACTAATCCTTGGCGCCCACGGCAAACTTGCGAACGAAGCAATGAAGGAAGGACACACGAAGGTTCTCATTTGATGCAAACGGGCAGAGAGCAAGATAAAATTGTGAGTAAACTTCAAGAATTCGACCACGAACAATGCTGGCACAAGAACGTTTAGGTACTTGTGTCATGAGACGCATGAACACCCGGTGGAGAGGTGGGACAAGGCAGCTCAACAAGCGTTATGGAAAGGTCGGAGTTGTGTGAGGGTGGTATGCACAATATAAAAAACAAATAAAGGCTTGGGAAATGACGAATTTCTCAACAATAACTGAACGTTAAAGCTCTAAGGCCTACAGGAGAGTAACTAGAGATGTGACTGGGTGAAAAAAAAACAACAAAATTTATGACAAAAAAAGAGGCTCCTTGGTTTTTTTAACCACAATAATTTTGGAAAGAAAGCACATTTTCTCCGGGGAAATTTGTTGGGATGGGATCAATCTGCCGTCACGGAAGCACTTTTTTAAATCAATGCCTCGGCATGAAATCGTGCACACACTTTCAGATCGCAAGCTCAGGTGAGACTTTGTGTGATAAAATGTAGCAGTTATATTCCGTTCAGTAAGAAAGGAAATATTTCCGACTCTTGACCTGATTTCCGCTATTGAAAACGAAAATGAGGTTCTATGTAACTTTCTTACCTATTTCTTACAGCGGTCGTAATTTAGTTTCATTTGCGTAGTCGCGAGCAACTATGGTCGTTTTTCGAGTTTAATAAAAATCCAGGGAATTCTTAAGAACCACGTCAAATTTTGATAGACCCGTGTGTGGAATCGTCTGTTTTAGATTTTTATGTTAGAAACAACATGAAAAATTCTGTTTCATTACGCCCCTCAAAATTTCATGAAACCTAAGAGTAACGCTTGAAAACAGGAAGGAGGGTTTCTGTGGCAACCTCCCAGACACTAAATTGCTCTTTGAAAGACGGCGGGGTGTCTAAAAAACAAGGTACAGGAAAAAGGGGGTCACATTTGTGGGCACCGGCATGAATCTGCAACAAGGCATATTGTCATGTACTGCCGAGACATACAACTACGGCGGGATGACCAGGACTAGACTCTAAATATGGTTTCGAGGTTAGTGTTGTGGGGAGCCTGAACTTTCTGCTCGAAGAGGCGACTCACGGTCGGATGGAGTAAAGGAGGAATTAATGTATCGAAGAGATGCGGCCGTGGGAGGAGTAATCGAACAGATGAAAATTACAATAGCTGAATAAGATGGAGAACGCTATGTTCGAGGGCAAGAAAAGGTTCTATAGAGTGCAGAAAGATGGACCTTGGAGGAAGGAGCGAGACAACGGGGAGGAAGGGACTCGGTAATTGTGGTTACACGAGCAGAATGTTTTTAAAATGAAACATGGAAGCCGGATGTTGACAACCGATGCTCCTATACAAAGGGAGAACCTCTGGTCATATTAATTATAGCTCGAAGGTTATTAATTGCTCAGGAGCGTAACAACTTTCCTAAATCACGTCCACCTCGTCGGATAGTATTTGGACCGGTGTTGTGGGCAGCAGTCAGCTTCGGCGTGTCATGTAGGCTTTCATCCATCTATGGCTTATAAGAATTGTAGTTTTAACAGCAGCATTGCAATACGCTAGATGTTCATAAATGTTTCGACGTTCTCACACCAACGGCCTGCTATGCCATATTGCCGTCCCGCTCAAACAGATTTTTCCTTAACAATACCTCAACTACACGTGAGTGCATATTCTGGTAACGTTCGTAGGTGACCCAAACGAAAACACTGAAAGGAACATCCTTCGTGATGTTGCCGTTGAAAGCGCCTCACACCGATTAATTCTTCCGATCATTGTGATGTGACTGCCGACTAGGATAAACTGGCACTGCCGCACCGCAAGTGACAGGAGGCTTAAGCTATGACGTGGAATGGTAGCTTCTAACTTCGGAGCTTACAGCGAATTGCACGTGACCTATTTTAAGTAGTTGCTTTAGTGTGTGCCTAATTTCAACACCCACATAGAACAGAAACTGGGCAATATTCTATTTCTACTGGACAATGCAACAAAGATCACCCGAAAAAGCAACGGCACATAGACGATGTCTCTTAGAATGTTCTGCCGCGTGTTTCCTAGCTTGTGCAACCGGGAGTCCTTCCGGTACTATGGAGCGTCTGCAGCAGCAGGGTAAATTTGTTTTCAGCAACACGTGCCCGCAAGTAAAAGACTCTTCAGATAACTTAGCCTACACAAAATGATGTGGCTATCTTCTTTATAAAAATATGCTCTACGAGTTTGTAACGTTTCAAGGCATCAAATATTAGTAAACCCTCTTAGTTCACAAAGCCTAAGATGAAATAATAAAGAAATAACGTCTTTAATATTATCTTCATCAGTTGCAAGGAGGAGCTTTTTAATGTCACCGGGTTGGCAAGTGAAGAAATATGTGAAGGCATTAGCAGAGTCGGTATATCAGACCTGATAGGAGGAAGGCATAAATACCCAATTTTCGACACAAGTGGATCCTATGACGGGTGGCCGATCGTGGCGGCTGTCCTTCTTGGATATAGTGCGTAAGTGTTAAAGTGCTCGTCGTTTTTCTGCATAAAACCGACAGCGAATCTATCGCGTTCTTTTGAAGTGCTTGTTATTTGTTTCGCCTTCGGTGTCGTGCGTACAGTTTGTCAGTTGAACTCGTCCTACTTTATGTATGCGTCAATGATATCATCTGCAGAACGCAGTTTCCTGACTTGTTCGTCCGTCTGAGTGGCGGCAAAGGTGTTTTCTCCCGCTATCGCAAAAACTGTAGCATCTGCGAAGTTTAAAACGCAGCATTAGCTTTACAGATACGCATATTGTCCAACTCCCCCTTGACATGCCACGAAAGCAAGTTGTTCAAAACCTTGACCGTGCTCCTTCGATTTTGCTATCAAGCACTCACGATGAATAAAAACAGTGGAAAACTTATCGATCGAAGGCCACACAAGGAAATACTTGCTGCATCAGGGCTTCTCTTTGCCGTATTATATTCAGCCGCAACGGCCGGACGGTTTATTACTGGCAAAGCATTCCATGATATGGTCTGCTAATGTGTCGAGTCGTAAACGAAAGGTGAGCGATGGAGTAGCTGAACAAAGCAAAAGTAACTGAAGGAAATAGAAACGAACTAAATTCGGTCAAGATGGAAATACAGGAGACAGATAAAGTTGTCGCCGGGATACGAGAGGGGCACGCATTGCTAAATTGATGCGGTCGATGTAGCTGGCCGAAAGTAGACCGTGTAAACGCATCACTGCCTTCGCATTTGTAGCGTATGTTATAGGCGTGCTGTTGATAAAATAAATAGTCGGAGCACGTGTATTACATATTTATTAGGGGAGCACCAATGTACATTAGCGGTAAATTTCTTCTATGGTTGCCGAAACGAACGCGGTTATGTGCCGGCAAGCCGTTGGCTAAGGTTACTCGTTAAGCCGCGACGTCTTCTGACGGTACCCCCTGCTGTACGCACGATGATACGACGTTTATTCTCACCTCCAAGGGCTAGAAATACCAGGTTAACGTATAAGCTGGAGCAAAACATATAGGGCTAAAAAGATGGAAGTTTTCAGGCTCTTGTTAACATTAATGGACATAACAAAGACGCAAAGAGGAACGCACGACGTCGAAGGAATGACGCTCAACTCAGGGGTTGAGGAACAGCGCGAACAACTGTGACAAAAAAGGTCAACGAAACAAGTAGAGCGATCAGTGACTTTATATAGATTTTTTGACAATGCTCCTTCATATATTTAGTGAACCTCATACACACGTAATATTGTATATACACGTATATACCACCATTTTAAATACTCAAGTTCGGGTGTATTGATGGTGATTCATGATTGTGATGTTTAGTGAGCCGATGCTGTAAGTTTGACCACGTGAGGATCATTAAGGTGCCCTGAAATCTCGAACACATCGGGGATTTCACGTGCCGCCTCCATTAGAAAACGGCCGCTGTATCCGGGAATCAAAACTGCGTCCTGAGGCACAGCAGCCCAACGCCTAAGCCACGGATCCAGTGCGGCGGACATTCTTGTGCCTTTGGATGGTATATCTTTCTTGTCCCCATGTGTTCAAAATAGCCAATGATAAACATGTGTATAGGAGTTTGTGTTATATAAAGTAATGTTTCATGCGCATATAAAGCAATCACTCGTATATAAACTTTGTGTGTATATTTGATCCCGTTTCGGGCCGCTGCGCAACCCTCAGAGAGCATAATATCGTCCTATTAGCCATCCTGACGCTGACGTCAAACACGCTAAAATTTGCAATAAAGTAATGGCCCTGCCTAGTGGTAGAGCGCTATACGACGGCGCCCGCTGCATTGTCACATAGCCAATGACAATGCCAGTTCTTTGAGAAATAAAGTTTATTGAAGCGAGCTTGTGCTCCCGAAAGAACTCAAAAATTCCACAAGCGGTGGCGAAGCTTTCAGCAGCGGGACGTGGATAGATGATTGTTGGTGAAAAGAATGCCGGGGTGTTCCATTAAGAGGATTTTTATTTCCACGTGTACATTCTGGAAACGAACAATCGACATTAATTTAGTCCAGCGACGACAGGGCAAAATGCTCTTAATATAAATTTAGACTACCAGCATGGCATACCAAGGAAAGTCATCATCAGACGCGCTCAAATGAGGGTTCCCACCTTTCTGCAAGAAAAAACCCGTCAACCTCGGACGGGGGGGGCATTTTGAAAGAGGTCCGAAGAATCAAAATAAAATAACAAGGAGTAATGTCACTTATGGTATAAAAAACGTGATTACACTGCAATAATACCCGCTTACTTTTTTTGCTTTCACCATCTAGTGTTTATTTACACAGACATGTTCAATTCACACGTGCAGACAAAACCAAATGTAATACACAATAATAGAATACAAAATAAAATTAGCTAGGTAGGACCAGGAGACGTTTTTGCACTTCTGTCGACCTTACTCTATTCCTACAGACGAGTCCTAAAATAAAAATTCTAAGATGAACAGGCAGAAACCGTGTCAGCAACACAACTCAACCAAGAATTTTTCCCTAATTAAAATAGGGGGCAACAAAAATTGAGGAAAATGAAAACATGTCGAGCAACACAGTGTGTGCGACTGTTCAGCCTGATTCCTTTTTTAGAGGAGTACGTAGCATTGGTCCTGCGAACGCCCCAGCAAGCACACCCGCTCATCTGGGCCATGCCTGTCTCCAAAAAAGAGCTGGCTCTCACGCACTACCCCCTCAACCTCCCACATTGGTTCAGGGGCCATGGACTTCAAAATCGTTCCGCGACCGCCTGGTGGAGTTTAACCCTTTGTTCAGTGGCGCAACCTATTTCGCGGATGCCGTCATGCAACAAGCGGCCGTAACCCTAAACACCGTCGATCAAGTCCGCATCCAGCCGACATACAACTACTTGATGATCAGCCCCCTATCCGAGAATTGCGCCAAGACGTATGTGGAAGTAAACCCTCTCACGATTTTGGGGGCAATGCAACGAAGTGGCCGTTCAAGTGTACTCACCCGATAACTCGATCGCCAAGGTTATTTTCAACACCCGGAAGAAGAAAGACACGCCAGAGCAGGAGCGGGTCGACATCTGCAACTTTAACCAAGACGTTCGCATCCTAGGGGCGAAACGACTCAAAAATCTTATATGGAATCTACTTCATGGCACAAAGGTCCCTTACTAGATTCGTTATAGATCTACAACATACAGATTCAAACCTCTTCGGTGTGAGACCGAAGCCTGCGCCCTCTGCTGGAAAACGGGAATACGGAAAGATATCTGTCCCACTGCACATCCGTCTTCCATGTGCTACTGCTGCAGCACTTTCAACACACCAGAAGGTCATCCGTGCTACCCCCGGGTGTTGTGTGCGAACGCTCACACGTAACGGGCTCCGTGGAGAGCCCTCGACAGTTTCAGCTTCGTAAGCCATCTTCCACGTATTGCCAGATGCTCTCTAAGGGCCAAGACCCGCAGATTACCAACTCCCAAGATAACCATCGACGCCAAAGGGAGGCGGCACCTACAGCCAAGCCTTCTGTGGCCAGGTGAGCTCCGGAAGCCTGCCCTTTACCCCTACCCACACCGTACTCCCCCCTTATTCCTCCCAACCACCACATTCCTGGTGCGTTCGTTTTCAAAGCCTGCTTAAATAAATACAAGACCTCCGTTCCCAACGCCTTCAAACCAAACATGACAATGGGCGGCCTGCCCGAGAAAATGCCCTTCTGAAAGCCGAACGCAACCATCCCAACCTCCCTACCTCATGCACCGCAGGTGGAGCGGCCTCTTTAAACGTAAACACCTGACCCACATCACTTTTACCCCACGCGCTCTATATATACCCTCACTTTACACGGAACATAAAAAGACTTTCACTACACTGAAACAGCTAATAGGAAAAAATCGCCACTATATAATACCCAGTACAGGACTTCCACAATAAGCACCTCAAATGGCCGAGGCAATGTGTGACCCTAACCGTACCCTCAGCAGCCAGTATTGACCATGATGCAGAACTATAGGAAGCGGCATGTTACACCGGAGTAAAACTGATGCGGCTCCAATCACAAGCGCATGAGTTTCAAAGTATTCATCAATTTCTCACCTTCCACATCCCTTACTGCACTACACAAGGTAAACACCGTCCTAAACCTCTGAATTATATTGCTCCTCAATCCCCTCTGTCGCTATCTTCCCCCACCGGGTCCTCGTACCAACCGCTCATACCTGCACATCCCCAATCCAGCCCCTCATCCTCCAAAATAAACTCAAACCAGAATGCACATACTTTACATATACAGCCCCCTAAAGACCCACACTCCAGCTTGGCCTCTTTTCAAGCAAGCATTCCGTTTGCTGGTAAAGACCTCGTAGTTTTATGCGGAGACCTGATGATGGGTAGTGTTTAATGGCGCAAGGCCAACGATGGCAAAGAGCGCCAGCGAAGAGGGTATTTAAAGAAGAGAAGTGATTACCACACAAGGGTAGGTATAAAAACGTGTAAACCGAACATAGTAAAATCAATTAAAGAAAATGGTGATGGCTGGTGTATAGGGCCAGATTTGGTTATGCGTGATAGGAAATGAGGTTTAAAAACTGAACGTCTGACAAATACTCAAACACACGTTTCACGGAAACAATGGCATCGTCACCTAGAAACAGCGATGGATGTAGTGGAATATATTGTCTGTAGAGTTCTCTGAAGTGTTTGTGTTGTGTTGTGTGAAGTGCCTTACATGTGATTAGTATGTGCACTACGGATAGGGCCTCTCCGCAGCTGCTGCACTGGGGTGTAGAAGAACCCGTCAGCAGATACGAGTGCGTGCGTTGCATGGGTGTGCCCTATCCGCAGCCTACCCAAAGCGACTTCCGTGTGTCTGTTGTGTGAGTCAGATGTGTACCGTCCCAAGTGTGGCTTTATTGCATGTAGTTTGTTGTCTGTCTGTCTGTTCGTCCCAGTGTGTTTGCCATGTTCTGTGCCGGTGTCGTCTTATGTGTGGCTTGAGGTCTGTGTAGGGTATTGTTCTAATGTCTACAGTGTTCCTGAGTGCAGCAGCAGTGGCCCTCTCGTCTGCCAACTCGTTCCCAGCGATCCCTGCGTGTCCTGGGACCCAGCAGAGGACCAGCTCATGCTTTTGTGCATACACGGACATGATAGTGTTGAATACAAGATTAACTATGGTTTTTGGGGTGCTTGTGCGATGACAGTGCGCGAACAACACTCAAAGAATCTGTATACATGATGGAATTGGGAATTTCAGTTTCAAGAATGTGTCGTACAATCAGTAAAATTCCATACGCTTCTGCTGAAACAATTGTGGTGTGCACGCTCATGGTTCTAGCTGCGTTGAAATTTGGACCATGAGCAGCGCACGACATCATAGTGGAGGTTTTAGAAGCGTCACAATGTATATTCCTCAAATGTGTATTTAAACTGCAAAGACAGAAAGTGGTGCAGTATTGCAGCTCGTGGTACCCGATTTTTGTCAAGTCTCATAAAAGAAAGGTCGCACGACACAGGACGAACTTTCCAAGGAGGTAAAATATCTGAAAAGGATGATCTGTACACATCTAAAAACGAAGCGCTCAGATCCGATGCTCGCTCTCTCACTCTAAGTGAAAAGGGCAGAGGAACGGATGGCCGATTTACAAAGAGCACAGATGTGGATGTGTCGTTAAAGATAGGATAAAAAGGATGGTTATTCAGCGATGAAATTTTAAAAGCATAAAGTAAGTCCATCTACGTCTGTTGGTTCTCAAGGCTCCACTTATTACACTCGGCATACAGACTCTCGACAGGGCTAGTGCGAAAAGCACCCGACGCAAGCCGCAGCCCCAAGTGTAGCACTGGGTCAAGCATTCGCAACGCTGTTTTAGTCGCGGACCCATATACCACACTGCCATAGTCTAAACGAGACCCAACCAAAGCAGTATAGAGCCGTAGTAGGAGTGCTTTGTCGGAACCATATTATTGATGGGAGAGAACCTTAAGTATATTCATTGTTTTCAGACATTTATGTTTAAGTTTCTTGATGTGTGTAATGAATGTGAGTTTCTGGTCAAACAGAACACCTAAGAACTTGTGCTCCTTCTTCACAGGAAGCGACACGCCATTAAGATGAATGTCTGGGTCCGGATGGACCCCACGCTTCCTAGAGAACACAACGGAGGAACTTTTTGCAGGATTCAATTTAAAACCATTCTTGTCTGCCCAGCCGGCAAGTTTCTTGACACCAAGCTGGACTTGACGTTCGCAGATTGACATATTACATAATTTATAGGATATTTGGACGTCATCTACATACATAGAATAGGAGATTGTTGGTGGCAATGCCTTCCTAAGGGAGTTCATCTTAACTGTGAAGAGAGTGCTGCTTAACACACCACCTTGTGGCAAGCCATTTTCTTGCACGTGAACCCTTGAGAGTGCACCACTGACTCTCACTCGAAACGTTCTTTCTGACAAGTATGATGATGGTTGGGCTTTATTGGCGCAAGGCCGACTAATGGCAAAGAGCGCCAAAGAACAAGTTACTGGGTTTTGATCAGACCGTAAGTACTAAAACATAAAAGGTGATGCAAAACAAAAGACGATGGAGAAAACTGGCGTATAGGGCCAGGGTGATTACACGTGATATGACAAGAGCTGCAGAAAGTTTACATGAGCTAAAAACTTAAAAACACGTTGACTAGAAACATTGGTTCGTCGGCTAAAAAGTATGATGGTTGCAAAGGAATGTGTCCTCTGTATAATTCAGGGAAATATTTGTGTCGTGTTGTGTCAAGTGCCTTGCATGTGATTAGTATGTGGACTACGGATAGGCCCTCTCCACACCAGCTACACGTGGGTCCCGAAGTTCCAGTGAGCAGGTGGGGGTGCGTAACATGTGTGTGGCCTATCCGCAGCCTAGCCAGGGAGACTTCAGTGTATGTGTTGTGTGAGTTAGTTATGTAGCGTCCCAGATGTGGTTTTATTACGTGTAGTTTGTTGTCTGTTTGTTGACTCCAGCGTAATTGCCATGTGTTACGAAGCTGTCGTCTGATGTGTGTCTTTAGGTCGGTGTAAGGTACTGTTGTTATGTCAACTGTGGTCATGAGAGCATCAGCATGAGCCATTTGATCAGCAGTCTCATTGTCAGGGATCCCACAGTGATCTGGTACCCAGCATATAGTTATTTGAAGATTTGAGGCATATGCAGTCATTAGTACCTTGAAAAGAGCATTGATCACATAGTTTTAGATGACTTTCCTGATGACAGTGCCTGTACAACGCTTAGAGAATCTTTGTAGACGATGGACGTTGGAATTTTATGTCCGAGGATGTGGTTTGAAACGAGTAAAATGCAATAGGCTTCTGCCGGGTATATACTGCTATGAAAATTCATTGTTTTAGTAACGGTAAAAATTGATCTGTGCGCAGCACAAGATGCAGTAAAACCAGTTTTCTACGCGTCGCTATAGAATTCTGCGCACCTGTACTTGTCCTGCAGGAACAGGAAGTGCTGCAGAATTGCACTCCTGGGTACCCTATTTTTTTCTACTAATGTGAATGATAGGTGGCATGATATAGGATGTAGATGCCATGGTGGAATTAAATTATGGATGGGTGTCTTGTGCATGTCTGAAAGAGGGACCGTGAGTGCAGAAGCCTCCTCCCTAACTCTGAGAGAGGAAGGTAAGGAAATAGATGGCCTGTTTAAAAAGAGTTGCAAGTTTGATGTATTGTTCATGATGGGATTAAAAGGATGGTTGGTAAGTGACACAATCTTAGATGCATGTAGCAGGTCAACATACTCCCGCTGATGCCCTAGACACCACTTGTCGTACTCGACATAAAGGCTTTCGACAGGGCTAGTGCGGAAAGCGCCGCATGAGAGGCGAAGGCCAAGATGCAGCACTGGGTCGAGCATTCTCAGTGCGGTCTTTGTCGCCGACCCATACACGACACTGCCGTAGTCGAGCCGAGACCCCACCAACGCTGTGTACAGGCGCAGCAGGAGTTGTTTGTCGGCCCCATAAGATTGATGTGAGAGAACCTTAAGAATATTCATTGTTTTTAAGCATTTGTATTTGAGCTGTTTGACATGAGGAATGAATGTAAGTTTTTCATCGAATAAAATGCCTAAAAACTTGTGCTCCTTGTTCACAGGAATTGGCACATTCGCAAGAGTGATGTCTGGGTCCGGGTGGACCCCACGCTTCCTGGAGAATACAACACAAGAGCTCTTTCCGGGATTAATTTTAAAACCATTCTTGTCTGCCCAGCCGGCAAGCTTCTTGACGCCGAGCCGGGCTTGACGTTCGCAGATAGACATGTTACATTATTTAGAGGATATCTGGACGTCGTCTACATACATGGAATAAGAGATTGTGGGTGGCAATGCCTTACCAAGAGGGTTCATCCTAACTATGAAGAACGTGCAGCTCAACACTCCACCTTGCGGAACGCCATTTTCTTACACAAGTACCTTTGACAGTGCAGAACCAACTCTGACGCGAAAGGTTCTCTCCGACAAATGACTAGCAAGAGTGTTAAACATATTACCAGAAATGCCGAATGACTTGAGGTCAGTAAGGATTCCATAACGCCAAGCGGTATCATAAGCCTTTTCGAGGTCGAAAAACACAGTTACGCAATACTGTTTATGCACGAAGGCATCTTTAATATACGATTCAAGAGCTACGAGTTGATCATTTGTGTATCTCCCCGCCCTGAAGCCTGCCTGGCAGCTCTCGAGAAGGCCGTTGTACTCCAAAAAGTACACGAGCCTCCGGTTTATCATCTTCTCGAGAAGCTTGCACAGGCAGCTGGTCAGGGCAATGGGTCGATAGCTAGCAGGAGAAGAAGGGTCCTTCCCTTCTTTCAAGAATGCTACAACTATGGCATCCCTCCAAGACTTTGGAATGTGCCCCGAAAACCATATCTTGTTGAAAAATTGAAGAAGTGTTACAAGAGTGTCTGTGTGTAAGTTCTGTATCATTGTATATGTAATGTTGTCTTTGCCTGGAGCCGAGGGTTTACATGTGCTCAGAGCACCCCTCAGCTCATGAAGCGTGAACTCGGAGTTATAAGAAGTGGCTGACCTGTCATTGTCATGTAAAAGCTTCTTTTCGGCCACGATTTTGTGTTTCATGAAAGTGTTTGTGTAGTGTGCCGAACTGGAAACGTGTTGGAAGTGTTGTGCTAGTGTGTCAGCCTGGTCTTCAAGTGTGTCCCCTGTTGTACTGACCAGAGGCAGGCTGTGTGTTTGATGTCCCTTGAGTTTGCGTATTCGTGTAAATTATTTCCGTGTGTCTGTGTAGGAGTTAATTGATGTTATGAATGTACGCCAACTATCGCGTTTTGCCTCACGGCGCACATTTTTTCCGAACGCCTTGGCCCGTTCGAACAAGAGGAGGTTACTCGACGTGGGGTACCGACGAAGGATACAACATGCCTTGTTCTGGGCCTCTCGCGCCCGCCTACAGTCCTCATTCCACAACGGCCCCCGCTGGTTGCGCGGGGCAACAGAGGCGTGGGGAATGAACTTTTCGGCGGCGTCGAGGATGTGCGCCGTGAGCAGCTGGGTAGCTTCTTCAACGTGTAGGTGTGTTATGGACGTGTAGTGTAGTTGAGAAGTTTCCCCAAATGTATTCCAGTTAGCTCCCGCTTTATTAAACCCTTCATGGGACGATGGACTGCTCGGGCCTGTACGCATATGCGCTAATGAAGTGGGGAAATGGTCACTACCACACGGGTCCGTGCCCAGACCCCACTCAAGACATGGAAAGAGAATTGCAGAACCAATAGCCAAGTGAAGATTTGAGTATGCGTTGTGACCCGTGCCACGGGATGTGGGCCGTTTCTTGTTGAAAAGGCATGCTCCACAGGATGTCAAAAACTTCTCTACCAGGCGACCCCGGGCATCCGCGCGAGAAGAGCCCCAAAGAGAGCCGTGAGCATTAAGGTCACCTGCAAGGATGCGTGGTTCGGGCAGCCGGTCAACCAGCGCCCGCAATTCAGAGCTCGCAAGTGCAACACCAGGAGGAATGCTAATGGAGCACACCGCCACCAACCTATTAAATACCATTGTGCGAACGGCCACAGCCTCAAGCACGGTGTTCAAGGTGACAGGGCGGCATGCGAAGGACTTGCGGGTGACTACGGCCACACCGCCAGAAGAGTGTGTGCAGCCATCACCGTCCCTCCCGCACACCAGGCAACTATTCAAGAAATCTGCGTGTTTGGACCCATATGCGTTTCCTGGACACACACCAAACTTGGCCGATTAGCATGCAGAATACCACACACGTCATCAAGACCATTCAGAAGGCCTCCGCAGTTCCACTGAACAATATTCCCTCTTCCCACCACCATGTGTTGAGAGCCACTGGAGTGCGACCATCCATGTAGGGTCCCTCGGGGCCTGCACTCTTGGAAGGGGCCTTCCGGCCTTCTCCACTGACCCGGACGCCACAGCCCGCCCCTTCCACCGCGATGAAGGCCGGAAGGGCTCGACGTCCATGTCATCATCTGAAGGCAAGGGGGCGCACATCGGACCGGGCCCCCTTGACGTGGCACCCCTTCGGATGTTCCCTGCGTGCGCCGCCAGTGCCGAAGGCGTGGGGAGCACCACAGATGGCACAGGCAGTGAGGCGAGGGAGGGGGTCGCTGCGACTGCCTTCGTCTCCATCTCCGTGCCCTTGCGTTTGCTTTGGGCCGGTGGTGAGGAAGCAGTGGATGCAGCGGCATCCCCAACAGACGCCGCGGCCACCACAGCCGCTGCTGGGTGAGCGAGCGGTGCAGAGGCTGGTTGGGCCGCCCGGGGCAAACCTGGGGGGGGGTGCGGGGACGGGACCAAGGCCGACCCGCGGCACTGGGTCGCCGCCGAAACCAAACGCCGCTCCGCCCCCCGGCGACCAGCGTCGGCGCACCTCCCCAGAGGGAAAGAGGCGAACCTTCTCCGCACCTCTGGGAAGGTGATGCTTTCTGTCACTTTTAGATTGATTATTTTCTTTTCCACTTGGAACTTCTCGGATTTCCCAGAGTAGGCCGCATGAGGGCCCCTGCAGTTTGCACATGTGAGGTTGTCAGAATTGCATTTGTCGGTGGGGTGGTCCTGCACTGCACATTTCCCACAGGTTGTTCTGCCGCGGCAAGAGGTTGCACCGTGCCCTAACCCCTGGCACCCAAAGCAGCGGCGCGGGTTCGGTATGTAGGGACGTAAAGAGCATCAAATGTAGCCTGCCTTTATATATTGCGGAAGTGTCGATCGATCGAAGATCAGGACAACGCACCCGGTGGGGACCATCTTATCGTCCCTGCGCACCGTGATGCGGCGCACGGCCGTGACGCCCTGGTCCTTTAACCCTTCAAGAAGGTCAGTATCTGTTTCTGTATGGAGATCCGACTCTGAAATCCCACCCTGGGAGCTGTTCAGGCTCCGGTGGGGCGTGATCCTGATGTCCAGATAATGAATGTGAGTTTGGGCAAGAGGCGTGCGGGATTGTTTTTCATTGTTGAGTTCGACAAGGATTCCTCCTGTCCTGAGCTTTTTGGCTTCATAATTTTCACCTAATGTGCTTTGCAGAATTTTCGAGACAAAGAATACCGACAGTGAATCGACGGGTCTCGTTGGGCAGCTGACTCGATCACAATAAAACGAGAATTGTTATTCATGTTTGTTGAAAAGACAGTTGTTGAAAGAGGTGGGAATGGAACTTCGGTGCGGCCCTTTTTCGGGGGCCGATCACGTTTGGGGGGGTGTTTAGAAAATGCCATATATCATAGTATAGAAGCAGGGGACGGGGGTACTTTCTTCTTTGACTTTACCCTGATGGCCAAAGAGGTCCCAGAGCTCCCTGCCTGGTAAACAGACAGGGAGCCCATCCGCCGGAGCTTGACCTGGGCTCCGACGGCCACCGTTTGAGGTTTCTACCCTTCACTTTAAAACCCATTACCACGGTCGGTTACAGCTTGAGTGTGGGGGCTCAGGGTCCGCGGTGTTGCCAACACCGTCACCAAGATTACTCAAGGTGCCCCGTGCGGGGCTTTCTGACAAGTAACTGAGAAGAATGTTTAACATGTTACCCGAGACACCGAATGACTTGAGGTCACTGAGGATGCCGTACCGCCAAGCGGTGTCGTAGGCCTTCTCGAGGTCGAAAAACACAGTTACACAATACTGTTTATGAACGAAGGCATCCTTTATATACAATTCAAGAGCTACGAGTTGATCGTTCGTGGATCGCCCCGCCCTGAAGCCTGCCTGGCAGCTCTCGAGAAGACCGTTGTATTCAAGGAAGTACACGAGCCTGCGATTTATCATCTTCTAGAGAAGCTTGCACAGGCAGCTCGTCAGGGATATTGGACGGTAGCTTGAGGGGGACAACGGGTCCTTTCCCTCATTCAAGAAAGCCACTACTGTGGCCTCTCTCCAAGAGCGTGGAATGTGCCCCGAAAGCCATATTTTATTATATAGATGTAGAAGTGTTATAAGTGTATCTGCGTGTAGGTGTTGTATCATTGTATATGTGATGTTGTCTAGGCCTGGAGCTGAGGGTTTACACGTGCTCAGAGCAGCCCTCAGCTCATGCAGTGAAAACTCTGAATTATAAGAAGATGTTGACCTATTGTTATCTAGTATAGGCTTCTTTTCGGCCGTTTGTTTGTGTTTCATGAAATTGTTTGTGTAGTGTGCTGAACTGGACCCGTGTTGGAAGTGTTGTGCGAGTGTGTCAGCCTGATCTTCGAGTGTGTCCCCTGTTGTGCTGACCAGAGGCAGGCTGTGTGTTTGTTGTCCTTCGAGTTTGCGTATTCTCGTCCATACTTTCCGTGTGTCTGTGTAGGAGTTTATGGATGTTATGAAGGAATGCCAACTCTCTCATTTTGCCTCACGGCGCACACGTTTTCCTAACGCCTTGGCCCGTTTGAACAAAATGAGGTTACCCGACGTGGGGTACCGACGAAGGACACCCCACGCCTTGTTCTGGGCCTCTCGCGCCCGCCCACAGTCCTCATTCCACCACGGCCTCCGCTGGTAGCGCGGGGCACCAGAGGGGTGGGGAATGGACTTTTCAGCGGTGTCGAGGATGTGCGCCGTGAGCAGTTGGGTAGCTGCTTCAACGTGTAGGTGTCCTATGGATGTGTGGTGTAGTTTGGATATCTCTGTAAATGTATTCCAGTTAGCTCTTGCTTCATTAAACCTTTTATGGGAAGATGGACTGCTCGGGCCTGTACCTATACACGTTAATGAAGCGGGGAAATTGTCACTACCATATGGGTCCGTGCCCGCACCCCACTCAAGACATGGAAAAAGAATTGCAGAACCAATAGCCAGGTCAAGATGTGAATATGCGTTTTGACCTATGTTATGGTATGTAGGCAGTTTATTGCTGAAAAGGCAGGCTCCAGAAGATGTAAGGAATTTCTCTACCAGACTACCTCGGGCATCCGTTCTGGAAGAGCCCCAAATAGAGTTGTGAGCATTCAGGTCGCCTGTAAGGATGTATGGTTGGGGCAGCTGGTCAACCAGCGCCTCGAAGTCGGAGCTCGTAAGTGCAACATCAGGAGGAATGTAGAAGAAGCATACCGTTATCAACCTATTAAATGTTGTGCGAACGGCTACAGCCTCAAGGACGGTGTTGAGGGTGACAGGGTGGCATGCTAAGGATTTGCGGGCGATTATGGCCACACCGCCAGAAGAGTGTGTGCAGCCATCCCTGTCTTTCCTGCATACCAGGTAACTATTCAAGAAATTTGTGTGTTTGGAATTCAGATGGGTTTCATGGACACACATTAAACTTGGCTGATTGGCATGCAGAAACTCATACACGTCGTCAAGATAATTCAGAAGGCCTCTGCAGTTCCATTGAACAATAGTTTCTCTTTCCATTATTATGTGTTCAGAGCTACTGGAGTGTGACTATTTATATAGGGTCTTTCGGGACTTGCACTCTTGGAAGGGGTTTTCTGGCTTTCTCTACTGACCTGGACGTCGCAGCGCGTTCGTTCCGTTGCGATGAAAGCCGGAAGAGCTCGACGTCCATGTCGTCATCTGAAGGCAAGGGAGTTCCCAGGGGACTGGGCACCCTTGACGTGGTACCCTTTCGGGTGTTCTTTGCTTGCGGTGCCAGTGCCGAAGGCGTGGGGAGCACCACAGATGGCACAGGCAGTGAGGCGGGAGAGGGGGTCGCTGCGACTGCCTCCGTCTCCATCTCGTCCGGGCCCTCGCGTGTGCTTCGGGCCGGTGGAGAAGAGGAAACAGTGGGTGCAGCAGCCTCCCCACCAGACGTGGTTGCCACCACAGCCGCTGCCGACTGAGCGAGCGGTGCGAAGGCGGGTTGGGCTGCCAGAGGCAACCCAGGGGGGGGTTGCGGCGGCGGGACCAAGTCTGACTCGCGGTACTGGGTCCCCACCGAAACCAGACGCCGCTCCACCCCCCGGCGAGCTGCGTCGGCATACCTCCCCAGAGGGAAAGAGGCGAACCTCTTCCCCGCCTCTGTGAAAGTGATGTTTTCAGTGACCTTGATGTTATTAATTTTCTTTTCTAATTGAAACTTTTCGCATTTTCTGGAGAAGGCCGCATGTGGGCCCTGGCAGTTTACACAAAGAAGTTGTTTCACGTTGCAGTTTTCGGCCTGGCGATCGTGCTGGGCGCATTTTGCGCAGGTAAGTCGGCCGCGACAGGTGTTTGTGCCGTGCCCGAACCGTTGGCACTTGAAACAGCGCCGTGGGGTCGGGATGTAAGGCCGGACTGAACAACGGATGTAACCTGCGTTGATGAATTCTGGAAGGGTCGCCTTGTCGAAGGTTAGGATGAGGTGCTTTGTCGGTATTTGTTTATCGTCTCTGCGGATGGTTATGCGCCTGACCGCTGTTACGCCCTGACTAAGAAGGCCCTCCAGCAGGTCAGCTTCAGATTCATTGATTAGGTCATATTCGGAAATCACGCCCTGGGAGCTGTTTAGGCTGCGGTGGGGCGTGAATCGGATGGCCAGGTCGGTGATGCGGGTTTGAGCAAGTAGTTTATCAGCCTGATCCTGGCTACTGACTTCAACAAGGATTTCACCGGTTGTTTGTTTTTTGGCTTTATATGATTCGCCGATGACACCTTCAAGAAATTTGGAGACGAGAAATACTGACTTTGAAGCAAGAGGGTTCAACTGGTCAACTGATTCTATCACTAAGAAGCGAGAGTAGTTGTTCGGTTTCGGAATACTCAAGTTGGGAAGTGGTGGAAAGGAAACTTCGGTGCGGCCCCTTTTTAGGGGCCGATCACGTTTGGGGGGGGGGTGGTTTGCAAAATGCCTTATGATACATTGGAAAGCAGGGAGACGGGGGTACTTTCTCCTTTGACCTTACCCTGGTAGTCAAAGAGGTCTCGGAGCTCCCTGCCTGGTAGACAGGCATGGAGCCCATCCGCCGGAGCTTGACCAAGGCTCCGACGGCCACCGTTCACGGCTTCTAACCCTTCACCTTTCAACTTTTAGCCACGGTAGGTGACAGCTTAAGTATGGGGGGCTCGGGGTACGTGGTGTCGCCACTCACCGTCACCAAGATTACTCAAGGTGCCCCGTGCGGGGTATGCGGAGACCCTAAGGCCCCACCTTGCTTAGGGCTACCCGAGACCACCCTGCCAAGAAGCGGTTCTTTTGGAACTGGCGCAATAACTCGCCACAAAACCTGGCCCTGGCACCCCTACCCGCTTACACAATAGCGGGTTGAAGAAAGGATTCCGAAGCCCCCGTAAAGAAAGGCTCTGTTTACATCCTATTCGGTTGCTTTATAAGTACTAAAATACTATCTAAAGTTCCCCTACTATACTACTTTTATACTACTAAAAGTTCCTCGTCTTCCTTCTCTTATTTTCTGTCCGCCCGTGCAACGTCCTCTTCTTCATTCTGATTATTGCCACAATGTCTGGTGCAACAAAATGCTACATAACGTACAAAGGGACACCCACCCAGATCCTAACTTTTCTTATAAGGTGCGTACAGCCGATTGGTTAATACTTCCTCATTCACTAGGCAGCGAGAACTAAATTAATGAACTCGCTCTTGCCTTCCTCACCTACCGCCTCCTCGGTTGGAACAGCTGTCAATTACGAACGTCGATGCAGTATGCTAGGACACCCGAGAAATCCCTGCCACCTGCTCAACGGATCCCGACCTAATCAAAGAATAGCTTAGAGCACTACTTTCCACCCGCACCAAACCTGAACAGCCTGTAGACTCCGCCAGCCCATCCCCATACGTTGACTCCCGCATACAACACCTATGGGAAGCTCACTGCGTGTTAGAAAAACGTTGCCCGCAGCAGAAGCCCACCCCTACCCTCTAATGTAAACCATCACGTGTTCCGGATGACATGCAGCAACACTCACAAACGTTGGTCCGCACCATATGGAACCATCTCCGTGACCGCCTCAACGGAACGCACTCTACTAAACACACTTGGAGCATCAGATGACACCTTCTTAATCCCCAAAACTAACAACACCATACCAACGGCCGGGAGCAACAACTGATACACTCCATTATTCAGCCCTCACCCCAACACACACACACTCAGCCTACTTAAACAACAAATGTACCCCTTAAGCTGACTCTACAAAATACAACTCTAGCAGCGCCTTTTAAGTTAGATCTAAAACTGCCTTTAAAGGTAATCGTTGTATAGAAGACCTCTTAACTTATTTATCCGATTACTAGAACGTTAGAGTCTCGGGAATGCTTCCTTTGCTTTGTTACTATTACTGGAACCCTTCACCAACCACTCTTTTAGACCTTTCAAATCGGGTTGTCGTAGTCTTCATTCTATTGAAAAGGGGAAACAACATAACAAAAATAAGAAGACGCCCCGAATGTATAAACACTGACCGCTCATACGGCGCCTTCCTTTCTTCGTTTCTTCGGTTTTTCTTTTCTTTCAATATTGGTCGGCGTTCGCGACTTCGCACTCTGCTGCCCGAAACAACGGATTTCTTTCGCGGTTTTTATTAATACCCAGAGGACTTTGTACGCAAGCTACTGTTGGCGTAGTTAACGCGCTTTATGCATTTCTAATTGGGCCTTACCCTGCCATAGCTTCGATGGAGCGCGTGTTGTACCAGTTTTTATGGTGCTTGGAAACGGGAAGCAAAACAAACAAAAATTTCTTGGATATCTTCGAGCCTTGCTCAAACCCGCTTTCATCGCCCATCTGCAGGCTCAATGCTCCACAGGTCTAAAGTGGACTTTTTTATCATAACGACTGTGGACAACTGACTTTTATACTAACGACTCAGTTAATGATAATGCATAAGCAATTGGCCCTCATTATTAACTGTTACGCGTCAAGCCGCATAACACTCGACAAATTATTGTGCCAGAGGCCAACACTCAAGCGCTTCGATTCTTTTACCCCACACATTTCTCAACTCCATGTATTCCTCGTTACCGTTGAAAACAAAAACCAAAGCAGCTCGGTTAAGTTTCTGATAAGACTGATTTTAAGGCTAGCTGCATTTGGTTTGGAATCTTTCCGCGGACTTAACGGAATTGATATGTTGTGAACGTCACAGCAGCCCCAGCCCCACAGCAGACAGCAGAGAGCTGCCCCAGTTTCGTGAGATGACCACAGCCCACACTTCTGGTGACACGTAAACCAAGCAATAATAAGACTTTTCAGGTAATGCTTGGGGTACCCACGTGACATGTCCTACGGAAAAACTACGCACACAACGGCGTACCTGGTTCCAGATAGAATTAGCATTTCATTACTGAGTTGAGGCCAAATTAAAACCGCGGCGCTTTGCCATGATCCCATCTCTTGGACCTTCCCGTTTCTTCTGCGTCAAATAATATCCAGTTAACCACATGGATACCCCATTCAAGAGGTGCGGTGCCCATTTCCAGCTCCTTCCACAGGGACCACCCTGCTTAAAAATTGAATATTTATACGCTATTTGTACCATATACTATAGTAAGAGTTTATAGTACGTCCTGTACATTCTTCCCGGTAGTTTTGGTAACATTTTAAAGAAATCCCCAACGGATTCAAAAAACAACAGCCGAGTACAGTACCTTTGTGTCTTATAAATGCCTTCCCCTATCGAATGTAAGACGCGGTTACGATACCCGCCGTAGAAGCCACGCTCAAATGGAACCGAAAAGTTAAACACATGTTTGTAGAGCATTCTGCGCACGATAGAGGTCCCCAAGTGGCACAAATTAATCCCGAGCTCTCCACTACGGCAGCGGACTCGTAACTAACTTGTTGTTCCGCCGAAATAGCCGACGTTATAAATGTCTATTTTGCATCGCATACGCCTTTATTCAGGTTTATTGTCATAACAAGTGACCACGGATCCCAAAGCAATATTTTATGCAATGAAGATGATGACACTAAAGAAAATTTCGACAAAGGCTCCAGGGCAGGAATTATTTAGTAAACCCTCTCCCTGCACCAAGTCAGCGATGATATATAACAACTAACGTCTGTATCAGGCTCTTCACTTGTTGCAATCAATAGAGACGAGCTTTTTAATATCACCGGTTTGGCAAGTAAAGAGAGGTGTGAAGGCATTAGCGAAGTCGGAATATCAGACATGGTACGAAGAAAGCATAGATACCCAAATTTCGACCCAAGTGGTTGCTAATGCGGTTGGCGATCGTGGCGTTAGATGTTTTGGGATAAAGTGTGTAGGTGTTAAACTGCCCGTCTTTTTTCTGCAAAGAAAACTGACCGTGAATCGATCGGGTTCTTTCACATTGCATGCTATCTGTTTCTCCTCAAGTGGACATGAGAAACCTGGTATTTTTCGTTACAACCATCGGTGTTGTGCGCGCAGTTTGCCACATGAAGTCGTTTTATTTACGTTTTGTATGCGTCAATGGTATCATCTGCGGAAAGCTATTTCCTCACTTGTTCATCCATTTGAGTGGCGGAAAAGGTGTTTGCTCGCGTTATCGCAGAAACTGCAGCATCTGCGAAGTCTAAAACGCCGCAGTAGCTTTACAGGTACGCAAATAGTCACTACTAAACCTTGACTTGCTATGGAAGCGAGTGCTCATATAGAAACCTTGACAGAGTTGCTTCAATTTTGCTTTCAAACGCTCATGAAAAAACAGTGGGAAACGTATTAAAGTGCTTTACAGTGCTACGAAAAGTGCTATGACATTTACGTGCTATGAAATATCGAACACATGGCAGTTTTGACTATTCGCCTTCATCAAAAACGCGACTTCTGCGGCCGGGAATCAAAACCACGTCATGACAGTCAGCAGCACTGCGCCTCAGCCACAGCGCCAGTGTCTTTGACTGGTATGTGTTTGCAGTCCCCAAGTGTTCAAAACAGCCAGTGACAAACACATGTACTGAAATTTGGCTGGTATAAAGTAATGTTGCATGCGCATACATAAAGCAACCACGTGTATATAATTTGTTTGTGTATATTTTTCCCCGTTTCGCGCTGTTCCGCTACCCTGCAAGAGCACCATCTCGTTCTATTAGCCATTCTGTCACCCCACTCAAGCACGCTAAACCTCGCAGTCAAGCCACTGCACCGCTTAGTTCTAAGGCCCTATATGACGGCGCCCGCAATACTAGAGAGTTTTAACTCACCGTTTTTGACGCTCCGCTATGCTCCCCACGGCCCGCGTGGCGCAACCGGAGCGTCAGCAGCAGAAAGGCTTTTAGTTAAGCGGTATCCGTATCTCCCTTGACGGGGAATCATTCGAGTCACTGGTCGTGACCTGCGCGTTTGTAAACCAAAACGTCATCTCAAAGTAAAGATAACCATTCGTATTTTGTTCACTCGAATAAAGGAAAATGCCGTGTTTTCTGGCTCATTTAACATTGTTATACAATATAGTCGTTGGCACTGTTTATTGGTTCTAAAAAACTTAGAAGAACCGGTAAAGTTGGGAATAGCCAAGGCAAGGCTGTTTTTCTCGGCGCTGCATCGAAGCAGGCCTGCGATTCGGTCGACGTTTCTCGCTTCCCTTCTAAATCCCGTTGAGGTGTGTGGTACCTTTGCCTATTCGGAAGCGCTTTCGCGATTTTTTTATCGTGTTTCAACTGAAATAACGGACTTTGCCGTAGGGCGTTCACATCGCGGGGGCAGCCATGCGAAATTCCGCACGGTAGCATAAGCTGCCGCGACGGTCCGCTAAGAGGTCCCGGTTAGTGGAGCAGGACCCCGCTCCGGCACCGCCGCTAGCAGCCTAGGACGCCGCGCATGCGCAATGGCGCTCCGCTTGCATTGAGAGCGGAGTAGACCGTCAGACACACTCATCAAAAATCTATATTGTCATGTAGCCGCACAAGGCTGGTTCTTTGCAAAATGAAGTATATTGGAAGGAACTTGTGCTTTCCTAAGAACTCAAAGATTACGCCATCGGTGACGAAGTAGCCAGCAGCGTGATATGCATAGATAAGCATATGCATAAAGAATTCTGCGGTGTTTGCAATGCGAGCATTTATCTTTCCGCGTGTGCGTAATGAAGACGTAGAAATAAACCTAGAAATCGCGCAATTATTCTAGACTAGTGACAACAGGTCAAAATCCTGTCCCTATGAAATCAGCCTATCAGCTCGGCATACCAAACGAAGACAACGTCATACGCGCTCAACTTCACACACCGATAGCACCTCCGGGCACCGCAAAACACTGTACACAAACTTCAGAAGCAAATAAAACAAAGGCATGTCGCGCTGCAATATCAACATATCCGCCTCATATTCGGGCATACCATAGGACACTAATGTTTTTGCCTCGCAATATGGTAGAGAGAGTGGACGTATATGGACTCCTAATGTTTTGTGGGTGTTATTGTTTTAAAAATAAGCATCAGAAATACACTTCAGTGTAAGTGTAGTGAAGAAACATTTAGTTTCGTTACCTGTGTTTTCCTACGGGCCATGTTGTTGAGCCTGCGCAGGAGCACATACTAAACACGGTTGCGCTTGCTGAGGAAGCCTAGACAACGTTTCTTATGCACCAAACATGTGTACTTAAGCTTGAACCTGCGAGTTCACTGTCCTTGTGGTAAAATACTACAATTCCTCAAGAAATACGTAGGCGTCGTGTTTTGCACGCATTCCAATTGAACATAATGCGGCTGCACAACCTAATTGACTGTATGCAGAAGGCAGCTGTAAAACTCAGTGCCCTCCTCTGTGTGAAGTAGGATGACAAGAAAAGCTGGTCGCAGTCCAACAAGTGCATTGAAACAGTGCGTTTGTTTGAAATTTAAAATTGGGTATACTTCGTAGCAATTAGCTGAATCAAACTTGTAATGACTGGACCTCTATTCTAGCGAACGAACATGGTGCTGTTCGTTTCTCTACCGCGTCGTAGGCATCATAATGTCTTGGTTACACACCAATCACAACCGCTCGACCATGGTGGTAACCCACGGACAGGTCGCATTGGCCCTGTGAGACGTCCAGGTTTAAATCTCCCATCAGCACAAAGGGCATGTCACCGGTGAGGCCATGAAATCGAGCTGCGCCTGCGCGTCCCCTTTCTGCCCCCTTCCCACGACCTCGCATAAAAAACCGCCAACCGGCGATTTGCGCGTGCATGGACGTAAAAGGACCGACGACAATGACGCCTCGAACGCCTCTCAAGCTGAAGGATAATTACTGGCTCACGTCGGCTTTCCAACGGGGCAAGTTCCTCTTCATCCGGGAAATACTCGCAGACGCTCGACGAGGCGGAAGTTTAGGGGGGAACTGCGGCGGCTCTCCGTTCTCCGGCAGAGGCTTTGCATCGTTTCTGCGCCAATTCGCTCTTTGTGAGTGGCGACGTTCATTCAATCCGCGCTCTTCCTCCGAGTGAGCGCCACGCGAACGTCACTTGCCGAGTTTACAAGTGCATTTGCTTATAACGGCGCTGACAGTTTATTCAGACGATTGCGGGACTTCTTGAAAATGCATTGGTTGTGGTAAGACAATTAAACATCCGAAAGTGGCGTCAGCGGTTGCGAGCAGAAAATGAGAAGCGGAGCCCAGTAAAGTGGCTTCACCACCATGAAAACTGTTTGCATTAAACATACACAGCTTTGCTATACAAACACAGGGGAGCATAAAACTCATATTTTTCACAAAGCAGGGCTACTTTGTGGTGTTCGCTCTACAATACGCAAACTTACTCGTAGCGGCGTTCGTCCGTAAGAAAACATCGCACAACCAAGACCCTCGCGTTGTGTATTTCCGGCAACACACGGTACATATGCGGAATTCATTAGTATGATCCGATGATCAACGTACGTACAGCAGAAATACTTGTCCTCGGAAGTGCCTTGCTGAGGGAAGCTAATCCCAAAGAAGCCAGTAAAATAAACAAACAGAAATTGAAATGGAGGATGTTTCTACGCTGCCTGTTCAACATAGTGGAGGTTTGGGATACTCTCATGCATTCCACTCGCATTTCGTCACTTTTACGTTTACTGTGAAAAACTCTCGTCGTTGCACCTTCGTTTCTGCGGCAACAATTATTTAATGTTGATGATGATTGCCGTTTAATGACGCAAGGCTGACTGTGGCAAAGAGCACCAAAAGCGTTGTTGTAAACGAGATGAAGAGGTAAACACAAAAATCGGTTAGAAGAACAGAACTAAAATCAGTGAAAGACAATGAGGATAGCTGCTGCAGAAGGTCAGTTTGCGATTATGCGCGGTGTAAAATACGTCTAAAAATTTTACAGCAGCGAAATAGTTAAAAACACGCTTAACAGAAAACATGGGATCGGCAAACAGGAAGAAAGCTGGATGCAGTGGGATGTGTAGTCTGCATAGTTGTGTGGAGTGTTTGCGTCCTGTTGTGTCAAGTGCCTTCATTGAATGAGTATGTGAACTACGGATAGGGGCTCTCCACACCTGCTACACAGAGTTCTTGAGGACCCCGGGAGCAGATACGTGTGTGTGACATGTGTGTGCCCTATCCGTAGATTAGCAAGGGCACCTTCTGTGTATCTGCTGCGTGTGTTGGTAGTGTATGGTCCAAAGTGTGGTTTTATTACGTGTAACTTATTATCTGTCTGTTCGCTCCAGTGTATTTGCCATGTGTTGCGAAATTCGTGTCTGATCTGTGGCGTCATGTCGGTGAACGGCACTGTTGCTATGTCCACTGTATTCAAGAGTGTAGCAGCTGTGGCCATTTGATCTGCGGTTTCATTCCCGGCAGTTCGGCAGCGGTGCACTATCGCACACACCTAACGTATCCGCTCTTGCAGTTGCTGCGCCTGAACGACGTGCCGAGCAAAGGACTACGGAAGCCGCACCATCGCTGGACATCTGACAGCTGGAATCATTTGTTGGACGCACTGCGCATCGCTGGATTTCCATGCTGGGCGTAAACAGCGCATAGGATGGCCTTCCCACGAGAGGGCACCGGAGCAGCGAGGATTTAAAGCGACGACAGAGCGACGGGCGTTTGCAGTTCGGCAGCGGTGCACTATCGCACACACCTAACGTATCCGCTCTTGCAGTTGCTGCGCCTGAACGACGTGCCGAGCAAAGGACTACGGAAGCCGCACCATCGCTGGACATCTGACAGCTGGAATCATTTGTTGGACGCACTGCGCATCGCTGGATTTCCATGCTGGGCGTAAACAGCGCATAGGATGGCCTTCCCACGAGAGGGCACCGGAGCAGCGAGGATTTAAAGCGACGACAGAGCGACGGGCGTTTGCAGTTCGGCAGCGGTGCACTATCGCACACACCTAACGTATCCGCTCTTGCAGGTGAGCGAGTGATCCTTTTCATCAGAATTATTGTGTTGATTGGTGCACCGCTGCCGCATGAAAACTGCCTCTGTGAAGCCGTGTGTTTGCCGTCTAACAAGTGATTGTCATGGCACGCCAAACAGTACAGGAGCTAAGGAATGAGTTGATGGATGAACTGGGAGCCATTAAAAAAGCCCTAAATGAGCTAAAAGAACTGAGAAACCTCAAGGAAGAAGTGAAGGAGCTTAAATCTCTGAGGAAGGAAATGGAGAGCATGCTGCGGGAGAACAGGGATCTCAAATCTCAGAACAAAAAGCTGACGCAAAGGCTGGAGCAGCTGGAGCAATACCAGCGCTCCAACAACATCGAAGTAAAAGGAATCCCTTTCGACGCTGAACCAACAGCTATGTTAAAGAAAATTGGGCAGATAATTGCTGAACCAGTCGATGATAACGACATCGACATCTGTCACAAGGTACCGACCGCAAAGCACAATGAGACCAATATTGTTGTCAGATTCGTTCGAAGGCAAAAGAGAAACGATTTTCTTGCGAAGGCCAGAAAGGCTAGGATTGCCACAAACGACCTCGGTTTTGACGAATCTCAACCCGTATTTATTAATGAGCATCTGACAAGATTGACGAAGCAACTACTTGGTGCTGTTGTCCAGAAAAAGAAAGAAGTAGGCTGGAAGTTCGCATGGACCGCCGGAGGCAAGGTGTTTGCTAGGAAGGATGAGAACTCGCCGTTACTTCGCGTTGCCGAAAAGGATGACATTGAAAAAATGACCAGGTAGATAAGGCTAGATGACGCCGTACGGCTAATTCTAACCGCGATAGGGCATGAACTATTATGACTACCATTTGTTTAACGAAACATTTCGCCCCTCTTTAAATGCCTTTCAGCACTTCATTTAAATGCGCGAAGTATAAGAAACAAAGCTGAGCAGATAAACGACATGTGTGCAAGTATAGATTTGAAGTTTGATGTTCTTCTGGTCTCTGAAACATGGTTATCAAAAAATGAACGTCCACTACAACTTAATGATTATACCTGCCACAGTGTCACCCGGGAATCGGGAAGAGGTGGTGGGGTCGCTGCATATGTACGACAGCGACTGTGGCACGAGCTAATCCCTGAATTTACATTTGTTGATCAAAATGTGGAATGCCTTGCTGTGCGTTTTAAATCTGTCACAATTGCTGTTGTGTATAGGCCACCATGTGGCAGCAGAACACAGTTCTTTGCATTTCTTGAAAATATGCTGCATACCTTCAGTAATACCCGAAACTCAATTGTACTTATGGGTGATATGAACATAAACATGCTTGCAGACGATCCCTACAGTAAAGAACTAGACACACTTATTAGCACATATACTTGCCGAAATCTCATCGAATCAGCTACGCGGCTTACGGCACAAAGTGCAACGCTTCTGGACTTGTGCATTACAAATGTGTCATCCCCCAATGTATCAGCTGGGTTGATAAGTGCCGATATCAGTGACCACCTTCCAATATTTTGTTTGGTGCCGACAAGACAAGAGAGGGAAAAAAATTCCCCCACGCCCTCTTATCACGAAATAACGCCAGACACGCTCGAGTGCTTCCGTTCTCTTATCTTTGCTTCGAATTGGACATCGGTTTTCTGTGAACCTGACCCCAATAAGGCTTACAGTCTTTTCTTGAGCACATTCAAAGCTTGCTATGAAGAAGCGTTTCCAAAAAAAACTAAGAGTAGAAAACGTGAGAGGAAGATACGAAAGCCGTGGGTTAATCGCTTTTTACTCAAGAAAATAGAAACGAAAAACAAAATGTATCACTCCTTTGTCAAAACGCAAGATATTACTGAATTTATAGCATTTAAAAAATATAGAAATCAAATTAACGCCGAACTTAAGCAAGCTAAACTAGCGTATTACGAATCCCTATTTTCACGCCTGCAAGGAAACGCTAGAAAAATTTGGCAAGAAGTAAATCATTTAACTGGAAGAATACCACAAACAACCAAGTATAAAAATTTCAACATCCCAAGGCACCATGTGTGAAGCGGACACGGTAGCCGAACTTAATCAGTATTTTATACAAAGTGGAGAATATACTTTGCCAGCTCCCCCTGTGGATGGCACACTGTCCTTGCCAAACCCAAATGTGAGGAATTCCTTTTTTCTCTTTCATACCACACCAGACGAAATAGCGAATATTATAAACGACCTCAAACCTAATACTGCTGCTGGGTTCGATGACATCCAGGTAGCCCCTTTAAAATACGTTAGTGATCTAATCAGTTATGTTCTGTCAAATATTGGTAATAAGATGATCGACACTGGAATATTTCCCGATGAACTAAAAATAGCGAGGGTTACACCAATTCATAAAGGTGGAAATGATTATACTGCGAATAATTACCGGCCAATATCGGTGCTGCCTGTGCTTTCCAAAGTATTTGAAAAAATTCTAATACACGGTTACAAAATTTTTTGGATACATATAATATTATTTGCGATGCGCAGTATGGGTTTAGGAAAAATCGGTCATCTGAAATGGCATTGCTGGACATTAAAAATGAGATCATTGAAAACATTGAATGTAGACTGTACACTATTGGTCTGTTTCTTGATCTACGAAAAGCGTTTGATTCGGTAAACCACCAAATCCTTCTAAGAAAACTTGAGAGTATCGGTATTCGTGGTGTTCCCCTTGATTTATTTCGCAACTACTTAGCAAATCGGTATCAGTATGTGCTAGTAAATGGTATACCCTCAGCTAAACTTCGAATAATAAATGGTGTTCCGCAGGGATCGATACTCGGACCAATGCTATTTAATTTATATATAAATGATCTACCGACGATACCTGATTCACCCAAAATAATAATGTATGCCGACGACACCAATATATTCTTTACGGATATGGCCTTGCCTCAATTGGAAACTAGGGTTAATCAATACTTGCACCTTCTATCGCACTGGCTACATATCAATAAGTTACAATTAAACATAAGTAAAACCAATTTTGTGGTGTTCACACCGATTAATAAACCACTGAATTATACTATACATTTGACCTATCGAAACAACAGACTCAAACAATCAAAAGCGCAGAAATTTTTAGGTGTCTGGTTTGAAATAATCTGTCATGGAATACACATGTGTGTAAATTAACCGCTGAACTGAGCAAAACGGTGGGCTGTTTATATAAAATTCGAGATATCATACCGTTATGGTTAAAAAAGACGCTCTATTATTCGTTATTTTTCTCTAAGCTTTCCTACTGCGCTTTAGTATGGGGCACAACTACTACGCAGAATTATAATAAATTGCTATTGTTGCAGAAGAAGGTATTAAGAATATTCGAAAATTACTACGGCAGGCCTGAATACCTACCTACTCATGAACTCTTTCTAAAGCATTCACTTCTTAAGGCAAATCAAATATATTGCTACAAATTACTTCAGTACATTAGAGACAACAAGTTATACAATACTTCCAGCCCTGTAACCACCACAGAACATAACTTGCGTAGACTACATCGACCAATGCCATCTACAAGAACAAACTATGGCCGGCAACACACAGGTTATCAAATCCCCTCCTTGTTGAACAAAGTTCAGAAACAGATTAATTTTCGCCAACGGTTGTCAAAAACACAGATTAAAAATGTCCTGTTAGAGCAGTTAATTGCATATAGCTAAAATTTACCCAAGTATAAAATAAAATGTTGCAGCGAAATTGTAAATATATATGCTGAAGTAAGTCTCTGTTTCGGGTGTATTTTGTTGTTCGTTCTTTTGTTGTGTTGTTGCATTGTAGATATCTATGCTGAAGTAAGTCTCTGTTTCGGGTGTATTTTGTTGTTCGTTCACTCCTTGCACTGCACGAAAAAACACACGAGTGTTTTGATACCATATCCAGTGTGAAAATTTGGTTCTGTATTCTTTTTTTGTGTGTGTGTGCAAAGTAGTCGCGCATTGAGCGTTCGAGGAGCACGACTGCAAATGTACTCTCTGTAGTCTGTAGCCCTCTTTTGTTTTTGTTTTTTTGTTTTTTGTTTTGTACACTCGACTGCAAGTGTGCAATATAATATACTGTGCCCGCACGCTGCCTGCCACCGGAGCAGGGGCCCTAGTCAGGCTCCAAGCCTTTTGCCTCTGCTCCCCTTTCTGTACGGAAAGAAACAATAAAGAAAGAAAGAAAGAAATTCCAGAGTATCCCGGAACCCAGCACAATATTATTGAAAGGTTTGATGCATAAGCAGATAGGATAGCCTTAAAAACACGAATGGTGCCGATGTTTTTAGAACGCTTTCCAAATGCAAGTGCGCGTACAATGCTAAGTGAGTCCGTGTACACAATGGATTTTAAAATTTGCAGTTTGAATTTGTGATTTAGGACACCTAAAATACCGTATGCTGACGCTGTCAATATACAGTTACAAAAGTTTATTGTTTTACTGACTTGAAAGTCGAGCCCATGTGCAACACCAGACACAGCAATTGCAGTCTTCGACGCGTCGCTGTAAAACTCGGCACAGCGGTACTTATCCTGGAGAAACAAGAAATACGGCAGAATCGCAATTTTTGGTGACCAGTGTTTTGTTAAAGTGCTTAAAAGACAGGGCGCACAGCAGAGGGTGCAGGTCACATGGTGAAATGGAATCAATGATCGGTGTCTTGTGGATGCCTGAAAGCTTCTTCTCGCCCTCTGAGAGGAAACGACATAAAGATTTATGGATTATTTAAAAAGAGTGGCTGTGACGATGAATCAGTAATGGTTGGAGTAAAACAATGATTTGTTATAGAAATGATTTTTGGGGCACACAAAATGTCCATGTACAACATCTGGTGATGTATGGACCACTTATTGCATTCTACATTTAGACTTTCGACAGGGCTAGTTCGAAAACCACCACATGCAAGCCGTTGCCCCGAATGCTGCGCTGGGTACAGCATTTTTAATACCGTTTTTGTTGCACACCCATACACGACACTGCCGTAGTCCAAGCGAGACCCCACCATGGCGCTATACACACGCAGAGGGAGTTCCTTGTTTTCACCAAAGGACTGGTCGGAGAGAACTTTAGAATACTGATATATTTGAGGTGTTTCTGCTTAAGAAGTTTCAATTCAAGAACAAATGTTAATTTGTTACGGAATATTGCGCCTAAAAACTTGTGCTCCTTTTAAACCGGTATGGAAACGCCAATAAGAATAATATATGGGTCCGGATGGATGGCGCGGTTCCTGGAAAACGCAACGCAAGAACTGTATTCTGGGTATAGATTAAACCATTATTGTCGGTTCAGCCGGAACGTTTTTTGACATGAAGCTGGACCTGACGTTGACATGTTGAAATATTACATGATTTAAAAGATGTCTGCACGTCGTCTACATACATAGAGTAAGACATTGTAGGTGGCAATGCCCTACCAAGAGAGTTCATTTTAACTATAAACACAGTGCAGCTTAGAACTCCACCTTGCGGCACGCCGTTTACTTGCACGTGAGTCATTGTCAGTGCACTACCAACTCATACGCAAAACGTTATTTCAGACATGTAACTAGCAAGGGGGTTTAGCAGGTGGCCAAGAACAATAAAAAACTTCAGGTCACTGAGAGACCCGTAAGGCCAAGCGGTGTCATATGCCTTCTCAATGTCAAAAAACAGTGTTCCGCAAAACCGTTTATGGATGAAAGCGTCCGTGATGTACGAATCAAGAATGACAAGTTGGTCATTCGTATATCACTGCACCCTGAAATTAGCCTGGGGGCTCTCGAGAACACCTTAGTACTGAAGAAAGTACACAAGTCTCCTGTTTATCATCTACTCGAGGAGCTTGCACGGCAGCTTTTGGGAGAATTGGGTCCATAACTGGCAGGACAGGTTGGGTCCCTCGCCTCCTTCAGGAAAGCCACTACTATGACCTCTGTCCAAGAGGTTCAAAAATTTCAACATTTTCATGTGAGGTGCGCCAGTCATAGCGTGAACTCGAGGCGTGGGAATGTTGTATTCCGGTAGAAAATATGGAGACCAGATAGCTATTTTTGATTCATTTGACACGTATCGGTATTGAAATGTTAGGCTCGAAGAGATGAACGGAGAATTATGTTATACGCAGTGTAACCGATGCCACAAAGGAATTACAAGTTTTTCTTTTATGCCATTATAGTATGGCAGTTGTCCAATGTTCGCTAAAATTAGGGTGCGTGAAAGAGTAGGGCGCGAGTATGAGGGCCTTCAGAGTAGCAAACCTTTTAACAGTACAGCTCTTTAAGATTGAGGTACATCTGTGCTTGTCGTGGCTCAAGCATAGGCCCAGCAAAGTGGAGAGGAAGAAAATAAAAGTTAAAAAACTGAGAGGAATCGGCGAGGAGATAAGACCCCGACGACCACGTGGTAGGTCTGTGTCGTGGTGAAAATGTTCAGGATTGATTCACAACCAGCCGTAGCTGAAAACTCGGCTTCGCACGGTCGACATCAAAAATAATTGGCGAAGAAGTTTGTCGGGGAGTGGCAGGAGGCGAGGAGCCGAGGAGAAGGTTTGGGAAGTGCTTGTCGCGCTCTAGTTGTTCTGGTTGGGAGGCGCGTGTCGCGCATTGGCGGCGCCCAGTGATGACGGATCCTGTGACGTGTAGTTGCTCTTGTAATTGAGAGAGACGGAGTTGAATTTCCGGCATGAATGTCCGATCTGCAGATAAGATGGTCGGACCTAATAAAAGTCAAGTTAAAGCCAGCTAGTGAAGGCCACCAGTTGGGCTGTTTGCTCAGTTTTGGCGTAATATGCGCTGATTGTTCGCATTTTAAATACTTTATCATTGTACCCCTGAAGAGACCACAATCCTGTCCTGCTTTCAAGGCACATTACTAACATCATCCATTTATTTTCTTCTTGCTTGGCTCTTACTTCTTCTTGCTGAGCCTTTCATCAGCTGTTAGCACTGCACCCAACATGCCTCTTACACGTTGCTTGGCTTGCCACCTGTTAACCTCAATAAATTCTACTTATATTCCCTTTCTGGCCTAGAATACGCAATTAAACATTAGTTATTGTGTCAGATGAGTGTTTTGTTGTGTGCCGCCATCTCAACCCTAAACCTCGGGGCTTTCTGAACAAACAAATTATTGCTGCGCTGTGTTAGGCAAGGCATCAACTACTTCACATGTTTGAAAACTGCGCTCGAGGTTACTAAGGGCACACTTGAAAAAAAAACGAACGACGTGGACAGCACGAGCGCAAACTAACAACTGATTTATTAGAAGTGAAAAATCTAAACAATCAAAAAGGGTGGCAAAGTACGGGTGGAAAAGCTGGGCAGGGGGAATGAAAGCACATTCTTGATAAAAACAGGCGCTAAACATCGTAATCTGTTCGATGGCTCTGTATTTTTGCTGGTAGACCTGAGCTACAGCATTATCTGCGCTTGACGCTTTTATTTACCACGGTTACTCGCTATGGACTGCTCTTCATGAAATCTATTTCAGGCGGTGCCAGCACGATTGACCATGAGCTCACGCATTCGGTCTGCTGTGTTGAGATGTGATAGGCTTCCCAGATTTCGCGTGTCGTCTTGTTGCGTGATCTCGCCAGAACTGAAGTTCCCTGAAACAATGGGTTGCACTGACATTTTTTGCAGTGGGTCGCCAAATTGCCCGAGGGGGCCGTTTGCTCGCATGCGTTCCGGGGCTCTCTAAGCCTCTCATTCAGACATCTCCCGGTCTGGCCCACGTATGCTCTCCCGCAGTCTAGCGGAATGTTGTACACTACCCCTACTTGACAGTCGACGAACTTATTTTCATGCTTGGTTTTGCAGGCTTTTTTTGGTGGCATCCGGTGCAGTATTTACTTTTGGGTACATCCCTTTAAGTTTGACTAGTGCGGAAAACACCACATTGACATGATGGCGCACGCCTATCTTCTTTAATTTACGTGAGGCCCTGTGTATATACGGAACAAAAACGTTTTTCTTTTCATGGCTCCTGGGTTCTGGCTGTTTCTTTCTTTTCATGTTGTTCAAATTTTTTTCTGCAACTGATACTAGCATGCTGTCTGGGTAGCCGCTTGCTTGTAGACGTTCTACCTGGAGTTTAAAGCTTTCCTCGCACCTGTGCGCACAGGACCGTTTGAGCGCTTGCATCATGCAGGCATTTGCGATGCTTCTCTTCAGTAACTTGGTGTGTGCCGACTTCACATGTAAGCGCTCATTGCGTTACTCTCATGTGAAGACGTCGATTAAGTTCCGCAGCCGCATTTTAGTTGTATCGCTTTTCAGAGCTGGGCACGACCCCAAAGCATCCATCTTAGCAATTGTAGAAGCATACACGAGCACTACGTACCGTGACTTACAGTAACTATTCTCTGTAGACATCGAAATGCGACACCACAGCAATCACACGTACACATAATGGCAGAGAACATTCCATAAAGGATCAAAATCGCGTTCGTTTGACTTTTGTTTTGAGTAGTGTGGGGCATGCATTCTGCAGCCCATCCAACCCACATACAACGAAAGCTGACAACGCAGACAAGTCATCAACAAGCAAAAGAATTTGAACACCATCATGGCTAGTATAAAATGTAAAAGTACACCACCTTATCGTAGGGGAACCCTGAGTAGTATGCGAAGTAGCCATGGGGTCGACTGAAGTTCCCATTAGTTTTCAGTTCGTCGTTTCCGTTGACGTTCAGCATCCCGTTCCTTCGCTGTATCAGTAGCTTCTTGACGTAGTTTGAATGAGTGAAGGACATAAGGCGCGTTCGTAGCACATGCTCTCGTCTCGGCTTGTAGCGCAGTGGGAAGAGCGCCAAGTACCTCTCATTGCGGTCAGAGAGCCGTGGGATTGAAACCGGGCACCACCTAACTATTGCTTTTTATGGTGGACTGCGCTGACGTCAGCCCAAACTCTGACGGGGCTGAAGAGAAGCGCTAGCGCAGTAGAGTGCGGACGGCGGACAAACGAAGGGGGGAGGGCACACCCCGAGAGTGAGATGCTTCGCATCTAAAAAACTTACGTTGCCCTCAGCACAACCTAAATACCAAGCGTACGTCGTCTCAGCGAGTCCCCTGTTCAGTAAATTTACCCCATCAGAAATAACGCAGCAGTCACTAAATGTACTGAGCACAAGGCACCGCAGATGACCAAGATGACTACACCGTTTCTCACGAATCTAGAAGAAGAAGATTGCCAACTTCTGCTACAAACTATTCAACAATGTACGCACAAGGGAACATTCTCTCAACACCACCTAGAAAAAAGGGCAACATGACATTTATCCCTAGGACAGCAACCTGAAGTTGTCCGCTACATAGGACCACTAATGTTCACATCAAACGCGGGCGAACGTTTGCAACGAATGGTGCTCCAGCGACTCCAAAGCCCCCTCCAAACCTTCGACATAATTCCTTTCAACACGCGGGCTTTCAGGCAGAATTTATAGAACCATATAGCGACTATTAGCCATTGTCCAGAAAGTAACGGTACAACCCAGTATGGCACAACTTACAGCCATTGTGGGCCATCAGTATTGCACATCTTAAAGCCACCGAAAATAGAAACGTCTCAATTACTTGCAAAACGTTTATCAAGGTTCTTGAACACGACATCCAAACCGATGGGGGAGGCCATGATACAACTTAAAACATACGTAGGCAACGAGAAGAAATCCTGAACATGATCCGGAGGATCACAAACAGACAAAAAGTCTCAAGGAACAAGACCTCCTCCGACTGCGTGACTTAGTCCCAATTGCACTCCTATTTGCACTCCTAATGAAACGCAGGAAGAGAGAACCAAGGCTCTGGTAATAAAGGCGATGGCGGTTGTGCTGGCATTCCGATCAATGCCAGCACCAAGCGCCTTCTTGCGACAGGTATTCACAATAGGTTGAAGGAGATACTAGCGGTACAACCGGCCCCAGAGACTCCAAGCAACAGCCAGACGGCAACAGATACTTTGCTGTTGAAGGTACATACCCTAGAAGCTTATTATGCGCATAGACCGTCTAGACTAAAACACAGCCAATCCACGAAGGCGTCCACAGTAAGAAAGCAACTAAGGCGTCCACAGTATTACGTGACCCGCCTGCTGCTTACAGCTAACTCACTTGCCTTGAAAAGCAAGGATATACTTGAGCTGTTCCGCTATCCATGCCGGCTTCACTTTGCGCCTTAGGAGGCACCGGCTAAATCCCTGTGCCCAGACTAAGATGGTGTAGTATATCACCCCGCCTTTATATTTGTAGAGGTCAATTTGTCTCTCGACAACGCAAGAATATTATAGGCACCGTGTAGGCACCGGCCCCTCTGTCGTTACGGACCTCCCATGTGGTTTGTTCAGTCAAGGTGGGGTCCCCTACAAATTCTATAGAGGGGGTCCCTTACCCCTTCTGGGACGGCAATCTGTTAGAGTGATCATCATTTATGAGGGTGTCCTTTTAACTATACGTAACCATTTTTCATGTTCACCATTGCAAACGCTACTGGCGAATTTTTTCGCGACAACCATTTGCCCTCTTGATTATTTGTTCGTGGCCAACAAGACCATTCTCAGGTTTATTCTAGTAGATAAATATTTTATCTCCCAACATTCAGTGCGTACCAACCACCGTGTGCATGAACGCGGGAAGCCCAGACATTGCAGCAACGACGATGCTGGGATACCTGCCCGGCCAAGCGCGCCTCTATCCCACCCGGCCTCATGTCGGCTATTGTTGCCCTAGCTGGCTACAATAGGGGCCAGCTTATTTATTCGGAGAGACTTGAAATTATTCGCACCCCTCTCAGGGTGAATGTGGGGTAGCAACAGAGGTGCCACAGTGTTGCGCGACCCGCACCCACCAACAAGTCGGCCAAAGACAGAATTATGCAGAGTGTTCACAGCTAAATCCGTGCTCGCTTCTGATAAAAATCTGCAGGGGAAGGAAGTTTTTTCCGTCTTCTGGATACGATCAGCTTGATCAGTACGGCTTCCTTCATCACAAAATCGGCGCACAAAAATTCATTTAGTTATCAGTTATGTTGTTTACACATTATTTTTAAGGCGCCCCGCATGGGCATTCGCTGTTCCTCCTTCATAAGTGGCCCTAGTTTGTGACGACTTATACACAGGCTTGGACAACAAACTAGACAATAAAGAAACTAAATATTTTCCGTCGAGTAGCCCAAATACGCTCCACGTACACAAAATAGTACGACGGTTAACTGGGCTCAATCTGTGAAATGTGCTTTTTTATGTTGGTGTTGCACCAAAACGTAAACTAAAATGCATACCTTCAGTAGAACGGAATATTTCTCTGCATACCTGTTCTGTGTGTATGGTACTCCAGCAGATTGTTCTTTTCAAAATCAAGCTTTATTTCTGGGCGAGATGCAGGTGCCATTGGCCGATAATTGCTGCCAGCAAGCGCAAGTTCCTCCCTTTTTGCAGAAAATAGTGGACATTTCCCTCAACTTGGCACATTGTTTGTTGTGCCATCACCTCACGAGTACATGAGAAACAATTATGTGGTCAAAGTTTCGTCATGGAATATAGAATAACTTATCTTATTTGTGCCAGTCGCGAAGCCAAAGCAGCGACGTGAAATCTGTTTTGGGATTTTTGTTTTTATTTTCCCTACTATTAAAGAAACCCTCATTCACAACGGACAGGAGTCCAACCAGCGTCGTAGACCCTCTTTTTCGAGTGTAGCTATTTCTACACAGTTCGGATCCCTTCGAGGATCCTATAGATGACCAGAGTAAGTAGTTGATTGTTGGTAGGCTTGTTATTGGTAGGCCAGATACGATACGCTACGATATTGGTAGGCCAGAGTTCAGAGAGGCTGCTGTGGTGAAACGTGTGTATCCTTGTGTTACCGGTAGTGTTGCCAATAAGCTAAGATGTCTTCTTTCTTTCCTTCTTTCTTGAAGGCTGAGCTTGGTACGAAAAAGTTACAGAGGCATCTACGTTTGTATCATAAGACGTAAGCCGCGACAGCGATAATTATCTCCACGGAGCGTTGCCGTACGCAGCTACTCTATTTCCGATCTATGCTTCACGAGCTCGGAAGGTTATTGAAAAGAGAAAGACTACCAACCAGGGTTTTAATCGCCGCGTCCCAGTACAGACAGGGGATCTCTGCGCTTCTGTGGTTTAAAATGTCAGCGAAAAAGACTGAAATGTGAGGTGTTGGTCAGTTTGGGCTAGGAGGATTCAGTGTCAGTGCATTAAAATGCTTATTCCGTGATGTCTAGGTCGGGCTGAACAATTTTGCTTTTTTTCAAAAAGAGAGAGGGAGAAAGAAAGACAGAGAGAAGATTTTGTTTTGTTTGATTATATGGTTTAACGCGCCGACCCAACCCAGGCAATGAGGGGCGCCGTATTCGAGCGCTCCGGATTAATTTTGACTTCCTGGTGATGTTTAGCGTGCACCGACATCTCATACCCACGGGCGTTTTTGCTTTCGCCTCCATCAGGAAAGCGGCCGCTACGGCCGGGAATTGAACCAGCGACCTCGTGCTCAGCAGCACAACGCCTTAGCCACTGAACCACAGTGGCGGGTAGAAGATCTTTGTCCAGGAAGAAATAGTTGTGGTTTACGAAAATGTTAGTGGCTTACGAAAGATATGACAGAGCCCAAAGGTGGAACCTGGTTCTGCAGCTCCTGGTGCAGCAGATCCTTCCCTTGCCCTCTCAGTCAGCTCGCGCTGATCTTGAGGTAACGGGCTGGTCAAATCTGCCCCCCATGCTTCGAACAAGTGTAATATGTTATGACTGCGTTGTTCTCTTCCTGGCCATACACTTGGATACGGCTACGTTGCGTGCAAGAGGGTGGATGTTTCTCCTAATTTAGCAGAGTTCCAAGTTAATGTCTCTTGTTTCCATCGAACATCTCAACGCACATAGATTTTCAGATAACTGAGTTGGTTTTTCGTCCACAGAGCTTGTGATTCTTCGGCATTGAGATCTCGTTGTAGTGAGGGGAGATACTGTGTTCCTAGGCAGAGGATGAGGATTCGTTCTTAAAGGGACACTGAAGTGATTTGTAAACAATGCGGGATTACGAGCGCAAATTGTAGTCCGGAGTCTCTACGCCCTGTTTCGACCACTCTGAGCGCATTTACGCGACCTTATTTAGTAGAAAAATCAATTCGAAAATGCTGTCCTCCTCTCTTTACGCTCGCCCATTTTCTGTTGAGTTTTCGTGTGACGTCATCAGGAGAGGAGCTGGCAATTGGCTGCGCTACTGCACGGCTCGCCGACCCTCCGCGACCGAGTCAGTCGGCCCAGCGTTTAGTCCGCCGAACGCCGACGGGTCGTAGCAATTCGCTCGATCAGTTGAAACTAAGCCACAACACGTTTGGGAATGAACGAATGTGCCTTTCTTTACTTCGTTAGTTTGTACACTATATCTAGCTCCAAGTCAAGGTCGCTTCACACAAGCGCACATGCGACGCTTCGCTGACTGGTACGCCAGTAGGAAAATATAAGGCTCTTGAAGGGGGAGAAGAGTCAGCGAAGTCAATATAGGTACTAAGGAAATAAAACCAACTGATATTTTTATTGTACAGGGTAAAACTAGGGTGCGGGAAGCACTTTTTTTCTCTGGGCGAACAACCACAGCGGTCAGCAGCACGACTACGCATCTGCGAACGCTTTTCCGTCTACGAAATGCAATTGCTAGACGTGAGCTATTGTGGAAACTTGGGGGACGCTTACTGCACGAGCGCAATACAACAAATAGTCACCTAAGCTTCTTGAAATACTTAAAACAAATAAAAGTGTAAAGTGGTTACACATTATATAGCTTATATTTCCATCATCGGCATCGCCCCTCCCGTAGTCTAGTGGTCTGGAGCCCTAGGTATTTCACCCCAATTATTTTGCCAGTCACAAGTTCCAATCCTCGCGTGTACATGTTTTTTTTTTATAAGTTCACTTTTTCGTTTTTCGCCAACGTTTTCTATACTGGGTTCACCTTTTGGGGGCTGCAACGTTCATTGCTCCACGAACTAGTCCACAGAACTCGCGCAGGCTGGCACTGGCGCGCTAGCGAGTTCTCGTTGGCGTGTTGTTGCCATATGCACCGACTGCATGCAGGCAGTGGGCCCAGGCCAGAATCAACAGACCCTTGGACTGGTGCGAACACGCTTTTTTCGATACAGGCATGAGTGAGGCAAGCTCCAAATATGGGGGAAAAGCGCATGCATTTGAGCGCCTGCGGGGACGCGGAGGGCGTTCATGCACTGCGTAGGGCTCAGCCAATGAATGCTACGATTCCAAGTCGTCCTGGGAGGCTTATCTTATGCATTTTACAGTCGACAACATGGCAGAAGCGCGGCACTACAGTTACTGTGATATTGAGAATGCCCATCCAACGATGCCATCAGATGTCAAACATGTTGTTTTACAGAACCGAAACCGAAACCTAAACTTGTTTGATTGCTAACCTGGGGCATCGTACAATCACGGTGCCCCCTCCTCCCAACGTCAAAGCTTAGTTGGTGCAGCCGCCGTAAACCGCGCATGGTAGTTTTTCTTCTTTCGCGCTTTGTAAAATAATTATCGATTAGTCAACCGGATAAACGATGAAAACTGTGCTAATTTGAGCCCGTCTGCGCCGTGCAAGCAAAAACGGGAGCTTTAAAAATTCACTTCAGTGTCCCTTTAAGGTTTTTCGAAGAGGGAAGTGTGGTAGTCGTGGTCACAAGGAATCCGGCATGTGAGTTCGTGTACCTATTGCATAGTGCGTCATTCGCTGTCAGACAATTGGATCGGGCTGTCCAGGTGGCGTTAACTTTCTCCATTATGGATAGAATATCATTCGCAAGCGCTTGGTGTTCTGCCTCCAAAAAACTGTATGATGTCCTTTGTGAGTCTGTAATGATGTTACGCTCTTATTTGATACATCCTCCATTCGGATTGCCAATAGGATGGCTCCAAATTGCACTTCTTTCTTCATGTATTGTGGAGGGTCATGCGGTCACAAAGATTGCCAGAGTAGTCAACTACGACAATTGAAGCCTCCTGCTTCCATACATCCGGGAGGCCGGAGTATACTGAGGTCTCATCAGACTGAAACTTACCCCGAACGAACTTGAGGCTGCCATAACGCCACTTCTTGTGTAGGACTCTATCTATATTTTTGGTAGAGGAGAGTTTTTATGCGGGGTCACTGGATTGGTGCCCTGTATGTCATGACTTGCAGCGGTTTCTTTTCAAAGGGGGGGGGGGTAGCTCTCTTTTCTTCTCGGTTTGGGGATACGCCATTGTGGGTGCCTGTTTCTCTTCTAAGGGTTTATGATGGCCATCCGGATTTTGCTTCCACATCCACTTTCTTTGTGCTAGGAGTGCATTGTTTCTGCGATTTTCTGAAATGCGTTAGGAAGACACAAGTTTTGCACCTATTCGTCGTCATTATCACCAACACCCTGTTTAGGACGACTGCAGTGTGTAGGCCTCTCGTATTCACCTTCACGCGCCGGGCTTCTGCGCGTCCCGAGTTCATTCTTTGCTCCGAATATGCTACTTCATTCCTCCATCGAGTAAATGGTCGGCCCTTTCTTCTAGACCCGTCTATGCATTTTCATGCTGTGATTTTGGTGGTCCACCCTTTGTTAGTTTGTCTCATGGTCAAAATTGTGAGGTTGAGAACTGCCTTATGTGCTGTCAAAATGATGGTGTTTCTGTCACGTTCTTTGGTGAAGGGAAATTTGTGGTATAGCAGGCGCTGCAGCATTCTGGTCATTATCAATGGTGACTTGAGTCTTATCGTTTTTTGTACCTTTTTCTTGCTCTTTCTTTGTTAAAAATTTGATTTGTGGACAAGAATTAGTTAAAAATTGTCCGTTTTTGGTGATTGTGGGATGGGAAAGCCCCTCCCAAGAGTGCAAGCCCCGAAAGACCCTACATAAACAGTCACACTCCAGTATCGCTGAACACATTATAATGGGAAGAGAAAACATTGTTCAGTGGAACTGCAGAGGCCTTCTGAATAATCTTGACGACGTGTATGAGATTCTGCATTCCAATCAGCCAAGTTTAATGTGTGTCCAGGAAACACATCTGAATTCCAAACACACAAATTTCTTGAATAGTTACCTGGTATACAGGAAAGACAGGGATGACTGCACACACTCTTCTGGCGGTGTGGCCTTTATCGCCCGCAAATCCTTAGCATACCACCCTGTCACCTTGAACACCGTCCTTGAGGCTGTAGCCGTTCGCACAATAATGTTTAATAGGTTGATAACGGTATGCTCCATATACATTCCTCCAGACGTTGCACTTACGAGCTCCGACTTTGAGCCGCTGGTTGACCAGCTGCCCGAACCATACATCCTTACAGGCGACCTTAATGCTCACAACTTTCTTTGGGGCTCTTGCCGAACGGATGCCCGAGGTCGCCTGATAGAAAAATTCCTTACATCTTCTGGAGCATGCCTTTTCAACAATAAACAGCCTACATACCATAACATAGGTCACAACACATACTCATGTCTTGACTTGGCTATTGGCTCCGCAGTTCTCTTTCCTCGTGTCGAGTGGGGAGTGGGAACTGACCTTTATGGCAGTGACCACCTCCCCACCTCACTAACATACATAGGTAAAGGCCCATGAAGTCCATCTTCCCATAATAGGTTCAATGAAGCACGAGCTAACTGGAATACATTTACAGAGACATCAAAAATACACCACACATCCATAGGACACCTACACGTTGAAGAAGCTACCCAACTCCTCACGTCGCACATCCTCGACGCCGCCGAAAAGTCCATTCCCCACGCCTGTGGTCCCCGCGCAACCAGAGGAGGCCGTGGTGCAATGAGGACTGTAGGCTGGCGCGAGAGGCCCAGAACAAGGCGTGGGGTATCCTTCGTCGGTACCCCACGTCGAGTAACCTCCTCTTGTTCAAACGGGCCAAGGCGTTAGGTAAACGTGTGCGCCGTGAGGCAAAACGAGAGAGTTGGCACACCTTCTTGACATCCATAAACTCTTACACAGACGCACACAAAGTCTGGACACGAATACGAAAACTAAAAGGACAACAGACACACAGCCTGCCCCTGGTTAGTACAACAGGGAACACACTGGAAGCCCAGGCTAACACACTTGCAAAACACTTCGAACACGTGTCCAGTTCAGCACACTACACAAACACTTTCACGAAACACAAAACATCTGTAGGAAAGAAGTCCCTGCGTGATACACAACAAGTCGCAAACTTCGTACATTTCTCCTTTTTTCAATTCATGAGGTGAAGGTTGCTCTGAGCACACGTAAGCCTTCAGCTCCAGGTGCAGACAAAATCACATACACCATGATACAACACCTACACCCAGACACTCTTTAAACACTCCTACATCTAAACAACAACATATGGCTTTCGGGGCACATTATTCGCTCTTGGAGGGAGGCCATAGTGGTGGCTTTCTTGAAGGAAGGAAAGGACACTTCCTCTCCCGCTAGCTATCGGGCCATCGCCCTCACAAGCTGCCTGTGCAAGCTCTTCGAGAAGATGATAAACAGGAGACTCGTGTACTTTCTTGAATACAACGGTCTTCTCGAGAGCTGCCAGGCAGGCTTCAGGGCAGGCCGATCTACAAATGACCAACTTGTCGCCCTTGAATCATGCATAAAGGACGCTTTCATTCACAAACAGTTCTGCACAACGGTGTTTTTTGACCTTGAGAAGGCATATGACCCCGCCTGGCGCTACGGGATCCTCAGTGACCGGAAGTCATTTGGTGTCTCAGGGAACATGATGAACATTCTTCCTAGTTATTTGTCCGAAAGAACTTTTCGTGTGAGAGTTGGTAGCGCACTCTCAAGGGTTCATGTAGAAGAAAACGGCTTCCCGCAAGGTGGAGTTTTAAGCTGCACTCTTTTCATAGTTAAAATGAACTCCCTTGGGAAGGCATTGCCACGTACAATTTCTTATTCCATGTATGTAGACAACGTCCAGGTATCTTTTAAATCATGCAATATCTCCATCTGTGAGCGTCAAGTCCAGCTCGCTGTCAAAAAACTTGCCAGCTGGGCAGACAAGAATGGGCTTCAACTTAATCCAGAAAAAAGCACCTGTGTTGTCTTCTCCAGGAAGCGTGGGATCAATCCGGACCCAGACATTACCCTTAATGGCGTTTCGCTTCCTGTGAGGAAGGAACACAAGTTTTTAGGAGTATGTTGGATGAAAAACTAACATTCATCCCTCACATTAAGAAATTGAAACATAAATGTCTAAAGGCTCTCAACATTCTTAAAATGTTGTCACACCAGCCCTATGGAACGAACAAGCAACTCCTCTTACGTATTTTCACAAGCCTAGTGGGGTCCCGATTGGACTATGGAAGCGTCATTTATGGGTCTGCAACAAAAACGGCACTGAAAATGCTCGACCCAGTGCTGCATCTGGGCCTTCGCCTTGCATGTGGTGCTTTTCGCACTAGCCCAGTGAAAGCCTCTACGCCGAGAGTGTGTCCCTATATCACCAGAGGATTTACATGGATTTGTTGTATGCCTCGAAAATCATGGCCCTGACTAACCACCCTTTTAATTCCACCATTAATAACACATCCTCACAACAACTGTTCTTAAATCGTCCATCCATCTCTCTGCCCTTTTCACTTAGGGTAAGAGAGGAAGCCTCTGAGCATGAGGTACCCTTTTTAGACATTCACAAGACACCCATCACTGATTTTATACCACCATGGAATCTGCGCCCTGTGTTGTGTGACCTGTCTTTTACGCATCTTGATAAGAACAGGGCACCAAGAATTGCGATTCAGCAGCAATTCACGTATCTGCAGGATAAATGCAGGGCTGCAGAGTTTTTCACTGATGCTTCCAAAAGGTTCACTGCGGTGTCTTGTGCTGCTCATGAACCCAATTTTGAAGGAGGTAGAACCATGAATGCAAAAACAAGTATTTTTTCGGCAGAAGCATATGGCATCTTTCTGGCTGTAAATCACATAGTTGAACATAATATTCCTAAATCTATCATCTATACAGATTCGCTGAGCGTCGTCCGTGCATTATCATCCGGGAAGTCATCGAAAAACCATGAGTTAACCTTCTCTTAAAATCAATTATGCTGGCGTATTCTTCAAACCTTGAGGTGACTGTGTGTTGGGTGCCAGGTCGCTCTGGCATCGGCGGAAATGAACTGGCGGATGAAATGGCCGCCAATGCTGCACTCCGAAACACAGTAAACATAACAACACTTCCTTACACAGACCTCAAGCCACACATAAGACAACAACAACTCCGTAAAACTTGGCAAGCAGACTGGAGCGAACAGACAGACAACAAACTACACGTAATAAAACCACACTTGGGACAATACACTACTGACTCACACAACAGGCACATTGAAGTTACCTTAGCTAGGTTACGGATAGGCCATACACATGTGACGCACTCGCACCTGCTCACGGGTTCTCCAAGACCCCTGTGCAGCAGGTGTGGGGAGGGCCTGTCCGTAGTCCACATACTCATACAATGCAAGGCACTTGACACAACACGACACAAACACTTCAGATAACTCTACAGACAACATATTCCCCTACACCCATCGTTGTAAGTGGGTGAAGATGCCATGGTTTCCGTGAAACGCGTGTTTAAATATTTTTCAGGCCTGAAGTTTTTAAACCTCATTTTTTTCATGCATAATCAAATCTGTCCCTATACACCAGCCATCACCATTATCTTTTTTTGATCTTACAATGTCCAGTTTACATGTTTTATACCTACGTTTTGTGGTAATCACTTCTTTTCAATTAATTACTTCCCTGGCGCTCTTTGCCCTCGTCGGCCTTGCGCCATTAAACACAAATCATCATCATCATCATGTTCTCTGGGAGGATATTCGTAGCTATTTTTAGGGTAATTTTTAACTTGGCCGCGTGGCGCCATCTGTCCTTTAAAAAAGCGAGCTCTCAGCGGATACATAACCATGGGAATATGGAAAATACTTCGAATACCTATGATTAGACGCTAAGTAGTGGGCTTTATTTTCGATATTTTCGGCTTATAATCTACGTCTTCCTCGATTTCTGAGACACCGGCGTTAATGCTTTGTACCCTGTTTTAGTTAGGTCATCCACTGTTGCTGCCGGTATAAGTCCCGGTCCAGGTAGAGGAGGAGGAATCACTCTACTGACCGTTAGGCTGGTTTACTGAAGCGGCGTCGACGCCGGTTTGAGGCCGGCAGCGACGTTGGCAGCTCGGGTGACCAGACGTATCTGGACCTCTGGACACGAGCTGCCCAGCGCTCCCTCCCACTTCTCTTCATTAACTATGGGTTGCAAGACACCTTGGAGACAGGCCCACATAAAAGCACAGCGCGCTGGCTCAGGGAGTAAGCCGTTGCGCTGCTGAGCCCGAGGCCGATGGTTCAACACCTGGCAGCGCCAGTCGTTTTTCTGATGGAAGCAGAAAACAGAAACGCCAGTGTGTCATGATTTCGGCGCCCGTAAAGATCCTAAAGTGGTCAAAATTCTTCTGAAGGCTTCCACTACGACATTCCTCGTAGCCCACGAGTAAGCTCGGTGGGTGAATTACTGGAAATTTATATTTTTGATATTCTGGTGGAAACGCGCTTTGTTGTGACGACGTAAAGTTGCGGGCACGGCTGGAGACCGTGTCGGCCGAGCATGCTACAACCCACTGGCCTAGAACAAACTTCACCGCGCAGGTGCGGCACCTGCTGAAAATGTGTGTCCTTTCCTTCGTATCCGACGTTGTATCATACTCCTCTTTTCAAACTTCTGTTGCCGTAGCGCCAAATTACAGGTTCCACGAAGGTCTAGAATCTTTCTGCCTCAGTCGTAGCTTCCGGGTGACAGCGGTAACGTATTTCCGTGGATGCCTGATGAGCACGGCTGATAGCGGACGGCTAGGAGGCATGGGGGAATCTGAAAAATGAGCCTCATCACGCTGTCGCGGTAATAACTTGTGCAGCTCGGGGGTATTGTGGGGTATCGGCTGCAGTAGCCCGGGAACTGTTCATCTGATGTCTTTTTTGCGATACTGACGATGTGTTTTCCTACGTTCTTCAGGTGAAAAGTTTTGTGGAAGAGAAGGCGCTGGGGTTTCGGAGGGACGGTCGAGTGTTGCGTACCTTGTCTCTAGCACAGCTTTGGGCTCCCTTATTCCCGAGGTGACCGCTGCGTCTTGGTATTCAATGCACCCGAGTATTGATGTTATGGTCATTCTGCATATTTCCACAAAGTTCTGCTATATCCACCCTCAACAAGTAACGTCCTGCCCCTTTTCCCAACAGGACAGCACGCCATCCCTGCATAAGAAATTTATTCATGCATTGAAAATTTTCCGTACTCCTTTTAGAGAAACCTCCAGTTGTACGTTTTTATTTTATTTACAAAATACTGCAGGCCTTTTTGAGGCCAAAGCAGGAGTGGGGTACAGATACAATATTCTGATACACATTAACATTGCAAGCAAAACAGTAAAGAATAACTAATAAAAGCAGCGGAAGAAAAAAAGCAAGCGTATAGTAAAGCCGAGGTTTGGCATACAAGGCATGCATGAAAAACATGAAGAACTGGAAAAAAGAAGACCATTTATAACGCCATACAACACGCAACTGAAATGGGGAGAACACAAGAGAGCTGAAAGTTTACATGTTTTCATTTACACTTTAGGTGTTGTGTCTGATATATCAAGGGCAACAAACCTCGCCTAAATAAAAATTTCAGGCATCGAGTATTCCTATCGGCCAATGCAAAACAGACGCGATAACCTTAAACATTTTCTTCCTCCCAGAACTTGAAACACTAAAACCACCCCTATTGCAAAGTGCAGCGCGTGACATGGAGCGTTCAACACACGCACGCCTGATTTCCGGGAAAGCGTTTGCGTTTTCCAGTGCTGCTGTCCGTTGGAATGCGCGTTCGCAAGTGCTGGACGTCGCTTCCCTCAGCGCTGCAATGCGCCTACACTCAATTGCGCTGCTGCTGGCGCTGCAGTGCGCATGTTCTGGATTGCTCTGCGCCTAGTGCTGAAATGCATGTGCGGTGGCGGCACTGCAGCATATTTTAGAAACTTTAGGCAGGCAAAGCTATGTTTTGTAATATTCTATTGTATTTTCATTTCATACTTATACAGGTCACTCATCTGTTGTCAACTCCCATGTGTTGATCTGGAATTGTATTCCCAGGCAGCAGGACAGTTCGCGTTTACTCAGCTGGTGTACTTTGGCCGGTGATTTTCTGCTCGGTCTTTTTCCGGCAACCATGTTCGGCCCGTTTCCAAATGTGGGCCTTTTGGCCGTATATGGCTGTACTCCCACACTGTCCAACGGCCAGTGTCCGTCGGCCAGTCGACCGGCTTACTTTTATACGGCCAGATTCCAGCCGTAGGGCTCCGGCCATTCCAAAGCCACCCGTGTGCGGCCGAAGTACGGCCACCGGAGGACAGCCGAGATGCAGTCGTCGGATTCCAGCCGGGCTAAAGCTGCCGGAAATTCGGCCGTCCTACGGGCATTGTAGTTCAGCCACAGTACGTAACTGTACTGAGGCCGGTGACGACCACTGCATGCAGCGCAAGCAGATGACTCAATCGCGCTGTCCAGCAGCACAAACCCACCATTTTGGGTCCGCTGCACCCACATCAAAGTGAGCCCGCGCGCAACCACCAGCCGTCCAGCATTCAGCGGACTGGCTTAATTATCAGCTTCAGTTTACACCAAAATTAATTTATTCAACAGTGCTCACAAATGGTCGTTCCTTTAATTGCTGTGCCTCTTTTACTGTAGAATACAGCAATACTCATTTCTTTGCAGAGCTGGAATAGATGTATTGTCCAGGTCCTGATATCTTCTGTGGGGCGGCTTACCTGCAATAAACAAGAAAGATTGGGGGGGGGGGGGGGCGGGAAGGGGGGAGGGGGGGGGGTTGCTGGGGGCGCATATTGATTTATTGGGTTGAATTTCACAAAGAAGAAACGGCCGCTTTTAGCAATTTCTTTTACGACAATACTTTCATGCTCTGACTAAATCAACTATTTTACAACAGCGGCTTTACAGTTTTTTTGTATATAAAACCGGTGCGAATGCCTTTACGAAGCGGTTCGGTACTCCACAAACACTCAGCAGCATTCAATATAATTTACTTCACACAAAAAGTATGTCCAGTATTTGCCCATTTTTCTTGCAAAAAATTTTCTACTCGATCAACTTTTCTGATGATCTTTCACAGGGCTGATCCTAGAAGAGATCAAAGAAGTACTTTAGTTTTCAATATATTTTTTATGTGTTTTCGTGAGTTACGCGTACACTCCTGAGTAGTCAAAAAGAACTTAATTTTCTTTAAAGTTGTGCGACGTTAAGAAAATTCTAGACGTGTTGCGAATGACGCCCTTCTTCAGATGGCTGCAGTTGTATCTCTCTGTGTTCACGCAAAGAAAGGCGTAAGACAAGAGTTTCATATTCTTTCAAACAAATATCTTAACAATTGTAGTATTCAACACAAACCTTGCATACTGCAACGAATAAAGCAATAAATATTTCATTGGTCAAGTTTGAATGCGTAGAGTTCTCAACCCGTCGGAGTCGAACTTGCGGCTCCGCAAGTTTATTGTTTATTTATTTTCATTTATTTATTTATTTATATTTATTTAATATTTATTTGTTCATATATTTATTATTTAAATGTTTGTTTATTATTTGATTTGTTCAGTTATATGTTTATTTATTGATACCTGCTTGCCCTTGCATGCATTAAAGGCAGGACATACATAACACTAAGCATCAATGTGAGATCCAATAACAAAATAATTCTACAAAGTGCAGTGAAAATCGTCATTATAAACAGTGCATACAATCATACGTGGAAGATAATTACACCCTCATCTTGATCTGATATAAAAAACGATTCGCGCAATTCGTCACCTTAACGGAAAGTTAACAATTTGCTTCAAGCTAGCGATCCCACTTTGGGGTATGTAGAATGGCGCTTGGATATACTTCTCCTCCCTTCTAGTTCCGTTTTCGAATAATATACATTATGAAAAAATTTCTACCTCAGGTTTCGTCTATGATCTTTCCCGTATTACCATGTAAGTGTACTTTTACTTCCCCACATCCTAAGTTGACAGTACAAATACCTAATACAAATCGCACTGCCCTTTTCTGTATGTTTTCGAGCCTATCAACCAGCTCTTTGCATCAGGGATCCCAGAAAACACACGCGTACTCCTACATTGAGCGCACATGAGTGAAACACGGTTGTCCTTTTAAGTTAGGTGGAGGTTCGCTGAAATTTTATCTCGGAAAGGCAAAAACACGTGCAGCCGTAACTTTTATGTTGTGAACGTGCCTATTTCTCTAACAACTCGTTAAATAAACTCCTCGTTATATATATTCCCCGGCCGTTCTTAAGCAGTGTAATTTACTGTGTAGCGTTCAATTTGAAGGAAGATTTTCTTGTAAGCCGACGTTAACATATTTTTTTTTAAATTCATGACTTTTAAATTCAATGACTTTTAAATTCAAAGCACACCAGGATGCTATTACTTTGAATCATGTTGCGAGTAGTTTGAATCACGTTCATTCGATGTAGTCCTGTAAATTACACAGTCGTTCGCGAACATTCTTCACAAAGATTTGCGGCCACATAAACAAAAGAGGGCCCGCAACTGAGCCTTGGGATAATTTCTGAGGTCGCGGCAACATATCCGGTCGAACAACCACTGAGAGCGACCGCTGCTCTCTTAGAGAGATATACTCGG
>CM023453.1:129131798-129353073 GCA_013339765.2 Haemaphysalis longicornis
GTGTGATGCATTTACTGATGTTTCATGTTTCCGAATTCGGAGAAGTATGGCACTCCTTCAATCTCCCGAGCAAAGAAACAGGCGCAAGAGTGTGCGGTTATTGTGAAATAAACATATGGCTATAATATTTTGTTGAGAACGCATGTGGCATCACACCACACAGCCATAAAGAATGTGTTTTTCCAGGGGGTATCTTGACAAATGCCTTTCATACATGACAAGATGTAGCCAGGACATTTGTTAACTTCACACCACTACAAATGCTTGTTCCTGTTGTGCTACGTGGTCTCCTTTTTGTCCAATTTCTTAAACTTTCTACTCATAACAAAATAACACATATGGAAAGCAGCATAGTATGCTCATGTGCGACGATGCGATAGCACAGCTGTTATGCGCAGCTGCTTGCCGCATACGTTGTTTGTTTGAATGAACAGTTGAGCCACATTACTGATATAGGTTGAGGCTTTACAGTACATTTCTATATAAAGTGTTCTTCAAAATATATAGCTAGTCGTTGCTGATATAACGTCTGGCTGAAGAATTCCGTCGTCTGTTTCTCTTAATACGTGGCAGCATACACCCTTATGATTTTGCAACAATGTCGGGGTTCTTATGGAGCCTTGGACTTGGTACAGCCAATCGAGGCGTTAGGCCGCCGCAAACCGATGTTCACAGCTAAGGCGGACTTTTGTGCTGCCCAAAACGCTTGGCGCTCTATGAGAGGCCTTGGAGATTGCAACAATAAACTTCCCGCGGTGAAGGGCACTTCATCGCAAAAGGGCGTATTTTCGCACGCAAGGTGGCAGTAGCAAAGTGGCACCTTGGCTAAAAGAATAAAATATAAAAATGGCGAGAATTTTAAAATTTTTTGCGTGTTATGTGAAACACTTTAGTTTGGGTGGATATGCTATCGTCGGAGCCAGCACGAATTGGTGAATAGGACGTGAGCGTCCGACGACCGGTATGATGGTCATAGATAAATCGGCTAAATTTTGTACGAGAGAATTGGAGCGGGTTATTTATGCGGAGTTGGTATGTAGTTGTCCCAACTGTGTGACAGCTGGCGAATCATTGTGCACATCTTGATTCTTAGCAATACTATAGGCCTGTATTTGCATAGATATGTGTGTTTTTTGTTTTTATGTAGCGCGTTTACAGTGACTTGTGCTGCGAAAATGAAAAACTTGTTAACCCATCCTGTAGAATGCACCATGTACTACTTCAACCATCCACCCTGTAACGGCCTAAGGGCTCACAGTATAAATAAATGAAATGAAATGAGATGAAATGAATCGGCGGCGTGCTTCTGCCTCAAGGTCTTATCGTTCCTGGCCACTCCGCCTAAGTGGTACGTTGTGTGTCCACTTTTAGCAGTTAACGTTTATTTAACGAGGACCCTGACGAAGTGCGAAGCAACTTCAAACTCATTGCACTCCAGGCAGCGGGACCCGGCTGCAGGTGTTTAACCTAAAAAAGCAAACGGCCGGAAATGTCTTTGCACTGTTAATGTACACGTATCATTGTGAATGTATTTTAAAACGGTATCTTGTTTCCTAATTTGGGTATGTATGAGCAATACATCCATCTTTTCTTGCTTAAAAACACGTTCTTTTACGAAGTTGTTAGTACTTATTGTTATTGTGCCTTTTGCAGATATTTTGCAGAATTGTATAAAAGTTTGGTAATTTTTTTTCTGGAATTAATGAGTCGTCTTCTTGTAGTTGGTGTTCCTGCAAGCTGCGTAAGCAGATTTTTTTCTGTCTGTATAGTTTGTCATTTGGGAATAAACAATTGTTTATTCCAGGTTTTCTAACCAAACAAATTTCTGGTTCGCTTACGGTTCAGATTCGGGCGAATTGTTTCGATCCGGTGCAGTTCCGGTTCGAAAAAATCACGGGCCAAACCGCTTCGCGAACCGTTTCGGAAGCATGACCTCGTTGGCGAATTGGTTCCATGAGTTGAATCCTCAGCTGTCAGAAAATGCCTTGGTCAAATAGAACGGCAATAAACACAAAATACAAACAAACATTCAAGATGCTACAGTTTATAAATAACAATAGTGCAATATGAAATCAAACTCTAAACAATTCGGTGACATAATAGGAAAATGTTACAGTATTTCCACTCAACCTGAAAGCAGTACATTATGGGCAGTGACTCGTCAGAGGTGCTGTGGCGCCGTTCTCCGCTCGTTACATCCTGTTTGATTCCTATCGTGTTGAATTGAACAAAGTTTTGTCAATTCAAATATTTTGCCTGCTTCGCAGTGCTCACCCGCCACATCCCGGGGCAGCTCGCATCCTTTTCATCTTTTGTTTCTAGTTCTGCCTAGAACCGCACGAGTGGGGCTTGGATTTTTGTTTGCTTGCTTTCACATCGCAAGTGAAGGAGATTGTCTGCGCCGTTCTGAACCCATCGTGTTTTTTTTCCACGGACGTTTAGCGAAAAAACCAACAGAAAAAGGATTCCTACCAAAATGCCAGTTAAGTACATATCTTTGACATACAGTGAAACCTCGATATATCGAACAGCGCGATGCCCGCGAAATAGTTCGGTATAACCAGAATTCTATATATAAAATCACGTAAAAAGCGCGTCATAAACTGGTACAAATCAATAAATGAAGAAATTTTGCAGTAAATACTCACTTGGTGCTTCAAATTATTTATTATTTTGCCTTAAAGTACTGCAGCAGGGTAGCCTGGCGTGTTATAAACGACTTCCTCAACGTAGTCAAAACGTTCCACAAGCGACAGCCGGTGCCTTTTATAGCGCTGCAGTAGCGGTGCGGTAGGGCCAAAACCGCTGAAGCCTCGGTCGAAGTCGGGAGCGAGGACACTATCAGCGCTTGCGGGTACAACCTCGGCAGCGTCTTCGTTTGTGCGCTCAGTAGTAACCTCCGCTAGGATCTCCACATCCGTCAACTCCGCCGTCGTTTCGGTGCTGTCGCCACCGCCAACAAAGTCATCAATGCACATGCCTCGTGGCTCAGCACCAACAAAGCGCTCCAGCTGGCCCCAGGTTTCTTCAAGCTCGCATTCTTCTTTTGCACCGTCCAATTCTGCTTCGGTGCAAAACCGATGCGCAGCAGTCGCCCGACTGCTGCGCATCGCGCCACCGCTATCCTCGAGGGTACTGCGGGATAGCTCGCCGCCTGTCAACAGAGCGCGAGCGGTCTGGGCAGTCTGGGGTGGCGGAGGTCGATATACCCATTTCATGTCCGTCCCAGTTCGAAAAAAAAAATTAAAAATGCATGTGATTTTCGGCATGATATAGAAAGTGTTCGATATAGGCAATAATTCGATATACCCGAGTTCGATATATTGAGGTTTGATTGTAAAAACTGCAAGTTAAGGACACGTGTTTTGCCTCAACTATACCTGCACTATTCTTAGCCCTAAATAATGGGGACATTTGTGACTAGGCAAGCGGTTCCAGGAGTGTAAAACGGCTCGGCCTATATACTGTTAAAGCTGGATGCAACAAACTTCTTTGTGACAAATTTCTTGATTTACGAAAGTTTTGAAATTCCCCTTTGCCAGAAACATTGAAGCCCAAGCTCTTTCGACTTTTATGTAACAAACTCGCTATGGTGATAAAACGTTGTTGTTTGCACATTTACTAAAAACTCGACCAGAGATTTGAAATAATTTACAAATAGTATCAATACTTCTAGAACCAGCAGCTACAAAAACGTCTTGAATCGCGAGACGCAAATTCGTCGTTATGATGATAATGAACCAGAAACTGCTAGCGCCGTTCCAGGGCTAACGTATCACCCACTTTAGCTTTTGCTTTTTTAGCGTGGCACCACGTGGCAAGGCTATCTACACTTCCTCTTTTTTTGCCCGCACTACAAACTACCATGCGTTCCCACGTGTAAGTTCGGTGCCGTTTCGACATCTAAGATTTGGTTTGCTACGACTGTTAGACGGCGTGTATACTTACGCTTTTATACCGCTGTGTGGTGTAAATTCGTCACTGACGACTTCTGCTACCACAAAAAAATTCTTTTTCAAGACAAGCTCGCAATTTTTATTGCCGTCTCATCCCATTAGAGTCTCCAAGCATGGACTCTCTAAAAAATTTGGGCGTGAAAAAAATAATCAACTTCTCGAAAAGCTGCCCTTTCAACACAAGTTTTGTTCTTGAAATACATTTTGTATCAAAAGTTGTCAACAGGCAGAAGACATAACTAAGTTACGTTAGTGAGTAAGGTGGTAAGTTGCCTTGCTTTTTTGAAGTGTGTAGCACCCAAGCACATCGGGCACTTTGTTATTCTGAAATGAATCCTTCAGATGCAAGTTTACTGGCCTAGCATTCGGCCTCGTCTCCGCTCTATTCACGCGACCACACTTGAAACATGGCTGTAACAAAAAGCTGCATGTGACAAAAAATTGCGAACTTTAGTCAACTTCACTATATCCAGGTAACACTGTAGACCTCGTGTCTGCGTATCCTCCTATTTTTCGCCAGAAGGCTGAATCAAAGGACAAGCGGTATCTTTTTGAAGCATCTGTTTGTGTACGCAAAGCCGCGTAACTCTGTTTGGGTGCGCGAAACCTAGTGACTGCGTTGGCTAGATACCGTGACTGCGGACAAGCTACTAATAAAATCTGGGCCCATAAAGTGCTCCGCCCTTTACATTTGAAGTAGTTACGATTTACCAGCTACTTTCCCTTGCACATTTTATGTTGTCCAAAGGACTACATGAAGCCACCAACAAGAGGTACGACGGTTGGATATATTTATATTCTTCCCTTTTTGGTTGAAATCAAAATCCTCGCTATGAAATCGCTTATCACGCTGACGTTCATACCCTAGAGTTAGGATTGCGTATTGGGGCACATAAACAACAGCGCTTATAAACACCAGGACAAGGTTCCCGCGAAGCGTAGTCGACGGACACTCACGCTACCTCCCCCAAACATTGCAAAGTTCGAATAATCTACCCCCAGACAACTACAAACACACAATTTCCTTGGCCAATATGGCTACCACGTATATCAACTATGCAATATCCAGTACACTACAAATACTGAAGTCAGGTGCACATAGAGATATTTTCACACATTTTAGGAAAAATCGAGCACCTGCCACCTCTTTCCTGAAACACAAACCTTCACCAGCCGTGGAAGCCACTGCAGTTCAGCTCTGCATCTCGGACCATCTCCTGCTCACCGGGAGAGTGAGTGGTCGATGCAAAGACGTCTCATGAATTCTTGTCATGAGGGCACTACGTGTATTATGTCACCATAAATGCTGACTACAAATAAACTTTTATCTCTCTCGCTCGATAAAAATGAAACGCACTCTGCTTTAAGTGGACATACCCTACGCACCATTTCTAGAAAACAAAAAAAAAACAGGACCCGGAGAAGACACCTTACGCCCTCCTTTGGTACGCGGACATTCCTTCCCACTTGAGACACGAGCGTGAGCAGTTTCGGCCTGTTTTCTCGCACATTTTTTTCTGAGCCGAGGCGACCAGACTGTGCTGATATCAGACCTTATCCTACCACCAGTCTGCGTTTTCTCAACGATGTCACCCCCCCACCCACCCAATACAACAACACATCCAAGTTCTGCTCCCAGCCTGACACCCTCTACTTTCTTTTATGGCATGCCAACAATCCCCAACCTTCACACCTAATCCCGACATAGGTACAAGAAATTCTATGCAGTGACTGAAGAGGTCGCACGTCTAGACCTAGAGTATGCTGATAAAGAGACTTCAAGTGCCATAAAGGCAAGTGCATCACGGACTCCAGGACACCTCGAATGGACGGGTGCCCCTAACATCAAGCACCGATAAGATCCTGAATAATGATGTATGTTCCCTGTCACTCTCTCTTAGTGACATCGATAAAATAAAGTACAGAACTAATTTCCTTGAGCCTTGGTCCTCGGAGCTCCACATAGCATCGGCCTGCAGTGCTAACGGAAGGACCTGCCTTCGGATATGGTCTAAAACTATTCGTGTGGCCAGGTTTTTTGTTCGATAGCCTAAAAATAAAATCTTTGAAAACGCCAACTTAGGGAGCAATACTTCAAAGGCTTTGCCAAGGCCTGGACTGTCGTCAGGCTCTTCTCAAGTGTGGCGTCGTTTTTTTCTAAAGGATTGTCGCAATCAATATTTTGTGAATCTTTTTGTTTTTTTTTTGACCCCGCACGTGGCGGCGCAGCGTTGTATTACCCCGCGCCGAAATCAGAGTATTCCATTGCTTTTCCTGGCATTTATCCGTGCCATGCTATGCGCCTTAATATCAAAACATTGTAATCTGTCACTGACCTACGCGTTTTTTGTTACATGGACAACATTCTCAATGTCTTTTTGGACGTTTCTCGGAGCGCTGTTGAAGGCGACGCATGCACAGCGATGCCGAGTATACGATTCGCTGAGGTTTCTGTGCGTGTAACTTTGACTACTGCTTCGGCATGTGGCAATTTCTTGGAAGTTTGCAGCCAAAGTCCCATGCAATAATCTTAAATTAGTACAAGACGTGCACCTTTTTTGAATACCTGACGGTATAGCCCGAGTGAAAAGTGATGTGGTGGACAAGGAAACAACTCAGAATATAGGGATAAGGAATGCCTGCACGCTGGCGTTCGCAAACGTCTCTTCATGGCAAAAAAAGTACACATAAACCAAACGGCAGAGAAGAAAGCGACAAACACAATGGCCGTGATTGTCTCTTAAGTTCCGTGTGGGTGCACCTTTGCGTTTTTGTCATTATTGTGAACCAACTATCCCTCCTTCACGCTCAAGTATCTTCTCGCAATTTATACGCTCTGGCGCCCAAGCTGGCTCAAAAGGTGTGAGAGGAGCAGAGATGCAGAATTTAGACAGGAGGGGACTAAGGACCCCAGGAAAGACGCACTCACAAAGTAGTGCGCGGTTGGCTTTCTGCCGTACGTATAAGTGTCCATTCCTGCAAGCCCCGACGGTCGGGGCGCGCGCACTCATTCTCGTCCCGACCGGCCATGCTACCAGCGAAGCGTTTTCCCCAGTTTTCCCTGTTGCCGTAACGGTACCCATGTATCGCCATACTTGTGACATCAGCCGAGCCCTTTCTTCCACCAAGATGAAGATCGGCAAACTGCGCGAGGGCAAACACGATCGAGGCATTACCCTTGTGCACAAATGGATGCGGCTCCCGACTGGTTTCCGCGAATGCAAGTTACACCAGAAGGCTGCAGGCTTGGTTGAATGGCGTAGCGACGATTACAGTACGGCGAATGTGGCAATCAACTGTACTGCAGCATGCGCAAACAGCACTACCCCGCACAAACCGCATCGAGATGACCGTGAAGGGGCGTGTGTACGCATTATTCGGCTAGGACACATAAACAACTCACAACAATTAACTAGCTAAAATTAGAATAAGGGTATAAAAAGCACAGCAAAGCATCTGGCGGTACAAATTGTGATGTCCGCTGGCCATAGAGTTTTATACTCTATGTTCTCTGCCGAGATTTCTGTGGTCTGCAGTTTTAACTGCGGAGCTGTTGTATGTCCAGCCTTTCCGCAAGTATGCTGCAGGTTGTACGTCAAGCATAGGGAGGAACAGGTTTGAATACCCAGAGATAGGGGCCTCATTCATCTCGCTTTTTGTGACCTCGCTAAAACCGGTTCCCAGACTCGCCTACGGCGCAGTTGCATCAGTGGTATCGCAAGCGCGGGATCTGGTTCCTCCCAAACAGGTGGAAGCCTTTCCCCGGTCACGGTTAGCCACCCCTTCTTGTCCGGTAACCATAGAATTTCCGAAGTGACGGCGCTGCCCTTCTCGGCACAGGCAGTTGGCGTTCCAGTCGACGCAAGAGAAACACAGCTCCACCGTTTCAATAGATTTAGAACATATTGCCACTGGGTTAATTTTTTTTACGTAATTTACACTCCTTCGTAGGATTCCCTCACTCGCCCAACAACAAGGCGTTGTAAAGTACAGGGTGCAGCTCATCTTGTATCAGAGAATGCGTGTCCGTGTACAGCGGGGGACACTAAAAATACGCACGGAGACCCCAGTCTGCAATCGATGTGTTACGTCTGGCTCCCGAGTTTGAAAGCTACACGTATGCGCTTGTTTTCCACCCTTTTGAGAACAGAGCCCGCCATTAAGTCGAATGACGCTCAGTTACGCGTCGGTCTACTTTTTGTGAGTTACTGATTTCAAAACCACTGCGCAGATAAACAAGATGCGGGCCCAACATTTCTCATTTGACGAGGCAACCTTTGTTCGCTGGGGTAGATATCTAGACTGCCTTGTCTATAGCGATAAAAGCCCGCATTCGTGTTGATTTACGTTTATTCGCAAAATGATTGATTGATTCATAGCAGAAGTCAACGCGCCGAAGCAACGCACTCGATGAGGCGTGCCGCAGTGGAGGGCTCCGAAATAATTCTGTCCACCTGGGGATCTTTAACGTACGCCTAAATCTCGTGCACACTGGCGTTCTTGCTATTCGCCTCCAGCACAAAAGCGGTCGCCGTGGCCGGCAATCGAACCTGCTAACTCTTGTTCAGCAGCGCAACGCCTTAGCCACTAAGCTTTTCACAAGTGCAAATCGAACTGTGACTTATAAGGTTATGGTTTCTGTGCTCCCTCAAGTTACAATAAGACCTGTTTTAATAAAAAAAACATCCCCCTCGCGAGGGGCACGATCAAATGCAGAGCATTTCTGCGGGGGGGCGCGCCTGCAAGTCGTATGGATTACGTATTGGTTGTTGTTGTTGTAATTGTTGTCTTCCAGCGTAGACATTGTCGACGAAGTCGATGGTGAAACGTGCCGTGAACCCCCTGCCGCGGCTATGACGCAACGTGGAGCGGCTATGACGCAACGTGGCGCGGCTATGACGCAACACAATCCAACACAATCCACTTTAATCCAATCCAATCCAATCCAAGCCAATCCAAGCCAATCCAAGCCAATCCAATCGAATCCAATCCAATGCCCCTCGCGAGAGAGTGTTATAGCGCCGAAATCGCCACCACGCGAACGCGTGATGCTGACGTCACGATCACGCCACAGATGTTAGCGACCGCAGCGCGCTTAAACGACATGTGGTTTAAGCGCGAACCGACCGCGGCGAGAGAGCGTGATGCGAATGCCCCACCTGTTCTTGTGCGCGAACCTAACGCGGCGAGAGAGGGTGTTGCACACGTCCCCACCTGTTGTGCGCCCGAACCGAACGCGGCGAGAGAGGGCGTTGCGAGCGGAGAGAAGGCGAGGAGGACGCGGGGGAGAGGGCGCACCTCTGGCCGACGGTTGAATGAGTCAAGGATATAAGGCACGTTCGTAAACTTCCGTTCTGTGTCGGCTTTGTCGCTCAGTTGGTAGAGTACCGTGCACCTTGCGTTCCGCCCGCAGAGTCGTAGGATCGAAACCTGGCGCCGGCAAGTATTTATATAGTGTAGGGGGAGCGATGCGGACGCGGACTACGGACGCCAACGCGGGTGACATCATGAGGTACTGAAATGCTCTGCATTTAGAAGTCATCACAGATTCGACCATTTTTTTCTGAGGCATTGTTGCCGTCTCGACACCGCATCTTGTGCCCGCCCTCGTGGCTCTTCTTTCGTCCACTTCTGCTTCCAGGACAGCCGGATCTTCCCGACGGCGATGGTTACGTTCGGCGGAACGGGTGAGCTCTAGTTGTGTTACTTCCACGCCCGAGAAGCTACGGCGACAGCCGCATCCCCACCTTTACTGGGGGCGTCGCTTGGCGTACCAACAAGCGAGATTTCTAGATTTAGTGATTTAGCATAGCAGCTAACGTATAATACAATAGCGGCGGCGGGTACCGGAACCTCCGTGCAGATGGGTGTGCGGCCATGGTGCGGCGGGCCACATCTCACCGGAGCCCGCCTGACCAGAGGGACGACGACCAAGATCAGATCGCTCGGCTAGCTGAATCGCTTCTCTGTGTCATTGTACGTCCTCTATAGCTATCCTAGAGTTAAAATCTGCTCATATGCTGCACTGAGCTATAGGAATGCACCCTTCTGCAGGGGTAGCACCTGGTGCGCCACTGCCAGGGTCGCTTCAATTTTGGCTGCCTGATGCTTCACCAAGCGTGGCCATCCAGCCGGCAGCGCCTCCTTCCTCGTTGCTGGCGGCTTCCCCCCAGGCCGCCTGGCTCTCTCGGAGCTTGTCTTGGATCCTCGATTGCTCTACGCCAATTAGGCCGTGCGCTTTAGCCATCGGAGCAACCTCTCCCAGAGAGCCAGAGTGATATCTCCGATATCTCTGACATTACTGTTGGCTCTTCCACTAGCACCTAGATATGTGCTGATAAAGCCAGGAATCCCTACAACTCTAGAACCATTTCACAAAATGCAAGATCCCAAGCGCCATCGGGGATCAAAGAGTCTCTACAAAGCCTTGGACGTGAACGCAGCTGTAATGAACCCTTAAATTACGGGCTTGTCGTCATTGTAAACCCCACAGACCCCTCAAAAATCATCACTAGGTTCAACCCAATATCCCTTAAGAAGGGTTTCGAATCCCTGGTTCCCGATGGCGTGCTGCAAGTGCGTTCTAAATACAGACTCAACCTCATGACCATCGACACACGTAACGCCGATGCAACGAATTGCTTTCTGAAAAGTTCCAGCATTGCGGGAATTCCGGTGACGGCGTACGAGCCACGCCCAAGCAAATGCGGTGTTGGCGTAATTCGGGGTGTAGCTACGGACATTTCACATGCTGCGATTCTTGGGGCTTTACGTCAACAAATCCCAGTCAAATCGGTCCGCAGACTGGGCAAATCACTCGAAAGCGTGCAAAGAGTCTTTGCTATAGAATCGACCCCTGAACACGTCAGTATCGGTTACACACGCTACAGTTTGTATGCCTATGTAAAAAACACTCCGGAAGTTCTCTAAGTGTCTTCGCTTCGGCCATGTGGCAGCCGTGTGCAAGTTTACAACGAGCTGCACTCGATGTGGTGGCTGATACGACCATGCCACGTGTGGCGCTGAAAACCTTCATTGCGCTAACTGCGCTAAAGTACAAGAAGCGACGTATGGGAAATTCTCGGCTGCCGAGATGAGCAAACAATATACAAATACAAGACACTCAAAAAACTGGCTATAAGTTTGCCAAAGCTGCCGTAAAAGAGCAGCTCATCACTGGATGCAGCAAACCTTCAAGAAGGCGTGCGCAGAAGGGAGGCAAACACTTCGCCATGGACGTCAAAAAAGACTTCCAGGCACTACCCTCCCTTCATAGCAAGAAACCCCAAAAATCCAAAACAACCGCAACCCTCGAGGTAACTGCATCTGCAGTTACATTTCTTCCAGAAACAACGGGCGTTCTCGCTCCGAAATCAGCCGGTGCACCTCTTCCGGATCGAACACGCACTACCCCTCCGGACCCTGCACATGTCCCTCGTTCGGATCCAACTCGTGTCCCTCTACCAGCTCCTCGTAAAGCTCGGGAATCTAACCCAAGAAATTCCCCATCATGAACACAGGCTTCGACTCCCACTCTTGCTGCTCGGTGAACTAGAACCAACTCTGGTGCCACGCTGAAAGGACAGCGAGGATCGTAATCCGGGAGCACCTCCGGATGCCTTGCTTCCTCAATCTCCACTCTCGTGGAGGCTCGGCGCTCTTTCATCACCAATAGCCAAAGCCGTGTTGACGATTATCGATTTCATCTCCCCTCTCCTGGCACAACCGCTGTAGCGGCAACGACTATGATACGGGCCCCCTCAGTGCATTCAATTCGGAAAAAAGCAACAATCTTCCAACAAAACACGCGTGAACTCAGACAGTGGCTTCCAGATTTTAGCCCCTTTGTTCAAAAAGATCTGTTCCCGGTAATCGCCATATCGGCGTCCCGACTAACTGCACATGTATGATTATAGGGATCCGTACATTTGCGGTCATCCAGTGGAGCAGCAAAAACGAGGGTTTTACTAAGAGTGCGTAACGACCTTGCCCTACTCGAACACAACGTGCCACATAACGCAACGAATGAATTTGCAGCCGCCACGGTGCGACATGCTGGCATATCCTTCACCATTATCGCTGCGTGCCATACGCATCACTGACCGCCACTCGCCTGGAAGACATTATTCGCGCTAAACCACCTTCATTCATCCCGACAGGAGACTTCAATGCACACTGCCCTTTGTTGGGAAGCAAAAAAACCATGGCTAAAGGAAGTCCTTTTGGACATTGCTGACTACCTTGGTTTATGTGTTGTAAATGCCAGGGAACCAACATATCATCGTGAAAGGATGTCGAGCGCCCTTGACGTCACCATGATTTCCGCGATGTTGCTGACGATCACAAGCTGGTATGCCGACATTGAGTCACACGGAAGCGACCACATACCAACGTACATCACTCTGGGTGGGTTTCGTGCTGGTCGCCGTAAACCTGCGCTTCAATTTGTGAAGTGTAAAGGTTTTACCACCAGAATAGAAGAGAACGCTGGTACTTTCTTGTCTTACGATCGATAGCATCACGAAAGCACGGAGGTTGTGCAGCAAAGCCGCATGCTTCCAAAGGAGTATACTGTTGCTGACGCTGAATATGACAATCTTCGGGCGATCCGTAGAAGGGCGGAAAGACATGCGTACAAACCCTTAGCGATCGAAGACGTACAAGCGGCCAGACGCACGCAAAAGCTCATTAAGAGAGATTTGGAAAAGCTCGCCAAGCGCAATTGAATGTCGTATTGCTCAAAATTACACAAAAGGAAAACGAAGCCCCTCACAAGGATATGGAGTCTAGTTCATGGTCTTCGTGCGCCTAGGGCCCAGTCGCGTCCCTTCACCTCAATTTCCTTGAGAATGCAGACAACAGACCTTGATATAGGTGAAGACTACTTTGACAAAGTTATCGCCACGCAAGTGTCACTTCCTACAAGCACCGTAGCAACAAGGAGCCCCCCATCGGCGAACACATCTTACATCGACACACCCTATTGTGTGGTGGAACTCAAGGCCGTCGTGGCTTCAGTTCAGAAAGTTTCTTCCCCAGGTCCTGACGACATTAGCTACGTGCTTCTGAGTCATCTCGGTGCGCATGCAAAGCGGTGGCTTCTCAGTGTTTAACTGTTCTTGGGAAACCATCTTCCTTGAGCCAGAGTAGAAGCACGCCCACATTGTACCAGTCTTAAGGCCTGGTAAGGTGCGCGCGCACATTGACTCGTATCGGCCAATTGCGGTCTTCAGCTGCATTGGTAAACTAATGGAGCAGATGGTACTGCCGCGCTTGGACTGAGATCTCACTGAGACAGGTATATATCCGTCGCAGATGTCAGGCTTCCGCAATGGTCAGAGCAGCATCGATAACGTGATTGCCCTTGCAACACATTTTAAGCAGGCAAAGGCATGACGGCAATTAGCCATCGCAGTCGTCATTTACATAAAATCGGCTTATGACTGCGTGCTCCATGGAGCTATATGGGCAGCATGAGGTCTGAAGGTATTTCGGGGGGACGCATGGACGGCTCGATCTTTAACTACCTCTCCGGTAGAAGCATCTACATGCGCGTAGCAGATGGTGACACGTCACCACACAATTTTTCCTGTGGTCACGTCAGCACACGTCACCACACGTGGTCATGACACGTCCCCACACAATCGCACAATGTTTTCTATGGTGTCCCTCAGGGCGGCGTAGTGAGCCTAACTCTTTTTAACCTCTCCTTGGTCGGTCTTGAGAGATGCATGCCGGAATAGGCAAAAATCTCAATGTACGCAGACGATATAGTCATTTGGTTCTCCGACCACTACCTGCGTGTGGTTTGGGCCAGACTAAGGCACGTTATTAACTCGGTTGCGAAGTTTCTCGGGATACTCGGCTTTGAGATATCACCCACCAAGTGCTCCGCAATGGCCTTGACTAAACGGGATGTATCCAAGTTCCATTTATTGGTTGCTGGCGTACCAATACCATATGTCGATCACCACAGATTCCTTGATGTCACCTTTGCTGTCACTACAAATTCCTTGGTGCCACCCATGGACACCACACGGTGCGAACTTAACAGAGTCATCGCCTTATTAACAGATAAGCTGACATCGTTTTCTCACATTATTGGTATGCTCTCCTACAGCGCTGGTGGAGGCAGTGTCAGCTCTCTTTTAAGGCTATATGACGCTCTCCCTGTGAAGGCCTCCTCCTCTGTAGGCTCCCAGCACTGACCCCACTCTCCAAAGGAAACTGTAGAGGGCTAGAAGGCCTACAGGCCAAAACACTACGAATTTGTCTTGGGGTTCCGAAGACCACATCCAGTGTGGGAACCATGACAGAACGTAGACGTCTTCCGTTTCCTATTCTGCGTCTACTGGAGCTATGTCGAACGCAACTGTGCATTGAAAGTAGACAGCGTGGGCATTCACTAGCAGGGGTGTATATGTCCAGGACGCAGGAGGTCCTGCCTTCACATTTCCAGGCCCCAGCCCCTTTTCTTGGATGTTCCACCATGGATGTTTCATCGCATGAAAATCACAAGCACTGTTCCTGGCGTCAAGCGAAAGGCACCCATGCCGGCCCCACCGTTGAAAGTTTTTGCCTTGGAGCTCATTCATACTTACTATGGAGCCCATACGCACGTGTACACAGACGGCTACCTCTTCGGCGATTGGGATTTGGATTCCCTCTTCGGGAATCATTATTTGCGTCCCACTCAGCCACAAGACGTCAACGATGCCTTCCGTGCTCGCTGGGCTGCGGGCTGCTTTTCACTACATCTTAAAGCAGCCTCCCACTAAATGGGCTTTTTTCACTGATTGCCGGCCCGCCTAAGTATGATTAGGATCAATGCCTAAGGATCAGACGACATGGGAGATACATCATCTGCACCTCCAAGCAACAAAACAGCGTCACAGCGTCGTACTGCAATGGCGTCCTGCTCACTGTGTTATCACCGGAAATGTTGCAGCTGATACTGCAGCCTCATCGGCCCACAGCCTGTCTATTCCACCACTGCCCGTTCCTTTTACAAGAAAGGATGCGGCAGCCCTCGAATATTCGCTTGCCTGGAGAACACAGCGGTGCATTTGGACCGACAAGAAACGTCAGTACACGGCTCTGTATATCATTGACCCTAAATGCAGCTTTGAGATGCCTCCTGGGATCAGCAACAGTGAGGAAGCGGTATTGCACCGCCTACGTCTAAACGTGGGGTAAACACGGCATTTACTCTGCAAAATTCAGCAGGACTCTTTACCACTCTGTCCAACATGCCATGTAACAGAAGATATCAAACACGTCATCTGTACCTGTCCAAACTTCACATGCCATGGCAGGCTCTGCTAACATCTTTGTGTATGCCACTCCACGGAGGCCTTGAACTAAGGGCACTTTTGGGCTCTTGGTCGGACCCATGCCAGGCCGTGAGGGCTACTAAAGCTCTGTTGGTGTTCTTACGTAGTACTGGCTTGGAACAAGTGCTGTGACCAACTTAACTTCCAAACTCTGTGTATGTGTTTTCCAAACTACGTAAATGCGCTTGAGCACTCGTGGGCATCCCCTCTTTTTAATATTTATTTATTTATTTATTTATTTATTTATTTATTTATTTATTTATTTTTTATTTATTTATTTATTTATTTATTTATTTTTATTTATTTCAGTTCACAGACCCTCATGTTTTCGTTCCTTCATATTGCCTAGCATGCTAGCGATATGCCTCGGCTAACCTCGCTTTTACCACTAAATGCATTCTCTTTCTCTGCCTAACCGGAGGGAATGCGTGGGCACAGCGAAGTAATACGCCCACCAGCAGATTGAATGCGCACATGCACAGTCGGATCCCGGTATTCCACGCCGCTAGCGTAGCATGCGCTAGCCGCTATGCTATGAGTCTCAAGTATCGTTATTTTCCGTCTGGCTCGCCAACATCACAAATAAGTGGCCACGGCGCATTTAGCTGCGACAGACACTGCCGTCCTCTTTCTGTTTATTAATTGCCCCTTGCAATCGCTTTCTTTCTCCATCTTGCACTCAATGCTTCGAAGGGTTTTAAAGGAGCCATGAAGAGAAAACACAAGTTTGGTTGAATCAAAAGTTTTCCTCGTTAGAATAATACTGACAGCACTTTTAACGTAAACTTCGCTCAAATAAGCTACATAATTAGGAAAAAAGCGCATGGCCATGCGACCCACCAGCTGATTTCCCGCAACAGAACCTATGATGTCATTCGAGCCGGCTCTGCGATTGGCGGAGGCCGGCAAAAGCAGACGCAAATTAGGTAGAGCTTACAAACTACCGAACGAGCGATTTGCACTTAAATTTTGGGCACATTCTTTTCAAAGCCATAAGAATGATGGGACAAACAGTGGAAGTTACGAAAGCGCATGTAAACATAGAAGTACTGATGCGTACTGCTGTTCGTTCTGCGCACAGCATGCTTGGTTTAGCTGCACAGCACTACGGGGCTTGGGGATATCTCAGACGACACTGGCCGATTCACGCAAGCAACGGTGTCTTACGTGACCACATTTGTCGAGCGAGCACTGTTTCAGGGAACGAATATTTTCTCCCAGAACAAAAACAAGCCAGGTTTAAATACGGGCAAAAACAAACCAAACGCTTGCCACGGTATGGTGGCGCCATCTAGGTTCGGCTAACGTAAACAAACGCGGGAACAAACCAACACCGCTGTGCAGGGTGGAGACAACCTTTGAACGGTCCCGTGCCGCCGCAATTGGGCCAACGGGCTGAACGTGTTGTTCTTTTCGTTTCCCACGAGACCTAGCAACGTGAAACAGACAATATGATTCAAACTTCTTCAGTAAACCGCGTTGCGGCGATAATTTTAGCACGGTTTTGACACAATGACTTGCTTCGGCGGCGAGCGAGAGGCCCAAAATGGCGGCGCCAGAGTATACGTATCTCTACCCTATACGGCGGATGCGTGAATGAAGGTATTCTAGGCTGCATAGCGGTCGGTTCCTGTGATGTCATTGCAGACCCCGAACACAAACAATTTAGCGGGAAAATCAAAATTTTAACCTAAATTGTTTAATTTCTCAGTGAATAAAGCATCGTTTGTATCCGCAGAAGCGCTGGGGGCACTATAAAACGCGAAATCTTTCGAATAAAACCAACTTGCATTTTCTCTTCATGGCTCCTTTAAACTCAATCAGCAAACTCATTTTGCATGAGTGTCGCAAAGTCTATTGGGAAAGGTAACTTTTCAGTGACTGCAAATATATTTTCTTATCGCTAGTTACTACATGAACCGGCGCTGGTGGTTCCTGCAAACCGTCCCGTCATCATTATTTTCAAGAACACAGATCTACCCGAGACGACGCAAATGGTTGTAGAAATTATGTTGCCGACGCTAAATGAAGAGGTGATCAGGATGACCTCGTTGAGGGAGCCCCATTCAAAGCGTTTGTTCTGATCCACCCACCCGGCGATCCAGTCCTTCCTCCCTTACTGCTGGTCTTCATGCCCTACCTGCCATTTCCTCACCACTACACCGAAGAACCTTGAGCTGGCATGCGGTGGTCGTACTTACCAACCCTCGCGCTCCAGCGAATAAATAGTTTAAGCAATATCATGTGTACAATAAATTGCGAGGCATTTCATTTCCCGAAGGAGGACGACCTTCGAAGCCGGCTGGACCATACACGATTATTTAGTTGCACAGGAAAACGTAGAAAATAGAAGTGTTTATTTTTTCTTCATGCTGCAGGGTAATCAGTGTAGCTTCGTGAATATTAAAATAGTGAAGAATTCGTGTTTTATTCTACAAGACAACCAGGCAAGCCCGCGTCCTTCAATTAGCTTCATGTGTTAACAGTAGACGCGAATTGTGCAGTGTGTACAACCTCATTGTGAGCTAAAGTATCACAACAATATGGCTAGTGAGCTAAATTGGAGCCGTATTAGCGGCCGACTGTCACACAGTTCTTGTGGAAAATTTTGACAAAACAATAGCTGGACCTGTTTTTTGTTAAGAATTCACGACAAATTAGGCTTTGTCGCAATTTCTTTTCGAAAACAGAACACAAAAATGCAGACTAATTTACTACAAAGCTTGACTTAAAATCTCCAACCGTGCACTTGGCGGCATCAACCCACGTGGAACCTAGCCACCTGGGCCACCGAGGACGCAGCTCTTAGAAAGAGATTTCGAAGTTGCGTACCGTCCCCAAATAGGCCTTCGATTTCCTACCTAGTACGACCACACCATCGCCATTCGGGAAGCTAGCTCCGTAGATCCTGTCCGGCTCAATTTGACCAGCAATTTGTCATCTATGGACGGCCGCTTCAATATCTAAAAGTCGGTAGCACACCTTACATTCGACTCGCACTTTTGTTAGATGCCATGATGGCAATGTTTCTTGGCTAACACCAATGAACTTCATTCATACCCAAATTATTTTGCGAGGACAACACACTTCCAACTTCCGTCTTCATCGTTTAGATCTATCCCTGGTCAACGCAGATCTTCAGGGTTAGTTCTTGTTAGTCAAAGCGGAAATTACCATTGGTATCTTCCCCAGCGGCACATCGGCCTTCTTCACTTTCGAAGCACTCGCATGCGGTTTTTAGTGCGAGCGTACAGCACATTTGATATGCCACTCACTTTAGTGGACAGTACAGCAGTGCACCCACTGCGGGAATGAACCCATTTCGCCTCGAAGGAATGTTTGCCGAAACCCGGAAACCATCAACCGTCAACTTGCTAAGTAAATGACCCACTAGCGGTCCTTATTTCCAAGCCGGATAACTTGAAAACTATGCGAATTTGTTGATTTGACAGCCCAGAAACGTTTTCTTGTTTTACACCGATGCCATCCCAATCAAACATCCCAAAGCACAGCGTAGAGAAGATTCTCCTACCACTCTCTGATTTTGGCCTAACGACAAAACAAACCCCGAATCACAGAGAACCCCTAGCGGATATTCATCATCTCACCTTCCGCACAGATTTTTCCACCGGAACTGCTATGCGGAACATGGGTGCCGATCTGAAAGATGATATGTACGGCAAGAATACATACATACGGACGACCACCTCTCTTCCACATCTTGCCAACCCGTTGAGGTGCGCACGCGTAATACTGATCAATAACGGCCTACTCCAGCACCCCCCCCCCCCAAATCGTAACTACAGCTACCAACCTACCAACCAACTACTCGAAAACCAAAACTTTCTTGGCACGCGCATAGTTATGGCAGTGTAGTCCCGATCAATCATTAAAGCGGTTGCCTAAACAATCGTCTCTCTGCCGGCGCAAATATGTGGCATTCATTGGAAAGTTTGGCTGTCCATTTCTTCATTTGCCAACACTAGAAGCGCCACTGACATGACCCGGCTTGGGCCAGTGCTCCCCCACGCCGAATAAAATAAACACCGGTGTCCGTCTTCTGCTCCGTTTCAACCCCATTCTAAACGACGGTGGCAACAGAGATGTTATGAATCGCACTCACATTGGACTCGAGGCATTACTTTGCGTTCGGTGGTGTAGAGTTTGTACCGTCCTACACAAATCATTTCCTTAGCAATGACAAGTACCGTCATCCCGCGGTTCCCGACGTCACCAGTGGTGGCGCACTCACATGGTTGCCTGCATACGTGCCTCGCCATTGAATACAAGCTATAAGCGGCAGAATTAACATCCTAAAGAGCCTTGGCGGCCTGTTAACCGAGACCACTTAGAAGCACGCGCAATGGATTACGCTTGACCACGCCCACCTTTCATAAACAGCTGAAGTTTAATTCTCTCTTTTTTTTTCCTTCTCTGCAGTTATGCCACGCACATCTCTGTCCTTCCCCCCCCCCCCCGGTAATTTTGCCTCCCTCGTTCCATCTATCTCCACAGCTCACTTTGTGAAAGTTGAAGTATCGATTCGCCGCCTGCAAACACGCATTACGCACGCAGCGTACCTTTGGGAGGTTCCAAAGGAGATTTGTCTGCGTACATTCTGCTTTCTACTCGTTTGCCTCAGTAGTTCTCTCATGTGCACACACATTTCCATAAACCTTGCGCCACCACACTTGTTCGCAAATTTGGTACTAGTTATAGCGTAGCGTACTTCAGTACTGAACGTGTTGATATTAGTAAATGTGTTAGACCAGTCACTGAGGCTGGCTTGAACAATGTGTTAGCGGAGGTGAGCATTAAAAGCGGTGTATGTAATGGTGTACTCATGACTGCTTTGAGTGTTACATTAGAGCATCCGGGTGCCCTGTTTTGTGCTATATGTGTACGAATGATGTTTCGCGAAGAACACTATTTCCCAAGCCTTACTCAAACAGAAAGAATACCCAACTTTACACCCTGCATGCATTGTGTCGACATCGCCGCCGAAAGATGGACGAAGCCGTTTGACTACAATTTTGTTTGAGAATTCACGGATAGCAGCATCATACACCCCAGTCCGCATGTTGCCCAAGTGATTAGTGAGCACTACCTACTCGACATTTTATTTTGATACACTTCCAAACGTACGTTAGCGGTCCCTCCACGATTTTTATGGCCACACTGGGCCACATTGTGACACAAACCGGCTGGGGCGTGTTAAGAGAGCCATGATATATTATTCAGATTTAAAGACTAAAACTCAACACAAGTGGCTGTCAACTCCTGAAATGAAAAGGCTGGAAACCACAGACATCTTGCCAACAGTCCTGTTTGCCGCATACCCAGTATAGCCGTTGCCATCGTTCGAAATCCATGCTCCAAGTGCACAATCCGGTGATTCGCCTGGACTAAATTCGTGGTATCCTGAAAACTTGAAACTACAAAAGCAAAAATGTCTCATACGCAAATAGCCGGCATTACCTAACCCACCGACATATGGCGCAACGGTAACCGACTACCAGGCAACTGAACTCATTTCCGCTATAGGGACCGGGCGGCCGTTGTATGGCACCACCGTCGCTTCAGCGAACAACGTCACCCGTGGCGAACCGCTCGTCAGTAGAATGCCGGTGGTGGTCAGCGCAGCGTAGCTGTGCATGGCCTGTCATTTTCTGCGGTGCGGCTTGCAAAGCGTACGTAGCCCCACGTTCATTTTCCAGATCGGTAAATCTTCAGCGTGGATGTGACGTTTACGAGGCATGCCATGAGTGTGATTTACGCCCATACTCAGTATTTACAAATAGCAGACGACGCTCAATGCGCCAAGCTGGAAGTCAAGCTGGAAGTGAAAGTTCGTTGCTTCAAGCAATGTTTTGATGCCTGCATGCTGTTTCGCGTATCGAGGAGTATACTGCAGCTAAATGCTCCCACAAAGCCGGTATGTGCAACATATCTAGGAATGCTGCGACACTGGCCTTGGGCAGTTGATGACGAAACGGCATCGACGTCGTGCACAAGCGAAAGACAAAGTTGGGGGCTGTCTTCTAAGATTTACCTCAAAACCAAAATTTTGATGGACGACGCTTCCGTAACTTTGTTACCTATGGCTGAAACGTGTTTAATTTCACGGAAATGCTGTTACTACATACATCGGAATCGTTGATCGAATAAATACCGCATAATAGTAGAACGTTATTGCTTGTAGTGGAGAAGCATTGCTTTACAAGAATTGCAATGGTTGCTGGCTAGATGGTAAACGGTTTTTTCAAAAACCAATTCCTGCGTGGCCTAAGGACGCGAGACAGGAGGGTGCCCGAAACTTGTACTCAGCTTCACAACTGAATTCTGCGGTCGGTTTACAAGCTGCCACCTACGCTTGAAAAATCATGCAGACCTTCGTCTAACGACGATGAGGGTTTATCGCAAAGCTCTATCGTATGGGTTTCCTTGGTTGCCTTCTGTATATAATCTCTGACTTGAGCGTCGAATTTGATCAGCACGCAGTTTGGTCTTTTTATCGCAGCGTCTTTGACCATTCCCCATTCGATTTCGCAGAAAGAAAGCTTTGCGTTCAACCATCAAAATCATTAGACGGAGAGCTAGAAGAGTTTGCTGTTTAATTTTGAACTTCCATGCCCCCTCTCCAAATCTAAACTTTGTCCAGCGTGTCGGAAATGTGTCTGTGCTGGAGGACTCGGGCTGATGCACCCATATTTGAGGCAACTAACAGCGCGTTTTAGGTGTCTTCACCAGGCATTACACGATTTTTAGGTACTCTGTAAAGAATACTTAAGCATTAAAAAACACCGGCTGACGCTGCCACAGTTTTGAACGATTGGTGCCAGCCTTTATTCTACGCAGGTGATAAAACGGGTCGCGGAGGAGGGATGGTGGATGGTTTGTAGCTTGAGCTGTTGAGTTGGTGAATAACTTTGGCTTTGGGATTTCCACTCGGCTTTCAGGCTCCCATGCTGTAACAGTGTCGCTTACCAAAACCGAAGGCACAAAGCTCACGGTTACAGAAAGTGTAAACTACCGCAACATTTCTGCGGCTACACGGTAATCCATCTCGTATGCATGTGCCTTTCTATTTAAAGCACACGTATCGAGGTATCCCAGCGCTAAGGCTGGCGTGGAAACCGTAGCAATTGAAACCAGGGAAGATAATTTAAAGTGCTAGAAATAAATAATAATATTAATTATAGTTTTATTCCTACTCAGATCGCGCGGAGCCAGGCCCAGAGCGCTGCAAAAAGCGCTCGTGTCAGTGCAGCCCATTCCCAACTTTACAAGCATCCAATAAGTTCGCGTAGCCTTAGTGCATTTAAGAAGAAAATAATACTACTAACAGTAATTTTATTCGTACTCAGAACGGGTGTAGCCAAGCGCAGATCGCTGCAAAAAGCTCTCATGCCATTGCATCCAATGCCCAAATTTAGAAGCGTCCGACAAGTTTACGTAGTCATTACTGCATCTAAGAACGCGACACATCTGTCTAGACTTTGTTCCACCGCACATATACGCTGACAACACCACCAAAACATTCAAAGCACCGAAGCAAACACACGACAAAAAAACGGGAGGCTGTGTAGTCCAATGCACCCGCTCATTCCACAGACGAGAGGAGCGCCGCGTGGTGGCGCCACCCGTTCAGCTGCCCGGTCCCTATTGGCGGTGAGCGCGAACACAGGCGGCGCTGCGAAGCCCGCCCCCGGGACGTCAGCTTACGAATTCTCGCATTTGTCGCCTGCTTCACTCAGGCTCGCTCTCCGTGCTGTTTATTTGCGCTCGGTCAACGTCTGATGCTTGTCCGCACCAGAATTGGCGTGTGGGTAGGCTTAAAATCGCATACACTAACTCATGGTGTCAATTAAAGTATAGTTTTCGATACCGCTACTGGAGAAAATTGCCGGCGCCACCCCATTCCTTGCGAAGCCGGTCCTGAGCGGAGCGCGAAGATTCAGAGCTAGGCGTCAGCTTCTCAAGTAAGCATTCGAACAAAAGGAACAGTCAGCTGCTAATAACCGACAACAGCGAAAATGGAAGACCAAAACAAATTCTAGGCCTTCAGGGTTGTTGGCTTTGGCAGAAGGCATTACGATTCCCGGTATACATGTGTAAGGTAAAACAGTTTTTGCAACCTTGCCGAACGCTCGAACGTGTTGTTGTCACATCACTATACGTTGTCAAGGCATGAAAATTTGCCGACATGCACTATAGACTACAAAAACTGTAGGTTGAGTTCCAAATAACCCAGTGTGTATATACGCGCGTGCTGATTCTATACCGGGCATCTAACCAGTATGGAGGTTTGAGCAAACCGAGTTACGTCTTCCTTAAATTTATAGTAACACATGTATGTTTGTTAGGACCTGGAGGGATATTTCGGAACATTTTGCACAGCCATATCTTCCCGATATTTGGATATGCGTTATAGGAAAACTGCACTCAAGAGGAGGAGGACCAGGAAGCGAAGGAGGGGAAAACTTTATTTAACAATTAAATCTATCTGGTTAGTGGGACGGGTCCTCAGTACAGGACAACAGAGTAAAAGTAATTTTCTTCAAATCATAGAACGCCATCCCGAGTAGAATAGGATTTGTTCTTCGCGCCTGGAAGGTTTGAAAAGCAATAAAGAGCTACTTGGAATTCTTCTTCGGTTTCGATTCTTGTAATATATGCAGGTATACTATTTATTACGTTAGTTAGCGAGTATATCATACCTTCAACACTGTAATTATGTCATCATTGTTCTAGTTGAGGGTCCGTTCGTTATGATAACGATATAATTACGATAGAAATTCGGAGCACGAAAGCCGCCTTCGAGTACTGTGGACCACGTCGTTTAGGGCGCGAACGCGGGGGCGTAGCACAAACCTTCTCATTGTATTTGCATGTGAATAAACAAAGCACGTTACGGATATGCACCTTCTTGCACCCAGCCGTATTGAAATCCAATTTGTGAAGTAGGTAATGTATGACATACAACATGAAGGAAGTATCCACACGACCTTTGTGAGCCTCCTAAACATCCCGAAACCTCCTAATAAGAAGTTGGTGACGGCGCAGAAAAATGATGCGTTGGGCAGAAAAAAATCAAGAAACATTATTCTGATACAAGACAACAACGAAAGAAACAGAAGAAAGCCGCTTTATTTCCTGCTGTGCGATGCGCGTGTAGACGCCGCTGCTTGGTACGTAGCATTAAACTGTTGAGTCTTCATAGCAGCATCGCAAAAATACTGCAGGGAATCCTACGCATTTTGAATACTTATCGAGAAGCTCTGATCGCTTATCCTCGCGAATAAGCAAGAAAGGACGAGTTACACACGATCTTCTGACCGATACTCTGAAGAAAGATGTTCTCTATCTCTTCGTGTGTTGCAAACTTGTGGGGGATACAGCTTCAAATTATTCAGGTGCGTCAGAAGCTGACTAAATTACTTAGTCGCTAGAAATACGCTTTTTAACGCACTACAGCAACTAAGCGGGTGATTTCTAGCACAGGCACTGCTGCCCCTCACAAGCGGGTGTAGCAGAAGACAGCGGCGCGAGTCCCTAAGCCGACGTCAGAGCCAGGGGGCCGCCACTCAAACATCTCACCACCAATTATCGCTTCTACAGAATCGCGCCATAGACAAAAACACCGTCATTGCTCTTTCCGCAACAACTGTATCAGAAACGGACTCCCGAAAGGAATGTTGGCATTAGCCGTGTTGCTCTTTCCACTTTCCCATTCTCAAGTCCGCTCTCGAACACCCCAACATAGATCTTGTCCGAACCACAGATGTCGCGTCCTTAGAAGAAAATGAAGCGATTCCTGCCGTCACCTGCACCCACGCCTCCCAGCGATCTCAGCCCCCTACCAACCACCTCCCCATTTATTTAGAAAGACTACCATGCCGTTCCCCGCGCATAACGCGATGTCATCTCCCATGACCACCTTTTTTTCCGCGTCCATTCACCTAGCGAGGATACGTTAAAGTTGACCTGGACCATAGACTTCCCGCTATATGATTTTCAAGCAGGTACGTTCCGCCATCGCAACGATCTTCCTGCCATACACTGCATTTGATATTTCGCCACTTGTAGCTATTCTCCTTCACGCTGCAAACTTTACCATAGGTTTCGCGTGCGCCTATATCCCCACCCTCATTTTTTCCCGTCTCCCTTGGCCGAGCAGAGAGCCAGCATAGTGCACAGAGCGAACCAAGCCGAGCTGGTGTAGCTGGCACAGAGCGCCAACGTAGCCGCCGCACACCAGTTACTCGTAGGCAAGACAGCCCTCTGAAGGCTCGGGACGAACTAACGAAATTTTGATTTAATAATAACCAGCGTAAACTTCATTCCTAATCCTTCCTCGCGCCACATTCGTACAGTAATTCAAACACGCCTAAGCCACATTAGTTGAAAGCTCTAGGCTTATCCCAATTTGAAGGCTAAGCTACCTTGTACGACACCCGTAAAAAATTCTGTAATGTTGTCCATTTAAACACGATAGCTCTAGAAGCGGTAACAATAGTCACAGGTCCGCTTGACAGACCTCTTGCATGTACCTGTTAAGAGGACAAAGTGGAAACACCCACAGCCGTACCAGAGCAGTCCATCTTTCCCTTTTAATTCTGCAGTCAATTAAAAATCATGCAGCCAACCATCAGTGACCCATTTCCCCCATTCAATAAAATGTTTTGGTTAATCTGAGAAATTCTCTTTCGTGTTATGTGCCTGCAGGGTGAGCGTCGGCTGGATTTTGTCGTTAGGGGGGCAAGCGAGTTGTATGGCGGGTGGACGCAGAGTGGGCAGGGGGATGGGAAGATTGAGCTGGTGTACCTTGGGGAGGACAATTGCCTCTATGGCACCCCCCTGCAGATGCCCATGCCCGGTAGGTAATGCAAAACAAAAGCACCGAAGCTACAATGTTCGCAGCTCCGAAGACACGGTAGAAGTTGTCGTATGACCCAAGAGTGTCCCTGAAGAAACCTGCAAAGGTATAAAAAACGAATTACATAAATGTTAGGCAAAACCAAAAAACCTTCAAAATGCGTGGAGTATGGTGAAAGTCGGTAGGGCATGCGACATTTTCAACAGAACTTGCTTTTCTGATTCTTACTACATTAACATTTCGTACTTTATCTTGTCTCTAGCTAAATGTATTCAGTAGTAGACATGTAATTGAATTGTATAGCATTTTGTTGCATTTAGAGATTTTTTAAGCTCCATCCGTGTCCGTCATACGACACATTTGCCTTAGCTTCAAAAGATTGCAACAGTGCGCAACGGTATTTACTCAAACTACATATTACACCAATCGTTGAAGATCTTGCTTCTTCAAATATTCTGGTTTTCGAAATTACATGGATTACGCAGTTACGGTTTAAAATCTAGAAAGTTGAATAACTTGGCTAACTGAAACGCAGTGAAAAATGAGTTATTCGGGCCTATAGAGATGGAAATAAAATAATTCAGTATTTATTCTTTATTTCAACGGTGTGGTTTACGATGCCAATAATCGTTTTCGTCTCCCTTCCGGGTGTACAATTTGTTTCGTAACTTTGAACAATAACTTTTCTCACAGAAAAACTGGATATATTTGGATAATTTGGCTTGCGTTTTTATTTTGGACTGTTGTTTCAATTCAATGAACTAAACGGGTTGAAACCAGAACATCACTTCTGTGCGAAGAGAAGGAATATAGTACCACGAAGATCTTCAGTGTGTTTAAGGTTAAAATTTATTAAGTACGGTTTAAGCGAACTTAGCCAGTGCAGGTCCACCTAGCGTCGCGCTGTGGACGAGTCGGGTGGGGTGGAAGCGAAAGGCAGAAAATATAGCCCAGATTGATGGTACGATGCTGATTTTGTGATTAAATATTTTATTGCAATTTTCCTCTAGGGGGAGTGGGCAACTTGCCATCTCAGCCTACATTAAACAGAGAAAAAAGGACGCAGTGCTCTTTTAAGTCCGGGAAATCTCGTGTTCTTCTTGCTTTCGGGTTTTACGCATGTATAATAAACGCAATAGATTGGTATGCATGGGTTTCAACGAATACGTGGGCGGCAAATTTCTCTCACTCTCGAACTTGAGGCTCTGCCAAATTCGGCCGGTTTGCCCCGGATTTAAAAGGCCGCAAAAGGACGTTTCTCGCAGCCCCTGGCATCCTTGTAAAAAAGCGAACAGCAGAAAAAGGCAGCGGCACCTACATATCTTCCCGTGGTGCACGTCGGAGTTATATAGCTGAGGGAGCCCAGGGCTCAAATTTTCAACTGCCACACGCCGATGGCTGCGTTAACATGTCTCATTGCTGTACTCAAATCGTTTTATTGATGTAAGCAACACATCTCCTTCTGGCCCTCCTATTCGCTATGCCCTCGGCATGGCCCTATCTCTCGGTCCGTTTAATAAAACAGCCCTCAATATATTTAGTTAGTTGTCAGAGGGCGTGGGCCCATGAGATTTGCATAATATTAGCATTACTGGTGCGGTTTTTGTTGCATAATTGCCTTGAACGTCAAAGCCATTTGGCTTTTTTCGGCATTTTTGACCTCCGTTTACGCCTTGTTGATGTGTTCGCAATATTGAACGTGCTTATATGGCACAGAAAGTTCCGATACACTCGACGTTAATACACTTTATATACCCAGACATGACGCGGGTCGGTCCGAGAGCCCAAAGAACTCCCGGCACAATAGTAGTAAATTACTTTGCACGCTAAAGCGCCATGATACGCGCGCTCTCTGGGAACCACAAGGTACTCAGGCTGGGTTTAATCTGTTTAATGCCTGTTCTCGGTGGCGCGGACAGCAAGACGGACTGAGAGCTTCCTTTGGCGCGCAACGGGGCCAGGAGTCACGTTTGCATGTGGAGAGCAGAGGTTCTTAAGCAAATTGTGAGTTTGTAAACGAAGTTGATAGGGGAAGGATCGTATAGATTTCCATGTCTCCCAACAAAAGGAAAGACGTCTTGAAAGTGTGAAGCGTCCTATGTAGCGACTAATTTAATGGAAACGCCGATATATACGGCTATTGGCGCGTAGTCATCATCAGTATTCCACGCGTTGCAGTACTTTGCTTTAGACCCGAAGCCATGCGTCTAACTAATAACAGCTCCAGAATTCAAGATAAAAATTGTTTTGTCTCTCCTGCGAATGCATTGTATCACTCTGATATACATTTGACTATATTGCTTATCAATAGGCCGGATTTTAAGCATAAGTTGAGTTTAAGGTAGGTATAACGGTTTTTCGAGAGTTTGTCAGCATGTGACTTGCATCTGCTATGTACATGTTTGCAACACAATCTCTACGTCGCCGGTTCAAGCATGCGTAGTTTTCTGCGGCTACACGGGGAAGAGGTTTGTCAAGAGGTTTGTCAAGTCTAGTTTTCGTTCTCCATTTGAATTTCGCTTCTTTCCTGTTGCCATAACAGGGACGCATAGTATGAACAGTTGTACAGGCTTCACTGGATATAGCGACATTTCTGTGAGTCTGTAGTATAAATGTGCAAAGGCTTCCCTTTTCTGTTCGTTCGGACGATGCTGTTGCACGGTTCGAGCCTCTAGATCCCGCAGATGAGCGTCAGCTAAAGCGTACTCGTTTAGTTGTGCCCGTTCAAGTTTTTAGTGTGTTTCAACCCGCTTTTCAGGATTTCTTCTTCCTAATGCAGCAACTTTGCAATTGTTGTAAATGCTTTTCTTTGTCTTTCCACTGGTTTATATTTCCACTGCTGTTTCAGCATCTAACTAAACCTCATTTATGCTCTTTGTACGCCCAAATGGGCCTCATTTATTTTCTGTGAGTTGCATCGTTTTACGTTTAAACGTTTAAACGTTAAAACGCAAACGTTTAACCGTTTGCGTGTATCCAATTCTTCACGTAACCGAGCTTACTTATACATATATATATATATATATATACATATCACTATTACCCTAACCCGCCGCGGTGGCTCAGTGGCTAAGGCGTTGCGCTGCTGAGCACGAGTTCGCGGGTTCGATTCCCGGCCGCGGCGGCCGCTTTTCTGATGGAGGCGAAAAGCAAAAACGCCCGTGTGTACGAGATTTCGGCGCACGATAAAGATCCCCAGGTGGTCAAAATTAATCCGGAGCCCTCCACTACGGCGCGCCTCATCGCCTGCGTTGCGTCGGCGCGTTAAACCCTACAATCAATCAATCAATCAATCACTATTACCCTACCTTCGATCATTCTTCAAGAACTTGCTGTTAGCATCGAGTACTGTTTACGTTTAGCGTCTGCGCCTGCTCCCCCCCCCACTCCTTCAGCACGCTGAAGACTGCGATGCGATGAGGCTTTGAAGGGGGGGGGGGGGAGGTAGGAGGAAAAGGGCCCGAAACTGTCTGGCGAAGGGTGCCGACACCTTATCAGGCCTGAAGACTGCAATCACCTCCTTTGAGGCTGTTTCCCGTCAAAGCTTTCCCTCTTCGTTAGTTCCTAGCCACGCCATTGCGTGCGAACCCGCGGCCACATGGTGAAGCCCCTCCTAAATTACGACGAGGTTCGACTTTAACACGACACGGTCAGTCGGCCCCTTGCCTCGTCGTCGCGTTCTCTGTTGTTCTACCAGGAACCGAGCAATCTTAGACGCCATTTTCAATCTGTTACTACTGGGCACGTGACAATTTTAGACTTGCCGTAATCATTACGCCATTTGCAAGGGCTTATCATTACTTACAGCCTGCTAGTTCTACCCATCTTTCAGCGCATAGGTGTAGCGGTCGCCACTCATAACTTCCGCCATGTGGGTAACTCCGGTGCATAGTTCGGGTCCGTGAGTTTTTGGCAGAAATACAGCTCTGCCTACCTCCCTTCTACACTTTTAGATTTCCGGTTATTTTCTCTCTGCTTTTATGATTCAATAATTTGTGTTGATTGTATTTGTGGCACCCGCTGATACAAACTAGAGTCATGCGCTTCTCCCACCGCCACTAGAAGAAACCTAGCAGGCAAGCATTGGCTCCTTCATCAGCCTCGTTGTCATCCTGCTGAAACTTCTGTGCACCTACTTGTCGCGGACAGTGGTAGCATTGCCCCAGCTACTGGTGCGAGAGCATTATCTACTCTGAAAAGAACCCTAAAAGTAGAAAGCATAATTATGGTAAATACTCATCTTCGGTTCACATTTGCAAACCGAAATGCAGTGGTACAGTCATTGATCCCGTCACCCGATTGATTCGCTGATGAAGAGCCACACTCGAGTCCCAAAAGCGAGCTAGCCTTCTGCCTCTGTTCTTGTGCCACCTAGCTTTTTTATTCACTATTATCCTCACACATCTATAAATGTTGAGGTGAATCAGCGCAGAGACTGGGCAGGTTTGCCTTTTCAAAGAAAGTTTACCTGCTTTGTCTAGCATGTCGAGGAATTTGTCTAGCCTGTCGAAGAATTTGTCGCCGTGCTATTCTAGAGGTGTTGTTATGGCGTGAAGGTAACCGAGATTTTCACAAGCGTCTACTGCGCCACGACATCCGTCTTGCCTTGCCTTGTTGCACCTGAGTATCCAGAGTACTGATTGCTGATTACGTCGTGATAAGTGACGCCACGACGACTACATTTTGGGGTAACAATACCACAAGAGATATTGGTAAGTTGGCAGACATTATCGCAGCATCTGAGATGCGCTTCGATGTGGGTATACGTGTCTTCAAAGCTCGCCAGGATTCTTCTTCCATGGACCAAGTCGGAGAGCACCAGTTAGATCCTATCGAGCAGTGACATGGGGCTTTGAGCAGCCCACATACCTAATACAGGTGGCCTTTACCTAACAATCACTGCGTTATCCTAGCGGCCCAATAGATCACCGTGCTCCCCTACAACTGCGTGGTACAGTTGAAGATAATTACGGGGCTGTCAGGACCCGTCCACCAATGTTACGGAGGCCGCTGCCAGGCGCGAGCATTCCTTGCTGATCGACCCGGGCGCGACAGCCCTTTCCAAACGTTGGCCGTTCAGCGGCCAGCGCTGGCGTCCACGGCAAAGGTTTTAACTTCCCATTGGCGCCAGAACTATGCAATCGGCCTAGGCAGGCCGCCAAACGGACCCTGTGGCTACTGACTTGTGAACCCAAATGGGTGGTTTCAATACCCACGCCGGCATATTGAACAGATGCACTGCGCATTACTGTAAAAGGTATTGATATTCGTTCTCAGTTACACTGTACTCAGTGGACCAGCCTTGTTTCTGGTTAATAAGCATTAGATGGGCAGTGTACTTACTAGTACGAGCACGCAGTGAAACAATTAGCCCGGACAGGTGGTCTAAGTTAATGTGTACAAGATACAAGAAGACACGGACAAAAAGACACAAACAAGAGTTGTGAGAGGTGGACTGTTTGTGCAGACCTTCGTGTTTTCGTTCGTGTCTTTTTTCGCCTTGTAAACGTGTACCAGCACCCCATCAACCAATCGACATAGTGTGATCATGGCAAACAGGAGTTTGCGTTCACCCATGAGCCTTTTTTCTGCCAGCTCGTGCAAGTGGGCGAACTGAGGCAGAACGAGAAGTAAAGGGCAAGTATGTTCCTCAGTTGCCTTGTGCTCTCAGGAATTAGGCCTACGCATATCTTCTGCGGCTGGCCGGACCAGCTTCTTCCATGCCTGGTGAACGGTTCCACGGTGCGCTATTCCAGACTAGACCTGGAGTTTCTGCTCCACTCGGAACTCTACAAGTACCACCTCAAGGTCTGTACCCTCATCTTGAATGAAACGTACCGCAACATGCCTTTAAGCTGAACAGCCCTATGTCTAGAAACATTGGCACCTCGCATGAACTGTTAAGGCTCTCATGTACTGGTACTCGCAACAGTCAGCCACAAGCAATAGAAGCCTGTCTCTTAAGAGAACCATCGTTAAAACGCGGAACGTTCTCCCATGCAACTGGAATGAAAGTCAAAGCCTTAAATCTTAACTCTTTCGGCCGTGTCAGTATTGCGCCACCAGATCGACATGGGCTTGATATTTCAAGTGACCTAGGTTTAATTGTTACCATGGAAGCTTTCTTTTTCTTTTGATGCACCTGATGTGTCTTTGTGGAAACACATCATCATCATGTGCAATCCAATTGTATTAAGTAGACTTTTATGCAGTACCCGCCGCGGTGGCTCAGTGGCTAAGGCGTTGCGCTGCTGAGCACGAGGTCGCAGGTTCGATTCCCGGCCGCGGCGGCCGCTTTTCTGATGGAGGCGAAAAGCAAAAACGCCCGTGTGTACGAGATTTCGGCGCACGTTAAAGATCCCCAGGTGGTCAAAATTAATCCGGAGCCCTCCACTACGGCGCGCCTCATCGCCTACGTTACGTCGGCGCGTTAAACCCCACAATCAATCAATCAATCAATAAATCAAGACTTTTATGCAGTGCTTTTTTTGCGTGAAGTGCCATCAGTGAGGAAAGCTTTAGGAGTTCTGAGAAGAACCCTTGTTCCTAGGGGGGAGCGTTGAGGCTACCGTAATCACAAAGCGGCTGCCGCAGCCGTAATAATCGGCTGTGTAAGTGAGCCAGAATATGGGTAATAACCATATGAGCCTGCTGCTGTACATGTCAGCAGAGTACACTGTGATGCCGTCATCAATGCTAGAAAATGACATTGCCTTGAACCAGGACCGGCTTTAGAGATAGCAAACTTCCCATTGCAGACGACGATAAGGGGAGTCAACGTGCCGAAAGGCTGCTCTGTAAGAACGCCGAGCACCGTCAGGTGGTAGTAAATATACCCCGGAAAATTGCAGTGCAACCTGCGACTGCTTGCATTAAACGTAATGGTCGTACCAATCATTACCGGTCGTACCGAAGAGTACCATTATTACAAGGCAGCATCGAGAATTTAAGGGTTAGTCGAGATCGGATTATTAGCTATGCAAACTCCAACGTGTACAAGGAAACCACACTCCAACCATATCAGTCTTCTTCACTAGAATTCCTTAATTTAGGCCATTTTCATGCCTTAAAACATTCGGAAGCTCTATCGAATTTCGCATTAGATAGACAAGCCTTATGTTTACGTAAATGCGATCTATGCACGTGCCAGAGACCACTAGGAAGGCATGAGTTTCTAGGCATGATTTCCAACTGCGCAATTCTGTGTGTGGTAACCCCATCATTCTTGCGCGAAAACAGATTGTTTTTTTTTCGGCGAATGCAGCACTGATCCACGCAAACGTTTTCAATGGCTGCCGTGTTTTCCCATACCTGGAGCCAGGTTTGTAAGAGCTTTCACCAGGTAGGTTATAAGCCGAATAAATGGCAAAGTTGTCATTTCCACCGTTCCTTGTCAATGCGTGCAGTGATAACCGCAATAATGTTCAAGTTATATTTTTGATCCAATACCGCCATGCGGAAGCTGTTGGAATTGTTGAAAAGAAATTGCTTTTGCCAAGGGTCTGCCAGTCTAGCTCAGCTGTTCTCAACAAATACGATCGCGAACATGTTCATGGAAAGTATATAGAAAAAAGCTGCGCAGGATTATTCATGGTAATCTTTCGTGAAAACATCTATTGCAGCTAGGTTTGTCAGCTAAACTTCTGACGATGTAGACAATAGCCTACAACCTAGACATCAGACTCACTGTAGCTACGCTTTTCCAAACCCACTATCTATGCTACTGCGACACTGCCACCACAGAAGCTGTATGCTAACCAAATCTGCGGAAAAAAATTTATGAGGCACATCGTTTTTTGTGTTCTTTTTTATACTCGTGCCGTCAAACGCCTCGTAAACCAATTGAAATTGACCACACACTGACTGCATCTTCCTCCTTTTTCTTCTGATACACTACATGACGCACTGCGGGTCAAGTACTTTGTTTTTATTCTTTCTTACTTGTGCTCAAGAACAGAACGCGCTGAATATTTCTGTTTTATTCTTTTTGGCGTACGCGCTCATTGGAATGCGTGGAGCGCGAAGAAATCCGTTAGGAAACAGTTATTTTGCAGCTGTGGAAATTATTGGGGGGGGGGGGTTGCGTTGGGTGCTTGGCAGCCTGGTACGTGCTTTCGCCCACCTATCCAAGTAGCGATTTTGCGTTAACAAACACTCATTTATGCACAGAAGTGAGCCGACAGATAGCGTGCATTTTCCTCAAGCTGTACTGTCTAAGCACAATTGGCTAAAAAAATTACGAAGTAACACCGACGCCTAACCGAGAAAACACGTTTACAGCAGAGAAATTGGCATTCAATGCAGCGCTAGCCGGTGAAGTGGCGTTGGAAGGAACTGAAGAAAGCCAAAGAAGCAATGGCAAATACGGCACGCGGGATCTCCGAGAATCGGCAGCTCGCTTTCTGTTAAGCCGGTCGAGCCTTCAACGCGTCGTACTGCTCGTCTTTTGAGATAATCAATCAAGCATTTGGATGAATGTTGTGTCCTGCGACCCTCATGGGCGCACCCATGGAGGGTGCTGAGATGGTCAATGTGGTGTTAGTTACACAGGTACGTTGCCTTAGGTGTGCTTGCGTGCCGTGTGCCGATTTTTGCCTGGCCCAACCTGGACTGCGTAGTAGAAATACGGCGCTTAACCACCTATTTGCCCATACTACATGTTGGCGTGCGTAGCAATCAGCCAAAGTGTTCCACTGGTATTCCTTTTGTTGTACCGTCGTGTGTGTCTCTGTGGATAACAGTGAATAAAGAAGCGAGACTGCACGAGCCCGGTGAACGTGCACAGCTGACTCATTGGGCTTGAGTTTGTCTGTGATGAGCGCAGCTATCAGGTGACGTTGCTCTGCAACACACCCTCTCCTGTCTCTCTACCGCTTTCCTCCTCTGCATGCATGGTTGCTTTCCGGCTGGTCACACGCTCGCTTTGTGAAAGCACAAATCGTACGTCTGCACTACACGGTGTAGCCGGAGAAATGCAGAAAAGTGCGTAGACGCACAGCCTTGTATCGGACGACGGTTTTACAAAGTTGTATCGTTTTCGCGAGTCTGAAAACTATTGATGGAGCAAACATTGCACTTAGAGTAATTTCACTGTTAGAAAGCATACAGTACGCTAGCTATTCTAACATGTTTACAGCGTACAGTGGCCGGACAATATTTTTGTTCGTGACACACTCAGCGTAGCGCGTAGATTAGGAATGGTCTACGTTGGCAGTTCTTAGTGGGGCTGGACAGTGAGAAGGAAAACTTTGCTCACCAACAATCGCCGGGTTTCCAAATGAAATGGGGAGCAGGGAGAGGCCCACGAACCCGGCAAACACAGGTATCCGGTGGAGGCCAAGGTAATTCGTGATGAGGATCGGCCGCGCGGACATCACGTATCCCTGACAAACGCCGAACACCGCGTTCAATGTTGCGAAGCACGCGAACGATTCAATAAAAGTCATTCCGAAGAGTGCTAAGGACGACAAACTCAGTCCCGCAGCCACAAATAAAGAATGGCCAAAGGGAACCTTATCTGAAAGGAATGGAACCACAGTCCGGCCCAGAATTTCACCAACGGCAGCGTATGTCTGGAGGTAGTTGGCACTTTCCAGCGAAGCTCCTTTGTCGCGTCCATAGTCGACGACCGTAGTCCCCTGGCTCGTGGTGACCCAACCATTGACCAGGTATACAATAATGAGGACATAAAATTCAGGGATAACTAGCAGTTCCGCTACGCTTTTCCAAGAAATACCAACTACACCAGCGGCTGGCCGAGGCTGGCGTTCTGGTGACACTGCATGTGGTGCCGGCAAATGCTGGGACTGCGGTCTTTCAGTGGAACTCATAGGCTGTAGCTCTTTCGGGTTTCGTGTACTGCTTGACTCCGGCACTGTGCCTTCGAGGTGACACCAGAACCGGAAGGGATGTGGTTGCTTTATTAGCATTACGAGCGGAACTGCTTGCATTGTGATAGCTCCGCTTAAAAGCAGTGCCCCCTGCAGGCCGTAACGATAAACTAGAAGAGGCATAAAGGCTGGTGTGCCCAGTCCGGCAACCGCCAAGGCCGCAAAATTTAGCCCCGTCGCTGTCGCCTTGTACTTTTCGAAGTACAGCATGGTGTACAGTCCGAAGCTGGTCAGGGTGGCACCATACCCTGCACCTGAGGTAAGGAAGATAACCACAGAAAAGGTCACTCCAACTGTGTAAACCTTCCTGAACAGTTTACAGTTGTTCACTCGCTAAAAATAAATTCAAAACAATTGCATTATTTCCATTTGTGTATTATGGTTAGTAAGGTAGTACGGGACATGTATGCCCTACTGCAGCCGCAGCTAAATATTTTCAGTGCACTTTTTACGTTTTGAACAGGATAATTCGACACACATATACGGCGCTTCACATAAAGCTAGAGCAAAAGATATGGTTTGTTCAGAAGCGGAGACACGTATACCCAGGCTGTTTGCGTATTTCTGCACGTGTTCGTATTTAAGGCACGAGAGTTAAGACTATTCTTACTACGTTCACATGATTTCCAGGGTATTACGATATGTTATATCTTCTACAAGGAGAATTGTTATCATTTGCTGTAATTACAGGTGGCCACAAAATAAAACCAAACAAGCTGCCAGTGCGTGAAAACTATCGACGAGATATGTTCCGGACCAGCGCACCCTGTGGAGCTAGCTAGAGCCGCAAGCCTGTCTTTCTGTAGTGACTTTCGCATGTCCTCATTCTCGAGATAGGCAGCAAAGCCTTTGTTGTATTGAACTAGGCGGCGCCTTTTGTGTCCGAGCGAGTGGGACAAATTTTGGCAGCGGCCCGCAGCGTACAGCAAGTGTGAAAGCCATGCAAATATTGCGGTTCTTCAAGATATTATTTGCATCAGAAGCTCTGTTGTTATCATTTTGTTGGCTCTTCCATAGAATGGCCCTGGAGATAATCTGCACGATTAACCTACACGCGTGACTGAGTGGTCCCTGATTATTACGTGACTGAAAAAAAAGCAAATACTAAGCATAACTGCGTTGCTTCTCTTCTATCTAAGCTCTTTTTTCTGCGAGGATCCAGGTAAATATATTTTAATTTTTACAACCACTCGACGTGCAAACTCCGCCAGTTATGAGGTTTTGTGGGCACGAATGGCGTTACAAAGATTTGGATTCATGATTTTTCAAATGCATGTTTAGGTTTGTTTTTCTGATTTGTTTTGTGTCCGTCTTGTTGATGTGGTGTATCACACACGTTTGCTTTTGTTAGTTCAATTTTCATCATTTCTAATGGTCTTAACTGTTTGTCTTTTCCGGTTTTAAAAATATCCTTCAACCATCACATTCGGGAGTACCATCGCCTTGGGAAATGGCTATTTACACTTATTTTGTAGGTAAATAGATTAACTTCTGGGACTATGAATTTCGCAGATGCACGGCGTTACACGATTGTTGCTCGAAGAGGCAAATACACCAACCAAGGTCGTTTATTCAAAGCAGTCCCAACGTTTCGGCGCCAACTCGGCTCCTTCATCAGGGGTGACTGTGTACCACAAGAAGCAGCGGATATTAGATGCGACGCATCTCTTTCACTCGCCTTGTCCCTCTGGCGTCGTCCGGCGTAGTCCGCATCCCTCCCCCATTCTCCTCGCCACGCCAGCTGCGCACCAGCGCCGCTCTCACCGCAGCGCCATCTGCGCGTTAGCCCTCGCCGGCGCTCGCTCCGTCGCCGTGCCAGCTGTGCGTGGGTGCGGGTTAGCGCGCAGCTTGCGCTCGGTTAACACATGCGCATGCGCTGCTATGCGCTGCTCTCTCTCATTCCGCTGCATATAAACGCAGTAAAATTTAAACCATCTTCCCGCGAGGGGAACCATGGGGTAGATGCGACGCATCGGTGGTGAACATGCTGCGTAAAATATGGACACACAACAACAATGGACACACGAACATAACGGAAACGCCACGGAAACCCCCGATGCGTCGCATCTACCCCATGGGTCCCCTCGCGGGAAGATGGTGTAGATTTATGAGGAGTCTTCTTCTTTTCTTTTTTTCTTACTGGAATTGCCCTTGCGCGTCGGAGGCCGTGTGCGTAGACGGTGGGAAGGGCTCCGAGGGATCTAGTCAGTCCTTGCCGGTTCCCATTTATGTGTCAGTACTAAAGGAGTAACCTTTGTTAGTAATAGGTTTTCGTGCCACCTGCGCGCCGTCAAAGTTAAGCCTATGGTCAGCTTTTTCACAATGCTCGGCCAATGCACTGCGCGGAGTGTCGGACTTGTGAACGTCGTTTTTTTTTTTGGCGGAGGAGTTCCGGGAAGTTTCTGGTCTCCCCAAAGTAACTAGTGGGGCATCGTGCGCAAATGATTTTGTAGACGACCCCTTGGCCTTTTTCTTTTGTCGGCCGCTCTTTAGGTCGAAGTATGAGCCCTCCAAGAGTTGACACTGGCTTGTGGGAGAAGACAATGCCTTCCTTGCGAAGAATGCGGGATAATGTTTAACTAGTTTCTTTAAAACAGGGAAGGGAAACATGGGTGGGTCGGCGTCCGGAGAGGGTAGCGGGGGGGGGGGGGATGGGGGCGGACAAACAACAGACACAGGAGAGGGGTTGTTGACCGGCGGCGTCTGTACAGAGGAATTTTCTTGGTTGCAGCTCGATTGACTGAGACGGCGTTTGACGCGTCGTATGAAGTTGCTCGTGTATCCATTTTCCTTCAGGTCAGCGATTGCGGCTTTTTCTTCTTTCTTCCGGTCCTTTTTTGTTGAGCATATAGTTCTGGCTCTAAGTAAGAGAGCTGAGACCACAGATGTTTTGTGGGAATTTGGGTGGCAGGAATCGAATTGCAGGTACCGGCCGGTATGGGTGGGTTTTCTGTACACTGAAACTTAGTCCATCTGGCTGTCTTTTTATCAAAACGTCGAGGAATGGTAAGGTGCTGTTCGTTTCTTTTTCCATGGTGAATTGGATGGCTGGTTCAATCGAATTTAGCTGCGACAGGAAGTTGTCTGCTGTTGTTTCTTTGATGACACAAAAGCAGTCATCGACGTACCCGAGAAACGCCTTGGGCTTTTCGGTGAAATTTTCCAAAGCGGTCTTTTCAAATTTTTTCCATTACAAGATTTGCTGTGTTCACTGAAATAGCAGCCCCTATCGCCAGATTCCTTGTTTCCCTGGCCGTCGCAAGCGCCTCAAGTGCCCTCGAGAACAACGACAGCCTGAGTTTCAGGATCTGCCACAACGTCAGCGAGACAACGCAACTTCTGCAGTTCTGCCTGCAAAGCACATATTTCTGCTACAAGCAGGAATATTTCAGGCGAGTAAGTGGAACTGCGATGGGGGCTGCTATTTCCGTGACCACATCGAATATTGTAATGGAAAAAATTGAAAAGACCGCTCTGGAAAATTTCCCCGAAAACCTCAAGGTGTTTCTCCGGTACCTGGACGACTGCTTTTGTGTCATCAAAGAAACAACAGCAGACAACTTCCTGTCGCAGCTAAATTCAATTGAACCAGCCATCCAATTCACCATGGAAAAAAACGAACAGCACCTTACCATTCCTCGACGTTTTGATAAAAAGTCAGCCAGATGGACTAAGTTTCAGTTTACAGGAAACCCACCCATACAAGGCGCTACGTGCAATTCGCTTCCTACCACCCAAACTCCCACAAATCATCTGTGGTCTCAGCTCTCTTAGAGCCAGAACTAAATGCTCAGCAGAAGAGTACCGGAATAAAAAAGAAAAAGCCGTGATCGCTGACCTGAAGAAAAATGGATACACGAGCACCTTCATACGATGCGTCAAACGCCGTCTCACTTAATCGGGCTGCAACCAAGAAAATTCCTCTGTACTGACGCCGCCGGTCAAAAACCCCTCTCCTGTCTCTGTCCTTTGCCCCCCCCCCCCCACCCTCTCCGCACGCCGACCCACCCGTGTTTCCCTCCCCTATTTTAAAGAAACGAGTGAAACATTATCCCGCATTCTTCGCAAGGAAGGCATTGTCATCTCCCACAAGCCAGTGTCAACTCTTGGACGGCTCATACCTCGACCTGAACAGCGGCCGCCAATAGAAAAAGCCCAAGGGTTCGTCTACAAAATCACTTGCGCACAATGCCCCGCTACTTACGTTGGGGAGGCCAGGAACTTCCCGGAACGCCTACACCAACAAACAAAACAGCGCACACAAGTTTAACACTCAGCATTGGCCGAGCACTGTAAAAAACTGACCACAGGCTTAACTTTGACGGCGCGCAGGTGATTGGCACCGAAACCCATTACTCACAAAGATTACTCCTTTAGTCCTGGCACATACATGGGAACCGGCAAGGCCTGAATAGATCCCTCGGAGCCCTTCCCACCGTCTACGCCCACGGCCTCCGGACGCGCAAGGGCAATTCCAGAAGAAAAAAATAAAAGAATAAGACACCTTATATAACCGCTGCTTCTTGTTGTACACAGTCAGACACTGATGAAGGAGCCGAGTTGGCTCCGAAACGTTGGGACCGCTTTGAATAAACACCCTTGGTTGGTGTATTTGCCTCTTCAAGTTTAACCCAACCAGACAGAGTTCTGTCGAAGATGTTCACATTCCACGATTGTTGCTGTGGTCACCTAACCCTCGTAGCACAATTCGTAGCCACGGCACTAACCGTTCACCTTGGGGAACCGTACAGGTCGGAAGCCACGGGTTAGTCGTAGCCTCCTGTCTAACCAGGTGACAGAAGCTGGCTACGACTACAGCTTATACCGCAAGCTGCCAGTAATCGAGCTGCTGGCTTGCCCGGTTAGGCAAGGCACCTTCGGCTGGTACTTTCGAGAGAAACTAAGAGCAGCAGCCGAAATCTAGAAAATTCATTAAGTATTGACTGGCGAATGACAAGCATCACCACTCAGCATCTCGACAGCAGGCGATGGGCTGGAAGGTGTCGCGCTCATAGTTCTTCCGCGTTGCTTGACGGGCTAGTCTCTTCTGTGGCCGCCTGCACAAGCCCTTTACGGAACACTTTCGGGGATGTGTTGCTTATATCGGGACATACGAATTACTTCCCATTTTTCCCCTTAAACGCAAGTAGTTTTACACTACCAGCTGCTACCTAATGCTAATGGCTTGCTAATGGCTTATCAACCACACTCGCACGAAAACGGTGACGCGGGTATTGCGCCTGACGTTTCATATCGCCGCCCAAAAGACCAAAAAAGAAGACTTACTTTGGAAACTAGAGCACAATATCGAGGTTTTTCTTATTTTGCCCTACAGACCTGTGAAAGTACCTTCATGAAAGACGACGGACCACTCCGGTTTTATACGAGCTCACTCGCCGGTTTTTTACAGATGTTTACTGCCTGCGCGTCCTTGTGTTGTTAGCTACCCTTATTGTAGCCTCAGCGTAGAGCTCCCTGGCAGAAGTGGTGTGCCTAACTGTCTTCGGCATTTGCAATGTGAAAGCTGTCAATCCCCGACAAAATATAAACACACGTTCTTCTTTATCATATAAAGAAGTGATACCGACTCTAGGGTGTAATTCTCACCGTAGACTCCTCCGATTGCGACGCTCATGCACACCATGTTTGGGCAGTAGGCGCCGCCGACAATGCCTGCGCAAACCGTAGCCACCGAGAGCATGGTGAGCCAGAATACAGAAACCTTGGTCTGGATCAGAGCCTGTCCGAAGCCTGCGCAGAAAAATTAGCAGTGGCTTAGATCGGCTAGGCCACGATATACGTAGAGTGAGCTAAGGTTCAGCTGGTTATTCCCATGTTTCCTAACTGTGTGGGTTTATCTGATTATCGTGATTACTGCTGTAAAAAGATTTCCAATCCAATTCAATACGGACTTACCCCAAGAGCGATAGGGCTGGGGCTGAGCCATAACCGATGAGTGCTGGGCACACGCCGCCAGTGGAATTCCAGCCACGAGCGCTAAATATACGTGATTGTAATTATTGATTGTGTGGCTGAACATGCCTTAGCTGCACTTGGGGCTCTAGAGGCACCGTAGTGGAGGCTCCGGATTAATTTTGACTACTTGGGGGTTCTGCAACATTGGATAAAATCTCGACCACTGTGGCGGATTTGGATTCTTCCTCTATCTTAAAAACGCCTACCGCGGCCGGAATTCATAACTGCGTCCTTGCGAGCTGCAGAACAATGGCTTAACTATAGAGTTTCTTAGCAAGGACACTAGAGAGGAACCTGCACCTGGTAATCCATGTCGTCGGGGGGGTTTATGGAAAGACACCCATTTTTGGCTGTGGTTGGCATAACAATTGTATTCGTACAGGTTTTTTGGTATTTGCTTTTTTCACTATGCATTACGAGCCACGTCTACGAGCTACGAGGGATCCGAAATCCTTCCTGTTCTCTGGTAGCCGTGTTTTGTGGTAGCCGTGTTCGGCACCGTTTCACCACGAAAGCGACGTTTCTATAGGCACGCTCAAAAAACTTTCCAAACCCTTCAAACAAGCTATTAGTTGAAATAATGGTAAAATAATGAAATTAGTCTCTAATGAGTACCACCACCCCCCCTCAATCATTATAATTGTTCGCAACTACCAACTTGGCCTGAGAATAGCAAGCTCAACTGTTGCGGTAAAAATACGCTTTGCTTCCGTTTTCCTTATTTATAAAACTACCTGTTTATTTTTCCCCTTACATAATTGCACACTCTTTTTCGCATTTCTGTGGCACTTTGTTTAAATTGGCGGTAACTAATACGTTTCAATCCAAGCCAATGATGAAACTAAGCCCAGCGCATGATGTGACGGTGGTCCGTAACTACACAGACGGCCGTGATGTGAGCAGCATAGACGGTGGCGTCAGATTCCTCTCTGGTATATATTGCAAGAAACTCTCTGGGCTTAACCACTGAGCCAGCGCGGCCAGGGTAAAATAAACGGCGACCACACTTTTGATTTGCTTTGCAGTACCGCTCGCACGTGTTCTTCCTTACCTCTAGTTGACAATATCGACAAAACGTTTGCCAAATTCACATGCGTATAAACTTCCCATGTGATTTGTAAGTCAACGTTAGCATGTTTGGAGCAGGCATACGGATTTGAGCTTCTTTTGTGTCACATGCGATTCTTCTATTTCTTTATATTTTTGGACGGTGGTAGCTAACACTTCTTTCAAAACAATCCTGACGCTTTAACGGAATAGTTTGCTGACATTTATTTGGAGTTCTTGACTCGAGTTATGAAATTGAATGCTCCTTTTGGGAATAATAAGACACCACGCACTATCATACTGTCGGCGTGCGGACGCCAAGCTTGCTTTTGATTGATTGCTTGATTGAAGGGTTTAACGCGCCGACGCAACGCAGGCGATTTGGCACACCATAGTAGAGGGCTGAGGATTAATTTTGACCACCTGGGGATCTTTAACGTGCGCCGAAATCTCGTACACATGAGCGTTTTTGCTTTTCGCCTCCATCAGAAAAGCTGCCGCCGCGGCTGGGAATCGAACCCGCGACCTCGTGCTCAGCAACGCAACGCCTGAGCCAGTGAGCCACAGCGGCAGGTCAATCTCGCCTTTTTTAAATAAACAGGCCCATCTGCGAGTGTTTTTCGCCCCAACATACTTAAATTATGAATACCTGCATTTATATTTTTGTCAACTACACTGGCCCCCGTAGCTATCCTACCACTGGCCCTCTTTTGTAAATTTGTTCCACATAAATTCTGCTATGCAATTTACTTGAAAAGAAAAGGTAAATGGACAGCTGCCGCTTTTAAAGAGACACTGAAGTAAAATTACAAGTTGCTCTATATTGATAGATTAACCAATCAAGAACACGAATATGCCCCTCTTACACGTAGATTGTTAAAATGTAAGGAAGAAAATTGCGAAAATGTAATGCAGGTGCCGCTTCCACTGGCTATAAATCACAACTCGCAGAGAAAGTGATCAAATAGACATCCGGGCGCAACGTCTCTCGTGCCTAGGAGAGGCCCTGCTAGCCACCGGCTCATTGGGAGGAGTGTGAAATAAGTGACGTAATTTTTTCACGGCCATCATAGGCTGAAGGCTACCGCATCCTAGCAACGGCGCCGAAGGCCGGCCCACCGAGGCATGACGTCACTGCGCGGCCCAGCCGGTAGCCAATGATCGGCGGGCAAAGAAGAAGCACACGACAGTGGAGCGAGAGAAGGCGGAGGAGGTAGCACTTGCGCGCAAAATACAAGCAAAAATGGCGGCTAACCAATATGGCTGATCCGGCTGCTGCAGAAATTACGTCAGGGCATCTTCTAAGCTTTTCTTTCCTCTGCCTACCGATGGAGCTACCGCTGGATGGCAATACTCGTCCCTGCTTGGGGGGAGGTAGCAACGCTTTCCGAAGAAGCGTGCGGACTACGCATGGGCGGTTGGTTCGACACCAACATTCGCGGTGCCTGAAAAGGACCATATCATTTCCCTCAACAAAGCGTCAATACTGATCGCGGGACCCATAAAAGAACAATTCACCTAGAGGTCCGGAGCTGCAAAAGACGTGGAGTTCAAGAAAGCATGACTGATTAGACCGAAAGTGACCAAAGCGCTCGTTACTCGGGAAGGTTTTTTTCGCTTTCTTCTGTCCCGCTAACATCATCGCTGCCTCGCTTGCTTCCAGTTTATCGCGACACAAACAGCGGCTGCAGTCGCTATTTGCGGCACGTTTATTCACCGTTTGATCAGCTATTTCTCAGCAATTAAGATATCTTTCCGCATCAAAACAACGCTAAAATATCGATGGGAAGTTCCAGACATTCATTGTAAACCAACTTGCAGGTGGACGTCGGTGTCCCTCACTATTCTACACAAACGTGCGTGATCGGCTGACACATTTATTGTTCATTTCAAAAATATCATAGCAGACGTTTTTTGCCCTTTACCTTGATTGAATCCGCCTCGCACAACGGGCCTCTACGGTTTTCTTTGATCCGATACCGCCGAAGTATTCGCACGAGACAGAGCGACATCAGGAACGATTTTACCAGAATAGGTCAAGACTACCGTGCTCCTCATTTGATGCTTTTGACTCTGCCGTACAAATAATAGATGAGCAAACTGTGGGCCACAGCCAGTAACACGAAATGGGTATAATTTTCGACGTGCACGGCAAAAGTGAGGCTCTTTCTCGTGTTTTATGCAGCTGTGATGTGCCCCTGAGCAGCGAGACATCGAAGACGCTGCGACATAAGCTGAATAATTCAAAGTTGATCACTTCAACAAAAATATTTACCAATTGTATGTGCAAACGGGAAGTATGTATACAAAGAAAAGCTGACATTCATAGGCGGTACGAATTGAAAACAAAGAACGTAGCCTACCATGCTCTCACCGAGCATGCACAACAGTAGAGCATCGAGGAACAGGGATGAAAAAAACGCTTCTTTCTGGCCTCAATCGGGCCGCGATATCATACTTGGAATCACTCGGAATACTATCGACAGTCACGCGCTCTTCATTAGAAAAGTGCCACTCGGCATATCATTAGTAAAGGTGTGTATATGCGTTGGTTTTCAACAAACTGAATTGGCGGTCAGGAGCCCAATTGTTCAGACTACCGTGTGTCGAAGCAACCGCAGCAGGGCGAAGGGTGCGATGAAAAGTATGACTTTGCGCGCTTAAAACACTGCATCTAACCCTCCTGTGCACCCGGTGTACACAAACCTTCTGAGCGAGCACGGCACGGACTCTTCCCGCAAAAATATTCGCGATATTGCACCCTGTACACAGTCATCCCCAAAGCTTCCAACATAATTATCAAGCTGAAAATATACCTTTTTCTTGGGGGGCTCATAAATGTGAATTCCAGATTTCACAGACGACACTTCGAATTTCTCCATGAACTGCCTCGCTCAAATGTTCAGAGCAGGACGCTCATTTTTGGCAAAGTTCGGATTAGTGAAACAACAGCATTTATCACTATCGGAGAAGCTTCTCAAGGTTCTCTGTATGCTTCGAGAGAGACCACAGTCTCTCGGACAGCTACCCCTCACAGTCAAGCTTCACGTCAGGCTAGTTGGTGTAAAACGCTTTTGAAGAGAGCTTGCGTTTGCAATGCTCACAGATACTGACACAGGAAAAAATAGGACACTTCTCTTCTTTTTGTGAAAGCGTACGTTTTTTTCTGTGCCCATTCCTGTCAGCAAAGCAAGTGCAACTTCTCTTTAAAACAATTCACAGTCATCGAGTGAAGAAGTAGCTGACAGATCGTCGAAGCTTTAAACCTGTACCTTTCGTGCGCAATTAAAGAGGCGGTGCCGAAGACGCGCTCCTACAGTAAGGTAAAGGTATGACTTGGAGGTAGTGCAGGAGGCAACCAACCAAACACGACCGAAAATCACTTCCGGGTACAAATCCCCGGAGCCAACATAAGAGGACCGCGGCAAAAGCGAGGCTCTGCGGCAGTAATTGGCCTTCTTTGTCCCCTCTTCTGGCGATCCTCGAATTCGGTGCTACAGTTTGCCTTCGCGCAGGGGCTCAAGATACGCTTCTGCCTACAGGTACAGCATCAACTCCGACCCAATGTAGTACTGGCAGTGCTGTTCACTTAGAGAAGACTAGACTCCGGGCTGTATCCTGCCTGCAGGTGGGGTGTCCGTCGGGTGACTGAGCTGCACGTGTACCTAATCCACGCGAAAGCCAGAACTCAAACCATCCCCATGGTTGAACAGCATGTAGTTGCCGCCCTACTGACATTGAAGAAAACGAACAGATGCACCGCGTACGCGCCGTTTCTATGTTCTGAGTTTCGCCCATCGCTATTTTGCGCTCGAGTAAGCAAACTATACACGGCATCACCCACACTGCAGGCCAAGAAAAACAACTCAGCTGTTTACAATGCCCACTTATCCGCTACCGCCTCCAGGCACCATGAAGAAACGGATTCCAAAAAAGACCACCTAAAAATAAAACTGTCCGTCCTTCGATAGTAAGAAACCACAAGTCGCTCACTGCAACCAACTAATCGCTTTGCCTACCGAATATCATCGTGCTACAAGAAACGTACAGCCGCAAGCCGATATGACGCCGCTAGGCTATGTTTGGTGTAGCCTGGTCCCTATACTTCACTGTGCGAGCTCAAAAATTTACCATCCAACAACATGTATTTCCTCTCTGATCGACAATACTCTTGTTGAAATCATATTTACACAAACTGGTAACCCAAGTAACTTTATCCTAAACATCTACAGCACATCTTACGTCCCTCACGGCACATGGCCTTTCTACTGCATGCACAAACAGCTTACTGAAACCCTCTGCTTTCGCTCGGCCACGTTCTTGCCCCTCATAATTCATGGGTATTTTCAAAAAGCAAAGGAGAGGACGGCAGTCGTTAACATGGCGCTAGATTGTATGTACACGGTTCATCCAGTTCATCTGTCCGACTCTCCTGCGTTATGTTTTCTATTGGGCACGCTTATCAACTCTGTTGGGAGCAGTAACTACATCCCTGTCCACACGTTACCACAGCCTCCCCCCATTTAAAAGCGCATCGGACAATCCATGCTCGTAGACTGGCCATTATTTTGCAAAGGCGGTAATTCACTTCCTTCTACTGACGCATACAATGAACTTTCTACGTCCGAGTTCCCGAATTGGTGCAGAAACATACCAAAACCATTCTTGCACACTTGGAAAAGACCTCAGGTGACTTCCACTTGGCGCCTATGTGTGTGGTTCTACCAGGCTTCGTCAGCCATCAAAGAACTTGCAAAGAGACCCGATACTTAAAAAGAAAAATTACAGAACGTAGTTAGTATGTAGCAGGGTATGCCTATGAGCTGATATCCCAAAGTTGGAGATCTTTTTTTTTACCCAGAATAGGGCTTATAGAGCACCAAGCGTACTCGGAGTAAGTTCGCCAGCTGTTGGGTTCAAAAATGGGAAACGAGAAAGCATCACCAGATCCAACGACTTCGGAACAATCACCGGCATTGCCCGAAACAGCTGGTCGATACCGTTCACACAAAACTTTAAGGAATCATTAAGGACTTTCCAATCCTCCCCAGCCTACAATAACACGACGCTTCGAACCTAAACGCCCCATTCTCTTGATGACTCCAAAGCTGGAGGAAATCCTCACTCGCTTGCCATGCAAGGTGACGCTGCATAATGGCCGTGTTGCACACAAAATATCTCAAAACAGGCGTGGCAAAGTGCTTAGGAGCACGCAGAATACTACAAAACCCAAGTGCTAAATCATAAAGCAGCTACGTTGCTCTTGAATACAACCTATACCCTAATAGTACTGGCCGGATTAAACTGCGCCTCAACAATTACCTTATGGAGATCCCACAAGCTCAGAAAGTCAGTCAGCTACTTCACCTCCCCCACAGGTTCCCAAACTGTGCCAACCTCAGCCTCAGGGCTGCTCCGTTTCAAATTCACTGGACGAACCACAACGCCTTTTTGCCATATTGGAATCTATATGAACATATGAACATGAAATCTATGAACATGGAATCTATATGAACAAAAATAACTCCTTAGTACAACCTAAAATGATGGCTGACATGCTTTTGTCTCCTGCAGAAGCAGTACTCATACCATCCGAACACTGGACACGCTATTGTGAAGCCCAGTTGCAGTGACGACAGCCCGAAGTGGTGGCCTTCAACCTTCAAGCCTACCTCCTTACATTCGCGGGGTCGCAAATATCAACACCACAAATGCTGAAAAGACAGCTTTAAGTCCCAGCGGCAATACCACCATTCCACCAGACTGTCACCAAGCCTGCCGCAACGTTCTGATCATAGTGCACGAAGCCAAGGACGACGCGGTTGTCTTGAAGGAGAAACAAGTTTATTGCAGCGAACTTGTGCTCCCCTAACAACTCAAAAGAATACAGAGGCGGCGAAGCAGCGGTCAACAAAGTGGCTTGCGTCGGCGAGCGTCGCAGAATCGAATGCCAAGGCGTCTGCTCTGCAGGCTTTTTATCTTTCGGCGCGAGTGTTTCTGGAACCGTCGATTCACATCCAGAACATTGTAGATCACGGACGATTATTCTGGGCTAGCAACGTTAGGGTGAAACAGTTTGCTTATCTGAATGTGATAGCATGTGCGGCATAAAAATAAAGAATGGAAGACGCGCTTTGCTTCGAACGCAGATAACACAGCCGGGCGTGGCCCGGCAGTTAAAACAAAGAATAAATAAGAAAGCCCATACATGGTTCGCGGCATTACCCCCCCCCTAAGAGTGCATCGACCAGATGCTAAAATAAAAGACAGTCCGAACAAACTACAACAACAACAACAACAAAAATCTGTCATCTTGCATAGTAACGTTTCAAGCGAACCACGTGGACGACTTCGGGCCGCGTGCGTCGTCGTGACATTCCGGAATCACCATCGGGGATCACCTCGTAGGTAAGTTGGCCGACACGTCGTAGAATTTGGTAGGGTCCGAAATATCGCCGGAGAAGCTTCTCACTGAGTCCGCGTCGTCGGATGGGAGTCCACACCCAAACACGGTCCCCTGGGTGGTACTCGGCGTCTCGGCGTCGGAGTAGAGTGAACTAGAATAAGGCAGTGTCCTGAGCGGCCGCGCCGAGCCACTCCGGTTGGCGTCGACCCCACGACGTGACGCGACTGTGCCCTTTCGCAGCTGGTCTGTTGCAGTGAGACTACGCGTCTGGCCTTGCACTGTCATTTTCTCGCGTTCTCTTTCGGCTTTAAAAGGCATTCAGAAGCTAAGCAAGATTCTAAACGGCCAAACGTGATTTTTGCTTTACTTTCTTCTGCTCCAGGTCGAGCACTAGAACTGTGGCCTCGATGTGGTGAGCCGTTCTGGTTTGAGGCACCCTAGTTCCGCTATCCGCGATTTTGATTCACCTCCAGCTTTCTATCTGGCACGGGCGCTTCTGATTGTCAATGAAGTGTCACCTGTGTTCTCCGCAACACGCCGAATACTGCCTGACTAACAATAATTACTTACTTTTCGCGAACTTGCAGGTGTTCAGCATGGACTGTTAGTCCCTGCACAGGGCAGAGCATCGCGGTTCTAAAAACACGCCATTGATCGTATATCGTATAGCAGCATTTAAGAGCGACAACTTTTTTAGCCGAGGTGTTGCAGTCAACTCTGATGTATTATTCGGCGCATGTGCGCAAATAAGCACGTTGACCCCCCCCCCACCCCCAATCTCCTAAAAGGAAGTTTAGACCCGCCGCATAGCACAAAAACAAAACTAACTGCTGCTTGCTTGCCAATATGGTATGGAGTCTTTACTAGTTTTCAGAGATCAGAGCTGTTATCATGGCGAAAGACATATTATTTTGAAGTATTTCTTTTATTTTTACTATACAAAAAAGACAAGTACTAATTGTTAACACTTACATGCAATGCTACATGTTAAGCAAAGTTGTGTACAGCTAATGGCCCAGCTTCACCTTTTTCAAACCCGATTGCAATTTTTATAATATACATACAGTGAACGAGATAGAACAGATTACCTTTCAGTGTGCTGTCATAGTTTATTTCGCAATTTGGTCCAGTACTACGGGCATTTACCTAGTTTAGCATACTTTGCAGATTGCCGCCTTTTTGCATTGCTTCTGTTGATGCTTTTGATGAAGTGAATGCGGGTCGTGCCTCTGCCGCAACAGCCTTGCAATGATCACTGCACCCAAGTTCACACCGCTGCTTAGCCTTCATCACACTCAAAATGTCAAAGATGCTATCAAAATTAAGCTCAAGAAGACGGAAGCATTCAGCGAACGCGTTCTCCATGTTTAGCACAAATCTGTGCATAACCTGTTATTTCCAACACAATTCGACGCACAATGGCATTCTGTACTCCACCAGGCACTCTATGGCACATAATATGGGAGTGCGTGAAGAACCCAGACCTCCCACCTCCTTTTCCTTCCCCAACTCCTTAGCAGTGGGAGATAATCCTGTCCAGCTCCCTTCCTCAACATCAACTTCTGCTGGTCGAGAGGGCCAGTCGAGCCGGGACGGCACATGGTTACCTGAAATGAGGAACCACCCCACCTAAAAGCTCGATAAAAAAAGTTTTGTCCCTCTCTCTCCTGCCGGCGCAAATTGCGCTTCCACTTTTTTCGAACCTCTTCGTCTCTTGGGGTGGCGAACAAAGAAACCTTTGGAGCGCCCTGATAGCGCGCGGTGTGACAGCCTAGGCAAAACAGTCCGCATCAGTCCTTCTTTTCGCCATCTTCCTCACATGCTGGTCCTTGACAAAATGCACTCTCTCACTGTTTTGAAAAATATGTCAGAACCTCCGCACCGATTCCCCCGAACGCACGTGCACCCACCGCCTTCCAAGTTCTACGTTTCGTCCGGTCTGAGGGCTGAGGCGACAGCGCGGGCGCGGCTGACCGGCTGCGAGATCGTGCACCAGCGCCCCTAGCCACCCTAGCGGTGCTTGACGGCGCGCGGCACGCAGAAAGCAATGGCGTCTCCGCCCACTCGGACCAATCCCCTATTCTAGTTCACTCTAGTCGGAGGTTGTAGCGCCCGGCATCCACGAGCTGCTGGCGCGTTGTACGAACTCGAGCCAGCTGGCGGGCCTCCTCCGCACGCTGAAGGTATCCTTGGACGTCGGTGTTGAGGTCGTCGTCTTCTACATGCGGAAGCATGGCGTCGAGCATCGTAGTTGGCCGTCTTCCGTAGACAAGCTCGAACGGCGTCAGCTGCGTCGCCTCCTGGAAAGCCGTGTTGTAGGCTAACGTGACATACGGGAGGACGTCCCAAGTCTTCTGCTCAAAATCAACGTACATTGACAGCATATCTGCGATTGTCCTGTTCAGACGTTCTGTTAGTCCGTTCGTTTGGGGGTGGTACGCCGTCGTTCGTCTGTGATCCGCGTTGCTGTAGCGTAATATTCCTTGCATCAGCTCCGCAGTAAAGGCCGTTCCGCGGTCTGTGATTAGGACTTCCGGGGCTCCATGTCGCAGCACGACTTGGCTTATGAAGAACTTTGCGAATTCCTCTGCAGTGCCCCTCGGAAGAGCGGCGGCCTCTGCGTAGCGCGTCATGTAGTCTGTCGCCACGACAATCCACTTGTTCTGTGATTGTGACGTAGGGAACGGGCCTAGAAGGTCCATACTATCTGTTGAAAGGCCTCGACGGGACGGCGATCGGTTGCAGAAAGCCGGCGGGTCTTGTCGGCGGCGTTTTTCGTCGCCTGCAGTCACGGCAACTCGGAACGTAGTGGGTGACGTCGGGTGTAAGGCGGGGCCAGAAGTACTTCGCCTTGATTTTTGCAATAGTGCGAGCTATGCCGAGATGCCCGGAAGACAGGTCGTCGTGGCACGCTTCCAAAATTTCGTCACGGAGCTCTGCAGGGATGACAAGTAGGTAATGCGTTCTCGTTCCGGGGCTGAAATTCTTTTCACGAGGACGGAGTTTTTGAGGCTGAATGCTGGAAAGTTCCGCTTGAACGCCCTAGGCACGGCGACATTTCTTCCTTCGAGGTAGTCGATCATGACGCGTAAGTCGTGGTCGGCTCGCAACTGGGCGGCTAGGTTGCTCTCCGTAACGACTCCGAAGAACGCGCTGTCTTCATCGGAGTCTAGTGGTGGCGGGTCGACGGGGGCGCGGGACAGGCAGTCGGCGTCGGAGTGTTCCTGCGGATTTGTAGACGATTGTAACGTCGAACTATGCAGGCGCAAGCTCCACCGCCCAAGACGGCCAGAGGGGTCCTTCAAATTGGCGAGCCAACACAGCGCATGGTGGTCTGTGACAACCGTGAATGGTCTACAATATACGTATGGGCGAAATTTTGAAATGGCCCATATAATTGCGAGGCACTCTTTTTCAGAGGCTGAGTAATTTTTCTCCTCCTTCGACAGACCACGGCTGGCAAAGGCGATTACTTTTTCGCTGCCGCTTTGCTTTTGGACGAGAACGGCAACCAAGCCTATATCGCTGGCGTCGGTGTGCATTTCTGTTTCGCGTTTTGTCGAAATGAGCGAGCACGGGCGGGCTTTGCAGGCGTTTTTGCAGCTCGCAGAATGCTTTTTCTGGTCGTTTTCCCAGCTAAAAGGCGTGCTATCTTTCGTCAAGCGTGTGAGTGGCTCTGCAATGCGTGCGAAGTTTGCGACGAAGCGCCGGTAGTATGCGCACAGTCCGAGAAATCTTCGCACGCCCTTCTTGTCTTTCGGCCTTGGGAAGTTCGCAATGGCTGAAGTTTTTGCCGGGTCAGGTAGACTCCTGCGGCGTTGACGACGTGGCCCAGAAACTTGAGCTCCTCGTACGCAAAACGGCACTTTTCGGGCTTCAGCGTTAACCCCGACGTGCGAATGGCCTCGAGTACAGACTCCAACCTTGCAAGGTGTTCGTCGAAAGTCCGGGCGAATACCACAACGTCGTCGAGGTATACGAGGCAAGTGTGCCACTTCAGGCCAGCTAGCACAGTGTCCATGACTCTTGAAACGTTGCTGGCGCCGTGCACAGCCCAAAAGGCATCACCTTGAACTCGTATAGGCCGTCCGGGGTTATAAAGCAGTCTTCTCTCGGTCTCTCTCGTCCACTTCAATTGCCAGTAGCCGGTCTTCAAATCCATCGATGAGAAGTACTTGGCATGGCAGAGGTGGTCAAGGGCGTCGTTCGATTCGTGGCAGGGGATACACGTCCTTTTTGGTTATTTTGTTTAGTCGCCGGTAGTCAACGCAGAACCTTAATGTGCCGTTCTTTTTCTTTACGAGTACGACCGGCGCAGCCCAGGGGCTTTTCGATGGCTGTATAATGTCGTCGCTAAGCATGTCGTCGACTTGAGTCCGGATGGCTTCCCGTTCGTGGGAAGAGACGCGGTATGGTGACTGTCGGGTAGGTCGGGCTCCATCTTCAGTTATAATACGGTGCTTCGCTAGGGGGTCTGACGTAATTTTGAACTCGACGAAAAACACTCGCTGTAGCGACGCAGCAAAGCCAATAATTTGTTCCGTTGTTCTTGCGGTAACGCCGGATTCACGTCGAAGGGCTGCGGAAGCTTGAAGGTGTCATCGGTGTGCGTTCAAAGTCGGCGACCGCGATCACGTCACTCGCTTCTTGCGTTTTTCGAGAAACGCAATTGCAGCTCCCTTGTTTAATGCTGGTACTCTTCGGTGAAATTAGTGACAAACATGAGATTGGCGTTGCTTAAAGTGCGCAATGCCTCTTGCGACGGAGACACCGCGGTCGAGAAGCAACCTTCGATCACTCTCTACGATAGCCTCGATGTCAGAAGCAGCATCCTCACAGTAGACGGCGATCATCAAGCTTGCGCGGGGTGGCAGGGTGATGTGATCGTCGGCGATCCTGACAGCAGCACGGTGACCGGGGTTCGGCTGCGGCGGCGTGGAGTGATCGGAGGAAAAAGTTATCGACTTGGTCTGCAGATCAATTATTGCGCCGTTGTCCGTCAAAAAGTCCATTCCGAGAATTACGTCGCGGGAGCAGTTAGGCAAAATGACGAACTCGGCAGGGTACGTGGTGCCGTCTATGGTGACGCGTGATGTGCACGTTCCACTTGGCGTTACGAGATGGCCTCCTGCTGTGCGTATATGCGGACCGTCCCATGTTGTCGTAACTTTCTTCAGCTTCGACGCGAATGAGCCGCTCATTACCGAGTAGTCGGCTCCCGTGTCGATGAAGGCGACTACGTCAAAGCCGTCGATGGACAACTGGACGTCGGACGCCGCTTTCGCGAGTTTCTGGTGCGTCGGGGCGTTGTATCTCGGCTTGTGCGTGTTGACGGTCAGGCACCATGCGTCGTCATTCTCGTCATCTTCTCAGCGGCAGGCTCTGTCGTTTCGGGTACGCGTCGCCTCGTGTCGTCGTCGGGTTCGGGAGTCACGTCCGGGTTAGATCGAGTCATTGGCCTGCAGGTACAGTGTTCGGTGTTGCAGTGCGTCGTTGGAGGGTTTTCGTTTTTTCGCCGTTCTGCAACTTCACCTCCAGAAGTTGCTGCTTTTAGTTTCCCCCGCGTGGGCTGGGGGACCTTCCACGTGAGAAGTCAGCGGTGTTATGGCGGTTTGGCGACTGGTACCGGTAGGGCGACGGCGAACGGTTGAAGCGGGCAGGTCCTCGGTTCGTGTTGGACAGGTATTCGTCGATCTCAGTAGGGCGCTGGCCGGGTCGGGGGCGTGGTGCGTCGACGGAGAATCCTCGCAGAGCGAGCCTCTTGTAAGGGCAGCGACGGTAGATGTGGTCGGCCTCTCCGCAATGGTAGCACAGCGGGGATAATCGGGCGTTCGCCACACGTCGGTCTTCCTTGGCGTCTGGTATTGGTCTACAGGGCGTCGGGCGGGCGGCATTGGACGGCGGTATGGCTGGACCTCTTGAAGACGGGTTGGAGCAGGGCGGTGTTGACGAAGAGCTGTGGAGTAGGTCACCGCTTGGGGCTGACGGGGTGCTTCTGAAGGCATAGAAGTTCCCAGCGCCTGTTGAACCTCTTCACGGATGACATCAGTCAGAGAAGCCACTTGAGGTTGCAGCGTTGTTGGAAAAAGCTTCTGAAGCTCCTCCTTGACCACTGCTCGAATGGTCTCGCGCAATGTATCGGAGCTTCCAGTTCCGGCACCGATGGTCTCCAAGAACACCGCGTTGACAGGGCGGTCGTACTGCCTCGTTCGAATTTCTAGCGTCTTCTCCATCGCGGCCGCCTCAGACGCGAATTCAGCCACCGTCTTCGGCGGGTTACGGACTAGACAAGCAAAAAGCTCTTGCTTCACTCCTCGCATTAGAAACCTGAGCTTCTTTCCTTCGGTCATATCGGGGTGCGCACGGCGAAAAAGTCGCTTCATTTCCTCGACGAAGATAACGACACCTTCGTTGGGGTGCTGCGTTCGAGTTTCAAGCAAAAGCGCAGCTCGCTCTTTTCTCACAACGGTAGTGAAGGTCTTAAGGAACTCCCTTTTGAATTGAGTCCAGTCGGTCAAAGAACTCTCATGGTTCTCGAACCAAGTTCGAGCAGCATCTTCTAAGTAAAAGAAGACATGCCGGAAAGTTTCTTCGTCGTCCCACCTGTTGAAGATGCGGACGCGCTCAGCTTCTCCAACCATTCTTCGGGGTCTTCAGCGGGGGCTCCCCGGAACGATGGTGGTTCCCGGGGCTGCTGCAGGACGATTGGCGACGTTGTTTCTTGCACCATGGTGTTGGTTGCAGCGTTCCTTCTCTTGGGCCCTTCTGGCATGAGACCGAACTCGGGCAGCAACCCTTGCAGTCGGCGGCTTTCTCTGGTTGGGCTGACTTGGCGGCTTCCAGATGTCGTAGAGAGCATAAAGGATGAGTTCCCCGCACCTCCACCAGATGTCACGAAGCCAAGGACGACGCAGTTGTCTTGAAGGAGAAACAAGTTTATTGGAGCGAACTTGTGCTCCCCTAACAACTCAAAAGAATACAGAGGCGGCGAAGCAGCGGTCAACAAAGTGACTTGCGTCGGCGAGCGTCGCAGAATCGAATGCCGAGGCGTCTGCTCTGCAGGCTTTTTATCTTTCGGCGCGAGTGTTTCTGGAACCGTCGATTCACATCCAGAACATTGTAGATCAAAGACGATTATTCTGGGCTAGCAACGTTAGGGCGAAACAGTTTGCTTATCTGAATGTGATAGCCCGTGCGGCATAAAAATAAAGAATGGAAGACGCGCTTTGCTTGGAACGCAGATAACACAGCCGGGCGTGGCCCGGCAGTAAAAACAAACAATAAATACGCAAGCCCATACATGGTTCGCGGCAATATTCTTTTCCCGCACTGCCCTCAAACTCCTTCACAGGATCGCGACCCTACCTCACATGCATGATCGCGTATACCCAAGTCATACATCACATCGGGGGAATCAGGTGTCTCAGGCCATCACCCCCATATCCTATAATTCTTGGCCGGGATTGCAAAAATCGACGAAATGCAGCGTAAATTACAATATAGGCCTGTAATTTCTGTTCAGCAGTATTAAGGCTTGTAGGCCATGCCCTCTCTCTGATTGGATGAGAAGTCCTTACGTAATATGAACATTTCGCGGGAACGCTTACGCCAAACACTGGCAACTTCGGTCTTCGTAAACGTGACGTCACGTTACACAACCGCTTGCAAATCGGGACTGTTGTGGTCACATAGAGCAAAAAATTTCACCTAGCGTCAGCACCATGAAATCTCCGTGAATTTGGAGCAGGCACAGTTTCACACGACACGCGGTTTAAAACTGCGTCCCAGAGTAAAAAATAATAGTTTAGACTGTTGTCAAGTCAGCGATAATGGCTTACAAAAATAACATCCCGCATTTTGTGTTCATGTTTGCCTATAATACAGCAAATATTTGTTTCGCGTAACAGTCACATAATATGGTTGTACAAGCCTTTCCATTGCATATACCCCAAAGCATGGCATTTGCCCATGCTCCTAAGAGTAAGCCGGCGGGTGACATGATCAAATTGAAGAAAAAATATAAAAAAACTGACTTTTTTGTTTATTACGCCGCTGATTGAGGTAGAGGTTGACGAATGAGTGAAGTGGTTGCATCGGCATGCTCCGATATTATCAGGCATAGTGATTCGCTGCCTTTACGCGTCATACAACCGATGGTAACCGCTGTCGTATTCTGTGATCACGCCATTACCTTTAACATTGCCGCAAACGGTAGCGTAGCAGCGGTGACGGCCGTGAAGTTGATAACGCAACAAAAATTCCATTGTGGCAGAGAACTCAACTACGTCACTAAAAGGTATTCGAAGAAATAAATAGATGCGGTAAAAAAGATTGCGTGATGTTTTTCATATCAACATGCCACTTTCGCTCCCTTTTGGAGCAGCGTTACCTGATTATCGTGTGGTGTTGAGGCCAATTTTGACTTGAAGAAACTTGTTTCTCGTGCCAGCCTCAGTTGCCGTCCTAATTTTGTTAATACATGCCATGTGTATTTAGACCTTATATTGGTAATATTGATAGCTTGGTTGTGATCTGTGTGACTGAAGAGTCAAATTTCAGTGCAAATTGTCATAGCTAGATGTGCATAACTTCACTTGTTGCTTACGTTGTGCTTACGTAAAAAATGTAGTTGATCGCTCTTTCATAGGAGTCGGTAAATTATGAAAGTGAGATGTGCCTTCACAGAATCAGATGAATGTGTAGTCTGCATCGACATAAACTTGCACATCGCTATTTATATTTTGTCCGTTAGGAACGTGAGACTTATCAAAATTGGACACTGAATTGCACGCGCACGAGCACTGCGGAAACCCGAATAAAACCACACGCGCTCACAAACCATGCGAACGAAACAAAACGGGTTGATAGCGAATCGTTTGGTGAACTTATGGTCCGCTGCAGCGAAAGAGCATGATTTGCGTGGCTGTCTTGTGAGTGTGCTTGGCGAGGAAAACGCAGATGGCGCGTTGCTTTCGCAAGTGTGCGACCAGTGCGTCCCTGCTTTTTGGAGTGTACGGCATACGGTGGCATTGCGAAGAGCCCAGCTGCCGCCAACTTTCGGCGCCCATTAGCATCGTGATGCACTATTTCGCTCAACCTCTCGTAGACGGCAGCACCATCGAAATACAGGAGGTTATAGATAAGATATATGGTACGTTCAAGCTGCTAATTGCGCTTCAGTTCGTAGCCGAGTCGGTAGAGCGCAAGCACTTCTTGTTGCGGCGACGGAGCACCAGGCTCAAATCCTGGCGCAGCCGCGTTTGTTTGGCGATGTGATTTGCATGACGGCTATGACGTAAGTCAGATCTTAGTGTATCCCGGCATAAAACACTTTCGTGTTAAAATATGGCCAATTAAGTGTGAATATATGCAGTCGAGAATAGGGCTCTGGTTGTCGCTGCTCCATATTCCAGATTTTGGCTAGCTCTGGCATATACGTTTTTCGGCCCTATTCTCGACGTATCGAATTCGCAGTGCACTGTGAATTTGCCGAAGGACTTTTTGTATTAACTTTTCAATTTTGGTCACATGCTTGTGGTTGACAAAGCGGTTGTGTGTAGTGTCGTCCTTATGACGTTTCATGACGTTTACTAGCACAACTTCTAAAGTTGGTCTTTATTCTCTTTCTTGAAAGTGAATTATGTTTGGCCGGCAGTGAAAAATTAGACGAAATGCACAGGGCATGACAATGTAGGCCTGTCTTTGGTTTTTAACGACAATACGGCTTGTATGTCACTACCTCTCTGTGATTGGCTGAGAAGGTGTGACATAATTTAAATAGTTGACGGGAACGACTCCGTGACGCATCGGCAGCTGCAGCTCCGCAAAAGTGACGTGATGGTATGTAAGAGCTTGAAAATGGCGGCTGCTGTCACTGTGAGATAGGGAAAATATTCTTACCGACCTTCGGCGCCGTAAAATCTCCGTGAATTTGCATCAGGAGCATTTCCGCACGTCGCTCGATGTAAAACTGTTTTCTAGCAAAAGAAATAGTAGGTTTGACTGTTTAAAAGTCAACGATAACGTCGTATCAAAACAACGTCCCGAGTTATGTTTTTTAATTGCCAATAAAAGAGCATATAATTGTTTGGCGTAACAGTAACATACGAGGGCAGTACGAAACTCTCCATTACAAAGAGCCCAACGATGACATTTGTCCACACTTCCCCTACTAAGCCGGTGGGTCACATGACACGATTTTGGAAGAAAATAACAAAAAAACTGGCTGTTTTATTAATTACTGTTTTATTACCGCTCTCCCGACATCAGGCGTAGCGTTTGCCTTTCCTTACCCGGTCATACAACCGATGGTCACGGCCATCGTTTTGTGTGACCACAAAATAAACTTGTGTCATGCCATCAGACGATTGCATGGCGGTGGTGACCGCAGGAAAGGTAATAACGCAACAAAGCTTGCATAGAAGCATATACCTCAACAATGTTACTAGACGCGATTAAAAGAAATAAATATATAGGTAAAGAACATTGTGTGATGTTCTTTAGCTCAAAACTCGTTTTTCACTCGCTTTTCGAGCAACGTTACTTGATCGTCTTATGGCGTTTACGACAATTTTAACCCGAAGAAATGTGTTTTTCTTGCAAACCGAAGCTTCTGTCCAATGTTATACTTTATGACAATTATATCATATCATTTTGTGCAATATTTCATAGCTCAGTTGGGATCTTTATAAGCCTAGCGTAAAATTACATTGCATGTCGTCATAGATATACGTGGATTACGTCGCTGATTGATCACGTGTTGCTTACGCAAAAAACATGGCGAATTCAATGTAAATTTATGTGGTCGGGAATAGGGCCCGTAATCCCACTTTCCGAATCGCAGCGATGACTTATTTCCGCAGCCGCATCAAAAGCACGGCTGATAGTGGATGACTAGCAGCCAAGGGGACATCGAAGAATGATAATAATAACGTTATCGTTGTAATGAGCGATCATAATGTTAATGGGGGTGTGTGATTACCCGCGCCGCTCATTGTGCCCCGGCACCGGTATCCAGAATTTGCACGCGAACCCTAGTCGTGTGACTGCGCGCACAGCTTGTAATGTGTAATGACAGATGTCACGTCCAAACGGAGGAAGCCGCTAGGGATGCGAACAAGGGTAGGGAAACTTACAGAGGCACAACGGCGAGGAGGGCTGCAAAATAGAAAGAGAGCAAAACGAAAGCTGGGCGTCCAACGCCGCGGGGACATAATCAGAACACGCAAATGAATTTTTTCTGGGCCACCATCAGCGCCAGTCTGTACCGTAATAGGTGATTTTAACCATAAATAGTTGCACTATTTTCGCATTAGTGAGAGTGAAGAATCGTTTTTTGGACGGAAGTAGGTTTACGCCCTGTTATAAAAAAACAAGCAAAGCAGCACACACCTACGAGGGCTGAGGTGACGAGGAAAGTGCTTTCGACCCACGACGCAGTTGCATGGTCGACGACGTAGTAATCCATGTAAAGTACGAACAGATATCCTTTGCTCGAACTGATAATGGCAGACAAAAACATTACTGAAGCCGCAACAACTGGTATCAGCCAACAGCGGTCTTGCAGGTACGCTGGAGGCTGGAAGTCTGAAGTCCTCTTCGCCTTGGATGGGGTGGGCATGGTTTGATCTCACTGGCGGTGACCATTTAAAGGTAGACATTAGCCTTGGTCATCCTTCTAAACTTGGAAGATTAAGTCCTGGCTGTGTTGCACGAGGGGGCCATTATAAGATTGCAACGCAAGAAGCCAACAGGAACCAACAGCAGAAATACGAGTTACGTCGGCGTTTCCGCTGAATTTAATTTCAGTTGCTCGTACGGTCAGTTGACACTAATAAACTTGCTACGTGCTTAAATGCTTTGTGTAGAAGTGGGACTGAACATCGTATGCCTTTCGGGGTATACAGTACAGTTTTTTTTTTTGTTGAAGACAGCTGCTTTCACAAACCACGTTTACCGAAAACATGCCCAACAAAGGACGAAAAACATTCGCCACCTGCTCCTGCACCTGCACCCATTCCCTGGCTACGACACCGGAAACGGGCTGTGTCGAGAGCCAAACTGCACAAACGCACGTGGCACGCTTGGGTTCCAGGAATATCTATCTGCGCAGTAAAACGCGAGAAAAGGGGAAGTCGAAATGAATGAAAAAATCCTTGGGGGTCCTTTGTTTCACAAAAACGCCCTCAGAACAAGAAACGTATCAGCAACATTAAAAACTTTCCTTTTTCACATATATATTTCAATCTACTAGAGCAAACTAACCACGCCTAGCTGCTGATGAACGAAAGGTCTATGAGGCTCCTAATTATGTTCTTATCGACTATGATTTATTAACTTTTTTTCTTTACTCTAGGGAGCAGCCGAATCATAATTTTTTGATGCACACGAAACACAAAACTAAGCTGAAAGGGTGCATTGAAAATTTTGCATCTTTTTTTCACCTTTTAAGCCCCCAAATATAGCTCCGGCACAATAACATGAGGGTGCTTCACAATACAGGGTGTAAGCAACCGTTTAAAAGGGTGCAACAATAGCCAAAAAGGGTTTCGATTGGTATTCATTGCTGGTTAGGGCGCTCATCACAACACCCTATTGTTTGGGTATTAAAATATGGGGTGCAAATAAGCTGGTAGAAGGTGCAAAATTGCAGAAAACATGTTTTATGTATAAATACCACTCTGCACTACATTCATTATTCGAGTGCCTCACAAGGTTTATTTTGGGTCTGGGTATACGACAAGGGAAGGCTACAAAATGCCTCTTGTACTCCTAAAAATAAAACGTCTACGCAAGGCATCGGTTTCTACAACGAAACTGAATTTTCCTTGAATTAGTTATCGTAAATTATTATGCAGTAACACTGCTTGCGCAAATGTACGGAGTCTTTCAATAAAGATTTCGCATTCTATGGCAAACAAACAAGCATCGAGTGATTTTTTCAACTGTGTATCAGAATGTTATATCACCAATAGAAAATGAAAAATAAATGCAACAGAATACTCTCAAAATGAACGTATTTACAATAGGATCTCTCTGTGCCAAATTCAATATATAGTAGAGGCGGAACTGACGTTGAAACAGCAAAAAATATCAGCCCTTGCTTATTACAAACATTGACACAATGACACTCCCGTTTCCCCGTTTTTTTGTAGACCCTTGCAAGGACTACAGCACAACCTTGAACTGCGACATGTGTATCGTCATTCCGCTGTTTCCTGTTCTTCTCATGCCACCAGAAAAATCATGCCCCGCGCTGAAAACATTTATTTTCTCCACACAGTGGATTTATAAGTACTCAGAATTACAATTCTAATACATTGTAATTGTTATAGACGGTCTATTTTTGCAGAAATGCAAGGAACAGACCATATCGGTCTCTCCTGCACAAACAAGCTAGAGAACAAGGCAGGTATCAAAAGAAACCAAAAGTGGAGCGGGGAAGCATAATATCGGGCGTTAAATAAACAGACGCCAATTAATACTTCGATCACTTACACCGAAACATATACAAATACCATTGCACAGAATTATCCTGCCATCTGGTGCTTTTTCTTCGTTCAAATCGAGCGCCACAAAACTATGTGCAGTTCGGGTTTTATATTTGTAAACTTTAAAAAACTAAGCTTCTTTATTATAACAAGGACAATAAATAATAAAACCTAAATAATTGTTATTTGCAGCAAAAGAAGTCGCGATATACCCAGTTGTCGTTTTATTTGGATAACGAAACACTGTGAAATTATTCGCGGAAATGTGCTATTGCCACATGCCGATACCCCTGTCACTGTGCTTTATTGCTTCATTAGAATGCTTTTGTCTACTCCCTTGACGTGCTCCCACAGGCCGCCACGATGTTTATACTACTGCGATTGGCACTGTCTTAACACGGGTGTGCATGGTATGCTTCGTTTGTTACCGGCATGGTCTAAGTTTTCAAATTTACGCCTACCTGAAACAATGGTCATTAAACACCAATTTGTTTATAGTTTGGTACTTCCTTTATGCAAAGCAAAGATGTGACTGCGAGATAAACCAGTTTACCAGATAGTTATGCGGATCCTGAACATCTGTTATTTAAGGACTGAAAAGGCTCTTCCGCATGGTACCACCAATCTTTTTTCAACTTCCTTTTTCCATTTTCTATACAGTCGATTTGCGTCTTGGGGGCTTATGTTAGAGCGCGTGGATTCTGCGTTCCTTGGAATGTTAAAATCTAAAACCCTCCAAGTCTTCTTTTTTGTGGCCCTGATTTTAGGAGCTCGGGGGCCGCAAAATGTCGATGTTGACACACTGCGGTGCTCACAGTAGCGCTCCTGCCGATTAAGCTCGATAAACACAAAATTACCACCCCTCTTTAAGTTTGCGTTGATGTGCGAAGGGGTATCTTGGTACGAAAATATATAATTTATACACTGGCTGCTGCGTTGCCCGCCTCTGTTACCTGCATGACCACGCTGATTACGAGGGTATGTTTGCATGCCGCCGCACCACTCCCGCCGCAAAACGTGGTTTGCCTGGCGTCTATTGGTCTCACCTATTTGCTCTGCATTTCTATATTTAGAGGCGCCTAAGAGACACCGACGGAAGTTCCGAAGTTTTGTTCACCCCAAACTGCTGAACGCTCTCTGGGATGGTAGCGTGTGGAACGAGACGCTGCACTTGCCGTGCCACACAAGCCTTCGGCGCGCTGCTTTTAGATTCTGCGAAACCGCGCTTGACGCATGTGGGCTGGTGTTCTCACTCCGCTGCGTTGAGTGCGGGGTCATTCTAAAACTGTGCGCTCCAATAAATGTGAGGGTTCACGCAAACCGTTTGGCGACGATCACCGGCGGCATGTAGTGTTTCAAATTGGGTGCGGCTGCGACCACCTGCTATCATGGGAGGACGAAGGTGTCACCTGTGATTTTAAAGCATCTCGAGTACAGGCGAAGCAGACATCCGAGACAGATGAAACGTTGCCATTGGGAAGCAGTTGAAGGCAAATAAATTGTTGCAAGCTCGCAAGGAGAGGGTCTGTGCAGCCTGGTAACCACAAAATAGTCAAAGTAGTACAGGCGAAACCTGGTTGCCAAACCGGTTCACTTTTTTAAGTGCGAATGCACTTTATAAGCGACCCTGAATTCCGTTGACCACCGTCCGTCCACATAGCAACAGCTGCGGGTGCGCGGGGGAGATGGCGTGGGGATTGGCTCCTCGTCTTCCTTGGCAACGGGGGGAGATGGCACATATCCACGTGGGGGATTGGCCAATCTCCTCGTCTTCCTTGGCAACGGGGGAGATGGGCGCGCGCTGCCTGGCCGCTGACATGGCACATACCCACGTGGGGGATTGGCCAGGAATCGGGCGTGAGAAGGGCTAATGCACCCGCTTAAAGGAGTACTGACACGAAATTTCAAAGCTGAGATCCGCTCTAGCAATCAAGTACAACGACAACACATATAGGTGTCTGTGCATGGCACATACCCACGTGGGGGATTGGCCAGGAATCGGGCGTGAGAAGGGCTAATGCACCCGCTTAAAGGAGTACTGACACGAAATTTCAAAGCTGAGATCCGCTCTAGCAATCAAGTACAACGACAACACAAATAGGTGTCTGTGAATAAATGCATCTTTCTTTCTTTGTAGTTGTGTGTGTGCGTGTGATCTCTCTTTCGCGAACATTACCGAACCACGAAAATTCAACTCCTGCATTCGCACTTTCACATTCTTCCCCTCGGGGAAATGCGGGGAAATTTTTATGTGTCACTTTCAACATGTGATACAAAGAAAACTTTCAAAAATCATTTTTGATCCCATAGCCTTGCTGGCTAGTGTCAGGAACAATAGTTAGACATGCCGCATAACTCAAAAGACGGTATCACAGTGGCAAACGGAACAGGTACAAATACATATACTGGATTACACAATGCATTTCTGGGGCAAAGAAAAGCATACATAATAATTATAAAACTACACCACTATCCTCTAACACAAAACGCTTTATGGCCGCAGAAAAGTTGTGTGCGGCTTTAACATCTGCCGGCATAACATTCCAAATAAGAGCACCATATAATTCTATTAGCCGTCGACATTATACATTTTTAGCAACCGGTAAATTAAAGCAATTATTCGTTGCAGCTCTTCTACTGAGCGCCTGTAACTTAAAATGCTTAGTGGCAGAGGGTCGTCATGTTTTACTATTCTGTTTATTATATCCGACACGCTTATTACATGAACAGAGTGCAGCGGAACTACGCGCATGTGTTTGAACAGCGGTTAACTGGTATCAGTCATATTTGAAAATTCAATAATTCCTATTGCCCTCTTTTGTAAGAGGTGGTGAGGTTTCAAATATGTTTGGTATGTGCTGCCCCACAATTTTATTCAGTGTTTAGGGCACCCAAGGTGGCTGCGTTGAAACATTCACGGGCTTTTAGGAAAGCATGGCAGCCACACGCCGCCTTCCAACATGTCGTATCTATATGAGATTTCAAGTTCATATCTGAGTCAAACATGGCACCTAAATATTTTAACGGGGTTACTCTCTGCAACAGCGTAGACTTTAACTGTAAATTAAAGCTACAAAACTCGGGCTGCACCTTCCTTGGGAGTAAAACCATATATTTAGTTTTTCCGCATTAATTATTAGGTGGTTTCGTTTAAACCATAATAAACGCTCTGAAGCTCTCCGTTGATTTCAGATTCGATCTGATTTAATGTCTACAATAAAAAATTAGTGCCGTGTCACCCGCATACATAAAGGGTTCCTAGTGCAGCATCACAGAGGAAAAGTCATTGACATAGAGAGAAAAAAGACTACGTGCAATAACTGAGCCCTGTAGTACTTCTGCGACTACTGACTCTGTAGAGGACACAAAACCAGCTCTCACTATTCGTAGCTGTCGGCCGGAAAAGTACCATTTAAGAATCTTGTTACTTCTGCCTCTAAAGCCATAATCATGCACTTTGCTACCATGTAAATTCTTCACCACTGCTAAGAAGTGTGGCAGTTCAAGTTCAAACATGCCGAAGCTATCGGAGACTGACCTAGAAGGGCCCGTATGACCCAAATTTTCAGGAAAGTGGACAGCCAAAGACCGCCTGACATCTGCAAAATAGTTGTAGAACTATTCGCCGTGTCCTGTGTTAATAAATCCGGCAATACGCGTTTATCGTAATCTAAACCAACTGCATCCTCAACGATCTCCCACACTTGTTGGTGTTGCCTTCAGGTTCTTCAACAAGCTTAGTAAAGTATTCTTTTTTCCGCTTCCTCACCATGGAAACTGATTTTTTTCTATAAAACGTGAATTCTTTTAGGTAATATTCCTTGTTCCTATGCTGCTTCCATTTGTGGGACCATCGGTCCTTTTGCTTTAGTATCCCCAAATTAGTGCGTGTCACCCACGGGCAGAGTGGGTTGATATATTTATTGTTGGTTGTAGTGGCGCTTAATAAGGCAGCATTTTTAAGCGAGCGTATGAAATTCCCGTGCTCAGTAATAACATACGCCTGATACATGGTCCAGAAATCTATTTCATTTATTTTGTCTCGTAACAAATTGGGATCCACCTGAGTAGTGACCTTCCCCCTGGATGGTTTAGCATTAAGAGGTTGAGTTTTAGAGGCAAAAAAAATAGGCATGTGGTCACCTACCGAGAGAGGAAGCACACCAGAAGACACTTCTTTGTCAACGTTGCGAAGGGCGTGGTCCATAAGGTTGCTTGAGGTATAGACAGTTCAATCGGGGGAGGGGGACACGTACTCTCGAACTCAGCGGTCACGGCGTCTCGGCCCTTTTTCCCCTTCTCTGGAGTGTGTGCGCCGATCACGGCGGGCCTGGCGCGGCTGCTCCTTTGCCTTGACTACGCATTGTAGGCATCGCGCGTTTGGATTTACCACTACTTTCCGCATTATTTTAATGAAATGTTTGTAATAAATGAGCCAAACTAGCATCTTGTGAGTTGCGCACATTAAACTGTTTGGCAATTTTGTTCTGCTGAGCTCTTTTGGTACACCTACTTTGGAGTACTGGCCGAAAATTCTACTTCCTTTCCAAACTAAAATGGGTCACTGAAACTTGCCTTTGCCGCAGATAATATTAGTTCCATCTCTGCCGTTGCTGCTGCCACATTGCGGCACACCCGGCTCTAAGTGTTACGTGGGATGGCCTTGGTGATTTTCAGTGACTACTACCTCCCTAAGTTGTCCCTTTCCACAGCCAATCTGAGGGGAATTGGGTAGGGGATACTGAAGGGGATTCCACCTCTCTTGTTTCCCCATCCCCGACTCGGACAAAATAAAGTTATTCAATCACTCACTCCAAGAGTTCAGGCTTTTTTCCAAATGTGATGTATCTGTCGGCAACATTAAACTAAGCAACGAAAAAGCGAACGCTTGTCTGGTTGCCAAACGACGGACGCTTAATAAGTCCTTACATGACGCTCTCCAGGAGCCGTGTTGTTTATTTTATTTGTGTTGTACATGAGTTTCACGGCTAATTTGTGCTGGAGAGCCGATTGAAATTCTAGAGAGAGGAGGTTTTGCTTATTGTTGGCGGCAGTGGTGGCTGAGGGTGAGGTGTTGATATATCGGTAAGATATATACAAACTATGTAATGAGCCTAATACTAAGTTCACCCAAAACTACCTGTATTAAACCCTGCAGGGATAAGAAGCCAGAATTCTGTTACACCGACACGCGCTTCTGTTTGTTGCCCATGAGCGCCGAGCGTATGACGGTTAGTCGTTTTACAAACAACAGTTTTTGCATTAAAGCGATCAAAATACCCGCTATACGCTATCCCGGACGCACACACACAAGCAAAAAAAATGTGACCAATTATTGCGAACATGCTCGGCACGGCATCGTTTACCCATCGTGAACCACGCTACCTGGAGGCGAATTTCAGCCCCACCGCGGCGCAAAAAGCTGCCAATTTCAGCCGAGTCGTTTAAAACTGTCCTATGCAATAACTTACCTTTTTAATGTATACTGCGGAAACGGACGTACAATGGGCTACAACAAAAATTTTACCGAGCTCTTATGCGCCGCGGAGCAAACGCCCAAGCCAGCAAATCGGCCAGCTACGCGAGGGCGCTGCGCACGCAAAATGGCGGCGCCATCGTTGGAATGGTCTATAGTTATACGTGTAGGCTCAGTTATTGACTTACGCATGTTAAACGATCTTAGCAGCAATGTGTTGAGGTATCACTGGAGAAGTCAAAATTGAAGTCCCCGACAGCTACTGTATGTTTGCGGTGCACGCGAAAAGTTTCTATTTGCACAGCCTCAAATTCTTTCACGAAACCCGCCGCGGTGGCTCAGTGGCTAAGGCGTTGCACTGCTGAGACGAGGTCACGGGTTCCATTCCCGGCCGTGGCGGTCGCTTTTCTGGTTGAGGCGAAAAGCAAAAACTTCGGAGTGTACGAGATATGGGTGCACCTTAAAGATACCCATTTTGCCAAAAATAATCCTGATCCCTCCACGGCTGGGGCGCGTCATCGCGCCCCAGCAGTAGCCTTTAAAACACTCTAACTGCCCAAACTCCTTCCATTGGCGCCGACTTTGCCTAGGCTTCATGTTATCCCCGAACATAAATATCGTCGCTGCATGTGGCTGCCGTGCCTTTGCAATGGCTTTAACAGCGTTTTGCTCTCCACCACTACTTTGCTGCGTTCTGACATTGGCGTCAAATTCGTGACGCGACCTTTCAGGGTGATTATACCAGCACTTTTCAGAAAACACTGCTTTGATAATTTGCGCAGCTTAAAGTCCGGGAGAGCGTGTAGCCATGAGGATAGTCACACAGCAGTAGTCTCAGTGATAAAAGCAAAAATTAGAGGAGTATGGACCAGCTATTTGCAAACTTAGCTCATTTCGGTGAAAACAGCAAGTAAGGCCTTACGGAACCACAAAGACGAAATTCAACTGTGGTTCATTCAAAAACAGTTCTGATAATTTTGTTGCAAATTTTCAAGAAATAGAGATAATAAACAACACTCATAAACCAGTGCCGGCACATCAAACGATTTTCGGTGATTTACGTATGACGTCTCGGCCCCTCGTTTGTCACTTTCTCGGCCACTGTCAAACATCCCTAAACAAGAAACATGCATGGGGAATTCTAGTGATGTGTTAGGTTCTTTTTGATCACATCACTTTAATGGTACCCTGCACCAAACCTACTTATAAGTATGTTTTACTGCTGACGTCTATTAGGAAATTCCAAACAATTTTGCGTCGTTGTAGCCTGATATCTGCACATTCCTAAATATTTGTTTCGTATTTTCTGTTACAAACGTCTCTCGTAGCTGCGCTGGAGCTGAGTGAGTTACCAAATTTTAAATCTTTCAGCTACAGAATGCTACGTGTTCTTCAGCATCAGACCCTGTCCTGCTTCATCTCTCTCTCCCGCAAGCACCTAGAGCACGACTGTCATGACTGGGGGCCATTGCTCGACTGCCTTTCATGCGCATACTTTTAATGTCGCTTCGCCTTCACCGTCTATCATCTCGAAACGACTCGGAACAATATTCGACATGGTTGCATTCTGTCTCTTCAATGAGGTTCAATTTCCTCTTCCATGACCGGTGCACAATGGCGCTCGCATTGCTTCTCGATGGGACATTGTAATGTAGGGCATATTATCAAGACGTTCCTGCAAAGAGAGTAGGAAATCAAAACATTTGCGTCAAGAACAGGACATGGTAAGAAAGTCAGCAAAATCATTGCCGCGAAGAAAATAAATTTTAATTCCCGTTCAGTATACAAAGAATGTCATTCGGAAGCAAACAACATTGAAAGACTAGGAAGTGGGCCGTATAAACGACCCAATTCTGTAATACCAGATCGAGCAAAATGATGTCTAGCGCACACGGCTTCCACTGCGCGGAAGCATTAGGTTTTATGCTCTCAAGCGCTTTGGAAACCTATGTGCACACCACTTGCTTGAATCGCGACAACATATTTCAAACAGATTAACACAGCAACTTTACTGAAGATATTCTAATACCACCTGGTTGTTTACTTATACCCAACAGGAGTGCACGCGTAGTGCGGAAATAACAAGATCAAACAACATGGCGTGCTAAATCACGACACGGTTTGTAGGCCATTGTAAGGAATGTTGGGCCGGACCGCGTAGAGAGTCACAAGCCCGGTCTACGTTTTCACAAATACACACACACACAATAGATATATTGACCGGATATAATACAAAGCGGGAAGGGACACGTAAGTACACAAACGAAGTAGACGCGTAAAAGTGCGGGTGACTGCGGATTAATTTGAAAAGGAATAGTCATGCGCTCACTGCCGTCATCTCGGAGACGAGGTGGTCTGGACGCAACGACTCGGAGACGTACTTCCCTGCAGTCTACGAGAAAGTAGTGTCTGGCAACGGAAAAGGTCAGTGCAGTTGTTGAACAGGTGCCTCGCTGGACAAGGACTTGATGGTGGCCGATGGCTAGCGGCGGGATGGAAGAGCTTAGGGGTGCGCCGCAGCGAGGCTTTGCTGCCCCTGCTCCACGCCACCGGAACACCGCTTACTTTTCGGGCGCTCCGGCTTCTCGCGGTAGCGTCGAAGACATTCGTCGGGCCTACACATCGACGGATGGCCGTCGTATCTTTGATAGCCAGCTGGTGGTTCGGAAAGCAGCACCGGCGGCGGTCCACGGGCCTACACCGCGAGGGTGCCGTCTTGATGATGATTATGTTGTCCTCAAATATTTTGGGACGTACCCACAAGAGGGGATTGGCAAGGGCTAAACCGGTTAAATACGTGGGGACTTCAAAATACTTATTTTCGGGAAAAGGCTGTAAAAGGTAACTTAGTAGTGAATGAAACCCGAATTACCCATTAATCAGCACCCTTTAGCAATTGAAACGATCTGAGGCAGAAAGAAAATTTTGAATGCAATTATATATATCCCTTTTTGCAAACCACAGCTTTGATGCGCCACTAGATAATATAAGTGTTATCGATAAGGTCAACCCCATCCGCTTAATTGGGTCCTTCAAAAACAGTTGTCGAGCTGTTGAGAAACGGCGGCAGTCGAGAAAAAAATGTTCGATTGTTTCGGGGACCTGGCACCGCACCCGTAGTTCTGTAGGAGAAAGTTCTGATATGAACAGATAGAAATTAGGCCTTGGAACCCTGCAGCGCAGCTCGGTGAAGGTCACCTCGCATTGCCGATAGCCACAAAAATGAACATTCCACCCGAACTTTAGATGTTGGAACTCTTCAAATGATAAAAGTGAATCGGAACGGGTGGCGTTTAAATGTCAATATCGTCTTAATCTCGCAGATGCAAATAGAGCCAGATTAGGAATTCCGAATTGAATGGGAGCTGTGGCAGCAACATTAGCTAAATGGTCCGCTTGCTCATTGCCCCTGATGTCCCTATGGCCAGGTACCCAAGACAAGCGTACCTCCTTCACATGCCTGGGAACAAAAAATAATAGTGTGCGGTACAATGGAGAGTCCGAAGAAGAAGTTAATTCCGATATAACTGCCATCGAATGAGATAATATGATGATTTTTTGATACATGCTGCGGGACTTTGCATAGGGCGAGAGGTATTGCCAAAAATTCGGCCATAAAAATGGGCGTGTAATCCGGGATTTGCAGAGAATAACTCCAATCTAAAGATTGTAAAAAATTCAAATTCCAGCTTTGCTGACTCTGAGACCGAACAGCTACTCTCCTTCTTATTCTTCCTTGTTGATTACCCGCGTAGAATTCGGCGCATTGACCACTCTTAGCTTTCTGCAGCAGCGAGACCTCATCACAGTCATTCTACAGCGTTGGAGTGGTGGAAGTGCTGCACGATTTGCGCCATGCTGTGGCAATTTGCTTTTCGTGCGCCACCCTGCTACAAAAGGCAATATTGCGCCTCTGTATTGCCAAATATGAGGAAACTGTGAGATGATGTTCAATACTGCTGGCGCTGAGCAGGGAACAGTAGGCACTCAGTCGTTCATCCGTCATTTCCGACGTGGCGCGCTGCGGCGGACACCTTGAAGGACTTGCACTCTCGGAGTCTCTTGCCACCATTTCAGGGTCTCCAAGTGCTGGCACGGTTTCACCGGACTTCTGGGTAAACCTGTAGTGAGGAAATACGCCATGTCTAATGCACCGTGGCCAGCACTCGTTACAATATTCCGTTTTAATGTTAAAGGCAAAGTATAAAATAGTCTTTTTATTCTCTGGTATCCTCGCATTTTACCGCTGCGAGTCGGCTTGTTGCTTTAAAGATTAGACGCCGCCGTGCTGTGCGGGGTGGAAGAGGGTGAGATACAGGAGCGGCCCTGGCACAAGCGAGAGGTGAGACTGTCTTAAGCCAGCAAGTATATTTAAATGATCAGCTCGGTGGGAGTGTCTGGCGGTACAGAACTACGTTTTTTTTTCTGAGGGGGGAGAGGGAGAAGGCCGTCACACACTCTCCATTTTTAAATCGCTAAGACCACTGTCTCCGCTGGAAAAAAGTTAAGAAACACTGGTACGCTAGTTAGTTCGCTAAACGCGGCACAGTTGCATGGTATTTTTGCTTGGATAGAAGCACGGTACTTCAATCTTTTTCTTGGCGGATTCTGATAGAAGCATGAATTGTTCAATATAGCTGATAGTGCGGAAGGATACCTTTTTTCGTTTGCTTTGTAAAGGCGAACATACATTTTAAATTTCTCTGGAGTATGGTCAGGTTTAGTTCAAATTACATCTTGTTATCCCTTAGTTTCTTTCCATGCCAATTTGTTCCGCTTTCAGATTTTTTTCATCTGTCTAGAGTCTCCTAAGCTTAAAATAAAGGTAAGCCTTTATTAGTCGACGCAAGAGAGGCCATTCCGGTAATTTCTGGTTTTGCCCTTGTTGTCCCGCATGGCTTTAATGGTTTTTGTAATAACAGGGACATTTTTAAAGACTCTTTCTTGGGCTACTTAACCAAAAAATATGGTCTGTCTGTATGTCTGCCTGTCTGTCTGTCTGTGACTCAATTCAACCACCAGGCCAAAGTGAAACCAAATGTGCGCCATACTTTTATATACTCACAGCCAAATCTAAACGGTTAGTCCGGCGTAATGTTCTTCCTTGTCAACATTGTTGAGCAGGAACAAGACATTACGCAAATGTGATACAGAAAACAATTTAAAAGTAGTATTTACAGTGTTTCTCTGTATAAAAAATTTATCAATGCTTAATTTTTGTGAAATGAAATACTACATCCACAGCAGAAAAAAGTTCACTGTATCGCCTGCTGTCGCGAGCGCCACTACAGCTTCTGGCGGCATTTATTAAATCAAGCAGCAACAGTTACAAACGGTTCCATTAGATAGGTTCCACGTTGTACGTGGAACGCACGTTGAGAAGGGCGACGTGGTTCTAAAAACGTTGAAGTATGCGCCGCCATTCACGCGCGTCTCCGCCGTACGGCAGCGCTGGCATCGAGCACCCAGCCTGGAGCAATGAAATGTGCTAAATTTAAATTGACTTGAGCAAACCTTAGCGTGCTTACCTGAGAGAAGCGCGACAGAAGAGGAAAAGCATGTGGTTAGGGGCAAAGCGAAGCGAGGCATTTTATTGTCAAATGTCGGCGAAAGACTATCGTGTTTTGTCGACATTTGCAAAGAAAGGAGTAGATACGCCGCCAACAATTTGCTTGTCGAAGTCTAGTCATGTGTAACTATTCAAAGCGTAGCTTATGTCTATTTTCTGTTATTTATAATTGCTCTTTCGGCCGTGAAGCCCATTTTCCGGGAACTTATTTTTATCAAACCTCATGAACACGTAGTCAACTCAGTATTTATCGGATTTTTAAAAACGCCATTGGAATTTGGGTTTTTTGGGTTTACAAGAAATAAAAACTGCAAATAAATGATTTTTAACTCTATAAATATGCTAATGAACGGATTTCCTCGGCTCCTATATTTGCCTTCTGGTGCTCCCAAGCTGCTCAAAAACCCCCCTTTAACTGCCCGAAGGCTGCTAGAAAAAATTGCTATACCTGCACACTTAGCTGTTCAAACAGTCTGAAGCCTGCTTCAATCTCTGTACAGTTTTCAAAAAGATGTTTTTTCAAATAGGAACACAGTGTAAACATATATTCTGATTGTTCCGGGCCATGACAAAATGCAAATATTATTTGGACTGCTTTAAAAAATATTCCGACATGAAAATAGTTAAACCTTAATACAAAAACAAAAATATTAGCCTTGCGCCCCAGGAGCCAATTCACCTAACTACCACTAACCGATCTTCACTCAGTTTATGGCGGTCCTAACATTGATGAGCTGCACCCTCACCTGCTATATCAACGTCCTGAAAAAAGGTTGTCAGTAAAGGCATCGAGGGTCAGTCGGCCCTAAATTTAAATCTTGAAACCACCATATTTGAAGCGCGTGCAATGGAATTCGCAACTTGCCGCATCGACCATATCAATGAGTGAAATGTTAATCAGTGAAACAGACCTGCCTTCCAACTGCACTGATGTTAGAGTAGAGAAAGAAGCCACATTATTAGTATATCTGCATGATCAAGTACCGTATTTTCTTTCTGAGAAGTTGCATTCATTTAAAACGTGGGATCCCATCTCGGCATACCAATATGGTTAAACGGTTTTCTTGCGCGAAGCTCCATCGGTGGGTATGAGAATATTCGCCAGAACGCTCACCAGCTGTGTAAAAATTGCAATGAAATATAAAATCGCCCTTGAGGCAGGTTCGAGACAAAAAACGGCACTGTTGGACGCAAAAGTGCCTAGCACTTCCTGCTCGGTATGAGATACGTAGGGATACTGCTCATGGTGGGATCACACGTGTAGAGGTAGCAAAGAATGCTTTAAACAGAACCATATACACGCATACAGCACGTGTTCGCCCTCCACGTGGCCACCCGGAAAGGCCACAGCAAGGGCCACCGCTTAGAATCCGGAAAAACAGTACCACACCAGCGGTAGCAGAACAAAAAAGCATGCGGTGCTGACATAAACTAGACGCAAATAAATCAGAAATAAAGACAGTGCCAACGGGGTTTTCACTGTCGTAGTGATATAAAAAGAATATAAAAGAAAATTTAAATCTGACGCGCAAAGCCCACTGAGCACATCTGCGTTACTTCAAAATCAGCTTCCCGGAGTACGCTTTGCATGTGTGCTTTTTCTTCTGAAAATAAGGGCTGAAATGTTTTCGGAACCTTTTTTTACACAATTCAAAAACAGGCTCCCGGAAGTCATGGCTTATATTTACAAGCACAGCACCTGCTTTCGACATGTACTTGACGCACGTTTTCAGCCATAATTTTTTACGGTCTCTTGAGCCCCAACTAATGTTCCAAGTCATTTGGCCTATCTCAAGCGCGATTCATAAATGGGAATATTCGTATTCGATGGTGGGCTTTTAAGTACGTTTGATAGATTCAGTCACAGGTACGTGTGTCGGGTTTGTGTAAGCCTTCCCACTTTTCAGTTCCTAATGCTCAAGTTTTTGCAGCAAGGTATATTGCGGTACGGGAGGCATGCTATGGGAGGCATGTTAGAGATGCATAGGTCATCAGGGGATTCCCATTAAAAAGCTTTTCCGGTGCTCAAATAAAAGTTAAAGGCCCCGGTACCAGTTGCGCCGTGTAGAACCCGCAAGAAGTTGCCGATGTAGAGGACGTCGGTTGTTTCAAAATCTTCAGCCCTCAATGCTGACCTTCTCGTTTTTCTGGCGACAACTTGGGTCCATGCCGCGCAAAAGAGCTCTTAATGCTGCAGATTGCCTTCTGGGATACAGTTTGCAGGTGGAAATTGGTATACTTCGCTTCCATCCGGAAGCAATGTAATCCGCGTGGTAAATCTTGCTGCTGTATCTCCCTCCAGTGCGCGGGCTCTACAGTTTGTGGGTACGGTAGATTAGATTTGGCGATGTAAACCCTTGGGAAACTCGCCTGTCGAAAAAAAACGGTCGGTGGCATCATGACTTTAGAAGTGGATACGCCGAAGTTTCAGGACGTTCCGCACCTAGTTCTGAGCACCCTGGCTGGACCGAACTCTTGGAGGATTGTATTTTGATCACATTAGACACGTTTTCTGGAGAACCTCAGCAATCGGTAAGTTGTTAAATGCTTTCGGCGAATTCCAGCTGATTAGTCGGTGGAGAAGCCAAATGTATTCTTGGGAGCTTACATTAGGCTTCAAAGCAGCCTGCGATGAGGACGAAGCAAAACAAAACATTGACAGAAAAGAGCAGAAACTTGAGCAGAACGGAGGGGGTGTCAGAGATATTGGTTGCACATTTTTGCGGTTGTCACAAAAATGGACGATCTTCCCGAGATTAAACGAATTGCATTCTTTGAGGGGGTCAGTGATGATCTTTCTGAAGTTCGGATTGGAGGGACCTCGCGCTATGGTTATTTCCGCCGCCTTGTCCGGGATCAAGGCTTTGAAATATACCCCCTTAGCGTATTTCTCCTGCTGGATGAGTGGGCACGTGAAGAACCAGGTAGGTCAAGGTGCAGGAACATCCGGGCGAAGGGCTTCATATTTAGAGCCGTATCTTTTCTTCGGCATTTTGGCACCACATTTTCTTCTGCCTTCATGTTTAGAGGAGTTTATGCGAAGAGAGAGAGAGAGTGCTGGTACTTTGTCAACAGACTTAAGGAATCTTGAGAGTGGGGTCTTCGGTGATGAATGGGATGGGGCTGTTTTCTCCAGGTGGGGTCACAGTCGGTTGTTAAAAAGCATTTAAATGAACTTGCAGACGATATGCGTGAAGCTTGTGGGCCCAGGGCTCTCATGTTTTTGTCGGTGTTTCCCACGCTTGGGGTATGTATGAAATATAGTGCGCTGCAGGCATTCGTCCACCAAGCGCAGTTTCTAAGCGTTGTTAACCCCGTGAAGAAGTGTTTCACTGGTTTTCACAGGCATCTTTGGAAGTCCTAGCCACGCGATGTTGTCATCTACTGAGTATTGAGCGTGGTTTGCCTGCCCTTACAGCAGCGAGTAGTTCGTCCTTGGTAAAGACCTGATCCAAACGCTCTTGCGGTCGAATCACAGGGAGGTTGTCAAAGCCCACCGAAGTGACCGTCAGGGTCGGTTTTTGCATGGGTGAAGCTGGTGTGGATAGCGTTATCTTTAACGACGTCCTTGTAATCTTGTAGGATATTTCATTCGTGGTCGGTATAGTGACGTTTATTCTGCTCTTCATTGAACCGTGTAAGCAGGAATACAATGCGGTTTCTTCTGCAGCTTCCCGGCAGAGTTGAAGTATGAATAGGGTTGTAGAGCAACGTTTAAGGCTGTTCAATCCCGGCGATAGAGGTCGTTCTGTCCACAGCGATACATTTCAATGTTTTGCGAACACCAAGTGGAACGAGTAACGAAACAACACTTAATAATTTTCCTTTCTAACGCGCACCAAATGGTGACACAATTACATCAATTGTTTAATTCCCGTAGCTGGGTGGCTAGTCTCTTGCACAAAGAAAAGCAACATTGACAAGTTCGTTTCGTAGGAGAAGGAGGGTGAAGCGATCTGCGAAATTTCCGGTGTCAACCATCGATATGAAACGTAAAAGTCGCGCCTAAAAATGGCGTTCCCGCCACTCCAATATGGGCTTGCTTACACAGAACTTCACTATGGGGTACACACGATCGAAATGATGATATACCAGAATGTTGGCTTGTTAGCATGGCCTGTTTATTAGCAGAATATTTCTCTTTCTTTAAATATAAGTGCATTTGTGAACTGCAAAGATCCATTTATCACGACCTGCAGAAGTACGTGTGTTTAAGTATGAACTATTTTCGTTCTCAGAAATTTATGAGGTTATTTGAAAACCTCATCCTGCCGACACGAATCATTAGTGGCCTCGCGCCCGCTTCTTGTAACAGCTGAATACTTTGGGGCGCTAAACAACGGAGACAAAAAGACGCAGGTATGCACAGGTATACAAAGTTCCCCGTTGCTTAGCCCTTCAAAGTCGTCAGTATATTTAGTGAATTTGCCGTGGTCGGGCTTTTGTCACTTCTAACACATGGACATGCCCAGGATATTTGATGATGTTTCTAGCAGTACTGAACCTCTACCGGGCACTGTCGAAAAAAAATGTGTGCGGAAATTGTAGTTATAAATAGGGGTTATCCTTCTTTTGTGCTTTTGATAAGAAACAGTGGAGGTTATGACCTTCGAGCTTACCTCGTGTGTGAATACAGTCACCGGCTCTCCATTCAGGGTGCGATCTCTGGCTGTATTGCGGAAATAAGTGCAGCTGCAGGAGCAGGTGTGGATGGCGGGTCGTTTTAATATTGTCCCTGATATTTCTGTCAAAGTGCACTAGTTACAAGAGCCGACCTCACCACAGAGGTTTTGTAATCCAGGCAGCGGGTATGTTCAAACCCACTTGTACTCCAAGCTTTTCAACGTGGACGAAATTTAAGTGCGTTAATCTGTCGACGAGCCTGTGCATTTGAATCCTACAAAATACCCCACTGACTTGTTTTCAGGCTGGCCTTAATTTCTGCTGACTCACTGCTTTAAACATCTGCGCAATGCAAGCAATTCAGCATCAAATACCTCAAGCACTGAAGCTCGAGCAACGTTTACATTCCCACCTGTCAGGGGTTTTCAACCTGTCAATGAGGCCGAATCGTGAGCATGTCACACGAGTCGAAGGAGACCTAAAGCTGTCAGCTGCCTGGCAACCTCCAAGACCAGTGTTGGGTGATTCCAGTTGTAGCGGCATCGGTTGCCTTTCTGACCACCATAATAAGTTCAAGTAAAGGATACCTGTACTTCCTTTACAAGGACCACTACTTCGTCGACCATGAAACTGCGGCGTGGGTGGACCGCACTTTTCTCGTGACCGGGCCTGTCATTGGTACGTACTCCTTTGCTTGTGTTGGTCTTGTTTGAAATAAAACGAACGCAAACTAAACTACTACCGTGCACTAAACATTTGTCTTAGGAATAATGCTGTTGCCGCCTGTCTATTTTGGCGTAACAGGCGAATGTTTCACAGCGTTCACAGCGTTATGCACCCTCTGCATCACACTGTTTGTATTTCAAATTAAATTTTTCTTTACTATGAAGTTCTTTTTGTATTTGAAGTGTTCATTCCTCCCACGATCTTCTTCTTTTTCTGGGCTTCCGCTCGCGAACATCTACAAGATAAAATAATGCATACGCCACTGTAGGGGGGTTCAGCTGAACAAACACGCCAAAAAACGTTCGCTCTGTACACTTCAAAGTATAAACCTCCCCCTAGCGCCTTTACATCTTTCCAACGAGGTACAGGATAAATAAACCTTTACCGCCCCTGAAAACACGCCTACGCATTGCCACCTAAGCATTGTTAAGGCAAAGAAGCTGCCGCCACATGGCCCGAGCATAAACTCCCCAGAGATCAAAAGGGTGTGTACCAGCCCTGGAAGGCAGAGTCCACACAAACACAAAATTTACGTCCACAGAGTCGTGACGTAAATGTACGCTCACGGAGCCGAGAGTATAGAAACGAGACACAAACGCTGCACATTATCTGGGATACTGAGTGCATTGGCCGGAAAACACAAAAATTATTTCTTTTTTCCCTTGTAAAATGTGCAGTTTTTCAGAAGCGCTCTTTGGAGTGTCAACAGGCTGTGGGCTACCTGCAACACCCGTTGCACCCAATTGCGAATGAATGGTATAGGATAAATTATTTCGAGTTTTGTAGTTTACTGGAATACTGAATTCCAGTACAGTATACCGCACGTACGAAGCCGTGCGTTCCGCTGTTAATCGGTTCGGGCTGAACAGAAATCAACTGGTGTTGGCAGGCTTCGTGGGTTGAAGTCACCTTCTTTCGCGGTTTTTTTTTCTGTCTTGAGGATATACTCCAGTTGGAAATTGGGCGCAAATACGGGCGAAGGCAGCATATGGAGGCAGCAGCTGTGATAATTCGATATTTTAGGAACAGGATGCGCACGAAACTGTCGCTTCGCTGGTATGTTTTCTGTTGTGAAGCTTGCCCAAACACGGCAAACGCAGTACTGAGAGGTCTCTTTTCCACAGCCGGAGTACCCACATATTCTGTGCGCATGGCCCAGCTTACGAGCAGTTAAGACGTGAGGGCTGTGCAGATGGCGGTAGATCATGAGCCATAACCGCAATAACAAACATCCGAGCATTGATGATCTTCCAGTTGCAACATCGCTAGTCGACGCAACTGAACTCTCCAGGTTGGCTATTGGCTATCATAAGGTATCAGATTACCGACCATAGTTGACTTGTCCCTGGACACAGGGACAGTCACACGTAAAGAGATGAATGACACCAGTAGTTGCAAACAAATAAAAACCCATTTTCTGGTACATGACGTTTCCGGTAACATAAAACCACCCTGTACCACGAAGGTTTAATGCAATTTCCTGGAAACGCTAATGGTGGCGCTGTGTAATCTTCCAGCGTGCATATCTGAATGAACAGGTTTGTAAAAACCCAAACATTGCAAAAAGATACAGCAAAGTTTCAAGTTCTGTACGGTGAACATTTCACGTCTGATTCCGTTCTGCGCTATAGAAATGTTTTTTCAGTGAATATCCAAGCTGCAACTAATCGAGGGTAGAATAAAAATTTATTTCCAAAAACGGCATATTTCCGCAAGTTACCTGCTGACAGGAATGGCTTTTGGATAATCCGACTGGTCTTAAGGGAGCATATTGCAGCCAACCACGCAACAGTTCAATAGTGTTCACAACACTAGCCTTTGTTACAGTGTCGTCGCCGTTAAAATGCGCACGCTAGAGCTTTGATGATTTCCTTTAGTCTTAACCTGTGTTTTTACTGCGAAATGAATCTTGCGGTGCTTCCCTCCGAACCATTCGAGTAGGCAAGATCTGACCTAGTTGGATCATAACTGATTAAATAGTGGTCAGCCTAAATTTAACTGAGGACGCCGACAAAGACAAAAGACGAAGCACAAGCGCTGACACTACCAACTGCATTTTTATTACGCCTCGCCTTGTACATTTATACCCTCCTCTAGCTACGTGGTCCAGGAGTACCAGTGCGCAGAAATAGTTTTTCTTTACCGGTTAGCGCAACCGACGCACTAGTGACACAATCGTCGGCGTCCTCTTCAATTTCCTTAGCCTCTGTGGTTTCGCGCGCAAGCCTGTTGTGGTTTTTATGCATGGTCATGACACCATGGAAGTTGCCTTCATAATTGGGGCAATCTCAGAGGTATATGGCCGCATGTCCTGACGGAACGTTTTTTGTTGATACCTTTTGCTCTCGAACTCGGTCGTTCATACAAAGGCCCGTCTGGCCAATGTAGCTTTTTCCACACGATAACGGTAGCTTGTAAACAACCACCTGCACACATTCTGCGTACTTGATACGGTGGTTGGTTGTGAAATGGCTCGATATCGTGGCCTGGTTGCGCGGCGGCACAAGGCATAACCTTTGTTTGGGGCTGAGCACACAACTGTCACCCCTCTCTGGCCGCTATCTTCTTAATGCTGTGTGTTATTCCGTGCAGATAGGGCACAACCACAAGCTTGCTCCTGTCAATAGCCTCTCTCGGAACCTCGCTTAAAAACATATATGCTGAAAAACATTATGCCTAAAATCATAAAAGGAAAAGTCCCGGAGGGTCCGAGAGAGGCCATTGACAGGAGCGAGCTTGCGGTTCGCCCTATCTGCACGGAATGCTCGTCCTGTGCTCGTCCTATCTGCTCGTCCTGTGTGCCTCGCTAAGTCTTTGTTTCTGTCGCGCTGTATTGTTAAGATCAAAATTGTGACGGCAGGAAACTCATGTTGCTTCGGTGGGATGGAAGGGGTCTACCTCAACACCTTCTGTTAAGCAACTGGCATAGTTGTGCTGGCCAATAAATTGTGCATAAGCAGTAGAATGTAAAGCCTTATCAAAGAGGAAACGACGTCATCCACAATGCATGACGGAAGCACACACCTGTAATAGCTATTTCATAATTTACTAGCACTTCTATAGCATTTACTGAGTCTAAAGGATTGCTAAGGTGTCCTAGATTGTTAAAGGCTTCTAAATTTTTTTCAGTTTTATATTGGTTGGCCAATACGATCGAGGAACTTCTGGAGTCTAGGATGCTTTCGCTCACAACGGAGCGAGTATTTGTCATGTTGTCCCCGTGAAATTTTTCAGGAACGACTTACTAATGAGTATTACGTACAAAAGTATTACGCACAGCGGTGGACTGCCCGCTGTGTATTTTACTGGCGATGCTTGTGTTTATGGGATTCTGAGAATTCTGGCGTACGTCGAGTTAAGAGATCCGTTACCGTTGCCATAGGTCATTGAGAAGTTGCGTTAAACTATTTACATACGCGGCTGGCGTATCTGAGGTTGTGCGGTAGGCTACGCCATGCTGGAAGCCATACCTGACCGTTCAAAAAAGCAGCGGCATGAAACTCATTATTTCAAACTTCAATATTTTAAATTTTTGGATAATTGTAATTGTACGATTTCGTGCGGCCAAATTTTCATAGGCATAAAAATTAAAGCCCTTCAATACAGTATGAAAGCTTTCGGAAGTGCAGAGCAGTGATTCGCCATAATGGTCTGCAGCGGCGTTATCCGCTCACTGCTACCACCCCATGCAATTCAAATTTCTCGCTTTCGCAGAGCTCGCGCGCCCCCCGTCTGAAACTGTGCCAGTGGGAGTTCCATTATTTTTGTGCTTGTTTTTTCTCCAGACCGTGCCGGCGTTGCGCTGCCACTTTTTTTTCGCTTGCTATCGTAAAAATCCACCCAACTAGCGTTCCTAACTAAATGAAGGTGAGCGCTGCCAGTAATTGTGTATATTTTGCCTCCAATGAACCTGCAGTTTCCTTTGTGCTAAACAACATGAAGATGTATAACAAGCGCCAGCTGTTCATGAGTTTAGAACGCTTAAGACTGTATAAACAGCTCAGCTTTCGAAGCCTCTCGGTTATGCCGCGACGACGAAACGCCATGTGGCTGTACTTGGGTCCAATAAGCGAGCTATGAAGACAAGGAGAGCCCCTAAACTTAAAAATCCCGTTAATTCGATCGCAATACGTTCCGCCACGGATGATTATAACTACGACCACCCCGCTAGCTTCTTGGCGCCTATCACCCGGCCAGAAGAACGGACTCTGTGCCTGCACAGCAGTCAGCGTAAAACGCAGCAGGCAAAATAGGGTGAAACCAATGTATATCTAACATGGAGGACGTTTTAGAAGACGTGTTCTTTGCGAAATACTTCAATGAGAACGCTGGTACACAGGTTTGTGTGGTTCGCTGGCAGAGGAGGGTATCACATCTCAGGTAACAAGGAGAACTTGTCGCTGCCAACGCCGATGAAGACGCGGACGACGCATAGGGCGCCGTCCTCTCAGTAGTCATGTCAGAATAAAATGCCGCCGTCTTTTCAGTTTTCAACAATGTGTATATGCGACGTATCGCTCGATACGTTTAAAAAGAAAAAAAATTTCGTTGTAGCTATTTCTTCCTTCGTAGCACGTGGTCTCTTGTGGGATGGGCCCGCCATTGGGAGCTTGGAGGAGCTAGTGTCGTCGGTTTGCAAAATTCATAAAACTGTGAATTCGAAAAGTAGAAATTCTTTGCCACCACCAATAACGTTAAACCTGGGAAGGGGCAAAACATGCAGTATATAAGTGTATTTTGGCGCCTTGGCATTTTTGTCAGCGCAGATGAAACCGTCGTGGAGTAGAGGCACAAAACTTTGTGGTAAGTCTCTTGTCTTTGAAGCACGAAGCTCTCTAGTGCGAGGCGTAAACGAGTGACCCGCTGTATTTTTTAGAACGCATTACGAAGCGCTACAGCGTGAGGCGTACCGGAGTGCCCTGGTGATTTTTTTAGTACGTGTTACGTTTTAGCGCGAGGCGGAAACGAGTTTCCCGTTGCTTTAGTACCGTGACTACATGAGACGACGCTTACTACGGCGACATAAAATGCCACCAGCCCCAGCCCCTGAAGGGCCTCACCCCTAAAATGTTCTTATTGTTGCCTTGAGGGAAAAAACGCAGGCCGCAGTTACGGGAGTTTTCAAGCACCGAAGTGTTGATGCATGCACTTTTGCTTCAGAATTGCCGTGTGCTTTCTTTTGTCCACTTTTGTTATTTTGAACTTTCATAATTTCGAACTAAAAAGGCGTCCTTTTTCGGCTGTAATTGGCGAGAGTTTTGTGCATATACGTAATTGTACGATTATAACGCGCACATTTTTTAAATGAACCATAAAAATAGCTGCCCATTAGGATCGGACTCAATACTTAAAAAATATAAAACCGAAACCGCCAAATCGAAGACAAAATTAAGAGGCTCAATGAATGGTAGAGGCTTCGTATCAACACAAAGTAATCATCTTGGAGGAAATGGAAGCGAATCGGGAAGCGTCCGTTGCAGAAGGGGCCCGAAGTCGTGTGTTCGCGCTTGCCGAACACAGAGACCACATTTTTAATTGTAAAACCTTAGGCAACGGCTTCAGCTCAACAAAGCCTGCGCCAATTTATGTTAAGCTAGTTGTTTTCTGCAATTTTGAGGCGTCTGTTTAGGACATTATATCGTGTGCGCAGTAGAACTGGCGCAAAAGTGTTTGTGTGGTTTCCCTGGTGTTGAAAGATACTGTGTGTTACAATACGGGGCGTGTTACAATCGTGGCACTACGGCGTGCGGTAGAATACGGGGAAATGCTTTTGTACGTAAAACTCAGTGTTGGGTTCTGAGATATTATGTAGCTGTGGCCAAGTGCATTAGAAAGACTTCCGGGATACATACGACGGGGCTACACCAGTTTCCCTGACCTGGAAAACGTATTGGGCTTTGTACACAGAGGCGTACTGTGCTATCACAATGTACCCTTGGAGAATACGTGCATCGTGAGGGGAGCGGGCTGCTTGGGCTGCGCAACAAGCTTTAAATTCCTGATATTGTGGAAGTGCCGGACACACCCGACACTTTGGTCGCACAATGCAGCCTAGGTTGCAGCGCCCGACGTGGCCGACTGGCGGTTGGAATATAAGCCAGCCGTTCTCAGAGTAAAAGGTTCCACGAGCAGAGCTGGTATCTCTGCTTGAAAGAATGCCGCTATAATTGCAGAGACGTCCTCTAAAACTCACCAAATACTTTCTAACCGCTAGAAACTCTTTTTGCCCAATTTGCATTTTACAGTCTAAAACTAAAAAAAAACATACTTGAAGGCCCACTATCAGCCCTGTGAGAACTTGTCTGAGAATATATTTTCTTGTTTTCGCGCTAAATATAGTTTCAGAAGGACAATGTTACAGTTTTGATGCTTGAAAATTTTGGTTCCAAGCCAAGTTTCAAATGGATATTGTACAAGATGCCACAAAAGTTTGACTTTATGAAGATTAGAAAAGTATTTAGGACGAATATTTATTATAAAAAGGACTAAATATGTAAAAATTGAAGGAAGCACACAGTAACGCTTAAGACTTGAAGGTAGCGTAGCTGTACGCAACCTTCACGACCATCCCGACGGTTAAAGTCCGCGATTGCAACCGATTTGTTTATTCTTTGCAGCCGCAACGGCCTATACTCCATTATTGTTGCTTTAGGTATGAGCTTCCTCCATTTTGTCGGCAGTGATAATCGTTGGGCATCTCCTTGAAAGGCCGTACGCTATGACGGGTCTTTCTCGTTCCGAGCAAGTGTTGCCATGATTACAGCAAACGCTAGAATTTTTTGGCTAATTTTGGCCAAACCTCCTAATTGGGTATGCTGGCTATTGAAGAACGTGCACAAGAGAAGCTGGGTGTTCGTCGCGAGGCACGCACGCGCGAGCGCTAGGCATTTTCTTAGTTTCGTTAACGGCCGGGCGGTCGGCGCGAGGCCTGCGCTCACGCGCACACGCTCGGCAACTTCTTGGTATTTTTAACTGCGGACAAAAAAATACGATTTGCTAAACAGGTTCACTGTTGAAAAAGAGCATCTCCATTCCGCGAATGATGGCGAGGGTGCTGAGTACGGGGAGTCGAAATGATATCCGATTTGCGCCCCGAGTGACCTCCGAGTTGCGCCCGGGCGTCATTCAGTTTGACCCATGAGAGTTGAGTTCTTAGATGGGGGGATGATTCATGTTCGGGGAAGCTCGTTGTCTTCGTAGACGTTGAGCTGCATCAGCGTGATGCTTCTTGCGTTCGTTTTCGTCCACGGCGGGACGAGGGTGCGTCATTTCTGGAACCCGCCTATCGTCCGCGAGGCCCACCACTGGGGAGGCCGGCGCTGCGATCGTTTTGACGTGACTTGTAGGATCACCGTTCCTATCTTGCTGCGTAAACAGCTTGCAGCATAGAGTTTCTTACAGTTTACACTAGAGAGGAATCTGGCGCTAGCGTCTATGTGGATCAAATCAAGGTAGACTGTGTCGTCATGGGCCGCCATTATACATCGCGCTCGCCTTAGTTTCATCATTGCATTGGATTGAAACGTTTTACTGACCGCAAATATAAACAAAGTGTCACAAAAACGCGAAGAATAGTGTGCAATAAAATAAAATAAAATAGTGTGCAATGTCAGTGTATGCATTAAATCTCGAGGTGATCATGTGTTGGGTTCCAGGCCACTCTGGGATTGCGGGAAATGAGACCGCTGATCAGATGGCCGCTGCTGCTGCACATACAAATACACCCGACATAGCAACAGTACCCTACACTGACCTGATGATGATGTTTGGAGTTTAATGGCGCAAGGCCGACTAAGGGCAAAGAGCGCCAAACAATAGTGATTACATGAAAGTGGCATGGAAGTAAAAGTAGAACATTTCAGTAAAAATAAACAAAGTAAAACACAACGTAGTGAAGATGACTGGTGTAAAGGGCCAGGTTGTCAACATGCATGATAAGAAATCCGATGTAAAAATTTTACGTCGGTAAGAAACTCGAAAACGCGTTTGACTGAAAACATGGCTTCATCTCCTAAGAAGTATGACGGGTGTGGTGGAATATGTCGTGTGTGTAGTTGTGGGAAGTGTTTGCGTCGTGTAGTGTCGAGTGCCTTACATTGTATGAGGATGTGGATCACGGATAGGGCCTCTCCGCACCTGCTGCACAGAGGTCTTGGAGATCCAGGGAGCAGGTGCGAGTGCGTTGCATGTGTGTGCCCTATCCGTAATCTGGTCAAGGCGACTTCAGAGTATCTATTGCGTGTGTCGGTGGTGTACGGTCCCAAGTGAGGTTTTATTACGTGTAACTTCTTGTCTGTTTGTTCACTCCAGTGTGTTTGCCATGTTTTGCGAAGTTGTTGTCTGATGTGTGGTTTCACGTCGGTGTAGGGTAATGTGGTTATGTCTACTGTATTTGTGAGTGTAGCAGCAGCAGCCATTCGGTCCGCTGCTTCGTTCCCGGCTATACCACAGTGGCCAGGGACCCAGCAAAGGACTAGTTCAAATTTGTGGACATGCACAAACATAATACCCTTTACTATTACATTTATAACGTGATTTTTTGAATACTTTGTTGACGACAACGCCCGCACAACACTGAGAGAATCTGTATATATAATGGATTGTGGGATGTGGCTTTGAAGGATATGATTAACAACAAGAAGTACACCATAAGCCTCTGCCGTAAAGATACTTGTATTACTGTTAAGAGTTCTCGTGACACTAAGGCCGGGCCCATGCGCCGCGCAGGACACCGAGGTGGAAGTTTTAGAGGCGTCCGTATAAAATTCAGAACATTGGTACTTCTGCTGCAAATACAAGAAATGCTGCAGAATTGCACATGTGGGAGCTCGGTTTTTATCTACATGTGTGAATGATGTGTCGCATGAGACAGGGCGGAGATGCCATGGTGCTATGAGATCTGTTACAGAACTTTCGAGGGTTTCTAAAAAGGAGACAGCAAGCTCTGACGCTTCCTCTCTAACTCTGTAAGAGAAGGGCGCAGAGAACGATGGTCGATTTAAAAAAAGTTTAGTCATGGAGGTATCATGAAAAACTGATTTAAAAGGATGGTGAGGCATGGATGAAATTTTAAAAGCATAAAGGAGGTCTGTGTATGCTCGCTGACGTTGTAGGTTCCATTTGTTGCACTCTATATACAGGCTTTCGACTGGACTAGTCCGAAAGGCGCCACAGGACAAGCGGAGCCCTTGATGAAGCACAGGGTCGAGCATTCTGAGGGATGTTTTAGTGGCTGACCCATAGACAACGCTGCCATAGTCCAATCGTGAGCCTATCAAGCTGGTGAAAACACGCAAGAGAAGCTGTTTGTCAGTACCAAAAGAGATGTGCGAGAGAACCTTCAGGATATTCATTGTTTTTAGCATTTATGTTTTAGTTGTTTTATGTGTGGGATGAATGTGAGCTTTTCGTCAAAGATTATACCTAAAAACTTGTGTTCCTTTTTGACAGGAATGAGACACCGTGGAGTTGAATGTCTGGATCCGGCCGGATGCCACGCCTCTTGGAAAACAAGACACAAGTGCACTTCCCTGGATTAAATTTAAAACCGTTGCTGTCTGCCCAACCAGCTAGCTTGTTAACACCAAGCTGGACTTGGCGCTCGCAGACAGACAGGTTACAAGACTTAAAGGATAATTGTACGTCGTCTACATAAATTGAGCAGGAAATTGACGGTGGCAATGCCTTCCTGACGGAATTCATTTTCACAATAAAAAGGTGCAACTTAAAACTCCACCTTGTGGCACTCCATTTTCCTGCACATGCACCCTAGAGAGTGCAGTTCCAAGTCGCACGCGAAACGTCCTTTCGGACATGTAACTGGAAAGCGTGTTTATCATGTTACCCGTTATGCCAAAGGACTTCAGATCGATGAGGATACCATACCTCCAAGCAGTATCGTACGCCTTTTCAAGATCAAATAATACTGTCATACAGTACTGCTTGTGGAGGAAAGCATCTTTGATATAAGACTCTAACGCAACGAGTTGATCGTTGGTAGATCGCCCCGCCCTAAAGCCCGCCTGGCAGCTCTCGAGAAGGCCATTGTACTCTAAGAAGTACAGAAGTCTCCTGTTTATCATCTTCTCGAAGAGCTTACACAGGCAGCTTGTCAGGGCAATGGGACGATAACTGGCGGGAGAGGAAGGGTCCTTCCCTTCCTTTAGGAAAGCCACTACTATGGCCTCCCTCCAAGAGCGTGGAATGTGCCCCGAAAGCCATATTTTATTGTATAGGTGTAAGAGTGTTTCAAGAGTGTCTGGGTGTAGGTGCTGTATCATGGTGTATGTAATCTTATCTGCGCCTGGAGCTGAAGGATTGCACGAGCTCAGGGCAGCCCTCAACTCATAGAGAGTGAATTCAGAGTTGTAAGAAGTTTTTGATCTGTCTTTGTCTTGTAAGGGCTTTTTTTCTGCAGATGTTTTGTGTTTCATGAAAGTGTTCGTGTAGTGTGCTGAACTGGACACGTGTTCCAAGTGTTGTGCAAGCGTGTTAACCTGGTCTTTAAGTGTGTCCCCTGTTGTGCTAACCAGGGGCAGGCTGTGTGCCCTACACTGACCTCAAGTCACACATCAGACAACACCTTCGCGAAACATGGCAAGCACTCTGGAACGAACAGACAGACAACAAACTACACATAATAAAGCCACTCTTGGGACCATACACGACTGACACACAACAGACACACTGAAGTTGCCCTTGCTAGGTTACGGATAGGCCACACTCATATAACACACTCCCACCTGCTCCCTGGATCTCCAAGACCTCTGTGCAGCAGGTGTGGAGAGGCCCTAACCGTGATCCACATCCTCATACAATGTAAGGCACTCGACATTACACGACGCAAACACTTCCCACAACTACACACACGACATATTCCACAACACCCGTCATACTTCTTATGAGATGATGCCATGTTTTCTGTTCAGCGCACCTTTAGTTCCTATCAGAAGTTCACTTTTTACAACTCATCTCATACCACTCATAGTTTTACCCCTGGTCCTATACAGCAGCCACTTTATTTATCTTTTAACCACTCTTGTTCTTCACCGTGGCTCTTTACACCAGCCGTGCTCATAGTCTTTTAACTGATTTTATTTCGCGTTCTCTCCTCATCAAATCACTTTGTGTTTGGCGCTCTTTGCCCATGTCGGCCTTGCGCCAATAAAATCAAACCATCATCATCAAAAAAGTGGAAAATAAAAACAGGCTGTTTTAAAACTAAGGAACAAAGAAGTAAAGCGTCCTTTTGCCGGAATGGTTGTGCCTGCTAATCCGCAGGCCAAGGTTGTAGTTACGAACAATGTTAATATTTGCGGGTAACTCATTGGAGACTGGTTTTATTATTTTACGATTATTTCAAATATTAAGCCGTTTCAAGAGTTTCGAAAGTTTTTTGAGCGTGCCTATGAAAGCGTTGCTTTCGTGGTGAACCGGTGCATCGCGCGACCGCCAGCTAGTTTAACAAGAAAAATGAAAACATGGCGTTAAACAGTCGTGGACGATGACAAGATAGGACGCATACAAGCGCCGGTATCTGCGTATCTTGTCTTCGCCGATGTAAGTTTTGTTTCCTCTTTTCGTCAGCTACAAAGTTCGTGGCGGCATATTACCTGCTCAGTCATACGTCCTTCGACCATCTTCGACTGCGGCATGAGCAACGTCAGGTGCGATCACGCATTGCCTGCCTGTTTCACTGAACACGGCTACCGCAGAAACGGGAGGATTTCGGCTTCCTTGTAGCTCGTAAACGGGTTAATGGATAGTGAAGAAAGCAAATCCCAAAAAACGATTAAGAATCCAATTGTCATGCCAAGCTCAATCCAAAAAGGAGGTCTTCCCATGAACCCCCACGACAACATGGCTTACGAGGCGCAGTTTCCTCTCTAGTATACTTACTAAGAAACTCTATGGCTTGCAGCCCGTGACACTTTGCTTAGGAAGCGCGTTCATATAAGTGTTTTAGATGCGGCGCTCAGAGCATCTCTTGTCGGCGGCCCTGTCCTTCCTGCGTGCGTCCGTTGTTGTCCGCGTGCGTCCGTTGTCCGCAGCCACTCTCCCGCTCTCCTCTCCGATAGCGAACACTCTCTCGCGAGGGCATTGGGTTGGATTCGATTGGATTGGCTTGGCTTGGCTTGGATTTGGATTGGGTTGGATTAAACTGAATTGTGTGGGATTGTGTTGCGTCATAGCCGTGGCAGACGCACTGGCGCCGGAGCGTGCCCAGGTGAGAGCGTGTGCGGCCCAGCGCGCTCTCACTCCGCCGGTGGGCGGCGCTGCGCGCGGTGCTGCTCATGTGAAGTACTCTCTCTCTCTCCGCGGTTTATCTCCTTCGTGCGCGCTGCGCATATATAGTGCCAGAGTCCTTCAATGCTTTACTGGTCACGAAACTGCTCCGTAACTCAATGGGAGAGCTTCAAATGCTGCCTTTGGCCGCCGCGCGGTGGCGCCACCCTCGCACTGAGGTCACTCCTTGCGCGGCGTTGCGCTGGCTCGAACGGCGGAGCCGCGGCGTGTTGTGTTTGTTTTGTGCGAAAAAAAAAATGTAACGTGCATGCGCTCTCGTGATGCGACCTAAGTAGTTCAACGACGATGCCGGACATGTGTTGCGTCCCGGGATGTCGTTCCTTCTACAACGATACCACAGAAATTGTTTCCTTGTTCTGTTGACCGAGCGACGGGCAGCTGCGTGAGAATTGGAGGGGCGCCATTCCAAGGCAAGCAACGGGAGATTTCAGCTTCGATAATAAGTGTGCGACAGCGTGTGGAAATGCACTGCGTGTGAGAATGGAAAAAGCAATGTACCATTTTGAGAGCATCGTGGACCTAGAATTGTACAAGGCTAACTTAAAGCCGTATTTTTGTCATATAAGTCAGGTTGTAGCGGTGCTTGATTACCTGTTTGCAAACTTGTATTACCTTGCGTTCAGGCTCGCGAGTAAAAAAATTTCCCCGCATTTCCCCGAAGGGGAGTATGAGGAAGTGCGATGCACGGGGTGATGCTATGAGGGGGAGTTTGTTGAAGTTTGGTGGCATTTTGCACGCCGCAGCTCGCTTCGCCCGCTTGCGTTCGGCATCGCGAGCCTTCATTTCGGGATCCGCAGCCATCGAGACTGCAGAACTAGACGACCGCTCTCGACGAAGACGCGCGCGCGACTAACTGCAGAGCCGAGCCGAGCGAGGAGACTGTAGCGAGAGAGCACGCGCGCGCCGACCCACGGAGGTCTGGCCGTTTATTGGGGTGTGCCGCGCCGAGCCAGGTGGCTGAGAGAGAGGAGGCGCGGGCAAGCGCGACGAGCGAATGGGAGAGGGCAGCGAACGCGCGCAACGGCGCAGCGGCAGCCGAGCGAGGGGAGAGGAGGCGCGAGCGCGTGACGTCACGGCGCGCGGAAGGGGAGGGAGGCGCGAGCGCGTGACGTCACGGCGAGAGCGCGCGCCATCACATGGTGTAGTGACGTCACTGCGCCGTTGCTATGGACGCCTTCCCTCCGCTACCGCGCCGTTGCTAAGGAGAGGAGGGCGCGATAACACCTGCGGGCGACGGACGGCGGTGGAAGGAGTAGGTCCGACTAAGAAGTGCTTCGCACTTAAAATCTTTGGGACGTCCTTGGGCTTTTACTTTTGATATTTCCGCGAATTATCCTTTAGGGTTCGTTTTGTTTTGTAACCGCGCGTGGCCGGTTCCAGTTTCTTATCTGGCGTTTCAACCGGAGCGCCCGTTTGCTCCTTTTGTGGTACGTCTCGTCGGACAATATTGTTTGATATGGAAAGGGAGCCGCCTTGTCGCCAACTTGATTTTTTGTTTCTTCGACAATGTTCTCGATCCTATTTCCATGGATCTGAAATAATTAATTACGTTCCAGGAGTAATGCATGCATAGCAAACGCGGCGCAACTCACTTTATCGACGCTCATCTGTTCACGTCACACTGCGGACTGCTTCTTAGACGTTTGTTACATTCTAGTATTTTGTAGTGCAGGAGATCGCTAGCTCGCTGTGTTCAGAAAAGCTTTGCGTCGTTCTTGGCTACGTGGCGATATTCTGTTTCCTCCGTGTGCTGCACATCGCAGCCCAAAAAAATAAATTTTTTACGCTGGACCACGCTCTTTTGTCTCCCTTCGTAACATTGAAATTTCTTGTTGCGTGTGATAAAATCAGTTTCATTGTTCTTTTTTGCTTCCTGTTTTTGCAAGGATTGCAAAGCGTGGAAGCAGAAAGACACATGGAGTAACATATATCTCTTCTTGTTTGATCGTTCGCGTTTCTGCAGCGTTTTTAAATGTTCTCAAGTATGTACCCATTCATCGAAGCGACAATACTATTGGGTTATCTGTTTTAGCGGTCTGTGCATTCCAGAGCAATCAACGGATTCATTAAGCGTAGTCTGAACGACGCGTACTTGGTTTCTTTAAGATTTTTTATTGTATTATCGATAGGCCCGCAGCAGTCCGTGACTACATCGCTACCGCATGTGTGGTATTTACAACTTTAAGAAAAGAAGCAATATAGATTTAAAAATCCGTAAACACGACGGCGCAGCGCTTGTGCCAGAGCACACAGAAGCCGTTGTCGTTCGCGGTCGAAGTCAACGGTAACTTACTTCGAAAAATAAAGCCCATTGAAGGCAGGTGATAAATACAATAACTGAACTATTCATCGCTAACTACTACGAAAAAAACACACTTAATCACCGCGCAGACACCAAAAGCAGCGAGCGTTAGCACGCCAAGAGCTGGCCAATACGCCGCACGCACGGCGGCTGGATGACCTTCGTGCGGCGGTGGCGCCTGTAGTGGCGCGCGCGGTCCCTATATGAAGCGAGCGCCGAAGTTTCGTGACGATTAAAGCATTGAAGGACTCTGATAGTGCCTAGAATATAACCGGTGTGCCGCTCTCCGGCGTCCTTTCGGTCGACGGTTGCTCTCCGCTTGCGCTTGAACCCCCCCTCAGCGTCGCATCACACCAGGGTTCCCGCGAGGGGAGTTGGGCGTACTTTGTTATGTTAATTCCCTTCGTATGAAGTTCATTCTCAGTGCGTCAAGCGCAGTTCGACCTCATGGGGACTTTATAACCGTATCAACTGTGGTAGATTATCCGCAAAAACCTTGAGCGTGGTGGTGTATGACGTATGCAAGCGAAGCGTAACCATTGGCTTGTTTTCCCTATCAACAATGTGCACTACGGCGATCGCCGATTGAAGTTTCTAGATTTCCCTTGTTTTCAAGAAATGCATAAAACAGTAAATCGTGAAGAGTTAACTGCTCGCAGAAGCACACGCACACGCCGTGCATGCCCGCACAGCGGACGGTGTGGCTCCAACCGACGCAGGTCGCGGCAGCAACAACTTGCCGCCGCATTTTGAAATCACACAAGTCGTGGAAAAGAAGCTCCTGATTCGTGAAAGTGGATGTTGGTGTGATAAAAAATTCTGATAGGTAGCGTAATCAGCTGTAGTTTTTAAAGCGATCCCTCCAGCGCCAGCCCGTTCACGCGCGATGCGGCGTGCGGCCGAAGGATGGCTACGTTTGCGCGCAAAAATCGGCCGAGGCCGTGCAGGTATCTTGATCGTCGATCGCTTGAAGGAAAATCACCGCGCTTACAGAGTTCTCAGCGCGATGAAGTGTTCTGTTAGGGACTGTCATTCGCAACTCTAACGGCGATAAAATATCTGCTGCGACGCTAAGCCTAAAGTCCCAACATCCGATTACGTGTATCCGAAGCCGGCTGCGAGCTGTTAGAGAAGGCGCTCCCGTCGCGCACGCGCGTGTTGCGTTTGGATTCTTCTAACTTCTTGGGGACCCCCAACGCTCGGTTCTCTATTCTATACCTCCCCATTACCCGAAATCATTAACGAATTAACGACGCGTTTCGCCTCGTGCGCAAACTCGCGTTCTGTGAGCAGTCGCCAGTTTCGAAATTGATGCTTGAGAAAGGCCGGCTCACTGTAAACATACAAAACACCTTGCAATTATAAATTACCACGCCGAGCACCTAACGAAAACTAAATATAGCCTTGTCCAAACCCGCTCAAAGGCATTAAAAACTCGCGTTCATATCGTTCATATATTGCGGACAAGTTGTCGCCAAAAGTACACATCAGCTGTGCCGAGTACAGGATACGGCAGTGATCGTAATCGAATCCGGGCATGAACATAAAAACATCGCAGGGAAAATAGGCACTGATTAAGTCCAAACTCCAGACCATAACAATACTTTTAAGCATGTGCGGCGAAGCAATCTGATCACGCGTTCTCGCGTAAGTAGTCATTCATTTAACAGGCAATACGAGCAGTTCGCGCGCTGAGATCATAGGTGAGCGACGCATTTCCGTCGCTTTTACAAGGTGTTTCCTTGCACACCCATGTCCCGTCACAAGTATTTCATATTGACTTTGCAGCGTACTTTTCTTGGCATCAGTTGCATCGTCCTTGGCGTTATCTGGCTGCCTATGTGAGAGCTGTGGGTCGAGATGGTAGCAACTACCCAAATACGGCTGTGTTTCAGGGAACGAGCGAGTCGCTGGTTGATTGCTTGAATTATTTGGTTTACAGACACTTTTTGGTAATTTGCCTCATATTCACAAGGACGCAGCGAGACGGTGGCAACAACAAAAAACACGCTTCCGCATACGCACGGGAAATGTGTTGTAGCAGACGACAACACCATTCGGCGTCCTACAAGTAACGTCACTCGTAGGTGGCGCCACGGTATGTCCTCGAGGCCAATATACGCGGTGCACCGTGGCGCTACCTCGTGTTTACGCGTAGCGTCATCTGGCGTAGTTCGATGTAGTTACCGTGTATTACAACTTGATTACAACCTGACTACACCGGTGTTTTTGCACGATTTCTCGTTGCTAGGTTATGTCTGTGCCTCTTTTCGACTGTTTTGGAGTTTGCTTGTGCCATTATGTAGGTTCCGCACAGATTTTCGCTTGATGGTGGTGTGCGCGCGGATGGACGCGGACGGACATTGGGAGGTCCTGATGTACTCGGCACCGTTACAGGTGAAGCAGTAAGCTGTTTGACTCTCGTAGCCTAGTGGATAAGACTACTGACACTAACTCTGTCTGAGCTAACAGAGACTGGCTCGAACCCTGCCGCTGGCTGTGTGAATTTTTGCTCTTGTAAATGCTATGCGCACGGACGCTGACGGACATTGTGATGTCCCAAGTTGCTCCGCAAGTTAAACAACTGAACGGCGCGACTCAAACGTATAGTGCGAGTGCATAGTTGTACCAGACTTGAGCCTCACCTAATGCCCAACTCACAAAAGTACTCCAGTAGTGGTCTCGAGCATCAGTTTAAGTTACCAGTACGTATTTTAGAACAGGAGAGTTTTGTGTGCAGGTGCAGTGCCCGCTGTAACTAAAAGTGTTCTTACCAGATAACGCCCTTATAAGCATTCTAATCTCGACCAGCGTCCTCCTTTTAGGAAGAACAATGTGGTAAGGACAAGCGTTTTTATTCTGAAGCTGTTCGAACGAAAAGGCTTCTGTTACCACCGCTCGACAATAGATGCGAAAAGAAGCTCCCGAACGTTTATAAATTGGGCCACTAAGAAGACTAATGCAATCTTTCTGCCTCGTTATCCAATGCTGGTCGCACATCTGTAGGATATAAACACCCAGATGTTCTACAAAATTCCGTTAATAGGGTTTGAAATCAACAAAGTACTGGAATCCACCAGTGGACGTCTCATATTGCTCTCCAAACTCACCAGCCGCTGGACAAAATATTTCTCTACGAGCAAAACTTGATATGCCCATTCTGACAGTAAAACGGGAAAATGGGCTAAACTGCTTACATGTGCAGTGAAGGAAGCTAGCGGATTTATTTCAGAGGTTAAGGAAAGACGTTAAAAATGGGGGTTGGCGGACGACAGCGTTGTGAGCAAGGCTATTGATCAACAACAGCGATACAGGAAATCACAGTTTGCGTAATAAAGGTTCCAACGAAGGAGTGAAAGACATAGCAGTAAATCTCTTGGAAAGACTGAATGCTCACGTGATCACCTGGCGTACCTCGTAGTGATCCCGTGGGTTTGATGGGAGTCGCCAGTGGTCAAAACTAGTGCCAAATCCGGAATCTAGGGTCAGGATTAGCGTGATCGGCCTGTTTTGCCGCAGCCTCAAAATGTTTTAAGACCATAGCATGAATAAGATCATAGTCGTTTTTTTGGAAACATTGTGACTGAAACTGTCAACTGTATAAGATCGAGTTTGTATGCCTCTTGGAAGCAAGCTGCAAGAACATTAAATACTTTTGACGAGTTTGTATTGTGCGACGCTGGAGAAAAGCTGTCTTTGGCTTGAGCCTTCTGTTCACAGGATTCGGCCTCGCTCTGATCCAGGACAAGCTTTCTCTATTCTCACTGACGATGCTCTCAGCCACTGTGGTTTGCGTTGGCTTGATCGGAGGCGCCTTTAGCCCGGACATGGTGTGGATGAGCGTCTCGATCGGAGGTATCTACGGTGAGATATATTGACTGCAACATTGACAGCATTACTTTATATCTACAAAGTTCTGAAGTTCCAGAATATTTTGCTAAAGAAACGAGGGTTTTCTTATAGGGCTAGGTAATGAATCAACAGAACAGACTGAGGTGAAGAACCTTGGCCCTGAAGCAACGCAACCAGGGAGGGGCAGTGCACCATAACCATTTTACAAAAAAACATTCTGCAGCGGGTTTTCAACAAAGTGCCTCTACACCGATCGCTGCTTGTGAAGGTCCTATACGCGTACATTTGCAAACTGAGCATGGTGAAATTTCCCATTGGAGCACCCTGATGATATAGTGGCTAAATATATTCTCATTCTTGGAACAGTTGTATGAAAAAGATCTAAGTCTGTTACAATACAGTCGAACACGGATATATCGAAGTCCAAGGGGATTGCGAATTAGTTCGATCTATGAAAAATTCGATATAAAAAATATGGGCTCTGAGACCTCCCCTATGGCGGACGAGCATTTACCGATCGTCGCATTCAAAAATAAACACTAATTCCGCACTCACGACGCAACAGGACGCTTTATTTCTGTGAAAAAAAATCGCTGATCTTGGCTTCGCCCAGGAAATGAAATTAAAGACGCTGGTCTCGATCTTCTCGAGGCTGCACAACTAAAAAATTCCAGCAGTACGCCTCGCCTTCGCACACCATGCACAACACGCACGCAAAAGAAGAACAGCGCACACGTACCACAATAACTTTGAAGGTAACAATTCCAAGGCTCTCTGAACGGACTCCAAGAAAGCGCTCGCGATGGTCATCTCCGAGAGAAACAGTGATCTCCGAAAGGTGCGGGACAACTCGCCAAACAGCAGCAACAGCAGCAAAATGCAAAAGAAGGAGGATTCCGGCAGCGCCTTCGTTCCCTGTTCTCTTTCCCGAGACGACATCGGGGGAAGACAGACCCAGAGAGAGAGAAAAAAAAACTCTTTTTCGGCAAGCCGAGGAACGTACGCAGCCGCAAAAAAAAAAAAAAAAGGACGTGTGCAGTTGGGGCATCCCTGCCTCACACTGTAACATTTTTCGAGCGTTCCAGCTTGTGTGCCTAGAGAGATTTAGCATACCGGGCACCGTCCGCTAACGCTACGGCGGCCGGTAGCGGGGCCCGACTGGGCAAGCGCAAATTCGTTCCGGTAGGGGGGATTAGTTCCGCGAGCGAGTCTTCGTCATGCCCGCGCATTCCTCCACATCCTCCTCAACCTCAATCGGGGGTGCAGCGACCGCCGAAGAGCACCTTCCAGCTCGCGCGGCGTTCGATATACCCAATGTCGGGTGAAATACAGTTCGATATAAACGTACGAATTCCTATACTTTTACACGGAATTTTCAAGGGGATAATTTGTGAGTTCGATATAGACAATAATTCGATATATCCGTGTTCGATATATCCGTGTTCGACTGTATCAGTGCGAGAAGTATAGATACGCGAAGAAGGGAGCCATCATCTTATCGCTTTTACCTCCTGACTGAAATAGTGCATTGGGAAAGAATGTCAAGCCACCAAAAGCGTGTCTGTTCTATAGAATTCTGAGCGAAACAAGTAGGGGCAGCAAGAAAGGTGAGCCCGCATCTCGTTACCAGGCAACGCGAAAGCACCCTCTGATTTTATTTGGCTATGTGTAGGTTATGCTGTGAGGCTCGTTTTCCAAGTGTGAAAGCTCGCTTTCTCTGCTACTGGAACGGTGTTTGATGACTAGCCACGCATGCATCGAAGCTCAGATGATTGCGCTGAAGCCAGTGTTTGCAGACCTGCTGCAAAAAGGTGGAAGTTCTCGTACAGCTTTGGAGAGAAACGGTTCATTGGTAGTTCATCCTGCAGCCGAACATCGTGCTAAAAGAGCAGAGAACCACGGTAACCGATGCCAGAAGCAACGTAAATCTACCGATCACGTCTGCCTAGGAAACTGTAGCGGTAAGCGCAGAGTTTCTTTTCTCACCGGTGTCACATCGGTTCGCAAATATCATAATCGGAGAATCCGGACCTGGAAGCGCTACGGTTTCTGGTAATTAGAACTCACCACTTGAAGTGACGCTCAATTTATAAAAAAATTATAGCTGGTTATGCTACTGGGCTTAACATTGGTACAATTTGACCTAAAGAGAAACTGCATTACGGGTATAGTACTTTCAGTAAGGTTTAATTTGAAGCAAAGCCGGCGATTGCTGGGATACATCAGATTTTCGCTGGCAACAGAGAGATCTAGAAAGAATTGAATGGTTGCGTAGTGCCATGTTGCGGCGACCACTGAGGTCCCATTGATCGTAATACTGTACATCCCACTTCAGTGCACAGTAAAACTCTTAGAAAATAAAATAAGTCTCAGGCGCTTTATATTTAATATAAGACAGCCTATATAATATGACCTACATTTCCACTGAAAACGTTTTCGCAGCAGTGCATTTGTGTTAAGAGGTGCAGCCAATTTTAAGGGGATTGTTGTAAACTTGGTCTTCACTAGATGGCTTTCCAATATTGACGGTTTCACCGCCAAGGACGTCGATCTTCGGAGGAAGAGTCATTAGACAAAGTGGCTCAGGCTCTCATTTACTATCCCGCAACAAATTATATCAGGATAAGCCGATGAGACGACTCAAACATTGCCGACATTTATTTACTCTTGGAAATTTCACAATTCACAGTGCAGTTGTAAATATTGTGGAATTCTCGTCTTCTGTCACTACAAGTGTTTTTACGGGAGGGAAACAGGTTGTCCATTGTTTGTCCAGGGGAATAAAACTTGAGTTCGTCAGTTTCATTCATGTGATTAACCAAGAAGTGTGCTCAATAGCAAATTACGAACAAAGGAGTTTTGCTTTGCGCAGCCCTTCGACTACGACGCAATCAAAGCTGATTGTCGTCCCGTAGAAGCTCGGTACCACAGCTTGGTGGTCTTCGTTTTTCACAGAGTAGAAGGGCACTGCATTGTTCTGTAGGTTTTTAATGCTCATGTTGTTATAACAAATCCCACAGCGTGTATATTTTACAGGTAATTTCGGTTGGGCGTTTTTTTTGGGAAATTTGTTTTCATAACTTTTTATTTTTCAAAACTCCCTGCCTTATATATGTAGGAAACTGCAGGTGACTTACTATATTGCAGAAGTTGGCTAAAACGAGACGGAAAGCACCTATATTATTTTGCTGAGCGAAATGGTCGCATCCGTGATTTATTAAAAGAAAATCGCTTATTTTCCTTTCTTTTAGAAAAGGAGCGACCGCCACAAGATCACCCTGTAAAAGCAGCTCGACGAAACGGCTTCCTAGCTTTCTGACAGAAACAACATTATGACCATGTACTTTGATATTAGAGCTACGCACATCGCGAGACAACCGAAAAATCAAGTATATAGAAGACATATCAACTGAAATCACAGCCGTGACCATCCATATTCATAAGCGGAAACGCTGATGACGGTTAGCATCTATACAATAATGAAGCAATGTTTTCGCAAAATGGTTTTAGTTAACCATTCTATTAAACTGCCCCGCGTTTTCTTTGAAATATAATGCAGTAAGGAAAGTTACCGTCATAGAATATTTTAAATTTCAAACAATTCGCCTTATACATATTGCCGAAGCCCTGGGATTGTTTTTGCAACATTTATTCTTAAAAAAGCTAACAGTGACTGAAGCTTTCGCTACTCGTTGAACTATTGGCAGAACTACACGTAATTGGCTCTTGTATATAACAATTTTCACCCATTGCCACCGTAATCTGCGTTTGCTTCAGGGAGTTACTGTTGAAAGCTATAGCAACTGAGGTACGGTTTGGGTAGTTATTGCAATACATGTGCACCAACAAGTTTGGCAAAAAAAAACTACGCTGACTAAGAAGTTTTCGGTCGCTGATTCAGAAACCCGAGAGCATAAAATACCAACGAATAACAAGTCACAGCTACGTCCTTGGTTAAGGATGGAATTATAAAAATGGTTTAAATTTGGGTCATCCATCCGCAGCTGCAAGTTTACGCTTCCGAGCCTCCATTTACGGGTGAGTTCTGAGCTGCAATAACTAACAAGCTTACAACTATCAGTGAATGCGAGTTTTTCGCGTACCTTCCAGCTTAGCCCTTCGAACACAAACGCATGCAAACCCACGACGCTCGTACGCACGCGCACACAAACATTTCGGGATGGCAATTGTGTGGCGGGTAGTGACTAACAGGACAGCGTGTTTGAACTACGTCCAGCTTTATTAAAAGGATATCTATACAGAAGTTTGTCGTTCAAACATTGAATTTACATTTATATATCCGTAAAATATGATTAAATTTGGTTAAGAACCAAACTTGCACAATATAAAAATTTTGCATGTGAACTCAGCAGACTAGGCTACACTAGTTATACATGCCTAACAATACTTTGAATAAGCGTAATGCACAAAAATAAAATATGATATAGCTACTCGCGATTGATCCTCACAAGTAATTTTGCATAAATACCCGTGCATTTAACACACTTGTAAAATACACTTTCTGCTGGTTATTTTATTTCAGGTGCGGGGTATGGTGCCACTTTGACGTGCTTCGCCCTTTACACGTTGGTGTACTTCGACAAGTACAAGGCCACTGCTACGGGAATAAAGTATGCAGCTTTGGCGGCTTCTGGACTTGCCGAGCCGTCCATCATGCCTCTGCTCGTCACTCGCTACGGTCTACGAGGGGCACTGCTCTTATGTGGAGCCATTGCAATGCAAGCAGTACCACTGGTATTGTTGATTAGGCAGCCGCGCCTTTTCAAGTTTGCTCTCTTCATATTGACAAGGGGCTCCCTGGCAAGCGGTTCCGAAAAGAACAAAGAGCAACAGATTATCAACGCCGTGGCAAAGACGCTGGCACAAGAGATCCTGCTGCTCTCCCGATATCATCACCCTGCCAGCCTAAACTAGCCAGTGATGTGGTTGCTATTTCTTGGAAAAGTATGGCTGCAATGCTGGCTATTCCCGACTTCTATGTCCTCGCAATTGTATACTTTGCCGATGAATGGACTGTCGCAATTCACGCCACAACGGTCGTAGACTATAGCCGGGGCAAAGGAGCTCTCGTGGAGGACACTAACTATCTGCAGGCGTACCGTGCCCTTGGCGAACTTGTTGGCCGACTTGTGCTCCCATTTCTTTCAGGCAGAGTTCCCTTCGTCCATTGCTTATTTGCAGCAGCCGGGCTGGTTGGGTCTTCCATAACACTCTTCGGAATGATATTCGATCAATCATTTGTTTGCTTCGCAACCCTGAACACCTTGTTCAGAGCGTGTCTGGGATACGTGTTCTGCATGCGGTCGGTCCTCATCACAAACTACCTGGGCCTCGAACGGCTGCCATTGTTCTTCGGCTTCGTAGGCCTCGCGCTAATCCCCGTATCACTTGGAAGCCCGACAATACTAGGTGAGATAAAGTTTTTTTTTGTCGTTCTATACCACCTCCTAAAACAGTCATGTTAACCACTTTTTCCAGAGAACGTGGCGGCGTAAGTGCTTCATTAGGAACACCCCGATGATGTGACTTTCTCGGGTCGGTGAAAAAGCGTCTTAAAATGTCGGCGTCTAAAAACCCCCAGAGCAATATTTATGCCTATAAATACAGTTTCGCGCACCACATTTGGCCAAAATTTCAAAGTAAACTACAAACTACTGCTTTGTAGGACGCAGATACCCAATTTTCTAAAAACTTTACTGCAAATAGGATAATCATGCACCTTTCCGTCTAACGACGACGATGGCTCAACGCTAACCTTTCTCGGGGAAAAAGTTTGGGTGGGCCAATCCACATGGCGAGTATGTTCTACTCTGGAGGTACGCACTACTTTTCTAGAATACCCACAGCAACTCTGGTATGCGCACTCCGTAAGTCATACGTTTCGGTTTGAGGTTTCAGGCGCAAATTGATGCCTGTTGCGTGGCATTCGCTTCGACCATGTCGAAATTGAGAAATCGGATAGACGCGCACATCATAACGCGAGAAAGCCAGGTTTGATTCCAGCCACGGGAAGTGTTGTTTGCTATCACTTCACCCACGATCATTTATCACCATCGTCATAGAAAGTAGGCGTTTTTGCAGTGCGTATTGGTGTACTCCCACCCCATGTTTTATCGATATCACGGGAGTGTCGACCGTTCGGTCAATCAGCGCCACGTGATGTAGTGATACGGCAAACTCGGTGAGAGTAGCCGCATGCGCACTAAGCAAAGGCCACTACTGCCGTCGTTTGCTAGGCTGTTCCAAGATCAGACGGCCGCACCCGATTTTCGCTATTCACTTATCGCACTGCCTGCCGTACTCGAATTTTTTCTTCAATACCAGGCACGTAGAGCCAACTTAAAACAGAGTAATCAGCATTGGCGAACGAACCTTGCACTGAAAGAACACTGCGTCCAGTAACGTTGATTACTCTCTTTTCAGTTGGCGGTACGTGCCGGGTATAGAAGAAAAAAATCGAGTATTGCGGGCAATGAGATAAGTGGATAACGTAAATCGGGGGCGGCAGTCTGATCTTGGAGCAGCCTAGCAGACGATGGCAGCAGTGGCCTTTGATTTGTGCGAATGCAGGTTCTCTCGCCGAGTTTGCCGTATCACTCCATCACGGGGCGCGGATCTACCGAACGGTCGACTCTCCCGTGATATCGGTAAAACATTGGGCGGGTGTAAAACGGCATTTAGTGAGGGGCACTAAAGTTCGCTTAATAACGCATTGCAGGTGACAATCACACTGCACTAAAACAAACCTTTTATCGCAGTCCCCAGCCGCTATTCCCTCCAGCCAGGGCGAATCATAGCCGACACCATCAACAGAAACACGTTTGGTAGCCCAAGCCTGAAAGATGAACCAGGTTGCCCATTCGCTGCTGTTTGAGAAAAATTACCACGTGCGCACCGCCCCTGGGACCGGCGCGCTACTAGACAAGGAGAGAAGCCAGCGAGGAGAGGGGGAAATCTATTGGGCAGAGGAACGGCAAGATTCTGAAGGAGGGGGAAAAAGAAAAGACGATAACGGAAGCTATAGCGAAAATACCATTTGAGCGGGCTAAATGCTAACGGAACAGGCCACCGCAACTTTTGTTTCATGCGTTGATCGGCAGGTAAGGCATGAAATCGCGTCTGCTATCCGAAGTTTTAAAGACAATAGGCATCCTTAGGCTGCTTACCAAATACATTTTGGTCTGTCTGTGTGTCTGTTTCTCTGTCTGTCTCTCTGTGACTCGATTCAGCCACCGGGCCAAAGGGAAACAAATGCTGCGCAATATTCGTGTATACCCACGGCCAAATCTACCGACAGTGCACAGTCCGGTGCCAATGTTCAGACTTGGCAACATTGTTGAAGAAAAACAAGACATTGCGCAAATATGAGGCAGACAATCAATACATAAGTGATATTAATTGTTACTTAATAAAAAAAGTCATCGTTGCTTGATTTTTGCGAAATGAGATACTACATCGACTGCAGAAAAATATTCACTCCTCCACTTGCTCTCAATCGCTCCACTATAGCTTCCCGCGTCATTTTAAAAGATCAAGCGGAAAAAGTTAGGAAATGTTTCACTGGCTAGGTTCCACGCTGAGCTTAGAACGTACATGGAGTAGGGCACCATGGTTCTATAAATGTTGAAGCAGGGCGCCCCGATTCACGCGCCTCTCCGCTGTACGGCACCGCTGGAATCGAGGCACCCGGCTTGGAACCCGGGAACGCTGTAAATTTAAATTGACTTAGCACACGTCTAGTCTGTTTGCCTTGGCAGGAGCACGACAGAAGAGTAAAAGCATGGGAGGTGACCGGGAAAGCGAAGGGAGGCAAAAGGAGCAGATACGCGGCCATTTTTTTATTGCCTTCTTTGTGCGGGGGCTTCGGCGGGACTCGAATTGTACGTCGTAAAACCGATGTTGTGGTATAACCTAGAAACATGTAATCGGGTTCTACTGTACCATTTGTGTGCCAATTGTTCAGTCTGCATTTTTCAACAAACAATATGTTTGCGCCAATGAACCTTCTAGGACACGGCTTGTCAAAAAAGGGAAGGGGTGAAAAACTATGTAGCTAGGACAGGTGGTCGTGAAGTCGTTGTAAACACACCAAAAGAAATGGCGACGTCACTGGACGACGTAATGAACGGAGGTCTTTAGATCTATCTGGAGCAGATGCCATTTTTCACGCGGCAGAAAGCTGGCAGTTGGTTGCAAAGTTCTTCGCAGGATTCTCACGATTTCCTTCCGGTACTTTCAGTGTTTAATTAAAAGTTTTTTATTGTACGCGTATTCACCACGTTTATTCGTGAACGAGCTGAGGAGTATGATATTGGAAAGCTTTTAAAGCGTTTCAGTGATGGAAGGCATCGCTCTTGCTTCACATGTCCACCGTTAGTAAGATATTACTCCCCTGTAACCTGTCGCAATTAGCATTGCATCTTGCACACTCACCCGCTATCGTTTCCGTTTAGATTTATTCTTGTTTTAAAGACGATAGCCTTTTAGCGCTATTCATACCCAAACATTTCTGTTTATTTATGTCTGCAGTTCTGTGCGTTTACAGTGAAAAGTTAAAAAATATTTAAACGAGGGGTCTCCGCGTTCCTGCGGGACCGCGACCGCACTGCCACCCTCCGGCTCGGTCCTCTCCAATCCCCTACCTTCCAAACCCCTGCCAAAGGCACACTGCAAGGCTCCGTAATTTCCCCCTTACTATTTAACATCGCCCTTCTCAAGCTCTCCAGTCTCCTGAATGCCATCCCCGGTATCCACCATGCGCTTTATGCCGCTGACCTCACTATATTGACTACTAGCGCCTCCAGAGGCGCGCAACAAGACGCCCTCCAGCATGCCATCGACACCACCGTCGCCTACCTCCATCCCAGAGGCCTAACAGTTGAACCAAACGAGTCAGCCCTCCCCGCTCCCAGCGGGGGGAACGCTCCCCGCGGCCGCCCCCCACAACCCACCCCGGACCCACAAGTGCCCATCCACGGCACTCCTATCCCCAAGTCACCACCCTTTGGGTACTCGGAGTTCCTTTTAACTGCGACTGCTACGGCGCCATTCTTCTCCCAAAGCTCCACAAAACAATCACCCAACTTACGCACCTCATTCGGCGCATCGGCGGCTCCACCTACGGCCTCAAAGAATCCGACACCTGCAAACTCGTTCAAGCCCTCCTAATCAGTCGCCTTACATACAGCTGCCCTTTCGTCAACCTCATGACACAGGAAGCTAACAAGCCCGACGCTCTGATCCGCAAGACCTACAAAGCAGCCTTAGGCCTCCCTACCCACACCTCCAATACACGCCTCCTCCGGCTTGGCCTCCACAACACCCTCACAGAAATCTTGCAAGCCCAATGCACTTCCCACCTGCACCGACTCTCCCTCACACCGGCTGGTCGACTGGAATTTCAAGTCATCGGACGCACGGCCCCTGCCCACCCCCACACGCGCCCCAACGTATTCCCCTCTCAATTCGTCAGCGCATCCATGTCCCTCCCGTCCCAAGCATATGCACCCCTTCTACAACCAAGGCCGCCGCAACGCCCGCGTCCGATTCATCGAAAACTGCTACGGCACGAATCCTAACACCCGCTATACCGACATAGCCCAGTCCTCCACCCGCCAATGCACCACCATCGCAGTCGTCAACAAGGAGGACCGCCTTCCCACCGCGCCCTCCTACCGCCCATCCCCACGCTCACTGCCGAGTCCCTCGCCATCGCCCACGCTGCCCTGACCAACTGCCACCAACCTTACCTGACCATAATAACCGACTCGCCGCAAGCATGCCGCCTCTACCAAGCCGGCCTAGCCCGCCAGCAGCCATTCACCTCCTTCAACACCTCCCTGAAGACATTGTCTGGACCCCTGTCCACTCCGGCCCGGCAGAGAGTGAGGTGGCCCACGCCGCAGCCCGCGCACTAATTACCCGGGCACTTCCCTCACCAAGCCTGGACAAACTTACTTCCCCACCACCCGACCCAGGAGCCCAGACGCCTCTCGACCCGACGTACAACTCCATCCTCTCCCACCACAATAACTCCCGACGGCAATCCCCATCGCCCCCGCCCCTCCTTTTCCTCACCGCCCAACAGGCCTATCTCCTCCGCCGACTGCCACACCGAAACCTACTTTAACCACGTCAACCTATCCAACATTTCTCCTTCCCCAAGAGAAATCCAAACAGACATTCAGGCTGTTGGACCGACAGCCAATCCGGAAATTCGGCGTATCGGTCTGTTTGTCTCATGGCAGCCTGTTGGCCTGATGGCAGTCTCTCGGTCTGATGGCAGTCTGTTGGTCTGTGGGTAGTCTGTTGGTCTGATGGCAGTCTGTTGGTCTGATGGAAGTCTGTTGGTCTGATGGCAGTCTGTTGGTCTGAATGCAGTCTGTTGGTGAAGCTATAGGTCCAATGACGAGATTGACTTAGGACACATGTTGTGAGGTGTGGAACTTATTTACAAGTTTGGCAAGCATGTAGGCCTTTTTATCAAAATAAAAAGAGGAAGTTCATTTTGTGCTGCTCACTCATTTATTTGCGCTGCATGTCGCCGTGCTTTTGTGAAAGGTGCTTTCGCACCACCTTTAGCCTGGCTTCAGTGGGCTCCGCAGACGCAGTCCCGGCCACATAGATCTGAAAAAGAGCTGTAGATAGAGAGAATAATTAAGGGTCCAATGACCTTGCGAGCAAAAGACTATGTGGTAAAAGGGCAAAAAATATTGCCACACAGGTTGCCAGCAAACAGCAACACTTTGGGGAATAAAATATTACCCTGCAGCTTTTTTTCTTGTAAGCTAACACATGCTGGGCCCGTAGCAAACCATTATTCATGAATGGCAATCAGGCACAATAGAGAGTTTTAGCAGTCCGTCCGTTCCGCTCGTTACGTTGTTACCGGGTTGCCGGGACTGGTCTGCGCCTGCGCGCGCGGAACTAATCCCCCTACCGTGACGAATGCCCAAGTGCCCAGACGGGTCTCGGTAAACACGCTAGCTACGTGCGTGACGGAACGGACGGACTGCTAAAACTCTCTAATGTGAGTCCATTTATTGTGCCAGAAGTTTCATATTAGGGGATGCTTGCTTTTCCTAAATTATGAGTTGGCTATAAGTTCTGATGTCAGATATTATACGCAATACTTTTCGGGGATGCGACCTGCTCTGGTGTCAGGGCTGGTTTGGGCTGCGTTTTTGCATGGCCCTTGTTCACTTCGTTCCGGTGCTACATTATTCTTCTATGCAGATTGCCTGTTTCGCCAATGTACACTGATTTGCATTCGGCGCACGGAATCTAATAAACAACACCTGGAAGTTTGAAGCGTGAGAGGGGGTCTTTCACGCTGACAATGTCAGAACGGAGCTTGCTAGTGGGCACGTGCACGATGTGCACACTGTGTTTCTTGAAAATGCGTGCAAAAGTTTGATGTGTAGGACGAGAATTGCAGCACGTTTTGACACAGGCCTTGTGGATGCTTCTGCCTGCTAATGTCAATGCGGATTCCTGCTAGTCGCCCTCTTCGCTTCTTTTTGTGTATAATGCTTTAGGCAGCCACAAGGACTGCATCAAAATGCGCAGCGTTTACCTACGTCCCACACATCGGTGAAACTCTCGCATGCATTTTCAAGAAACGCAGTGCATACATCGTGCATGTGCCCACTAGCAAGCTGCGTTCTGACATTGTCAGAGTGAAAGACCCCCTCTCACGCTCCAAGCTTCCGGGTATTGTTTATTAGATTCCGTGCGCTCAATGCATATCAGTGTACATTGGCGAAACGGGCAATCTGCACAGAAGATTAACGCAGCACTGGAACGAAGTGAACAAGGGCCATGCAAAAACAAGTGCACTGGCAGAGCACCGTGAGACGACGGGACACGTGGTCGACTGGAACAAGGCGAAATTACTGACAACTGAGTGCAATCTATCTTCTCGATTACTGGTCGAGTCCCTCATCGTTCAGACGACGCCCAACATTATCAACATATTGGATGGCAATCTGCACCATATCTATGCAAACTCATTGCGCTACGCAATGCCCAATATATAGCTTCGTTTTCCACGACACATGCTCACCGTGAACAATCACCAAACGGTTAAATGGCTTCCCCGACTTGGTCAGTGACCTACGTTTCATCATTGCAATAATGCTTTTACATGCCTACACGGCATTTTGTCAAACACTGGACTACACTACATGAGCCATTGCCGTTATTAACCTGCACCAGAGTATATAACGTTTCACTATTGCTTTGAGATAGACACATAAACATACTTTAATATGGCCTTTATAGTTAGATCTTGGAAACATTAAGTATAATTTCACCTTTATGTTGCACCTGCTACAGCAGCAGGTAATATTCCAAAAACATGAAAAAAACGGTAGGTTTAACACGCCAAAGCTATACTTGGATATGGGGAGCACTGTAGGGGAAGGCTTCGCATTAATTTTGACCACCTGGGTATTTTTGTGCGCACCGAAATCTCAAAACACGGGCAGTCTTTACGTGTTGCCTCCATCTGAAAGCGGCCACACGAAGCGGTATCTAACCGACATTCGCCTCCACAGCACACCACCTTAGCCACTGCAGCCGGTTAAACATATGAAATAAAGCGAGCTTTGGAGTGCAAAAAAAATATTAATCACACGTCTTATTTTCCCAATCGATCTACCTTTTGAAATCCACCATGCAATCCCCCCCTCCCCTACCGGCTTACCAAAACACCTTTGTCTCAAGAGGTAATCAGGCTGTCGTTAATGAAGTAATTAATTACAATTCGAGACTTGCCACCGTTAAAGTCATGCACTTTGTTTTGAGAGATAAGCGACATTAGCCATTTGCAGCACCAGGAGCTAATTGTGTTAAGATCAGATTGAAAGCATTGACGTAGTAGTTGAAAGAAATTGTGTGATAAATTACAACAATCATCTGCAAATAGACCTACATGGGAGGATATGCAACATGGCAGATAGACAGGACCAAGCAACCTGCCTGGGGGGACAACAAAGTGCCACGAGCAAAAGAAGTATATAGTTATTAGGAGAAGTAAACTGCATTTGAGAAGAATGAAAATCTTTCGCTCAAGTGAGGACATTAGGCTGAAGTTTGAGAAGTAGCCTGTGGTTATTGTGCAATGGCGATTGAATGGTTTAGAAAAATCGAGAAAAAACTACCGCAGTCTGTAAGCCTGCGTCAATGGATCAATGTAGATCGTGAACAAATCATGAAAGTTGTGTTCTCAAGTAACCCTTGTGAAAACCGCGGTGATATTCGAATGTGATATTGTGATTTTATAATAATTTGCCACCTGAGAGTGGATGAAATGCTCCCCGACCTTGCAAATGGTGCTTGTAGGGAAATGTAATGGTGAAGTACCATCTCCTGATTAAAGATTGGTGCTACCTCGACTATCTTCCAATTATTGAGAATTGTGCCTGTCATAGAGACTGCGAAAAAAGCGCTGTCGGAATTCTACAGACTGCGGGATGTACTTTTCGGTATAGTAAGATTAATACCAGTATGATCTGAAGTAGATAAAATTGTTAGTTTACTTAAAATGGAAAGTAGTTCCACACCAGTTTGTATTGCAAGTTCAAAACCATATCGAAAGATCCGAAATGTTTGCTTGGCTTGATAACATACGAATATTTGCTTCAAAGTCAGTTCAATTTCTCTTCTTGCCCTTTATTCTTCGGCCCCAGATTCTCTTCAATATCTCTGATAAGCAAGGATGTAACCGGAAGAGGAAGAGGTCGACGAGGAGCCGGGCAGCAGCCAGAGAGGAGGAAGAGGAGGAGGAGGTGAAAGGACAGGGACCGGACTGTTGTTTGACTACTCAGTGAACTCGACCCAATAAAGGGAAACGTTACATTTGGCGCAGCCGACTATTCCGGACAATGTGGGTGTTGTTCAATCTGACCCAGCGTGAAGATGGTCGTCTGGTGGTCAACGGTTACCAAGAGGACGGGGATGATTCGACCGTGATCCTCCCAGAAAAGGTCAGCACACCTGACTTCATATCTTCCTTGCCACGAAAGCTAAACTGACGCTAGACGAGTTAGCGTTGAAGAGTAACATCAAGGTGAACATGCGCGCCGCTGATTTTCAAGCTTGGGTGATTAAGCCAAGTGAATCAGTGAACGCTAAGGTCAGACCAACCAGAGGGACTCACGCGTATCATGGAACACATTGTGCGTTTGCAAGAACAACAACTTCAGCAGCAACAGCAATTTATGTCTTTCATGGAATTGAGTCATGATCCGTCCCGGGTACAGACAGGAAGTTAAGCCTGATTGTTTTGATGGTACCACCTCAAGTCCAGCGGCATGGATTCAGTTCTACGAATACGCGTGCTCCAACAATCACTGGATAACAGACTCTGATCGGATAAATAACCTACGAGTATACCCTTTCGGGGAACGCGAAGAAAGTGGTATGAATTGCGGATGGCAGGGAACGCTGACAAGCCCTGGGACGACTGGCGAGCCAGCTTCATCCGCGCATTCGACTTGAACCCCGTTGAGCGTTGGGATCAGGCCATTTTCTTCAAACACAAGGAGGGGACGTTGGTGGATTACTTATACGAGAAGCGAAGACTCCTGCAGCTTGCCGATCCTAATCTCCCCGAGTCGTCCATTGTACCACTCATCATCCATGGTATGACGAAAGCCGTTCAACGCCAGGTTCTTCCAAGGGCTCCTACCACAGCGGAAGAACTCCTCCATGCGCTGAGGGACGTCTGTGTCGACCTTCTGCCACCAATAGGCCAGACCCGACAGTACGAAACTGCTCGGAATGCCCTACCATCGGTCGGCACGCCTAGTGGTGCTCATCAGCCAAAAAAACGAATAAAAGAGGGTGATCGGTCCCACCCAAAGACCCCAAGCGAGACTGTATACTTAATTAAATCTGAATCAGTTTGCTGTATGCACCAATGTATGTCAGCGGGGCGACTAGAAAACGTTTTTAGTGGACACAGGAGCATCAGTGAGCATCATGAGTACAGGACGTGCCTCGCCAGATGACATATTTCCTGGTAGGGTTGTCCAGGTACATGGCTACGATGGGACTGCTAGGGTGCTTTGATAAATGGACGCGCGTCGAAGTCGAGTACCAGGGAAGTAAAGTGCTCGTAGAAGCATTACTAATAGACGACGCGAAGTTTAATTTCATCCTAGCCCGTCCTGACATGAAGAGATTGAAGCTCAACCTTTCTTGGAAGGATGAGGTGCTCGTTGACCATTCCACTGAGACGATATGCGCGCAGACAAAGCCGTCCATCAGGCTGGTCACGAATAGCGAGAACCGTCTGTTCACAATATCCCGAACTTTTGTGTGTAGGCACTTATCCGCCAGCCGCAGCAGTCATGGAAGTGCCGTTTCAACTGCGCGATGTTACTGCTGTACGAAAAAAACCATATGGCATGTCCTACGAAAAAAAGAAGTGGCTAAAAACTGAACTGCAAAGTCTGCTGGAGTATCGTATTATCCGACCTTCCGTATCAACATTTGCGTCACCTATCACAACGGTTCTCAAGGACGATGGTACATATAGACTGTGCACAGACTACAGGCTTGTGAATCGCCAGACTGACCTGTTCCCGTACCCAATGCCAAGAATAGACGACATCATCAATGAAACCGGTGGTTGCTCTTGGTTCTCTCGAGTTGATCTGTGCAAAGGGTATTGGCAAGTACCACTTCAGGAGGAATACAAGCACTTCACTGCATTCGTGACTCCTTTTGGTACATATGAGTACAACCGACTCCCCTTCGGATGGAAGAATTCTGGAGCATGGTTCCAGAAAATGATGGACACCATCCTACAAGAGTTCATTGGACAATTTTGTGGAGTGTACGTCGACGACATAATAATCTATTCCAGGAGCAGAGATGAGCACATATCACATCTCTCACAGGTGCTAGACGCCCTTAGTAAAGCTAAACTGAAGATTAATTTCAAGAAGAGTGAGTTTTTTTAAAAATTCTGTTGTCTTTCTTGGAAGAGTTTTGATGGCAAGACTAAAAGCACGAAAGAGGAATCCGTCAAGCGAATTTTACAGCTATGCAGCCCCATGACGTACATTCTCTACGCGTCTTCCTAGGACTCGCCGGCCACTTCAGGGCATTCATCAAGGATTACGCCACTAAGTCGAAATGCCTCACAGCATTGACGCAGAAGAAGATGTTCCCTTTGAATGGACCAAGGAATGCGACAGCGCATATCGGAGCTTACAAAGATAATATCGTCGGACCCAGTGTTGACGCTCCCAGACTTCACCAAACCGTTTGAACTGACCACAGATGCATCGCATTACGGAGCCGGGCGATTTTGTACCAAAGGGATGACAAGGAAGCATCCGAAAAGACAGCTCAGGGCCATTGCTTTATTATTCTTACACATTTACCAAGGCAGAGATTAATTATTCTACAACCCGAAAAAGAGGCCCTGGCGGTTAGTGATGGCGCTACGTTACTTCCGACGTACTTGGAGGGCCGACGCTTCAAGTATTCACAGACAATCAAGCCTTGACCTATATACTGAATTTGTCCCATCCAAAAGGGCCGGCCTGGCCAGGTGGGTCAGTGAACTGCAGCAGTTCGCATTTGACATTGCTCACAGACCAGGTGACAAGCTACCGGACGCCGATGCCATGTCACGACTCCACATACCTGCCCCATGTGATGATCACCACGTGAGCGCGCTCTTATGGGATGGCACAGAGACGATGTCGCTGAAAGATGGTCGTTTACAGGTACCGAAGACTAGTGTACCGAAAATCTTGGCTCTTTACCACGATTCACCTCACTCTGGCGGACATGACGGATTTTGGCGCACATACTGGAAAATCAAGCAAAGATTTCATTGGAACCACCATGAAGCAAGACATCTCTGAATACGTACGGACCTGTCACCAGTGTCAAATCTGCAAGGCCAAGTTCAAACCCAGAGGTAGTGCAATGATCATCGCAGAACATTCCAAAGAACCATTCGCAACGATCCACCTTGATTTCGCGGAGCTCAGGAAAAAAAGGCGAGGGGAGAGGCAGCACGCAAGCGTTCCTACTGGCAATTGATGAGCGCACGCGAATGGTCGCGTGTAAAGCCGGAAAGGAAGATGCAAGGAGCGTCATCTCTCTCTTGAACCGGGATATGTTTAAAGACACCCAAACAATTGTGGCCGACAACGGACCAGCCTTTCGGAGCGAGGCAGTTGAAGAATTGGGCTCTCCAGCGCAATGTGAAGCTATGTTTCTCAGCGCCGTACCACCCTGAAGCCCAACGGTTTAGCTGAGAGAGCTATACGTGACATCAAGCAGTTCATTTCCCTCTATCCAGATTTCAAAGGGGGCTGGAAATGTGCTCTAGAAGCCGCTGTTGCACACCACAACCACTCGCACACAGCCGCTTTAGGATGCAGTCCATACTTTGCATATCATGGGAAATCTGAGTGGCTGCATGCCGATAACCTCCTGGGGATTACCGATTCAATAGTGCTCCGTGAACAAGAAAGGTCCAGAGAGAAAATGAAAGGTACCGGATCGCAATGAAGAAGCATTACGACCGTCTTCACACGGGCAAGGTTTACCGAACATTAACGTTGGGGATTACGTCCTGTCCGGAAAGGCTTGCAGGGTTCCAAGGCTCCTTTTCAAGGGCCTACATGGTGTGAAGACCTGCTCGCAAACAAGGAATTTTGAAGTACATATGCTACAATGGACCTAAAACATCGTGGAAGTGCGTCTATGTGCAACGTAGTGCCGTACTCACCCAGGAGGGTTGACCAACAGAGGGGCGGGCCTGTGTAACAGGAAGAGGAAGAGGTCGACGATGGAGCCGGGCAGCAGCAGAAGAGGAGGAGAGCAGAGGAGGTGAAAGGACAGGGACCGGACTGTTGTTTGACTACTCAGTGAACTCGACCCCCATAAAGGGAAACGTTACCAAGGCCACACTCAAACGCACAGCACCTGCTTCATAAAAAATCTTTCAAATAATCAGAGGCCACCACCTCAGAACGGGTGGTCCAAGCGGCCAGATGATGGATGGAGGAATGACCATTCCTGGCGGCAAAGCGTACGGAGCACCAACGAAAGGCCAGGCAGTACTTGGGTACAGCAGGTGCAGTGTCGGTTGGCCAAGGGAGGCCCTGGCAAAGCCTATGAAACTGGACTGGAAGGCAGCCGACCCAGGACAGCCGGCAGCAGCACCTGGAGGTGCATAACCTGTGAGTGTGCTGACACTTGTTGAAATACAAGAAGAGCACACACAAAGTTCCAATGCTCACATCAAGTAGATTTTTAATTGCTTGAAGAAAATAACCCCCAAGGCACTAATAAGAACAATCCCGGAACACCCCAAGTGAAATTTATGTCACAGTAAAAATGTATTTAGTAGAGCCGCAGGTACTGTGAGTGGGGTATGCAGGATATATGCAAAGCTCACTGCTGAGCTGATTTGCATGGAACGCATGCTAGCAGCTCATCTGTATCCCTTGCTTTCAATCGGAACTGGTGTGTGATAGTTGAGGCTCCTTCATTTCAATGTCTGACTTGTATCTGCACGTTCAATTCTCCAATATAAATCGAGTTGAGTGAGTGCCTACAGCTTTCTTGCTATTCTCGCTATGGCCTGCGTTTTTGCGAAAATGAGAACTTGCGAATTCATTCAATTTTCTGCACTAATTTAAAGAATACATATGCCTCTGATATCAAGCCCCAGACTTCCCCAGAGCTATTTTGACGGAATCGGCCGGCGCCTTGTAGGCGTTGTGTAATCTCCCCCACTACCCCGAGACTACGCTAACTCTCTGCGAGGCCACATGCGCAAATTTCACCTTCAAGTTGCGCGTATGTGAATTCTATACCTATATTAACTCTCAGACGGGCGTCGTCATATTCGTGCAGGACTCGTGAATCTCGGCACGTCAGACGTCGTGAAATCGCCGTACTCGCTCGCTGGCGCGCGGCCCGAACTCTCTCACCGTTTCCTGCCCTTGCATACTATTTTCTCCCCCTTGCACTTTGTAATTTCTCATCTGTTTAAGGCGACCCGAACTCTCTCACCGTTTCCGGCCCTTGCATATTATTTTCTCCACCTTGCACTTTGTAAATTCTAATCTGTTTAACTACACCTCCTGCGTCCTTATCTCTTGCCTGCTTTTCTTCCACCACAACTCCACCAGCACCCGGTCGACGCGTACGCTGTCGGCGCGCGTTGGCGAGCGAGTACGGCAATTTCCCGCCGCTGTTGCCGAGCTTCACGAGAACGGCACGCATATCGCGGCCTGAAGACCACGAGACGTACGTTCGCAACGGCGGCAGCCGGTCTAGCGAGCGCAATAGCTGCGAAGCGGGCTGCACGGAATTCGGGTAGGGTGGGAGACTTCACAACACCTACGAGACGCCAGCCACAGAATCAAGTGTACGCTTTTTCGCATGCACTTCCAGGGAACCTCCTGCTCATGTTATTTCTTGGTATACCGCGGGTCTTCGCGAAGGAGGACTGATCACAGCGTCATGCCAATAACGCGAAATTGCGACTGCGATCTGCAGCCGCAAAGTCACTGTTTGAGAGACACATAAACAAACGCCCCGGTGTTGAAGAGCCTTGCGTGATGTGAAATTATTAGCAGCCGTGTACTACAGGCGCGAGCATCGTAGCCAAGGTCTAGCTTCAGCGTAAATTAATGCTGACTTCTGCGGAAACGGTGGACTGGGTGCCAAACAAGTATGCTAAATCACGTAAGCTAATAGAGCAAATGAGATGGGGGTCTAGCGAACCACTGACCCATAAACACCAGAACTCGTTACAACCAAATACAGAATAAAAAAAAAATTCGTACTTACCTGAGCTAAAACGATGTTTCCAACGTACAAATCTCCTTCACGGTCGTCTACATCTCGCGGACACGAACACGCTTTGTTCAGATGCAATGTCATCCACTTTTAACGCGCAGTATTTTATGCGGCGATGATCCTTCTTCGGGGGTCCCCATGTTCGACACACGCGTAGATTGAAAGGGTACACATCACCCATCAAGCTTTTATAACTTTGATTTAAGTTTGAAATAGACAAAACTGACCAAATCACACCAGCAACCACTCGGCACAAAACGCCATGAAAAAACATACAAAGGGCGCTATTCTCGACTGCACAAATTGCCGGCAATTCTGTCAATTTCCCGGAAGTATTTTCTGGTTGGCTTTCAACGTTGGTCACGTGCATTCGGTTGACAAAGCGGTTGTGTTGGCTGTCGTCATTTTGACGTTTCATGTCGTTTACGGACACCAGTTCTAAAGTTTGCCTTATTTCTCGTTACTAAAGGCGCATAATTCTTGGCCGGCAATAAAAAACCAGACTAAATACAGCGGACATGACAACATAAGCCTGTCTTTGCTATTCAACAACAATACGTCTTGTAATACACACCCCCTCTGCGATTGGCTGAGAAGGCGTTACGTAATTTAGACAGTTGGCGGGAACGATTATGTCATGCATTGGCAACTTCAGCCTGCGTAAAAATGACGTAATGCTACGTAACAGCTTGAAAATGGCGGCTGTTTTTGTCGCAAAATACAAGCAAAATAGAGCAAAAAATTGGCCCGGCTTATGGCGACGCCAAATGTGCGGCAATTCGCAGCAGGCGCAGTTTCGCATGCGCACGGTTTAAAGCATGTTTCCTACCGAAACAAATTATAGTTTCAACTGCTTCCAAGTCAGCGGTCAGAGGAGCATACAAATAACGTGCAGTATTTTGTTTTTATGTTTCGCAATAAAATAAAAATTATTTGTTTGGCGTAACCGCAACATAAGAGGGCAGTACAAGCCTCTCCTTGACAAAAAGAACTCAATGCATGGCATTTGTCCACACTCGTCCTAGTAAGCTGTTGGGTCACATGATCGAACTCAAGAGAAAAATAACAAAGAAAAGTGACTATCTGGTTCATTACAGCACTGATTGAAATCGAGCTTGACGAATGAGTGAATCGGTGACATCGGTGCGCTCCGTGGTTATAAGGCGTAGCGCTTCGCTGCTCTTGTGTGCCAGAGGAGGGATGGTCGCGGCCGTCTTTTTCTGTGATCACGCATAAACATGTAACATAGCAGCAGACGATGGCGTGGCGGCGGTGGCGGCTGGGAAGGTGATAGCGCAACAACGCTTGCATTCAAGCAGCTAGCCCAGCTATATTACTAAAAGCGATTGAAAGAAATAAATAGATACGGTAACTAATTGTGTTATGTTCTTTAGCTCGACATCCGCCTTTCGCTCGCTTTTGGACCACCGTTACTAGATCGCCTTGTGGTGTTAACACCAAATTTGACCTTCAGAAATGTGTTTTTCTTGTCAGCCTCAGCTACCGTCTTAATTTTTATAGTACATGCCAAGTGTTTTTATATCTTTCTTGCACAATATTTGATGCCATGGTAGCGATCTTTATGAGTGACTCGTCAAATTACACTGCATGTCGTCATAGCTATAGGTGCAGCACGTCACTGATTGCTTACGTCGTGCTTACGCAAAAAAACATGGGCGAATTGCCGGGAATTTCTGCAGTCGAGAATAAGGCCCAAAAAGTGAGAGATAGTTGCCAGACTTCAATTGCAACACCTCTACGTTTGGCGAAAATGCTGTTATTACTGCAATATTGGCAATTATCTTTCTGCTTTCAAAGTCTGAAGTGTGCTTATAACTTAAATTTAAGGTTTTTAAAAGCAAAAGGGAATTCACATAAGTAACTGACATATATACTGATTTTGTAAAGAGGTTTTGACGTTTGTTTTGGTTTTGTTTTCTCGGCGGGCTTCTCAAGAGAGAAGGTGCGAGAAAAGGAGCTACTTTGAGTTTAGGAAGAGGGTGGTAAATGTCGGCATGATAGAAAGCAAGGAACAGGTGCTTACCCTGTTCCTAAAAAAGAGCTAATGAAACGCTCACCTACAAAAAAGAGGTTCAACGAGGAATAGAACCATTGACCTACGAAACAGTAAACGGAGGCGCTGCAACTCAGCTATCTGGGCAGGCGTTGTGGGGCCGCCTAAAACAGCTGTATACTTACGTAAGTTGTCAACGAATATTGTCGCTTGTGTATAGTTAATGCTGCGTTTTTGAAATTCTGGCTGTCTTAACGCTTGTTTCTCAAGCACCGGTCTTGCAGACGAGGCCGCATTGATAGCGCTGCAAGCGATTGAGCCAGAGCTCCCTTATCTGACTCAAGAAAAGCTATCGCAGTCAACCCGACCTTTTCTGTGCAAGCCACGGTAGCCACGAATGAAATGGAATGTGCCGTTAGAATTAGGGCGTTGATAACGCCTGTTTCTCCGGCACCGTCTTGCAGACAAGCAACGTCGCGCTAATACTCCAAGCGATGTCACTCCTGGCATGTCAGGCGCCTCAAACCCGTCGTGTAAAACGACTGCTAACAGTGCGAAAACATCTGACTTTTTAACAAGTGGGGATTATTAGAAAGCTACCGAAGCATGCGGTGGCGGCGGCGTATTAGGTACAGCAAACAGGTACTGTGGACGGCAGCGACGAGCGAAAAAGATTTTACAGGGGCCGCCCCCCGGCGGCCTGCCCAAACAAGGGAGACAGAATCCCTGCATACACGCCCTCAAAGAAAGCTGTACAACCGATTCAGTTTGTTGTTGACGAAGAGCAACCGAGGCTGCAGCAACAAACGATTGTGCTTGTCGTGGTATGAGCCAGAGCATATCTTCATATCGTTATGTTACCGTCCGTCTGACAGTTACTTATTGAAGGGAAAATCAGAACACAACGTTGACGCCTAGCATCTATGCCAGACATAGACGCTGCGGTTTAGGCCCTAAAAAGCACCTTCGGGGCGTCTGTCGGTTCTGCCTGATGGCGCGCTCGCGCCGCTGATTATGAACAAGGCGTCTGTTGGCGTTCACTGATCGTGTTGGCGAGCCGGTGAACGCCATCACGATTAAACTCCCTTTTGGAAGACTACGCTGTTGGGACGATAGAGTGCCGACAGGGCTTCTTATTGGCCCCACAAACGCCATCAAGGTTAAACTCCCTGTTGGAAGACTAGGCTATTGGGACGATAGACTGCCGACAGAACTTATTGGCCCCACAGGCGTGCTGTCAGACCAACAAGAAAGTCTTGTTGGACTTTTTGTCCGGGTTCTCTCTTTTACCCGACTGCCCACATTGCCGCATCCCTCTCAACACCTACTACCTCGTCTTCTCCTGCCCGCAACACTCACATTCCCACCCCTTCGCTTCCCGTGAGCAGTGGGAGTCCGAGCTGACCAACTACGCACCTGAACGCCCGGTCGCCCTGGGACGGCGCGCACTGGAGGCAGCCCGGACAAGAGGCCTCCTCTACTTAGGAGGCTAACCACGCCCTTCTACCCCTTCCCTTTGGCTCATTAAATGTTTTGCCACCAACGAGGGGTTTCAAAGGACAAATAATTTCAAAATCCCTATATCCGGAGAGACACTTCATACTTCTCAACACTGTCCTGTAAAAAAATTGAGGAAGCTAGCACTAATGCATTGTGGCGAAGCTGTACGCAACCATTAAGAGCATCGCGATGGTTTAAGCCGGCTATCGTAGCCGATTTGCTTCTTCTTCGGTGCCGACATGACCTTTACTCCATCAGTGTCGCTAAATGTGTGAGATACCGTCATTTTTTGGAAGTGTTAATTATTGAACACCACCTTTGAGGCGCGTAGGCTATTACGTGTCCTTCTCGTTCCCAGCAAATGTTGCCACGATTAAGGCAAACTCAGGAGTCTTCCTCGTTTCGAGCAAGAGCTGCCACGATTACGGAAAACTCAGGAGTCTTACTCGTTTTGAGCAGTAGTTGCCCCGATTACGCCGAACGGTTAAGCTTTTTTGGCAACTTTTAGCCAATCTCTCTTAATGGGTATGCTTGGCTTGACAAACGTGTGCCGGGGACGCTTTGCTGTCGCCACGAGGCACGCACACAGGCGTGCTCGGCATTTTTTTTTTGTTTTTATACCTGCCGGGTCGTCGCCGCGCGCCACGCGCTCACGTGCGCGGACTCACCTGCGCTCGGTATTTTTTTATATTTTTACTATGGACATGGAAAATAACATTTTGCTAAGCACGTTTGCTGTTGAAAACAGCATTCGGCATCCTTTACCCAAATCATCAATGCATTATGGTTATTTTCAGTGTTCCTTTGCAGTGTTCTTTTAATACATGGCTTCCTAATTTTTGCCATAGTAAATAAAAAGAAAACTACGTGTTGAAAACAGCGTTTGGACCAAAAAATAACAAAATGCGCTCGGCTCGAGCCAAGAACACGTGGCGGCGTTGCAAAAAGTCTCTTGCGGGGTAACGAAAGATTAGCAGGTAGATGGCGCGGGAGCAGTGCAACGCGGCATCCTTGAATCGACTTGAGCAATTCTCCACCGTGTTCGTCGCGGAAGGAGTGAGACCGGAGAGTAAGAGGGTGACGTGTCGATGGAGGAGGGAATAGACGGATTCACGGGGTGGCGTTTGCACAAGACTATGGTCTTTTGACTACGTTTGCAGCGAAGTCAGCGGTTTTTTTTTCGAAACAGTCTTATCACAGCGTTCTACAAATGACATGGGCTGAGTATCTAAAAGAAGTATGCTTTGAGCAACTCTGTTGCCATGGCAAGACGTACCGTTATTGCAGTGACGGTGTGAACAGAGAGGCAATAAAGCATTACAAAGCTTAACGACGCTATCAACTAATAGCAAGACATCGTTCAGGATGAATGAGAATGGTTCGTTGTTTTATATCGGAAAACAGCCTGGGTCACAGCTCCTGAAATTGTAGAAACATGCATACCTGAACTCACGTATTACTCAGCAGTACTTCCCAAACTACTCAGCCAGAGATAAGTTGATAGGTAAGATATGTTGTCGCCGTAAGAGCTCTGTAAGCAGCTTCATGTGCAACTTTTACTCGGGCAGTGCTGCTTAAGCGACCCTAAGGAGCATCACCGGCTGCGCCCACTGGCAACTTTTGGCCGCTAGCTTCCTTATTACCGAGTTGAAGATCCGCTCTAACTTATTCTTACACTTTCAATTGTCAACTCGTGCATTTTTCACATTCTTTTGCCAATTACAGGTTTCTTCCGGGACACGCTTTGCTCATACGAGAACTTTTACCCCATCTTTAGAGGCGTCAACATTTTAGTTTCAGTGCTTTTGTTTTGCATTACTTGCCGAGACAGAGCACGGAAGAAAGACTGGAAGGTTAACAACTACGGCGGCCTCTCTGTGGATTAACCAATTTAGTGGTACACTCTGGTTGCGGCCATAGCTGCCTCTACCATAATTGTGGCCGAGTAATTAAGAGGTGAAGATCCACTGCCACTGTACGTGTCTGGTTGCTGCCAGCGGAAATGTGTGCGTTACAGCGTTCTTTCCCGCGGAAATGAGAATCTACTAACTCTGGATGACCCCATTACCTGGCTTGAGGCTCTCCAACAAACCTCTAAGCGCTACACTCAAAACGTGACGCTTACCGACGATCACCCAGCAGTCGAAGTACACCTGCCGCATATTTGTAAGGCGCGGCGCAACCTCACTAAACGCTGGAAGGGTAATTGCCACAATAAAACGCTCAGCAGATGCGTTGCGCTCCTGTGAAATATGTTGTGCTCCTGTGGAATAAACCGAAGGAATATGCTCCACTGTCCATCGGCAGAACTGGTTTTCGCCATGCGACCAATTCAAAGGCACGCTATGCTCCAGCCGTGCCTGGCATCCCCTTCGCCACCTATTTAACAGCACCAACTCCCGCACCCACAGTAACCAAGAAATAATTATTTAATAGTTATGTATTTAATATTTTATCAATAGTTTGTTATTTCTTTCATTCATTTGTTTATCCAAATCTTCTGTACAAGAAAATTTTCTCGTCGATCTAGGCCCGCAGTACTCGTTAGTGACCAGTGGTTGGTCAAATAACACATTTCGATTACATTTAATGAAAAGTAGACAAGTAACACTTGTTTTGTGTATATACACTGCACACTTCCCAGTGCGTGAAACAAAACAAAACGTAAAACGCATACACAAAAAGGGCGTCTTCTTGCTCCCGCACATTCATCAAATTTTTTCTAATGTTTAGTACGGCAATGGAAACAAGTGACACGAAACAACTTGAGATAAAACAAAGGCACACTCTCTTACAGGGCTACAATGTAGTGCGACCTCGAAATTGTACACACATAAAGGAACATGGATATAAACCAGTTCAACACAAGCCGATGAACAAATCTTCGTATGTCAAGTGGGAAAACCGACATCAACAATATAGGTGACGTTTTCGTAAAAAAGTGAATGCATTATTTGCGTGAACCTTGCATTGCATTACTACCCTGTAACCACCTGGAAGGGCTCACAGTATTAAAAATAAAATAAATAAAATAAATAAACTGAGTTTTTACGGAACCTTCACACCATTTTTTAATGAATTTGCTGGGTTTCTGTTTCGTGTTTATCGTACATATATCTTCACTCCAGTCATTGGATAATTCCCGAACATAGCAGTTCTGTATTCCTTGAAAAGTGAGTCCACACTCGTGGTTTTACATACCTCTAGGTTTATGCGGAATCAAACCCTTTTTAGCGCAACTCTAAATTCTTTAGTGATATGGTGATTGTTAAGCACTACTTATTATAACAGTTGTTTGATTAGTAGTATACCCAGGGCTGGATAGTTTCTCTTTGTACCAGCCTTATCTAACGCTGTACCGTAGGTTGTGCTCGTGGCTACTTTTCGAATTATTCGAATTTTTTCTTGTTTTTTGTTTCCCGAGTACGTGCTGTATAATGTTATCCCACACGTCACTAGGATTCATCTAGTGCCTTGAACACGGTAAGCTTACCTGTGAATGGAGCTCTACCTCGGACGTGATACACCATTGCAGCAACTGCTTGTTTCATATATGCTTAACGTGGTTCGCCTATGTTAAACAATGGCAAAAACACATAACTAAATACATGACGGTGGTTTCAAGGGAAAATTGTTGTTAATGGCAGGAGTTACCGTCTGAAGAATGGAAGAAATCCTCCTACTAATTGTTATAAGTTTGTGTAGATTCCTAAAACTGAAAAGCTTTTTGTTCTGCCTATTTAAAAAGAACACAACTTTCCCTAATCCAATGAAGTAACGTGAGAATATTTTCTTGTAGGCGTTCCAACCCTGTATCAATGTTCGCGACACATATAGTAATCGCTCTGACCTACGCATAATGGAAAATGTTTTATTTTAATAGTACAACGCCGAGGTCTGTAACATAAATGTTCGAAACCAGTGTTCCCAATTTACTGCCATCAAGCCCTTCATATTTATGCGGCTCAGAACCCCTGCACGTTCCTTCTAGCGTAACACACTGAAATTTGCCAGTAAAGTTGCAGGAAGAATACTAAAAAATGCCCCAAAACCATACATATTGCCACTTATTAGCATAATATTGTAGTGTATGCTATCAAAGGCCTTTGCTAAATCTAATAATAAAGCCAGAACAGCTCTTTTGTTTTCTATCAAACTGTTGCTACAGTGGAATAGCTCTTTTAACAAGGAAGTTGTATTTTTGTTGTCTGTAAAACCAAATTGCGCAGTATTATGTAATGAAAAATTGTTTACAGAATGAAAGTAGTACGGATGCTTCGAACTTTTTCATTACGGCGCGCGGAGATGCTGAAAGGATGGAAATCCGTTTGTAACTTCCGCAGTCTCTCTTTTTGTTGTTTTTGGATATCGGCGTAACGACCGAGATAATTTATTTCGGTATATCTTGTAACTTTCAATTTATTATATTAAAGTTACTGCGCAGGTGTCGATTACGAACCCTCTCTAAACCCGGTGGCTTCAATCCTTTCAAGCCCTTGATTATATTGTCGCGTAGCGAAAGACAACGCAGCTGTATTGAAGAAAAACACATTTATTCGAGCGACCTTGCGCCTCCCTAACAACTCAAAGAGAACACAGGTGGCGAAGCAGCAGTCAACAAAATGACGCTCGCAGTAGAGGGACGGCGAATCGAATACCGCGGTGGTTTCCCTGGGAATATATCTTTCGGCGTGGTGGTTTCTCGAAACGTCGCAAACAACGAGAACACTGGAGATCAAATATTCTAAGCTAGGGACGCCAGGGCCAAACACTCTCCCTATTAAGATAGCCCGTGCAGCATTCAAAACTATAGGTAGGCGTACTTTTGTGTGAGTACACTCATTTGTACTCATTGTTACTCAAATTCACGATTGGCTACGATGATGAGTGAGCAAACACCAAAATTTAAAAAAATGAGTAGGATGACAAGTGATTACAAACATAAGTAGAGTACTCGTGAGTATAGTACTCGTACCAGCCGCGGTGGCACTGTGGCCAAGGCGTTGAGCTGCTGAGCGCGAGGACGCGGTTTCGATTCCCGGCCGTAGAGGCCGCTTTTCTGATGGAGGCGAAAATCAAAAACGCCCGTGCGTGCGAGATTTCGGCGCACGTTAAAATTCCCCTGGCGGTAAATATTACTCCTTAACCCCCCACAACGGCGTGCCTCCTCATCGCCTGCGTTACGTCAGCGCGTTACACCCTACAATCAATCAATCGAATATAGTACTCATGAGTACAGTACGCATGAGTACAGTACTCATGATTACAGTACCCATCATTATGCGTATTTAGGCCGCGCTTGTACGAGTCCGGACGCGCGTGTACGAGTCGCATATATTTTGCGGCGCCGCGGTGCCGCTTAACTCTCACGATGGTAAAAGAAGACAATGAAAACTTTCTCTTTCCCCGTCCCTAATAGGCGGTGCAGGCGTTTTTCGGCGGTCGCTTGCTAAGGGGTTCAGCGGTGAAATAGGAAAACTAAGGGGTGACGGCCGGGCGGGCCGTCACCCGGCCCGTCTGGTGGTGTGCCATCCGGAACGGGTTTCTAGGTTTTTTTTTTCGTTCCCGCGCGCGCTACAGCGCGCCAGGTTAGCCCACCACGCCGTTGCCTCTACCAGAGACCAAAACATCACCCAGTCGGGACTTTCACTCCCTTGTTTCTGTGCGTTGTGCGGGCGGCTGAAAGTGCTCCCTCCATGCGCGCGTTTACATTCGGATGCTGACGAAGCACGGCCTTAGACTGCCGACAAAAGTGATGGTTCTTCGATTCCCATTCGAATACAAGCCGAGCTCGGGTTCGCATTCTGAGAGCTTCTCATCCGCGGGGTGCGAGTCAGATTCTGATGTTGAAACGGTGCGGTCAACGTCCCGGAAGCGTGCACGGCAAACCGAAAATATCTAGAAAAAACGCGATTTCCCACCTACGCTCTTTCCATTCGACGCGTTTACGTTCCAGACGCTATCATAGTCAAGGAAGTCACTATGTTCCTTCCCTCACATTTCGGAAACCAACCCGACACTGCGGGGAGCGTCAAGGCCACAAACACCCGACAGTGAAACGGACAATAGCTTTCAGTGGAATAAAAACGCTTTTGATTATTAAAGCAAAGCTTTCCGCCTCTACCAGCCAACAGTTCTTTCGCGGCGTGCGGGACAATAAACTCCCAAGGCTGCGGAGGCGGTGGTCAGATGGGGGGGGGGGGCTGGGTCGTTTCACTCACGGAGCACACTGTAGATGGCACAGCAAATTTACCAGGCGCTCCCCGTTCGGAGGTGCCGGCTCCCCGGTGGGAGCGTTGGTGGTACGGTTTTTTCGTCTGTGCTAGCGACGATTGTTTTAAGCCTGTTTTGGCGCAGCCTCACGTCCATTGCGCGCTTCATTCGCACGCCTTCATTAACTTGTTCGGCAGCACCTTCTGGGTAACCAGGATCCGACGGAGTTAAGTGGCTGTATGAAAGACTCGTTAAGGGTTGTTTTGCAGGGCGGGAAAACAAAACGTAGAGACCACATACAGACATCTGGCCGCTAGAGAAAAGCCAGGTTTTGCGTACTGCTTGCCAAAATGGGGCTCTGTTTTCTAAATGGCTGAATACAAATATGGTTGTACTGTAGGATATATTACAAAAGGCCAAAGGAGCAGCTAGTTCTGATAAATAGGATTATAAAAGTTTCCGCAGATTTATAGCAATTCTCAAACTTGCTAAACTAACTTGTTTAGCAAATCAGGATAACTACGTTCCGCTGTCTCACCCTTCGAAAGACGTTCCTCGCCGTTTTCTCTCTGCCAACGCACGGCCGCGCTACAGCGTCGGAGAAACATGGCTTCATTACGTGTTTTTAGGTAAAGGTAACTGATTCCAATAATAAAGCCTTCCAATTGAGTTCTGCGCCACTAGAAAGGGGAAAGGCATGACGTCAGCTGACTATCTTTATGAACGGTCCTATGTAAAATTGAAGAAAGACTCAACCATTTAAACCGTAAGACCAACCATTTAAATCAGAGAAATTCAGTGTTAGAATAAATATATACGTTCACTTTATGGTGAGATTCTCGGCTTACTCGTACCTAGAAATACAACCTACAGCCACTTACGAAGTATATGCTAAATATAAAATACTGATTGGGATATTCGCAGCCATTTTCCTTCACCGCAACCGAACACTGACGAAGTTATCTAGCAGGAAGGAGCGAACAATTATTTCGCGTACAATGATTATGTAAAGTAACCAAATAAAATTGAGAATTTTTCTTGGACGGAAGACGATGCACTAAATGCGGTGAAAGAGGTACTCGTGGATGCACAGTTTCAAGTTACACCAGTGCCGCATTCCGATGATCGCAGAACCCCAGAACTCTACCGTGACAGCACTTTAACCAGGGCTTAAGAAAATTCGGCACTCGCAAAGCTCACGAGAAACACTTCTCCAGAAGGGGACGAGATTACAAACAAAATTCTTCGCAAGAATCAAGAAGAGGACAAGAAGTACTCCTTGAGAGAACTAACAAAGTTCGGAAGCGTTCACGATACATGTACCATGGAGACATGCTGACGTCCCGATGAAAGCAAAGCCTAAGTATCCCATGGGCATATCTAATCTCAGGCCGATTTTATTGACCTCATACTTTGAAAATTATTCGAGCACAAAGTTCTCGATGGCCTAACAGGTCACATGGCGCACCAAAACAAGAAATTGATGATTCCAAACACTATGTATCGTTTCGGGCTGTGCTTATCGGACCGGGACATACTTTAAATTGAAAACAGCTGATTGAAAACCCCAGCACACCAAAAAGCGTCATCCTGACCATGGACGTGAAAGGAGCATTCGACATTGTATCGCACGAGGCAATTCTCAACAACCAACAAAACTCCCAATTTTGGGAGAGGGTGTACAACTATGTCTGGGACTTTCTTTTATTCCGAACGGCCACAGTAGCGCTCAGCTAGTTACGGAGTGCCAAAGGTTCTATGCAGTAGACCTAAAATTCGGGGTCACCAGAGGATTAACAGGAAACCTGTAAAATTGCCCACCGGAAGCCGTAGAAAGCGCCGAGGCGTGCCTTAGGCTTTGTGGACTCTATCGCCTCAGGGAAACCTAAGCTTCTCGCACTCAGAAAGAGTACGGAGAAGCCGACGTTTACCGGAAACAGCTGGCCTAGAGGCTACAGTGGATGGCGTGAGTACGCCACAGCTTACGACAGTTCAAATAGCCACACGCCTCCATACCGAATTGTGGGATCGCTATAATTGTTTTTAATATACGTCGCTTTGCTACATGCGTCGCGCACTTCACTGACCTCCTATAAAATAGATTATCATACTGAGACAAACAATCATCACATTAAAACTGGAATACGGGAAATCATGTCAACAATTTTCTTCTGCACTCTAGTATGACGTACTAAATGCGCAACCACCACCGACCTGATACTGTCAAGGTTCACGCTGTGCAGCGGCGCAAAGTGATTGAATAGCCTGACATGTCTGCATCGTGTCACATGGCGCGTTTCTGTGAGCGTCCTTCGATGTTTTCTTTATAATGGACTGCGAGATGCCAGTTGTGATCCAGAGACGTAAGAATTAATCGTCGGTCGTCCAAACCAATGCTGCAACACAACACGCATACTACGAGTTTAATGATTACTGCTGCACTGTGTCTGAACTGGATGACTCATGGTCGTCGTCAAAACTATGAGCTGAGGGGTCACATCGTGTGTGGCTAGGCGTAGTTATTATCAGACCACAATTCAGCGATTCAGCGTGTAATTGTTCGCTAAACAGGTAAATTTGGTGTAGTCGTCTTTGCTGTATTGGCGTTCACAATACATAAAAACATAGCGATGTGGCCAGGCCATAGGGCATGTTTCGCTGTACAGGATATTTCGTTGTAGAAGCATTCATTGTAGCAGCGTTTGACTGTAATTAGACTGGCTCTCCAAACGGGCGTAGCATGGGTAGCTACACTACAAAAACTCCAGATTACCATTACTCAAGTAACACACTTGGGCAAGGGAGTAAGCGGCAGGAATCACGGAATCAACAAAGCGGACACATTACGATTATTGCAAAAATTACTATCTGCACATTTAACTTAGAATTTCATCTTACGGACGCCAAAACACCGAAGGATAGAAAGTGAACGCTCTAGTTACAAAAACCTTCAAATTTGCACTGGGTCTACGAGCCAAGACGTCGACCTAGAAGTTACTTCCGCTAGAGGTGCATAACACTTGAGAAGAACTGGTGGAGCTGCAAAACGTCCCAAGATCACACGCCTAAGGCTCACGGAAACTGCTCGCCCTACCTGAATCCGTCTGGGACCAACAGCAAACCTATAGAGCCAAAAGAAAAATAAGTGCATCCTCATCTGTGCATGAGGGATAGAAATACAGTGGCCAACGTACCGCACAACACGCATCTTGTTTACAAAAAGGGAGGGATTGAGGGCAGGGTTTAGTTTGAAGCCGCAAAGTACACATGCAGGGGCAACAGAGCCCAAAAAAGAAGCGTGATTTACAGTAAGAAAAAAGCCATGCACAACATCCGTGACACCGACACTGCTGAAGAGGCAGTGACCACCCTGGAAATTTAAACAATTGCGAAATCTGAAAATCGTATTGTGACAACAAAGTGTCCACACGCGCACTGAAAAATACCAGAATTGGCGTGTCTTCACCGCAGGGCTCAAGTTACTCCTCAGCATGCAAGACCAAAAAGGAGAAAGTAAACCAGATATCTATATTGTGACAACAAAGGCACACGAGTTTTTGTGTGTAACATGGCGCTCTTGAGACCGCCAAAGGCCATTCTCGCCGGGCAACACCCACTACCCTAACCACCGTCATAGTATCTGAAGCGGCTTCTACATCGCTCTTCCCACCTATATCACGACACAGCAGCAGGGACATATTAAACACTGCAGATTAGACAAAATACAATATCTCCGCTGCTGTACCCACCAAAAGCAAAGCAATTCAACTAAGAAAACTTAAAACACACTTTGCTCGTCGTGAGAAAATTGTCGTTAACAGTGCTGGCTACTTTTAATGCTTTGCACAGACCTCCTGTCATAGTGACGTACACCATAGACGTATGAATAGAGCCGCAACCATATTTTTTCTGCGGTTAGCTTCATCTCCTACAACCGACTCCCCAATTTCATTTATTACTGTTTACACATTCTACTGTGAATTAGTCTATGGCTACGATATTAAGACTATCTGCCACAATAAAGCGATATAGACAAAAAACCGACGTCACCGTACCGAGCTTAACAGTGCTCAATCAAATCCCTGAAATCGCGAAACTGCTCCACACCTTCAGCGTATGAAAAATAAACAAAAAAATTAAACCGGTCCTCGGACCCTTACCTTTGCCCATTAAACGGCATTTATTGCCCCTAGGAATATGTATTTCCAGCAAAAAAATTGGTTTGATGAAGTGAAGCCGAATTTAATGTGGTTGGTGTAAGCATAAATTTGTAAGCTGTATTTTCAAGCTTGTGTGTTTCACAGTTACGCAAGACGATATACGAAGGGAGTATGATTACAGACCACAGCTCTAACTCATGTGCTATCAAAAGATTCCGGAAACAAACTAAATAATAATAATCCGATAAGGTGACTCTACTGTTACGCCGTGTTTTATTTTTGAACCGACAATATTTCGCAGTGACACTGTACAGGGTAGAAAACTGCTTTCAGGTTTCAATACTTCGCCATCTGCGGAGGGAGTATGGTTACAGAAAATTGTTGAAACTGCTTTTTTACCTTAACTATTTGTAAACAAATAATATTACAGTTAGCCGCTACGATGACTGTAACATTATGCCCCACAGCTCCTAAGGTCATCATTGACAGAGAGGAAAGGCATAGAATTTCCTTCATACCTTCACTGAAAGACGTCCACCGGAAATTTACCCTTCCGGTCTTGTGATCCAGTCTTGTAATGATTCTATGAGAATTAGCATGTCGGGAGCGTTAAAACACTGAGTTTTAACGTTAGTGTTAATTTTGATCTAAACAATAAAACATGGCACTATCGGTGTTGATGTTCCCTACAAGGAACATATGCAACACGTCATGGTCAGGAGAAAGCAACTTTTTACTTACACACATGCACAATTAGTGTAAAGTGTAAACAGATCTCTCACCTAAACCACTTTCCATGTATGTTTTGCCGGACTTGGACGAGTAGCTGTTCCCAAAAGGCCTTCCTTGAGTGCGCTAGCCATTTCCCTACAGACATAAAAAAATTCCCTCGCACTTCCCCGAGGGGGAGAGTGTGTAAGTGCGAATGCACGGTTGTTGATTGCGCGATTACGGTGGATATCGTGATCTTAATGAGTAGTCGAGAGATTACACACACGCACAACAACTACAAAGAAAGATATTTCTACTCGTTATTGCTGGTACCGTGCCCGGTCCGCCATCATCGTTATCGAGATGCAGGACCAGCGACCGCTCTCGACGACGGCGCGCGTGCTCGACTAATACCCTCCCGCGCCACGCGGCCGCTACACGAGCGCCCTCACGCGTCGGAATGCGGAGCGCCCGCTACGCGAGCGAGAGCTCTCCCGCCAGAAGTGGAGAGGAGGCGCCCAACACCCGCAGTCACTGAGCGGGGAGAGGAGGAGGAGAGGTAGCGCGCGCCCATCTCCCCCCGTTGCTAGGGAAGAGGAGGAGCGCGCGCCCCCGCAGCTGTTTGCTATGGCGGGACGGCGGCGGCGGGACGATTCAGGCTCGCTAAAGAAGTGCATTCGCACTTAAAACTCATGCTTCTATTGCTGTAGCTTCATGGCCAGCTGCAGTCAAGTTCACCTGGGACAAATTTATATAAAGCGCACAGTACGTACGATCAAACAAACAGCGACATGACCGATAGCTTCCGGGTAATGCGCTATCAATCAGTTCGAAAGTTTAAAAGAGCACCGCCGCATATAACCGGGCACGTACCAGAAAATTGTGCGAACCGCCATTAACGGAAGTGACACGACGGCTGGGTGCGTGCTTCGTCCTTCAGCTAGCCACGAGAACTGTCTGAGCGCCTTTGAGAATGCTTCTCCGAAGGCTGTCGAGCGCACAAAACCCTTGCGCTCACGTTTACTCGGCAAGGGTAGGACGAGTGTCCTTCGCTTGGAGAAACAGCGCGGATTGAATGAACATCGCCGTGCAGGAAACAGAAATCGGAGCGGAAAAAACGCAAAGCCACCGCCGCAGTACGTAGAGCGGCCGCAGTTCCCGCCTTAAGTTCTGCCTCGTCGAGCATCAGAGCGTATTTCCCGGATGAAGAGCAACTTGCCCTGTTGAAAAGCCGACGTGAGCCAATATTTATTGTTCATCTTAAGAGGCTTTCGGGGCGACATTTTCGCCGGCGCTTCTACGTCCACACACGCGAAAATCACACGTTAGGGTCTTTTGCGAGCACGTGTGAGAAAAGAGGGCGCGCACGCGCGGCTTGATTTCATGGCCTCACCGAAGGCATGCCCCTTGTGCTGATGGGAGATTTAAACGTGGACGTGTCACGGGGCCACTGCGACTTGTCCGCGGCCACCATTTTTGAGTGGCTGTGGTTGGTGTGTAACCAAGACATTGGGATGCGTGCGGAACGGGAGAAACGAACAGCAAAATGTTTGTTCGCTAGAATAGAGCTGCAGTACTTCCAAGTTTGATTGAGATGATTGGCTAGGAAGTATTATCATCACCATCATCATCATACCCATCATTATCACCAGCCTATCTGCGCCTACTGCGGGGCAAAGGCCTCTCTCATTACTCTCTAATTATGCCGGTCCTGTGCTAACTGGGACAAATTTATACCCGTGAACTTCTTAAGCTCATCTGCCCATCTAAGTTTCTGCCACCCCCTGCCACGATTGCCTTCTCTCGGGATCCTATCTGTTACCCTTATTGAACAACGGTTATCTTGCCTTCGCATTACATGACCTCCCCACGTCCATTTCTTCTCCATAATTTCTGATAATATCTCCTTAACACGCGTTTGTTCTCTGACCCACTCCGTTGACTCCTTGTCTCTTAATGTTACACCTACAATGGTTCGTTCCATTGCGGGCTGGGTTGTCCTCAATTTAAGTTGAACCCTATTAGTGAGCCTCTAAGTTTCTGCCTCGTAGGTGAGTACCGGTAAGATGCATCTGTCATACACTTTTTTTCTTCAGCGACAATTTTAGGCTGCCATTCATTATCTGAGAATGCCTGCCGAATGCACTCCACCCATTATTATCCTTCGAATTATTTCTGCCACATGGTTGGGATCCAGGATCACAACTTGGCCTAAGTAGATAGATTCGCTTATTTCTACTGCCCTCGCAACCTGTCGCAAACCGCTGTGCTTTGCCGAGGTTATTGATGATCACTTTAGTTTTCTACACATTGATTTTCAGGCCCACGGCTCTGCTCTGTTTGTCTTGTGCGGTAAGCATGCTTTGCATTTCGTCCCCCGAGTTACTTAGCAAGGCACCGTCATCAGCAAATCTGAGGTATTCTCCATTAACCCTTACTCCCACCTGTTTCCAATCTAATGTTCTGAATACTTCTTGTAAACATGCTGTGAATAACATACAGAGATTGTGTCTGTCAGACGCCCATCCATATACATACCTTACTGTTGCGCTGCTGAGCAAGAGGTCGCGGGTTCGATTCCCGGCCGCGCGGCCGCTTTTCTGATGGAGGCGAAAAGCAAAAACGCCCGTGTGTACGAGATTTCGGCGCACGTTAAGATCCCCAGGTGGTCAAAAATTAATCCGGAGCCCTCCACTACGGCGTGCCTCATCGCCTGCGTTGCGTCGGCGCGTTAAACCCCCACAATCGATGATGATAGTTGGGTTTTATTGGCGCAAGGCCGACTATGGGCAAAGAGCGCCAAAGAAGAAGTTACGGAATTATGATGAGACTAAGTACTAAAACATGTGACTAAAAGTAAAGGTGATGCAAACAAAAGACAATGGAGATGGCTGGTGTATAGGGCCAGGGTGATTACACATGATATGACAAGAGCTGCAGGAAGTTTACCTCAGCTAAAAACTTAAATACACGTTGACTAGAAAACATTGGTTCGTCGGCTAAAAAAAGTATGATGGGTGCAAAGGAATGGGTCGTCTGTATAATTCAGGAAAAGTTTGTGTCGTGTTGTGTCAAGTGCCTTGCATGTGATTAGTATGTGGACTACGGATAGGCCCTTTCCACACCTGCTACACGTGGGTCCCGAAGTTCCAGTGAGCAGGTGGGAGTGGCGTAACATGTGTGTGGCCTATCCCAAGCCTAGCCAGGGGCGACTTCAGTGTATCTGTTGTGTGAGTCAGTTTATGTAGCGTCCCAGTTGTGGTTTATTACGTGTAGTTTGTTGTCTGTTTGTTGACATCCAGTGTAATTGCCATGTGTTACGAAGCTGTCGTTTGATGTGTGTCTTTAGGTCGGTGTAAGGTATGTTGTTATGTCAAACTGTGGTCATGAGAGCAGCAAGGCACCAGCCCATTTGATCAGCAGTCTCATTGCCAGGGATTCACAGTGACCTGGTACCCAGCATATAGTTATTTGAAGATTTGAGGCATATGCAGTCATGAGTACCTTGAAAAGAGCATTGATCACATAGTTTTTTGACGACCTTCCTGATGACAGTGCCTGCACACACGCTTAAGAATCTGTGTAGACGATGGACCTTGGAATCTTATGTTCGAGGATGTGGGTTGAAAACGAGTAAAATGCCATAGGCTTCTGCCGTGTAAATAACTGCTATGAAATTCATTGTCTTAGTTACGGTAAAATTTGGTCCGTGCGCTGCACAAGATACTGTAGAACCAGTTTTGGACGCGTCGCTATAGAATTCTGCGCACCTGTACTTGTCCTGTAGGAACAGGAAGTGCTGCAGAATTGCTTCCTGGGTACCTATTTTTTTTCTACACGAATGAAGACAGGTCGCATGTTACAGGACGAAGATGCCATGGTGCGATGAAATTATGAATGGTGTCTTGTGCGTGTCTGATAGGGGGACAGGAGTGCAGAAGCCTCTTCCCTAACTCTGAGAGAGAACGGTAAGGGAATAGATGGCCTGTTTAAAAAGAGTTGTAAAATTTGATGTATCGTTCATGATGGATTAAAAGGATGGTTGGTCAGAGACACGATCTTGGATGCATACAACAGGTCAACATACTCCCGCTGATGCCCTAGGCACCATTTGTCGGCACTCGACATAAAGACTTTCAACAGGGCTAGTGCGGAATGCGCCACATGAGAGGCGAAGGCCAAGATGCAGCACTGGGTCGAGCATTTTTCAGTGCTGTTTTTGTAGCCGACCCATACACGACACTGCCGTAGTCGAGCCGAGAGACCCCACCAACGCTGTGTACAGGCGCAGCAGGAGTTGTTTGTCGGCCCCATAAGATTGAATGTGAGAGGACCTTAAGAATATTCATTGTTTTTAAGCATTTGCATTTGAGCTGTCTGATATGTGGGATGAATGTAAGTTTTTCGTCGAATAAATACCTAAAAACTTGTGTTCCTTGTTCACAGGAATTGGCACATTCGCAAGAGTGATGTCTGGGTCTCGTGGACGCCACGCCTCCTGGAGAATAGAACACAAGAGCTCTTCGCGGGATTAAGATTAAAGCCATTCTTGTCAGCCCAGCCGGCAAGTTTCTGACGCCGAGCTGGACTTGACGTTCGCAGATGGACAGGTTACACGATTAAAGGATATCTGCACGTCATTACATACATGGAATAGAGATTGTAGGTGGCAGTGCCCTTTCCAAGAGAGTTTCATTTTTGCTATGAGAGAGTGCAGCTCAACACTCCACCTGCGGCACGCCATTTTCTTGCACATGTACCTTTGACAGTGCAGAACCAACTCTGACGCGAAAAATTCTCTCCGACATATAACTACAAAGGATGTTCAACATGTTGCCCGCAACAGCGATTGACTTTACCTCACTGAGGATTCCGTGCCGCCAAATGGTGTCATAGGCTTTCTCTATGTCGAAAAACACCGTCAGACAAAATGTTTATGCACAAAGGCATCCTTTATATATGTTTCAAGAGCTACGAGTTGATCGTTCGTTGATCGCCCCGCCCTGAAGCCTGCCTGGCAGCTCTCGAGAAGACCGTTGTACTCAAGGAAGTACACGAGCCTGCGATTTATCATCTTCTCGAGAAGCTTGCACAGGCAGCTGGTCAGGGCAATGGGTCGATAGCTAGCAGGAGAGGAAGGGTCCTTCCCTTCTTTCAAGAATGCTACAACTATGGCCTCCTCCAAGACTTTGGAATGTGCCCCGAAAGAAATATCTTGTTGTAAAGGTGAAGGAGTGTTACAAGAGTGTCTGCGTGTAAGTGCTGTATCATTGTATATGTAATGTTGTCTGGGCCTGGAGCTGAGGTTTACACGTGCTTAGAGCAGCCCTCAGCTCATGTAGTGAAAACAGGGAGTTGTAAGAAGTCTGTGATTTGTTGTTGTCGCGTAGGGACTTCTTTTCACAACAGGCTTTATGTTTCAGGAAAGTGTTTGTGTAGTGTGCTGAACTGGACACGTGTTGGAAGTGTTGTGCGAGTGTGTCAGCCTGGTCTTCGAGTGTGTCCCCTGCAGTGCTGACCAGAGGCAGGCTGTGTGTTTGTTGTCCTTTGAGTTTGCGTATTCGTGTCCATACTTTTCGTGTGTCTGTGCAGGAGTTTATTGATGTTATGAATGTACGCCAACTCTCTCGTTTTGCCTCACGGCGCACACGTTTTCCTAATGCCTTGGCCCGTTTGAACAAGAGGAGGTTTCCCGACGTGGGGTACCGACGAAGGATACCCCACGCCTTGTTCTGGGCCTCTCGCGCCCGCCTACAGTCCTCATTCCACCACGGCCTCCGCTGGTTGCGCGGGGCACCAGAGGCGTGGGGAATGGACCTTTCGGCGGCGTCGAGGATGTGCGCCGTGAGGAGTTGGGTAGCTTCTTCAACGTGTAGGTGTCCTATGGATGTGTGGTGTAGTTTGGATGTCTCTGTAAATGTATTCCAGTTAGCTCGTGTTTCATTGAACCGATTATGGGAAGATGGACTGCATGGGCCTTTACCTATGTATGTTAGTGAGGTGGGGAAGTGGTCACTGCCATATGGGTCAGTTCCCACACCCCACTCGAGAAGAGGAAAGAGAACTGCGGAGCCAATAGCCAAGTCAAGACATGAGTATGTGTTGTGTCCTATGTTATGATATGTAGGCTGTTTATTGTTGAAAAAGGCATGCTCCAGAGGATGTAAGAAACCTCTCTATCAGGCGACCCCGGGCATCCGTACGAGAAGAGCCCCAAAGAGAATTGTGAGCATTAAGGTCGCCTGTTAGAATGTATGGTTCGGGCAGCTGGTCAACCAGCGCCTCGAAGTCAGAGCTCGAAAGTGTAACATCAGGAGGAATGTATATGGAGCATACCGTTATCAACCTATTAAATATTATTAAGCGTATTGCTACAGCCTCAAGGACAGTGTTTAAAGTGACAGGGTGGCATGCTAAGGATTTCCGGACGATTATGGGCCACACCGCCAGAAGAGTGTGTGCAGCCATCCCTGTCCTTTCTGAAGACCATGTAACTATTCAAGAAATTTGTGTGCTTGGAATTCAAATGTGTTTCCTGAACACACATTACACTTGGCTGATTAGCATGCAGTATTTCGTATACATCGTCAAGATTTTTAAGAAGGCCTCTACAGTTCCATTGAATTATGTTTTCTCTTCCCATTATTTAGTGTGAGAGCTACTGGAGTGTGTGTGTTTGTTTATGTGTCGTCTTTCGGGGCTGTGACTCTCGTCTTTTTTGGCTTGTCGGGGGGCTTTGGCGTCGGGACGCGTCCTTGCGCTGCGTTGCAGGCAGGAACGGCCCGACATCCATGTCGTCGTCGGATGTCCGAGGTGCCCGACGACCGGGCCCCCCGGACTTGGCCCCCCTCGGGAGCCCTTCGTTTGAGCCGCCACCGCCGAGGGCGTCCGGGGCGCCAGAGGGGCAGGGCGGTGCGGTGGCGGTGGGAGCCGGTGCGGGGCCCGTGGTGTCCATGGCACTCTCCAACGGACTGGAGGACGGGGAGGCAGGGACGGGAGCGGCACCGGTCCCGACGGAAGAGGTTGCCACCACAACCGCTGCTGCCTCAGCAAGCGGCGTGGTGGCGGGTTGGGCTGCCAGAGGCAACCCAGGGGGGGGGGAGGGACCAGGTCAGACTCGCTGAACTGGGTCCCTGTGGAAACCAAACGCCGCTCCGCCCCCCGGCGAGCTGCGTCGGCGTACCTCCCCAGAGGGAAAGAGGCGAACCTCTTCCGCGCCTCTGGGAAGGTGATGTTTTCTGTGACCTTGAGATTGATTATTTTCTTTTCTATTTGGAACTTTTCGCATTTCCTGGAGTAGGCCGCATGTGGGCCCCTGCAGTTTGCACAAGTGAGGATGTCAGAATTACAGTTGTCGGTGGGGTGGTCCTGCGCGGCGCATTTCGCACACGTTGTTTTGCCGCGGCAAGAGGTTGTACTGTGCCCGAACCGCTGGCACTTGAAGCAACGGCGCGGGTTCGGAATGTAAGGACGAATGGAGCATCGAATGAAGCCTGCATTTATATATTGTGGAAGTGCCGAGCGGTCAAAGGTCAGGATAATGTGTTTGGTGGGGATTATCTTGTCATCCCTGCGCATCGTGATGCGCCGCACAGCTGTGACGCCCTGATCTTTTAGACCTGCGAGAAGGTCTGCATCTGTTTCCGTCAGGAGATCTGTCTCAGAAATCACACCCTGGGAGCTGTTTAGGCTCCTGTGGGGCGTGACCCTGATGTCCTGATCATGGATGCGGGTTTGTGCAAGAAGAGTGTGGGCTTGTTGTTCAGCATTGACTTCTACCAGGATTTCTCCGGTCCTGAGCTTTTTAGCTTGATATTTGCCACCTATGGTGCTTTGCAGAAATTTAGATATCAAGAATACAGACATGAAAGCGACAGGTCTTGCTGAGTCAGCTGACTCAATCACAAGAAACGAGCATAATTATTCGAGGTTGTTGACAAGACAGTTGTTGAAAGAGGGGGTACGAAACTTCGGTGCGGCCCCTTTTCGGGGCCGATCACGTTTGGGGGGGGGTTTGGAAAATGCCATATGACACATTGGAAAGCAGGGAGACGGGGGTACTTTCTTCTTTGACCTTACCCTGGTAGCCAAAGAGGTCCCGGAGCTCCCTGCCTGGTGAACAGACAGGGAGCCCATCCGCCGGAGCTTGACCTGGGCTCCGACGGCCACCGTTCATGGTTCTAACCCTTCACCTATAAACACATTGCCACGGTTGGATCCAGCGTATGTTTGGGGGCTCGGGGTCCGCGGTATCGCCAGTACCGTCACCAAGATTGCTCAAGGTGCCCCGGCGGGGTAAACCCCCACAATCAATCAATTACATACCTTACTGTTCCCCTAACCAGGACGATGGTAACTGCGGACACATTATAAATATGCTCGTCGGCATTCTGATTCCGAAATGCCTGAACGACTGCGGAGGTTTCGACCGAGTCAAATCCTTTCTCATAGTCTATGAAAGCTAGATATAGGAATTCAATATACTCTGCGCACTTCTATATCACCTGATTGGTCATGTGAATATGATTCATTGTTGAATAGCCTTTAAGAAGCCCTGCTTGTTTATTAGGTTGACTGAAAGTATACTCAATTCCAAAGTCGAAACAAACGCATTGTATTTCAGGCACTCCTTTCACTGCGGCCACATTTTCTTGTCATACTACTGCACAGAGTAAAACGCACTGCCTTTTTACAGCTACCTTGTGTTTAACAGTCCTTTACATTTTACAGCCGGAATATGTTCGATTGGGATGAGTGCTAAACATGACGCCTACGTATTTCGTTAGGAATTCTAGTATTTTATAACAAGGACAGTAAAATCACATGTTCAAGCTTAAGTACACATGTTTAATGCAGAAGAAACGTTGTTTATGATTACTCAGCAAGCTCAAACGTGTTTAGTATTTGCTCTTTGGAGGCTCAAAAACGGCCCGTAGGAAAACACAGCTAACAAAATAAACGTTTTTTGACTACACCTACACACGTGTAGCTGGTGGTTATTTTTGAAACAATGCGACCCACAAAAAGTACACATGTTTAACCCGTCACCGAAGACGCGAAGAGGATGCGGCTGGCCCGAGCGATCATGGCCGCTTGTAAATAGATCACATCGTTCTGCGGCAACATCTTGTAAATACAGCACTCACCGTCGCCCATGGTTCGCCTCGTCATTGCTGCCCCCACGTAACATTTTGGTGAGGGGTGTATCGATCCCATCCCGCCACGAGCTTACCCCGTCTCGGCTCATGAGGCGGTCTCATCCTGGCTTTGGAGCCCAGCCCCGGTGAGCCAGGACGCACCATTCCCCAGCCCCGGCCCGCCCATAGGAAAACACAGCTAAGCCGACACGTCCCACCGCCCAATCCGAAAACGTTTTTTCGCGACCATCACCACAGTGGCGGCAAGGACATTGTACATGTTCTATCGCTTTGCTCACTGCCACCCGTGCTTCGACCGGGACGGTCGTCCTACGCCGGGGGGGTGATGTCACGGAAACCTATGTGGACGCCCCATTTTCCCCGAGACGACGAAGAGGATGCGGCTGGCCCGACATCATGGCCGCTTGTAAATAGATCACATCGTTCCCACAAAATATTGCCGCCAGGACGCCAAATACGCATGGTCTCCTTACAATATTGTCGAGGAAACAGAGTGAGTGTCCAAATATATGCCCTAATTTTACCCGGATATGTTGATATTGCAGCGCAACCTGCCTTTTCTTTATTTGCTTCTGTATTTTGTGTACAATGTTTTGTGTACAAAGTTGAGCGCGTATGATGTTGGCTTTGGTATGCCCCGCTGGCAGGCTGATTTCATAGAGACAACATTTTGCTTTGCAGTCACTAGTCTAGAAAAATTGCGAGAGTTAAACATCTAATTCGACGTTTTCATTACGTACGCGGGGAAAGATAAATGTTCACATTGCAAACACTGCAGTATCATTTTCGCCTACGCTAATCTATGCATGTCACGGTGTGACTGTTTTGTCACCGATGGCGTAATCTTTGAGTTCTTAGGAAAGCCCAAGGTCCTTCCAAAAAGCTTCATTTGGTGAAGAACCTGCATTGCCCTTGGCAACGTGACAATACAGTTTTAGATGAGCGTGTCTCATGATCCACTCCGCTCTGATAGCAAGCAGGAGCGCCGTTGCGCATGCGCGGCGCGCCAGGCCGGTAGTGGTGATACCGGAGCGTGGCCCCCCACCGTTAACCGGGACCTCTTAGTGGACCGTCACGGCCGCTTACGCTACCATGCGGAATTTTAACATGAGAGCACCCGCGATGGGGGCCCGCGACGGAAAACTCCGTTTCTTCAGATCAAACAGGATCCACAAAATCGCTAAAGCACTTCCGAATACGCAAAGGTACCACACGCCCTAACACGGTTAAGAAAGTAAGCGAAAAACGTCGAACGAAGCGCGGAGATGCTTAGATGCAGCTCTGAGAAAAAGGAAAACAGTCATATCTTGACTATTCCAAAGATTGTCGTTTCTTTTAAATTGTTTATAACCATTAAACGGTGTCAGCTACTAAATAATAAAACGGGTGATCACGGGTCGAGGAATCGCCACTACTTTATCGATCCCCTAGAGTGCGTTCACATATAGTAGGAAGAGTGCAGCGCTCACAGTGGCCTCTGTCCGATGCAACGTTCCTTTAGCGCCTAAGCACTAGGTGGGGCAGTGGATTTTCTACGAGGTTTAGCGTGCTTGAATGGGGTGTGAGAACGGCTAATAGGACCAGATGGTCCTCTTGCAGGGTAGCGCAACAGCTCGAAACGGGGACACGTACACACAGGAAAGTTATATAATAGTGATTGCTTTATATACGCGCATGCAACATTACTTTATATAGACCAAATTTCCCTACATGGGTTTGTCGTTGGCTGTTTCGAACTCCTGGTGACCAGAACGATATACCAGTCAAACACACTCGAACAGCGCCGGCCGCGATGGCTCCGTGGCTACGGCGTTGTGCTGCAGAACCTCAAGACGCCGTTTTGGTCCCCGGAAGCAAAGGTCGCGTTTTTGATGGAGGATAAAAGACAAAACGGCGATGTGTTCCAGATTTCGGAGGACTTCAAATGTTTCCACGTGGTTAAAAGTAATCCGGAGCTGTCCAAAACGGCGCACCTCATCGCTTGTGTAGCATCGTCCCGCGACACCGGTTAATCATCATCATCAAGAAAAAAAACGTATATATTGCCGTGAACCATGTTTTGGGTTTGTTTGTGTTTTGTTTCGCCTACCGGCTGCGCCAGGCTGTGTTATGAGTGTTATCGGTGTGCCACTTGAAGCCCGTGTTTCATTCTTTGTTTTAATGCCCCACGTGTTATCTCTTTTGATAGGAAGAGCATTTTGAACTAACCTCAACAGCTTAGAACAATCTCCCTTGATCTACAATGTTCTGGATGAAATCGACGTCTCGAGAAACACTTGGGCCCAATAATAAATGCCCACATAGCAGGCGCCGCGGTTTTCGATTCGCCGATACTTGTAAGCGCACGTCACTTTGTTGACTGCAGCTTCGCCGCCGGTGTATTCTTTGAGTTGTTAGGGGAGCATAAGTTCGCTCAAATTAACTTGTTTTTCCTTCAAGCCATGTGCGTCATCTTTGGCTTCTTGACATCTGGTGGAGGTACGGAGTACATTCACTCTAAACCCTCTTTCAGTTGTCAACCAAGCCCAACTCGCGCGTGTCGCTGACACCAAGGCTTAAAGCCGGCGTTTAGACTACTGTCGGATAAATTGAAGGTGGAAGACGCATGACTGGTGCCATGAACCACACATCCACGATGACCAACGAAACGAGCAATTATGTGCTCCTGCAGGAACCGCCGGAGTCACCTACATTTGAAGCGTCACCCACGGAAGATCCTGGGAAATCGCTGGAGCATCTCGAGAGGGACCGAACGTTTAACTCATGGGATGATGACGAAACACTCAGGCAAGTGTTTCTATACCTTGAAGACTCTGCACGGACTTGGTTACAGAACCACGAACGTACGCTGATGACCTGGGAGTTGTAAAAGTCCGAGCTATCGAAGATGTTCACTACTCTTATACACAAGAAACGGCCCGAGTAGCTGCTGCAGACACGCACACAGCATCCCAATGAAAGCGTTCTCGTGTTCGTTGAGGAGTCGAAGCGATGTTTTCGCCGTGCGGACCCAGAAATGAGTGAAGAAAAGAAACTAAGGATTCTGATGCGGGGGTTAGGCAAGAGCTTGTAGCAGATCAACCAGGGCGACCAAGGGAGCTCGCGCCACTAGAGAAATGCACCCCGTGACTGCAGATCGTCTTGAGCAGCGAGCCACGAGACACGAGTAACGGGAACGGCAGTTGGAACCCAGACAAGGAGACGATAGCACCGCGCTCGCAATCTGCCACGCTGGGATACCCTCCAGCGCCATGGCTCCCCTGTCTCCACCGCTGTTCGCCTTCTGCTCTTCGCTTTGCACTCCTCAATAAATGAAGCCGGAACGTCTCCTCACGTCACCGTCATACTTGGTCACCCGGCCAAAGATGTCGAGGTGTGGCTGGCTCAGGCCGAAGCTTTTTTTGCCGTCCACGGCATTACAAGTGACAAGTTATTAAGTGCAAACTGGTGTCTTGAGCCCTTCATACCGATCACCCGTCCTTCATTGGCTACATGTTGCTGGTTTCTCCGTCAGTCGAGTACACCCTTCTAAAGCAAGCGATCCTCTCGCCCACCAGCATTTATCAGCATGACTCAGCACCTTGCCAGGCGACCTCATCCTCACCTATAAGCCCAGCAGCCCTGACTACCCCTCAAGGCGTACCTGTATGACCTGGTTCCTCGTCCCGTCTCGACTCCACCACCCGAGTAAGTCAGACTTGTATTCCACAATCTGCCGCTGCCACATCGCCGACTGCATCCACGGGCGAGTTTTCTCTATTGTAACTCTCACCACATGGAGACACAACCAAGCGAGGTTCACTACCCGCATCAGATATGGGGCCTCACAACAAGCCTACTTCTCCCCTCCCTTTTGACAGCGGGCCATCGCTGACGCCGGAGTCATCATTATCACTTTTATGCTACGCATCGCCTGCTCATTCCCTAATGGTAGCAGAAGCTTGGGCGTATGCTCCGGACTGCATCTCCGATAATGCACGAGACTGCACGATGTCTTCCAACGAAGAGAGGGGCGTTTTGGGCTATGGCACCTCGAATCCGCCTCCTCGCAGTTCACCACAACAAGCAAGCAGCCTGTCGCCAGTTCCATCTCAGCCTTCAGAGGTCGCTACTGGGGCAGACCTTCTTGACGACAAGCCCTACGCCATCTCCACGAAGTGAATGATGATGAGAGGGACGAAGCTAAAATGCTTAACGGTAAACCCGTCAAACATTCGCCCACACATCATATAAAGACTCGACACGTCAAGCTTTCGACCGCTCCGTTGACAAGACCGTCGACGACGTCGATGTTTGTGGCGATTATGTAGAGCTTGTTTGGGACGATAAAAATCTTCATGTGTAAGTTGGCGAATTTGGTGTGTGACATTTTAGCCACCTTGGCCGTCGCCTTCTGCAGAGCGTCTTGTGTCGCGTTCCCCCGGTACGTGTCTTCAGCTCGCAGGCGACGAACGACAACCTCTTCTTCTTCCTCTCCTCCTTGTTGGGCAGCAACGAAACGCGCTGAACGTTTTGACCTCTTCGGCCAATCTTTGGTTGGTCAATCACTTAGGGCGATACTGGCGCGATCATTATCAATGTGCTGTGTACAATGTGCCGTGTACGGCCAGGACAGGGCCCGAGCAAGACGAGCTTAACCCATAAAATCGGACGCGACGATCGCGCCTGCAAGAAGGACGGCCAGGACAGTGCGACCTGCGGGGAATTCATCACCGCCCTGGAAAATGACCGCCGGCACGAGGCAACAATCACCAGTGTCAACAAACTCGCCGGGCCAAACGGTACCATCTGGGACACGATGGTCAAACAAAGGCCTTACACACCGAACGTCCTAAACTCGCAGCTCAAGTGAAGGTTTCCAGAGGTCCCCCGCTTCGTGTTCCCAGGTCAGAAGCCTCCTACCATTGGTGTAGCAACGGCTCGGCCCTGAAACAGCCTCGTTTTCTTCCCTCTAAAACCGTCATTACTTCTGCGCGATATCCCTCCGAATCAGAAGACTCGCTTTCTCTACCTCCTCTACTTGTCTTGCGACCTGTGACCCACCCACCGCTCAGCACCCTGGCACGATCACCCGAAATAATGACAAACCACCGGATAGCTTCACCGGCCTGACCAGAACAGGGCGGAACTTGTACATAGTATACAGCTTGCAATTCCCCTCCCTCTCGGACTGTGACTAGAACGAACTTGTATATAGTGTACAGTTCCCATTAGATATTTGTTGTTGTCAATACTTAGTTCATTTTTTGTTGTTTATTTTACGTTTCCTCGTGCTTCAATACCACGAGTCAACTGGAGAGGGGGTAGATGCAGCAGACCAACCAGGGCGGCCAAGGGAGCTCGCACCGCCGGAGCAGTGCACCGCGTGACTGCAGATTGTCATGACCCGCGAGCCACGAGGCACGAGCCTCCCGGCCGGCCATTGGAAGCCAGACACGGAGCCGACAGCACCGCGCTGGCACTCTGCCACGCTGGATCACCACCGGCGCCATGGCGCGCCCGTCTCCGCCGCTGTTCGTCTTCTGCTGTTCGCCCTCTGTTCGCCTTCTGCACTCCTCAATAAATGAAGGCGGAATGTCTCCTCACGTCTCCTTCAAGCTGTTCGCACACCATGTCCGGAACTCCCCAAAGACCGTGGCCGAATTCGCATCTGAGGCGGACGCGTTGGAGAAGGGGCTTTACATACGAACGTGGTTGTACGACCGCTCAATAAATGAGCTGGCTTCGAAGACGATTGGTGCTGGGGCTATTAGATGTGGCACAATACGGGAGACCATCCCTGCAGTGGTGAGGGAGGAGCTTCGCAAACGTTTCCCACCGACGCAAAAACCTCAAGTCGCTTCTCTGACTGATGCGATTCGGGAAGAAGTTGAACACGCTTTGGCACTTCTATGCCATCGGAAGCACCCCGCGAGCTACAGTCTATGACCTACTCCGCGACTGTTCGTCGACCCCGTCGTGCCCCAACCCTTCGTCAAGAAGCTCCACCGTACCGCCGTCGACTGTCACCTCCGTCGCAACAGTCACCTCTGTCTAGCGTACCGCCGTCCACACCCCAAAACCAGACGCCGAGGAAGACCGACGTTTGGCGAAACACCAATAACCATCCGCTGTGCTACCACTGCGGAGAGGCCGATCACATCTACCGTCGCTGCCGATCCAAGACACTCGACTGCGTGGTTTATCCATCGACACACATGGCCGGTTCCTCGCAAACGACCACGCGAGATCAACGACTACCTATCTGAAACCAGACGTGCCGCAGCCCGTTTGAACTGTTCGCCGGCCCCCTGCACATAAGAATCACCGAGCAGCCGTAGCAATGCTGACCGTGCACGTGGTAGGTCCCCCAGCCAACGGAGGAGAAAACTAAAAGCAGCAACCTCTGGAGGTAAAGTTGCACAGCGGCGGAAAAAGGAAAGCCCTCCAGCGATGCCAGGCCCTCAACGACATGCCTCAGCCCGACGATCGATCTAATCCTGACGTCACTCTTGAAGACAACGATAGCGACACGATGCGACGCGTACCCGACATGACAAGGCCTGCTGGTAAGAAGACGACGACAACGACGACGCATATTTTCCAACGGTGAACACGGACAAGCCGAAGTACAAAGCCCCGACACACCCAGAAGTCGAATAAGGCGGAGTTCGACTTCCAGTTGTCGATCGACGGTAGTCGCCTTCATAGACAAGGGAGGCGACTATTCATTAATGAGCGGATCACTCGCGTCCAAGCTGAAGAAATTTACGACCAGATGGGATGGTTCGCACATACGCTCCGCAGGAGGCCATCTTGTAGCGCCAAGTAGGACGTGCACATCGCGCGTCACCGTAGATGGCACCACGTACCCCGCTGCGGTCGTCATTTTTTTCTAGCTGCTCCCGCGACGTAATTCTCACAATGGACTTTTTGACGGAAAATGGCGCAATAATTGATCTACCTGCATAATCAATACCTTTTTCCTCCGATCACTCCATGACGCAGGAACCGAACCCCGAACACCACGCAGGTGTACGCATCGCAACGATCCGTCTCGATTCGTACAGCAGGCTGCGTCAAGCCAACTTCAAGCGAACTGCGCCATCTTTGGCTGCGTGACAATATGTTAAATGGTCTTTTATACGTCTATATAGCTGCGCCACGTGCGGGTAAAGAGTGTGTTCTCACAGAAATCTCGTGAGGGTCACTAATCGTGTTGTTATTTTTTCCCCTGGGTTATCATGTCACAGTTGTTTCGCATTGTTTCTCACCCCGTTTGCTTTGCATCATCGCTGAGACGTCATTCTTTCCTCTTTGCGTATTTTTTCCTTCGGTACTGTGAACGGGGAGCGAGTAGTGTCTTCGCTGTCCTTCGCTCAATGTTTCCCACAGTTTTGACTCATCATTAGCGTTTGAAAGCAAAACTGAAGCAGCTCTGTCAAGTGTTCTGTATGAGCCCTCGCTTTCATAGCAAGTCATGGTTTAGTTGGACTATTTGCGTATCTGTAAAGCTACAGCGGCATTTTACACTTCGCAGATGCTGCACTTTTTGCAATAACTGGAACAAACACCTCTTACGCCATTCAAACGGGCTAACAAGTGAGGAAATAGCTTTCCGCGGATGATACCTTGGACGCATACATAACGTAAAGTAAAACGACTTTATCTGACAAACTGTCCGCACGATATTGAAGGTTTTAAAAAAAACATACCAGGTTTCTGATGTCCCCTTGAGGCGAAATGGATAACAAGGAATCTGAAAAACCCCGATCGATTCGCAGTCAGTTTCTTTTTCGCGGAAAAAAGACGGGCAGTATAGCACATACACACGCAATCCAAGAACACCTACTGCCACGATCGCCAACCGCCATAGGAACCATTTGGGTCGAAATTGGGGTACACACGCCATTCAAGAACGTCTACGCCAGGATCGCCAACCGCCGTAGAAACCACTTGAGTCAAAATGTGGGTACACACGCCATTCAAGAACGTCTACCGCCACGATCGCCAACCAGCCATAGGAACAACTTGGGTCATAATATGGGTATCTATACTTTCTTCGTACCAGGTTTGATATTCCGACTTCGCTAATGCCTTCACATTTCTCTTCACTTGCGAAAGGGTGATATTATAAATATCGTCTGTATTGCAAGAAATGAAAAGCCAACTACAGACGATAGTTCTTAATACACTGACCCCTCGCTATGACGAACTCGGTTTACTCGAAATATCGCTTTATTCGAAATTTCTTCTGGTTCCAAACCAAACGCATGCATTTTAACCCGCATTACTCAAAGCGCATAAAGAGCTGGACCCGCTTAGCACGAAGTGACGAGCGGAAGTATCGCCGAGCGGCGGCGATACAGCGGCGAGTCAGGAGGTCAACATGGCGGGATGACAAGCTGGCGTTTCCCCTGCGATTTTCTCGAGCCTGTCAAACGCGACTCGCGCCAACCGACTTTAGACAAACGGTCCAGGTGCGTGGTAGGGTCATTGAATTTGGTTCCTAGACACTGGCCATTAGTGTGGACCCGATGTTGCGCGAGCACTGACACCCGAAGCGTAGATTAAGCAGTGTCGTCGACAGCGGGGCGCTGAAAACCTCTTATTTTGCAAACTTCACGGCTGCACACCTCCCGAAAAAATAATTGCTCATTGATCATTCAAAACCATACTGCAAAACCAGTCACTTTTCATAATTCCGCTGTGTACCCACAAAGAGCGGTTCATCATTCTTTTTTGAGCTTAACAAAAACCGCCTGGGACTCGAACCACTGACTTTGCGAAGCTTTCCAGCGCGAGACTAGCAGATTTCCGTGACACCCGCACCAAACCTCCACCTTTCCTTCTATAAAAGTGGCCACTGCCTTCTCCCTCCTCATTCGCTCTGCCGTCTGAGAGGCGTTCGGATGCCAGACACTGTTTGGTCAAATAGGAGAAGGCGTTGCTCGCGCCCTGCAAGGATATGAAACAGCACAAGCGCGCTGCCTTTTTTGAATCTGAATAACGTTCCTCTCCACTGAATGCATTGCGCTTTCATTCATCGTATTTTTGGCGCATTTTAAGTTTAACTGCTCTAGCTTTTCTCGAGTTGTCGCTTATATCGAAATACCGCTTATAAAGAAATTTCTCGCCGTCCGCTGACTTCGTTATAACGAGGGATTACTTCATTTCATTGCTGACTTGGTGTGGTAGAGGGTTTACTGAATATTTCCTGCCCTGAAACCTTTGTCAATATTTTGTTTAATGTCCGCATCTTAATTTCATGATTTTGAATCCGTGGTCACTTTTTACAGCAATGAACCTGAATAACGACCTATGCGATCCAAATACAATTTAGAATTTTGGCTCTTTTACGCGGCGGAACAACAATTTGGCTATGAAGCTGCTGCCGCAGTGGAGGGCTCGGGACTATTTTTGTGCCACTTGGGGATCTCTATGGCACGCAGAATTCTCGACACGCGTGCGTTTAACATTTAGGCACCAACTGAGCGTCGCTTCTATGGTGGGTATCCTAAACGCGTGTACATTTGCCAAGCGAAGTTATTTATAACACACAAAGGTACCGTGCACGGGTGTTCTTTCTTGTATCCGTGAGTCATTTTTTAGATCTTACCAAATTTGCCGGGAAGAATGTACAGGAGGTACTGCAAACGTGACTATAGAGTATGGTACGAATAACGTATAAATTATCAATTTTTGAGGAGGACGGTCACTGTGGAAGGATTGATTGATTGATTGTAGGGTTTACCGCGCCGACGCAACGCAGGCGATGAGGCGCGCCGTAGTGGAGGGCTCCGGATTAATTTTGACCACCTGGAGATCTTTAACGTGCGGCGAAATCTCGTACACACGGGTGTTTTGCTTTTCGCCTCCATCAGAAAAGCGGGCCGCCGCGGCCGGGAATCGTACCCGCGACCCCGTGCTAAGCAGCGCAACGCCTTAGCCACTGAGCCACCGCGGCGGCACTGTGGAAGGAGCTGGAAATGGCCACTGATGGTCTTAAAGTGGGTATCCATGCGCTGAATTTGATATTATTTCACGCAGAAGAAATGGGGAGGTCCAAATTCTGGCAAAGCGTTTAAAGCACAGTAATGGCGTTAAATCCGCGGAAAGATTCACACCAAATGGGGTTAGCCTTAAAATCAGTCTTATCGAAAACCTGTCCGATCCGCTGGGATTTTTTCACGCTAACGACGAATACAGAGAGTTGAGAACTGTGGTAGGGAAAAGTTCACTAAATCAAGAATCGAACGCTTGAGTGTTTGAGTCTGCCATAATAATTGGACTAGCCGCATGCTGCTTGACGCGTAACAGTGAACAATGACGGCCAATTTACTATTGCGGTATCATTTTAGGTGAGTCGTTAAGATTAAAAAGTTCAAATTAGGTTTGTGAAACGTTGTATCTATAGATCGGCGAGAAAAGTGGGGTTCCGTAAGGGTCGAATATTTCCAAATGTTTTTTTTTTGTTTTGCTCCCGGTTTCCCTACATTATTAAAATTGGTACAACACGCCCTTCATCCAAGCTATGGCAGGACCAGAGCCCATTAGAAATGCATAAGTCGCGTTACCTACCCAAACAGTAGCTTGTGGAAAAAGTCCGGTGAGTATTAAAAATGCCGTAAAGATGTAAATGGTTTCGATCTACAGAGTGACAAGTCGCGAAGGCAGGCCAATAGTGAAATAAAAGAAATGCCAAAAAAACAAAGCAAGGCGCCCAATGAGCGGTCAATATTTATACATGTGGGGCGTCTTCTTCTATTTGCCGTTTTAGTTCCCGTTTTCTTAAAGAATGAAGACTGCACCAACCTGAATTGAAAGATCTAAAAGAGTGTTTGGCCAATGGTTCCAGTAATACTAACAAAGCAAAGAAAGTAGTTATGAGACTGTAACGTTGAAATAATCGGTTAAATAAATTAGGAGCTCTGCTATACACCGATTTCCTTTAAAGTCAGCTTTAGAGCTACCTCAGAAGCCGCTCTTGGAGTTTAATTTTCTAGGGTCAGTATCAGGCGCATATTGTGGCAGTGGAAATGACTTAAAAAATTGGCCGTGTCTAGAGTGCCGTCCGACGGTATTATATGCACTCCACTATATCGACGTCCACCGGCGTTTTGTGGCAAAATTGCCGCGTCTGGCAGTACATCGCTCTAGATAACGTAAGGCTAGGCAACCTAACCTAAACATAACATAAGATAACCTAAAGCACACAAAGAAATCATTTAAACACCAAAACTAACCTAAGGCAGAAAAATTACACTTCAATTATATATTGGAGAAAAAAAAAACGAGGCAAAAGCCGGTCTTGAACCACTAACTTTGAGATCAAGAAGCTAAGACGGATCCTCTAAACTAGAACGACAGACTCTTTGGCCTGTGCTAGCCTGTGATAAATATTCGAATGTCGTCGGACGGCACCCTAGCCCTGCCTACAACGATCAGCTAGAGTGCCGTCGGACGGCACTCTAGACACTGCGTGAAAATTTAATACCTCCATAACACCCCGTGTAAGTATACAGGAATCAAATACACCGATCCCCATTGTGTCATCTTCCCTAATATGGACAAATGTATTTTAATGAAAACATGACTTTCAGGTGTAACATAACAGGTCTTATATCAAAGAATGAAGGCATTACGGCATTTCGACGTTTCCCGCATCGACTCTTCTTGGTTATCTCAACAATGCTTTGTCCTTCACTAGTTATAATGGGGTGTACTAGTGATGTTTTGGTGTGCCCCGTGGTATTGATGAAACCAAGTATTAGGAGTAGATCTCATTCCAGGCAAGGTCGAAAACCGTTGAGTGTGATTAGCCTAGTACTGCTACTTAAGTGTTGTGAGTGCGTGGAAGCAATTTACAAAAATTCTGGCCATGTTGAGGCGTTGAAAACGTCGATGTTTGCACACATACGTCCCTGGAAAAATATGAGTCCTATTCATAACAAGAAATACAAGAGGAATGAACATCGTAAATATTTGCAACATCACGAAGAGGTAATATACGTCGATCCAGCCGAGCACAAATTTCAGGGTGCCTTTGAGGTTGAAGTCATTCACAACACACTGACAAATATAACCGCAGACGTTGTTTATGGCTGAGAGGGGGGGGGGGCAGAAGAGAAAAAGGCGTAATTTTCATACGCAGTGACTATCACCGGAGCAAAAGTTGGTATTAAAAAAATGGGGCTGCATAATTTTGTGGAGAACCTACTTCCAAATGCGGAATTCTATTTTTATAAATTTTTAGGGGACTAGTCTCTTGCACGGCTCGAAGAGGAAAGACAGGCAATTTTCAGACTTTTTTGCTAGTACCCCGGTCTTGCTTCTCTTTCTTCGCTTTCGTTTTTTTGACGTCTTTTGACGAGAATTCTTACCCCGACAGGCAGACTGGTTGCAATTGATGGGAGAGCATCCCGACTGTACGAGCTTTCTTAGGGGTACACTTTTTCAATGTACGTATCGTCTCGTACACCTCTCGCGCGGCACGTTTCATGATAAATTTTTTCTTCTCCTCTGGGAAGGCTTTTGGTTTTTTCGTATTTTCTCATAAACCAAGAAAATATATAGCACGGCGGTAACGCCCATGGCTGTTTGCTCCGAAGACCCGGGTTAAAACCTCTCATGAACCATAACGCCTTTTAAAAGCGGGCGTGTTGTAGCTGGCCATATGTGGCGCACATTGGGTTCAAGGTTTCTAGAAAATGCCACGCGCTCATGAGCGTGTGCCCTGCGGTGACCGTCGACCTTCCCCGGCTTCCGCAGTGATTTTATCGAAAAAAATGAACTGTCGAAAACCCCGAGCGCAACCTCGTGTGGCTTCGGGACGAACTACGCCACAGAAGGCGCAACACCTGCTCCATAGAACATGGATGCGACTCAAGGAACGCCGCTCACGCGCCGTGCACGCACTGCCCGCCGGCTGCGCCCCTAGCTGTCGTCAAGCGCTACCGCGCATGTAATCTTTGGCATGATGAAGACGATGATATCGATGCCTCTCAGTGCAAAGCAACGACGGCAAATGTAAATAAGATAAACATAAATAAACAATGTCCAACGTACAATTGCATGGTGACGGTTGCTTCAGTGCTCACGTAGAAATAACTGCGGCAGCTTTGCTACAGTTCAAGCCTTACGCGACTTAGTGCAAGCTTACTCCCGTGGTAGAGCTACTCGGGTGCTAGAGGGATCACATCGCTTCTGCTGAAGATGCCTCTCTCTGAGTCTAAATCGTCTTCTGACGTTTGAAAGGAATCCTACGAGTGGACGTTTTGCCTCCAGAAACATCCTTAACCAGTCTTACGGCTAAGTGATAAATTTTGTGTACTTCACAACCGGTTGGGCGCCCAGCGCCCACCAGGCTAAGCTGTGTTGGTAGGTCTAGTAGATGAACCCCCGCCTCCCTTCGTCGCGGTGCGGCGGCAAGCCCACCGCAGTCATGTTTCCCAACCAACGCACCTCAAGGCATGGCACCGGCATTGAACTGGGCCGAAGCGACCTTCACTGGAGAAATTGACACCTCGGTGGCACTGGGAGGGGACATCGACACCTCCAAAGTGACCAAAAAACGAGGCTGGATGATCTGCTACCCGAAACTCAGTCAGAAAAGGCTTCAAGCCCTACGCCCCGAGAAAGCCTCGCTGGAAAAAGTGAGCCGCTCTCCGACTAAACAAGGAGCTGCTAATCATGCCCTTTGTGTGCCCCCACCTACCGCGGGAGAACGTGAAAGTTGTTTTCCGCCCGCCAGGAGGACTCGATGTCTCAAAAGTACCGCTCCTTACACACTACGGAGCAATGGAATTTCGCTGCTACATACGCAAGCAAAAATTAGAAGCATGCCTGGCTTGCGGAGCACGGGGGGCATAAGGCTTACGTCTGTCCAAATCCGACACTCAGCCGCTTCAAGGGGTGTCGCCAGCACCCCTCCGAAAATAACCCAAATCAGTGCACGCCTAACTACCTGAATTGCTATGGAGGCTACCCTTTTGGAGACAAAAGCTGCACGCTACGATACAAGCCCCCGTTTTTTGGAAGTAAGCCATCCGAAAACCAGATACCAATTCAATACAGGACCCAGAATCCAGCAGCGTCCCGTTGGAAGACAACGCCGCCAGGTTTCCAGAAGCACAAGGTTATCGCTGAGCCACCTGCTAGCACTGAAGACCAACCAGGCGCTGCTACTGCACAGGGCCCGGCGTTCGTACCCATGCACCCCTCCCAGAAGATCAAGAACCCAAGAACCACAGATGTGAGCTTGGCTGCGATAATAGCTCCCCGAACATCACCCACATCATCAAATAACGAGGGTAGCTCCGCTTAAACACTCTTTTGCTATTGAACTGCTATTTAACACTCTGTGAGAAAACTAAAAGCTTGACGCCAAGAAACGCGGACTAAAAAAACAGATACCCACCCTCAGCAATTAAAAAAATTCACCATCTTCCCCTACGGGAACCCTGAGTAGTATATGAAGCAGCGATGGGGTCGACTCAAGTTCCCATTAGTTTTCAATTTGATCGCGGCGTTGCAGAAGGAGAATGAGGGGAGAGGAGTGCGCTCAAGCGTGATTATGCATGCATTGCATACCCCAGCGGAGTATTTAACGGCTACCGTCGCGTCTCTAACCCTAAGCTACTTCGTAGTATCGCGCGCGGAGCCGCAGGTGGGGCCATTTGTTGCGCAATCCCGGAGAGAAGAGGAGCTTCGGAGAACAGAGGAGGAATGCCGGAGAGGAGAGGAGTGTCGGAGAAGAGAGGAGAATGCCTCGCATACTCCTCATGGTTCCCTACGGGAAAATGACGACGGTGGTTGAACGCGAAGCTACCTCGTGATGAATTCTTTGGTTGGCCAATCCCTAGGGGCATCCTGGCACAATCATCATCAGCGGTGCCTGGCCAGGCATGCGCAGTGGGGGTGTGGTACTCAGGGTTCCCCTACGTGAAGATGACGATGGTGGTTCAACGCGAAGCTATATCGTGATGGATTTTTTGGTTGGCCAATCCCTAGGGGCATGCTGCTACAATCATCGTCAGCGGTGCCTGGCCAGGCATACGCAGTGGGGGTGTTAACGCCGCACAACGGCGCCCACACAACGGCGGAGGGAACAGGCTTGACCATCAGCTGCTCGCTATAAGTGGGCTTTACAAATGCCCCCATAGATACCGATCGTAATTCCTGTATGAAAATCGAAGTCAGTGCTTGCATCACTCCCTCCAGAGTCCTCCCAAAGAGGAATCGTTCTGTCGGCAACATTGACGTCGCAAAAGTGGAGTTTATGGCAGGCACTGAAATTTCTACAGAGGTTATGGAGGCCATGGGCACTAGCTACAAATCACTGTAAGCGCAGGCTGGTTTTATCATTTCTAAAATAGTAGCCTTGGAAGCACGACTGGCAGAAAATAGAATCCCGACCCTCCATTATAACCCAGTGCTTTGGCAATAAGATCCCCCTCCATACGTTCGGCGACATTCTCGACCGTTTACTCCAGGATCGTGCCTGTACTCGAAGACCGCATCTATCGCTCAGTCGAAGGCACGCAGTATTTCACAGGCGCCTTCAAACACTATCATTCCCCCTCCCTGTCTGTCGTCCATCAGATATCCAGCAGAATATAAAGACGCTTGCCCCTTCTTTTCTGTAGAACGAACCTCACCGCGTCATTTGTTCATGCCGAGCAATACCGGCATCACGTAGAATGACTCAACCCATCCTTACTTACATATAATCTTCCCCAGAGTGGGACGCTGCTATCCCTAGCCCAGCTCACCAAGTGCAAGAAGCCCTCGCTATCTTGGCTGAAGACACCAAGCTTCCAAAACATCGAGATCCCCGCTGTCTGCATGGCTGTAAGAACAACTGAGTTGTACAATCACCACAATGTTTGGGAAAAATAAGGTTACTACTGCTACCAGTAGTAGCAGTTAGTGGAAGCTTCGCGAGCCGTTTTAACACCGGAGCTGTTTTAGATGGACCCTTTACGTAAGTCAGCTGAAGAGCCTGCTCCGTTGGGCGAACGTGGAGGTCCCCAGACAAACTGATATAAATCTCAGTAGTTTCGCAGAAGCGGGTTCGTTTCAGTCCAGCTAGAGGAGGGAAGAGAGTCTCACGCATGTGTCGTTTAGATGCCCATTCGCTTGCTGCAAACCGTAGAATTTTCGTAGCAACCCGCTCGGCAGTTTTCGGGTGAGCGCCGGTTGAGAGAAAAACAGGGAATTAGGATTTACTCAGAAAGCTTCCCCTAAAGGGGCGGTGACGGCTGCTCACAGGGCCGCCTTGACCTGAAGGTCTTGGGAGGTTACTAGCACCTGGACCAAGACCTTCGAGGACTGCATGATCTGCTGCCAGGCCTGAGTGTGTGTGGGAACCGCAGCGCGGGTAGTGGGGTGAGGACAAGATTTGGTGGTGGGAATTATGTAGGATTGGGCGGTGGTGTTGGGTATGCGCTTTGAGGATGCGCAATATGCAGGCCTCCTTTTGTGATAGTGTGTTCTGGGAGCTGGGAGAGTCTCATGGTTCGGTATGTGCCAGGGTTTCTAATGTCGGTGTGTGTGAATGGTGATGTGGGGATTCTATATTTAAGCAGAACAAATGCGGGAGCCCGGGTTCTCAAGCGTGTGAATATGCTGCCTCATTTCCTCGTAAGGCAACGTGGTCAGGAGTCAACAATAGCTCCTCAGGATCGTGAGGGTGTTGGAGGAAGACATAGAGGTCTTGTGAAAGATACGAACCTTGAGTTAGTTGAGAGGGCATTCTGGCTGTAGGGGAGGCTGGTGGCGGGTCGGGGGTGTTGAACTATGGCGAGCGAAAATGTCGGCTTCTTTTGCCACTGTAGAAGAGAGGATGAGGAGACGCTTGGTGTGGATTGCACAGGGGTTTCGTAAGCGCAGTTGTTGGTATTGGGTCGCGGTCACATATATGGTAGGAGTGTTGGGTGGGCCGGAGAGGGTGTGGTGATTGGCTCGTGCAACACGGTAGCCTGCGTTGCGGAGAAGGACCACGTTGCTAAGAAGGGGTTTGACGCCATGAAGTGTGGGGGTATAGAAAGTGGGCAGAGACCGTGGTAAACGGGTTGATGCTGAGGCTGGCTATTATATAATGTCCCGTGGAGCAGCCGGACAGACAGAGGATTTGGGAGGAGCGGTGCGCTTTGGAGAGTTCCTGTGTAGAGTTTATAGGCGCATAGCGTAAGTCGCGCTGTGGAAGGGTAGGGAGGTAAGAGCAATGCGCGGCGGTAGCCTTTCCGTATGACGCCATTCAGGTATGCGTTTTTGGTCGGTGTGACGGGACTGAAGGGACGTGGTAGGTTAATAGACTGACGAGGAAGCTTTGAAGAAGACATGCGGTCGGCCTTCCCCATGTCGAGCTGGTGTTTTTCTACACGGCGGATAAAGGGAGATGTTAAGGCTACGCATTGTTTGATATTATTGCGTGTTATCTGAAGGAAGCCTGCAGAGGTGATATAGAGGCCGAGGGTACGGCGATTGTTGTTCGCGGAAGGGGTTTAGTTTACAAAGAGGCACAGTTTATGTGCGGAGTCTTTTCCGTGTTGCGAGAAGGTGAGTAGCGATGTCATGGTTGGAGCGCATTTGAGAATGAGGGTTTGTATGTGTTTTAGGGTGGTAGTGAGACTCTACTGCGCGGTTTCTTCGATGTGTGCATCGCTGCTTAACACCAGGTACGCTTAACACCCGGGCACGCAAGACCCCTAGGTAGTGAGTGGGCCTTTAAGCTGGCGAGCGAGGCTTGTCGTGATTTCCACCCGCAGCTCGACAGCTCCCGCAAGGAGGAGTTGTGCATGATGCACGGAGGTGCATGATGCCTAAGGGTTTGATAGGTTTACCGATGAGTGTAATATCTGAGACAGTCCAGCTGCTAGGGACCGGTATGATTACCGCGGTGTGTGTTGGGTACGGTAGGGAGGTGGTCGATGGTGCGGTCCTCAAGGGGGTGCAGGGGGTGTATGGGGGAACCCATCTTCTACGGGCGCCGTATGGCAGCAGATCATGAGATCCGCGGTTTTCACTTCAAAAGTCAAAGGGGCATCGAGTTCCTCATGGTATGGAAAAATGTATACAGGCTGCTGAGACACCTCAGGAGCAGAGGGATGTAGAGTTGTTTGAATATGCTTAGTGTGTGTTGGGGGAGGGGAGAATAAAGGAGTCTATCACTTGTTTCTCCCGGGGGTTGGTGTGGTGTTTGGAGTTTTTGGGATTAAGGAGGGGACATCTGATGCTCCAAGTGTGTTAGTAGAGAGCGTTTTATTGAGAGTGTCACGCAGATGGTTCCATATAAGGCGGACCAGGGTTTATGAGTGTTGCTGCATGTCGTGCTGAACACGTGCTCGTTTACTTTGGAGGGTTAGGTTGTGCTTCTGCTGCTGGCTACGTTTTTCTACGCCGCAGTATGCTTCCCATAGATGTTGCATGCGGGAGTCAACGTATGGGGATGAGCTGGCGGAATCTGTTCAACAGTCTACAGACAGTCTACAGGCTGTTAAAGTTTGGTGCGGGTGGCAAGTAGTGCTCCAAGCTATTCTTTCATTATGTCAAGATGCGCTGAGCAGGTGGCAGGGATTTTAGGGGCGAAGCTCCTCTTGCTCGGGCCCGATCCCGTCCCTCGTTGCTGCCGTACACGGCAACAGGATGATGAATGTGGCAGGATCCCCCTAGGGATTGGCGAACCAAATATTGGCCGAAGAGGTCAAAACGTTCAACGCGTTCGTTGATACCCAAGAAGGAGGAGAGAAGTAAGAAGCATGGCAGCAGGATAATGATTGTGGCAGTATCCCCCTAGCGATTGGCCAACCAAAGAACGGCCGAAGAGTTCAAGACGTTCAACGCGTTCGTTGCTATAAAACAAGGAGGAGAGGAAGAATAAGAGGTTGTCGTTCGTCGCCTGCGAACTCAAGACACGTACCGGGGGTACGCGACACAAGACGCTCTGCAGAAGGCGACGGCCAAGGTGGCTAAAATGTCACACACCGAATTCGCCAACTTACCCATGGAGATTCTCGCCGTCCCAAACAAGCCCTACATAATCACCACAAACATCGACGTCGTCGAGGGGCTTGTCATCAGAGCGGTGGGAAGTCTGAAGCTTTGTGAGCGATGAGTGGTGGTTTTGACGTGGCGGCGCCCGGTTTTGCTGCCACGACTCTCTGGCCGCGACGGGAGGTACGTGGCGGAATTCCCACTGCGCTACAAACCGAGACGCGAGCATGGCTACGAACGCGCGTTATGTCCTTCACTCATTCATATGGTGCGTGCTGTCAAGGCTTATAACAATGTTTCACGGTTTTACCGATAAGCATTTTAGCTTCGCCCATCTCATCATCATTCACTTCGTGGAGATGGCGGGATTTTTTTTTCGGCTGTCCGAGGGACCTGCATCAACGCTCGTAATTGACAGTTGTTCCGATCGAGGGGGTCAAAGGGGGGTTGTAGGTTAGGAAGGCAAGAAAGAGTTTATTAATTTAGTTGGCGCTACCTAGTATATGAGGAAGTATTAACCAGTCTGCTGTGTGCACCTTATATGGAAAGTTGAGGTCTGGGTGGGTGTCCCTTTGTACGCTATGTAGCATTTTGTTGGGCCAGAATTTGTAGCAATTATCAGTATGAAGAAGAGGATGTTGCAAGGGCGGACACAAAAGAAGGGGAGGAAGACGAGGAACTTTCGGTAGTATAAAGGTAGTATAGTAGAGGAACTTTGGATAGTAGTTTAGTAGTGTGAAGCAAATCAGTTTGATGTAAATGGAGTCTTCCTTTACGGCGTCTTTGGACTCCTTTCTTAAACACGTTATTGCCTATGCGGGTAGAAGTTCCAGGGTCAGGTTCTGTGTTGAGTTGTAGTTGTTGCGCCAGTTCCCGGAGAAGCAGGCCTTCGCGAGGTGTTCTCGGGTAGCCCCAAGCGAGGCGCGGCCTTTAAGGAGCCATGAAGACGAAATGAAAGTTCGGTTTATTAGAAGGACTGCTTTGTCCCTATAACAATTATACCAACATCATCGCAATCTTCGAACAAATAACGGAGATATTAAAGAAAACGTGTGAAGCAGTCGCGACCCACTAGCCAATTTCCCGCAACTTTTCTATGACGTCACGGAACCTTGTTTATGCGATTGACGGCCGCCTAACTGACCTGTCACGACGACACAAGACTGGACGCCTGTAATGGGGCCTCAAGTTCCGTTTGACCGCATCACTTGAATGCTAACGTGCAGTTAACGCACTGAAAATTCTGTTATATTGTTTGACCGTATGACGTCATTCTTGCTTATAACACGTCACTGTAGCGCAAAATTTGAACGTTTTTAAATACTTCTTGCTTTTTTTGTTAAAAACACATCTTTTGTGGCTGTAATGGAACTGAGTGAGATACTGAATCCCAGTTCTTTCAAATTAAACGAAGTTGTATTTTCTCTTCATGTCTCCTTTAAAGCCACCGCATATTACTACTACGTTCTTACCAGCAAACGTAATGACGTAATGCTTGCTTGAAAAGAGGCAATGCTGGCGTGCGGGTCATTCGGGGGCTGTAGATGTTAATGAATTTCATTCTGGCCAGGGATGGTTGTGGAGGCAGGATTTTTAGATGAGGTGCTAGATTGGTAAGTTGCAGCTATGAGCGGTTGCTACGAGGTCCGGCTAGGGGAAGATGGGCAATATAATTGATGGGCAATATAATTTAGAGGCTTAGGATGGTGTTTCTCTCGTGTACTGCAAGAAGGGTAGGTGTACGTGAGGAATTAAAGAATGATAGGAAATCGATGCGATTGTGTTTGGAGCCGATGCAAGTTTACTGCGATATACCATCCCGCTTCTTATAGTTGTGAATCATGGTCAATACTGCCTGCTAAGGGTACGGTTTCTGCTGAGCCATAAATGGGTCATACATTGCCTCGCCCATTTCAGGTGCTGATTTAGGGAGTCGTGTACTGGGTAATTATTATCGGTAATTTTTTCCTGTGTTTGCTGTTTCTATGTTGTGAATACCTTTTCGAGTTTGATGCAAAGTGACGGTATTTCTCGGTCGGGTGGGGTCTAAGTGGTGTGGTTCAGGTGTTTACGTTTACGAGGCAGCACCACCTGTGCTACATCAGGTAGAGAGATTGGGATAGTGGCTTCGGCTTTCAGAAGGGTGTTTTCTCGGGCGGGCCGCTCGATGTCATGTTCGGTGTGAAGGATTTGGGAATGGAGGTGTTGTATTTCTTTAAGCAGGTTTTGAAGACGAATGTGGCAGGAATGAGGTGTTTTGGAGGAATCATGAGGGAGTACGGTGTGGGGAGGGCTAAAGGGAAGGCCGGCGGAGCTCAGCTGGCTGCGGATGACTTGACTGGAGGTTCCGGGTCACTTTGGTGGTTGATGGTCATCTTGGGGGTTGGTGTTCCGCTGATCTTGACTGTTAGAGAGCATCTGGCCATACGTGCAAGATGGCTTACGAGGCTGAAACCGTGGCGGGCAGTACACAGAGCCCATGACGTGCGAACCTTCGCACACGACACGCAGAGGGTAGCATGGATGATTTTCTGGAGCGTTGAAAGTGCAGGAGCAGGAGCACATATAAAGCGGCTGTGCATTGGAACAGGTAATTTTCCGTTTCTCTGTTTTCCAGCAAAGGTCGCAGGCTTTGGTTTCGCGCAGAAGAGGTTTGCATCTGTGCGTTGTAGATGTATAACAACTTAGTAAGGGAGCTTTGTGCCATGAAATAGAGTTTGTGCCTACTAGGTTTGTTGAGTTCTTATGCCTCTAGGGTGCGGAGGTCTTCGCGGAAGTTTCAGATGCTGACCCACTCCAGCTCTTTCGTGTCTTCTTCCGGGATATTGAAAATCACCCCGGCGATATAATTATCGGATGAGCACACATGAGCAGCCACTTCGTAGCATTGCCGCCAAATTGTGAGAGGGTTTACTTGCACATACTTCTCGCACGATCCTCTAATATGCGGCTGATCAGCAAGTAGTTTTATGTCTGTTGCATGTGGACTTGATCGATGGTGGTTAGCGGTATGGCCGCTTGGTACATGAAGGCGTCCGATAAATACGTTCTGGCACTGAATTCAGAACAAGTGAACCACGTAGGCGCAGATAGATTTTGATGTTCATGGCCCGTGTGCCGCAGTGAGAGGTTGTCGGGGTAGCGCCGGAGAGCCCCGTGTTTTTTGGAGAGAGGCATAGCCCCAGGGAGCGGGTATGCTTGGTGGGGCGTTGGCATGTCTACTACTAAGTACTCCTTTAATTAACAAAACTGGCTGAACCACGCACACACCGTTTTGCTCGCCATATTTTCATTTTTCTCTATTTTGTTGTGTACACGGTGGTCCTTAATCTAATTGAGGACAAATTCTTGGGTTGAGTTATAGTAAAGAGTGATGATGTTCTTTTCATCGAAATACGGTGCCGATCAGGAACCCTATCACCCGTGATCCGGTTGATTTGGCAGGAGGCTGTCGGGGCACTGGTGTTGAAGCTCTCGGAGATGGTGGCCATGATGAACTCGAGGCGTTTCAATTTGGTGAAAGGGAAACGAAGACTTCTTTACAACTATTTACATTAGGATAACTGCGTACATAAGGATTAAAAACGGAACAACTTCAAACTTCCGCTAGACGCTAGCTCCAAGTGCGAACACGTCATTCGAGCTTTCCAAGTCCGTCTAACTCTCCTATGCTCGGAGCGTACCGCCGGGACCGCCGGGACTCTGTTCCCGCCGCAGGACCCGCCTAGGTGCCCGGTACACAGCTGTGCCCTAAACTTCCGACGTGATCATCCAGTCTATCTGTCGCTTAGGGGGCTCACAAATCCCAACCCAGCTTCAGCGGTCGTGACTCCTTGTCTTGCCGGGAACTGCCCAGCTGAGAGCTCGGACAAGAACGCTTTCTAACGGACAAGTTCGGCCTGATAACCCCTCGGTATTACTTTCTCTCGGGAACGCCCCTGTAGCTTTCGTACACGCGTAATGGAGGGCCGAAATTCACGTAGACAGCCATCTGCGGAATATTCAATAGAGCGCAACGACCTTCGGAACAAAAGCGGGGGGGGGCGATCGATCAAGCCCGAGGCGGTGAATATGTGCGCCTCGGAAGTGAGGGTGTGAAAAGCGGCCGCTAGGCCGTTTTGACAGTGGCGCGCCACAATGGGATCTCACGGAAAAGCCGCCGTGGCGCGCAGTTAGATGACTATAATTGCCCCACCGTTGTTCGCAACATAAATTCTGGGAAATTTGTGGGGCCGTCTGCTTTCTTAAAGGAGATTATTGCCGCGGCATTCCTCCATCCAGACAACCCGTATTCCGAACGCGCCGCAGCGAATTTGTGGCGACCACAGCATAGTGTTGTCAGTGCAATGCCTATAGACCGAGGGGGGGGGGATATCTTTCCTTTTACACGCGCGGCCGGGGCGCCTGGCCACTGGCCTCATGAGTGGACCTTAAAGTTGTGTTGCTGCCAGTGTTTCTGGCTGTTTATTTAGAATGTTTATTTGAGGACTTGCCTGTAGAAATAGAGTAAGATCGTCAGAAGTGCAACCACGCCTCCTTGTCCTACCGTCTTAAGTTAATTTTCTATTCTATTATTGTGTATTACATTTGGTTTCGTCTGCACGTGTGAACTCGAACATGTCTGTGTAAAGAAACACATTATGGCGAAACAAAAAAGTAAACGGGGATTACTGCAGAGTAATCACGTTTCTTTGTACCATAAGTGACATTCCTAGTTTTTGGTTTATTTTCATTCTTTGTACCTCTCTCAAAATCGATCTCCCCGTCTGAGGCTGTCGGGTTTTTTCCTTTGAGGAAGGTGGGAACCCTAATTTGAGCGCGGATGATGTTCGCTTTGTCTGGTATTCCACGCCGGTAGTGTGAATTTATACGGACAGCATTTTGCCCTGTTGTCAGTGTACTAGAATAATGGCGAGTGTTCTCGATGTAATTCGACGTTTCCGGTCAATAATGTACACGCGGTAATATAAATTCCTCTTAACTGGAAAAACAGCGGCATTTTTTTTCGCCAATGCTAATCTATCCACGTCACGCCGCTGACAGCTTCGCCACCACTTGCGAAATCTGTGAGTTCTTTTGAGAGCACAGGCTCGCTCCAATAAACTTTATTTCTCCAAGAACCGGTGTTATTCCTGGCTACATGATAATGTAGCGGGCGCTGTAAGTATAGCTCTCTAGCATTAGGCGGGGCTGTTCCTTTGTTGCAAAGTTTAGCATACTTGAGGTGAGCGTCAGAATGGCGATTAGAACGGGACGGTGCTCTTTCAGGCTAGCGAAACAGCACGAAACAAGGACAAATGTACACACAAAATGTACATGCACGTGATTCCTCAATATACGACGCATGCAACATTATTTTTTATATAAAACAAATTTCTATACACGTGTTTGTCATTGGCTGTTTCGAACACATGGGGACAAGAAAGATATACCAGCCAAAGGCACAACAACAAGGCCTCCCGCGCTGAATCCGTGGCTAAGGCGTTGTGCTGCTGAGTACCAGGACGCGGTTTCGATTCCCGGCCACAGTGGCCGCTTTTCTGATGGAGGCGGAAAGTGAAATCCCCCTTGTGTTCGATATTCCGGGGCACCTTAATGATCCCCACGTGGTCAGAATTACTCTGGAGCCATTCGGTACAGCGAGTCTCATCGCCTGTGCAGCGTCACCGCACTAAACCTCGCCATCATCATCGTCAATACACCCAAACTTGTGTATTTGAAATGGTATTATATACGTGTATATAATTAACACGTGTATACAGCGTTCAATAAGTATATAAAGGAGCGTTCTCAAAAAACTGTTTAAAGTCCACTGATTGTTGTACAACTTTCGTTCAACTTGTCTTGTCACAGATGTTTCGTGCTGTTCCTCAGCCCATGAGTTCAGCGTCATTCCTTCGACGCCATCCTTTCCTCTTTGCGTCTTTGTTATGTTCACAACGGTTTACTAGAGCCTGAAACCTTCCCTGGTCAATCCTGGCATCATGACGACTTTACAGATTCCGGTTATCCCTCGTCTTTATTGTAGCCAACAGGGCAATATGCTTTCATATAGCTGCTTTTATTCATTCTAAGGTGAATCTCGCGCTTTTTCGTGTAATCTGGAAGATCGTTGATCCAGACGTCTAAAAATTTCCGCTATTATAGAATTTTTTCTTGTTTAAGTGATCCTCATTGGTGTTCGGCATCAACGTTAATTACCATGACCCCTGATTTCTCTCTACTAAATGACAGGTCTTGGTAACTGCTTTATTCCCCACATAAATTCATGAAGCTTTCCATGAAGTAATGGATTTCCGCGGTGAACAGTATGTCATCTGCATGCATTAGCCCTTCGATTAGTTGTGCTATCACCTGCCATCTTTTTGTATATGAGTGGAAGCACAGCTTACTGCCCTTCACGTTATTTTTTATTCTCGTCATGTAGACCATGAACAACGGCTGAAAGTGACAAATTCTTGCTTCAAACAATTGCGGGTGTGTAGCGACCTAGTGTACTACGTGCCGACCTACATAATTAGCATCTGGCTTTCCCGGTATATTTCTCAGAGCAAGTTAATCAAGTCAGCTCCTATTCCCCTCGTCCTCCGGGATAATACAAGCTGCTCCCCATTTACAGTATCATACGCAGCTTCTATGTCCAATTGGGATATCAACAGACCAGGTTTCGCACCTTAGCCACCCCTATGCATTGTCTTCAGGCGTTGTGCTCTGTGTTGTTGAGCCCATTGACGCGAGTTCGATCCGGGCCGCGGTGGGCTCTTTTCAGGCAGAGCAAGAAAGCAAAAATGGCCGTGTGTCGATATTTGGGCGTACGTTAAAGACCTCCACGTGGTAAAACATATTCCTTACCCCACCACTACGGCGCACCTGATAACCCAGGCATGACTCAGGCGTGTTAAACCTGATAATTTGAAGCTCAGTGTGTATACTATTACTTTAACCCTTTCGGCCCTGGTGTCTTTTTTTAAGATATTACGCTGATTCTCCTAGCACTTCGAGAACAAAAACCAAAACAGCTGGTTTTCTGTGAAATATTTTTCAAGGTTTGTGTCAAGCGGAAAAAAGGAAGAAAGAGGAATGCATTTCAATGTAGACCAGACTGACGCCAAAGTGACTCGAAGGACCAAAGTCCTAGTTGAATAAATGGCTGTAAATGTGAAAATACTTGCGCTAGCAGCTCTATTTCTTCTACACTGGCTCATTGCTTCTCAAAATTTATAAAAACAAGCAAGAAACAATTTTTGTCCGAAATTCAATTTTGTTTACCTCATCGCCTAGTTAGATAATATGCCTTGAAATGGCCAATTGCATGAAGGATAAGCTTAATTTTTGCTTTGGAGGCTTATAGCGCCCTAAAATCTGGAAAAATACGCAGAAAATTCTTTTTCATTTAAAACAAAAAAACCCGGAATTTCAAGGGTTAAACCCTCTGTTAACCTTAAATTTTATTGCCTGCTTTTGTAACCTGTACAACACTGCCTTGATGGTAACTGTTCAACACAAGCTCTGTTCAGCCTTCTCACCTATGCATTTATAGAAAAACATCATCCATCCGGTTTGCTGCATGTTTGCTGTTGTCTTCTAACCTGACCCTTTCCCCGTGACTTGCAATAGTTTTACCTTACTCTTTCACCAAATTTGCATGAGGACCTCAACCGTACCTATTGCGATATTTCAAAGAACCGTGCTTTTTTTACTACACAGCATTTGTGTTGCTACATCCATACCATCGGGTTTTCCCGTTGTGAACTCGTTGTGAATTCTGAATTTCTCCCTGATACTTTCTTGAAGGTATGCCATTACCTTCACCTTCTCTCCATCCATTTTATACCGGGTTTTTGGTTTTTGTGTGTCTGTAATGCCCGCGCATAGCTCCAAAAACGTTTCCGGTGCCCATCGATCTCTCCCTCGAATTTGCGGCATCCATTGCTTCGTTGCACCCCTTCTCTGTGATGGCAACGGTTGCAGGACCTTCACTTTTTATGCTTATATGTATCCCACTTATGTCTAGACGTTGCTGTTCCTCCACGCCCTCGTTGCCTGCCCGTGCACTCTAGAAACCTGTTTACACCCAACCTAACGACTCAACAATGCCACCTAGCGCCACATGAGGGCGTCGCAGAGTTTACAATAGATGCAAAGAGGGTGGCCGCGACATGTGAAAAACACACTTTAGGGTACACCACTCTACTGGAGGGGGGGAATCCTGCAGAATCGCCTCGGGAGAAGATCGCACTTCGAAGCCGTACCCTGACGAGGTTGCTGGCGCTTTCTGACAAAGATTCGATGCGGGAATGCATCAGCAATGTGCCATTGACATGGAAGCAGCGAACCACCAAATTAAGGATGTGCGGTTGCGTCGTACAGCTCGGGTCATCATCATAATAATCATCATCATCAGCCTATCTACGTCCACTGCAGGGCAAAGGCCTCTATATTAGCTCTCCAATTATCCCGGTCCTGTGCTAACTGCGACCAATTTATTCCCGAAAAATTTATTATCTCATCTGCCTATCTAACTTTCTGCCGCCTCTGCGACGCTTGCCTTCTCACGGATCTATTCTGTTACCCGTAATGACCAATGGTTATCTTGACTTCGCTTTACATGCTCTGATCACACCCATTTCTTCTTCCTAATCCTTGAGGCGCGCCGTAGTGGAGGGCTCCTTCGCCTTATCTCGTACACATCGCCTCCATTATCGAACCGCGACCTTGTTTTTCTTCCTAATTTCTACAATATGCCATTAACACAAGTTTGTTCCCTGACACACTAGGCTCGCGCCTTGTCCCTTAATGTTACACCTATCATCTTCCATTCGATTGCTCTCTAAGTCATCCTCATTTAAGTTGAACCCTTTTAGTGAGCCTCAAATTTTCTGCCTCTATGTGAGTACCGGTAGGATGCAGCTGACATGCGCTTTCTTCTTGCGGGACAACAGAAGGCTTCCATTTTATTTTTGAGAATGCCTGCCGAATGAACTACACCCCAATCTTACACTGCTAATTAGCTTGCCTCGTGGTTGGGATCCGGGGTAACTACTTGGCCTAAGTAGATATTTCGCTTACTCCTTTCGCTGCCTCGCCACCTATCTCAAACGGCAGTGCTCTGCCGAGGTTATTGTGCATTGCTTTATTTTTCTGCATATTATTTTCAGGTCTATTATTCCACTTTGTTTGTCGAGTGCAGCAATCATGCTTTGCAATTCTTCCCCCGAGTCACTTAGCAAAGCAATGTTATCACGAAATCTGAGGTGACTGTGGTATTCTCCATTAACCTTCACGCCCACCTGTTGCCAATCAATGTTCCGAATACCTGATATAAACAAGCTGTACCTGTTGCCAATCAATGTTGCTCAACCAGCTACCCTCAAAAGCCTGGTAAAACTAATTGAATAAAGGTCCCACACTCGCCATTGGCAGCAATGAATTCTACGAAGTCTGAAGCCACCTTGACGTCCGTGGTGTTGGATCTTGCGCACTGGCACCAGTTGTTACTACATTCACATCCCACCACTAACACTGGAACCAGTTAGTACGAAGTTGCCATCTCGCCGCTGGAATACCAGTTGTTAAATTCGGGAAGGAGTCCGAGCACCGGGCTGCGCCTCTGACATGTGAGGTAGCGTGGTGAAGAGTGACCGGCAAATGTTGCTGCTTTCGAGATGACGACAAGAGGCCTAAGGCAAACTTAACTGGTTTACTGCTTGGCGAGAAATGAGCCGAAGCAGTACAAGAACAATACCCTTCGGGGCAAGCTTACCGGACAAACATAGAGCACAGTAACAGTATTGATTCGCTGCTCCCAAACGAACAAACTATTCACCGAGAGGGGCCGTTTTATACAATCGCTGTAAGGCTTCACGGATTTTTCCATTGCTTTTGGAACACGGCGTGAACATAGTGCAAACACACACAACACTCTTTTCAGAGTTCTTGAGTGGTCGGCATTGGGGTGCATGCTGTGTCCGAGAAAGGGGAGAGGGTAGTGCTCTGTTGCAGCATCCGCGTCGTTCGGGAAGTCGCTGCGCGTCTGCAGCTGGCGAAGATTGAATCACGCCTACAGAGAGGCACCCGCGATCTGGCCGTTCTGTGGCTTATTGCGATCTCTCCGAGGCAGGCCTTGCACTTGCAACTTGCAGGAAGCGCGAACATGGTGGCTGCCCGCAGAATCCTAGCAACCCATTCACGTTTCATGTTGACGCTTTGTAAATAAAATTGAATTCAACTTCAACACGCAACCGGTCAGAGATATGTTGCAAATGCGCTTGAAACTTACTCGGCGTAGCGGATGTAAAACGTCATGGACAGTCTAGATTTCAAGTACCAAGATGTTCATTTATGCCTTGAGTTGCGTGACCCTATTCTTCTTTTGTGTCAGACATGCTTCTCCGCTTTCCTAGGGGCGTCCCGAATGTTGTCACACATGGGCTGTGCAAGTGTTCGTGGCGTTGAGTTGCAGCCCTTTTCATTCAAATGCCCATGTCTTATGGGTGGCCAATTAGACGTCGTCTTTTACTGTGAGCGGCGCGTGAAGAGCTGTGCAGCGTTCATCCTTTTTCCGGCGTTTCGTTTCTTTTGGGTGAACGTGAGCGGATGAGTCACGCTCATGTTGTTGCCGTACACCACAGTCTGGACGCAGAAGAAAGGAAACACTCCACCAACGACACGGCAACAGGCGGCTATAATTGCAGGCGTCATTGAGAGTTCTCGTTGATTGATTCATGTGGTGGGCACTCTCTAATTGGGGTACACGAACCAAAGCTTTACCCTACACGAATGAAGGACATCAAACGTAGTGGCGAAGGCCCTATAATGCATTCGCCCCAATCACAAGCGCCAATATGCATTGCACAAAGTACCAATGCAGTGAAAACACCTATTTGCAAAGAAGAAAAGCTTAACTCCCAAGCCGTTGAGTATATTCATTGGCACTTTTTTCTAGCACCACATTTATTCGTTCGGGGCACCATGACAACTGGACCCTTTTTTTATTCACTGTCATATCTCACAACACTTTTGTTTCTCACAAGCCTCCCAACTCCATTCGAGCAACGTATAGACCTAAACATCATGCGTCAAAATAAACGATTGGCTTTTAAGATATAAACATTCTTGTTTAGAATCTAAAGAAAGCCTTATTGCTTACCACACCTTTTTATTTTCTTTCAGGGGCGTTCTTGCAGTGAGCAGGCAGTCGGCGCTTTCGGCATCATCGCATATACGCCGACACGTGCTTCTGCCGCTGGATATTTATCGTGTTGAAACACTGCAGGCTTCTGACATCGTTTGTCTTCAAGATGACACTTTTACTACATGCTGAACTCTTTTCGCTGATTGCAATAGTAATGGTAATCCCGAATTTAGGCAATTCTATAATCATAAACACGCTACCCGAAATATTGAAAGTTTTAAATGGTCCTCATATTAACCTACACTTTTTTTGCTTTTCTATAGAGAAGTTAGCGCACCTTGAGCTTTTGAACATGAAAACCGCTGCGGTGTTTCTCTCGTGTGACACACCTTTGAAGGATGTCACGACGCTTCTTGATTCGAATGCTCGTCGCGGCATCGAAAGTGTTGTGATTTTCACCCCACACAGTTTGGGAACAAACGCATCCTACTCTGCCAGAAGCCATGTGGGACGATGTGGCCTTATTAACGTGGATCGCAGTGGATGAAACCTTTAAACACCAGCCCTACTTTGAATCCATTGACAACCGCCATGGCTTAAGCTTTGTGGCCATAGTTGAAAAAAATGGTTCTTTCATTGTACAAAACATGAACCAAAGGGCATGGCAACGCATTTACCAAGAATCAGAGAAGGTCAGGAATTTTTCTGCAGTATCAAGGCGGGACGTTATAATAGGTTGTGTGGATGCATAGCGTGAAAGCAAACATTGGGAACAGATGTTTAACTCTGAATTCCAGCATTGTAGCTCAAGCCCTTCAGGTTGTAAACGCCAATTTCTCTATCGTTGGTGTTCCGGACCATTCCTGGGAAGGTAGCGTTCGCCGCCATGAAGTTCATGTTATTGGTGTCAACATTGCAATCAACGAAGCGCGCATACAAACGCTCCACATCACTGCTTTCACCACCGTAATAGGCGTTTATTACGTGCAGAAAAAAACACGTGAAATCTTTGACTACATGCAATTTCTCCAGCATTGGGTGTGCTTTGTTTCCCTCTCGATGGCGGCCTGTGTCGGACTGCTCACTATCGCAGACGTGGGAACCGAAACAAGACATTCTCAAAGCGGTATTCCAGACAAGATCATGGCTCTTACTGCTGCATTACTTCTTTTCTCTTCGCCACTGGCCACGAAGCGAACCGCAGCACGTTTTGCGCTTGCAGCTTGGTTTCTGGCATGTTTCTCTTTGGCCGTGTTGTTGCAGAGTCTCTTAATTGCCGGCCTCACATCTGGCTTAGGTTGGGAAGCAGACAACCCGATTGAAAAACTTTATCCAAAGCTGAATTCCGGACATGTGATTCCTTGTTGTTTAGCGGGCTCCGCTTTCGACGAAATTTTTGAAAATTCTGGCCGTGATAATAAGCATTACAGCGTCCTAGACGTGATGGCAGCAGCAGCTCAACGGTATGAAGAAATGGCGGGAAGTATGAAAACTAGAGATTCTGTCGCGGGTTGTATGGAGAAGGCTGCAAGAGGTACGCACGTGTTTGTGGGATTTGGAAGACAGCATTGCTGGTACAACCGAGTATCCTGGTATAAGCGAGGGTATATTGTAGAAGGCAAGGAAACGCTACTGGTGTTTCCAGTGGGTTTTGCGATGAGAAAAGACTACAATCTCCGCAAGCAAATTGACCTTATTGCACGCAGGGTGTTTGAGACTGGCTGGTTAGATGCTCTCGAGAGGCGGACTTTCTGGAAGTGTTCCACAAATGAAAATTTCAGAAAGGAACCTACTATTCCAAATAATTGGCTTCTCCTCGGTGTTCTCGTCGTAGGGTGCACACTGAGCTTAGCTTTCTTCTGTGTTGAGCTTGTTGTCGTTCGTACTGCTGCGCTATGTGGTGTCTAGAAGCCTGCCTCGGTGGCTGCACTTTGCGATTTTTGGTGTAAATGGCGTTTAGCGCGCTATGTAGAATGGCCTTATTGGGATTGTCCGCTTTAGTGTGTATAATTATCAGTACCTTCATGCATCCTTCATGCATCCACGGGGCAAAGGTTGATTTCATACTTGATGCCGAAGAATCTTTCCTAAGGGAAAGCCAACAGGCATTACACATCGGGGCTCTTCGATTTACAGTCTCGGACTCACCGCGGACTCCCCGAGAAGCAGTCCGACATTCGATTTTACCATGTATCCCTAAGGCTTCGGGAATCCTCGGACTACCCGCGGACTATCCGCGGTGAGTCCGAGAGTGTAAATCGAAGAGCCCCATTGTGGCGTATCGAATGAACGCACAATATAAGAATGTTGTTACTGGCAATATTGCACGTGGCGCTAATTTGCCCATATCAACCGAGTTTGGCCACTCCTGAATTGTCGAATGTATTCCCTTTGTGTCCCGCCTTGCTTGCAAATGCGCGACAGGGGATGCTTGTGTGCGGTAAATGCCCTTGTTCTTTTCATAATAAACGCTCATCTGTTTACTGAACAACAGAGCTGGTGTCTTCAAAATTGCTGCCCAACTATGCGTACATGGTTTAACTTCAATTCTGTTGTTTCGTATTCTACAACTATGAATGTTGCTGCACGCCATGATCGCCCACAGTCGCATTTTTGTAACACGAATAAAGTGTCGAAGTCTGATTTCGGATACCATCGTTACTGCCCAAGGGAGTGGCGTACACCTGCATAGCTGCTGGCTGGTTTCGGCCATACAGAGTGCAGTGGGGCGCGCGGGGCAGGGCGGGGAGAACTGAAGGTAAGAAAAAAGTTATCTCTCCTCCACAGCCGCTCTCGCCTCCGCAAATTCTTGTGATTAAAACTACTGTGCATCCATTCTCAACAATGCGGCCGCACCGCCATGACAATTTCGACTTCTTTGTTCCCGCCCAGGGCCTGTTGCGGAGGATTCAGGGATACTCCCAGAATTACGGGCACACTGGGTCGAAGGCGAACAACCCGCCTGCTTGTTCCACATCTTAGTCACGTCCCATAAGACACACCCCATGAACTAGATAGGAATTCTATCTATTCATAGGGCAACGAAATGAACTTGGGAAATTCATGCTCTTTTATATTGCCACGTTTGGTTTCAGTCCCTATGTTTGACATCACTCTAGAGGTCACGCTGTGGCTTACGGCATCAAGAATCGCACTAAATGCCAGCAAAATCATCAAAAGATTTAGCTGACCGTTCTCATCGACCCACTCCGGCACCGGCGGCCCGCTAAGCGCAAACGGAGACAATAACGTACGCGGCCAAGCGCGCCACGCATGCGCAATGGCGCTCCCGCTTGCTATTTGGAGAGAAGCGGCCCATGAAAAGCAGTCAGCTCAACGTCGGCATAATACCTTCTCTGTCATTGTCGTGTTCCCGCAAACTCGTCATTGAAGGCGCTGCCGGTTTGACAGATAAAAGGCGAATACGCCGTTGGAGAACGTGGTAAACGACACGGCCGAAGCATGAGACATACGGCACATGATGTCTTGATTGATTGTAAGGTTTAACGAGCCTACGCACCGCAGGCGATGAGGTGCGCCGTAGTGGAGGGCTCCGGGATAATTTTGACCACCTGGGAATCTCTACTGCCGAAATATAGTACAAACGAGCGTTTTTACTTTAGTCCTCCATCTTTAAAGCGACCCGCCACTGCCGGGTATCAAATCCGCGACCTTGTGGCCCATGATGTCTTGTTTTGCACGCCCAGATATTGACACGTGCTTTGATGGCCGCCTTAGCCAGCTTGGGTAGCCCTCACGGCAACCCGTGTGCTCTCGCGTCCCTCATCAACCCGGTTGGAACTATTTTAAAGTAAAGCTTTTTACCTCTAATCCCCAATGGTTCTTTAGCGACCGGTTGTGTAAACAGAAAACTCCCGCGAACAAATAAAGAATTACTGGCACCGACAGGAATCAAACCTGGAACTAATACAGTAACAAAGCTAGAGCCCGTTGTCTTACCTATTTAGCTACGAGGCCACGCGGAGACGGAAAGACAAGTTCTGTACTCACGAAGCACATCCGAAGGTTCACCCCCTGCATCCTCGCTGAATTCCACGCGACAGCGGGTAAAGGAAGATCACTTCACCCCTTGGCATCTCACTTTTAGTACACAAATGTGCTAAAGCCTGTGGCTTCCAGGCTTCATGTAAAAATATCAGCTCCTTGTCTTCCGCCCTCACGCCAAACCGCACCTCAAGGAAGACATTAAAATACTCCTTCACGGCCAGGCCATCACTCCAAGCCCCGGCATCAAGATCCTGGACCTACATCTTCAGGGCAACACCAAAAGTGACGTATCCTTGCAGCGCGTCGAACACAGCATCAATACAATCATACACATGATCATGACGACTAGCAACCAGGAAGCACGGCCTCAAGGAATACGGCACCTTTCGATTAGTTCAAGCTTTTGTCCTCTCGAGAATCGCTTACGTCAATCGCCTGTGTTCTTCTCGGAAAGGAGGACATAAGGATCCTTTATATAGTGATTAGAAGGGCCGTCAGCAACCCTTTGGTGTTCCCATGAGGGGTGGTTCCAGTTGGAACCCATTCCCATTTAATCCTTCCCGCGTGTTCCCTCCCGTTTCAACCCGGCGCAAAACGACCTTCCCTTTTCACCCTTCCCAATTTCGTCGGTTCCTATTTGAACTCGTTCCCGTTTGAACCTTCGCGTTTGTTTCCCTTCCGCTTCAACCCCGGTACAAAACGCCCTTCCCGCTTCGTATTTTGACATTAAGTCCCTTCTCGGAATAACGAACCCAGTTTCGACTCGGGTGACTAGAACCGAGGCTTGCGATTTTTAAATTAAAGTGCCTCCGACTGTATGTTTGAGAAAGCCTATTTTTTTCTTAGTCCGTTTAATCGAACATGGTCCGACTCGGCTGTGGGGCCCTGTCGGGTGGCGTGTGTCGCGCCTTGTTGGACGCTGAGGCGGAATTCACTCGGCGAGCGAATTCATCCGCCTTTACGTCCGACGCAACCGAAAGTTAAAAATAACCTTGCGTCCGCCGTAACTTGAAAATTAATTGAAGTTACGACAAAAGCAGTTCCCAGTAAAAGAAACGCTACGGCTGGCGGAGCCATAGTTGCAGACGTCCTAATAACCTGCAAACTTTTGAATTGTCCATTTCACGATACGCGGCACCAATTAAAAAAACAGCACGTAGTTTGCAGCGTGACGTTACGACCCAGGACAGCATTGGTGCATTCAGCTGAAACCACACCCTTCCGTCTGCTTCTGCGTTGGTCGAGTGGTCTGGAACGTGTTGCTGGTATGCGTACTCCGCGGCACCGGGGATGGTTGCTGTCTCTACGGTTGCATATACGAATGCACAAGCACTTGTGTGCAACACACACAAAAAGAAAGGACGGAAATTAACTATTAACAAAAAAACCTTTCCGCCGTCGCAGTGCCAGCTTGTAGCGACCGTACCTTTTGCCGAGAATGAAGTTAGTGTTTTAACAAATGCAACTAATAATTTATTGGGGGTAGTACAGGGATACTGTTTTATTTTTTGCGCAGGGAAAAGATCTCGCGGAATTTAATTATTAATCTAGCCAACTACAGAAAAAACGTATTGTATGAAAGCTGGTAACTATAATGGGCCAAGCCAGTGGTACGATTCATTTTAATGTGTTGCTAATGGTAACTTTATATGCAAATCTATGTAAAAGAATGGGCATAAAATTCTAAAACTGAACTTTTTGCTCGTTGTAAATAGTTCGGAGACGTTTTGCATCCAGGCGTTAAGAGGAATCCAAGCTGTATTCTCTTGCGTGTACTTTTGCGGACAATACATAGGCGGGCACGCCGTACGTGATATAGCAAAAGCAAACATTTAGGTTGTTATCCGTCTATAATAGACAGTTTTAGCATATCGTTACTGTGTTTTGCGGCACAGTTTACCGTGTTACCGGGAGACCGAGTTTTCGTTACAAGCTGAAAACGGGAGGACACGTTTCAGCACACCGCTTGCTGTTTGCGTATTCCGGCCGCCGCGGCGCAAGTAGCGAAATCAGATGACTCCGTCTCAAAGCATATCAAGCAAAATTCTGTTACTCATACGTATTTGCTTTCGCATAAAGTAGCCTAAATATTTCACTTTTCGGGTGAAGTGTTCACAATAATTATAGTTTGAGAATACCGTAACCATCACCTGTACAGCTTTAAAAGAAAACGTGTCGGTGGCGTCATCTACCGAGTACAGTTAGAGTCAAGGTAAAATAGAATTTGCCACCGCGCTAAATATTTAGGAAATAAATTAGTAAAATATGTTGTAGACATTACTCAGTAACCTACACTACCTTGCCCAGCACCAATTTGGGAGGCTTAAAAGTGCACTTCTAGCTCAGAAACGTATCTGAACTATTTGAGGCGGGCGTGGTGGGAGCGAGTTGAAACGGGAAGGGTGTTTTGGTAATGGGTTGAAACAGAAAGCGTTCCAACGTGAAGGGCGTTTTGGGAACGGGCGCACACGGGACGGGCCAAACGGGAAGGGCGAATCGGGAATGGGCTCAAGGGGCACAGGTTCAAACGGGAATGGTTGTCTCGGGCTACACCCCCCATAAGTGCGTCCACAGAGAGGCTGTTTAGCAGGGGGCTCTCCAACACGGTGGAAGTGCTGATAGACGGCCATCTTTCTATCCAGAAGCTCCGAATGACCAGAACTGTGGCGGGTCACCACATCCTTCACCAGACTGGCTGGCTGCATAGAAGGTCACTCCGCTTGATGTACTCCTGGACCTTTGGCGACAAGTACTAAATATGCTGCTATTGCTTCGAAATTTGAACCCCTTAGACCAGGAGGTTTGAGTGACAAGTACGGGCTCAAGCGCTCAACACCACCCTCGGTGGGGATCATGCGGTTATCTACATAGACACCTCCCAACATCGAGGGCACCAGTACGCCATCATCGTGGCTAACTCCAAAACTAGCCTACTTGCTTGTTCCTATCTCAAGATCATAGACGTGACGGCAAGAGAAGAGCCAGCCATCGCTTTGGCTCCCACTCAACCAGGGGTCCGTAATGTAGTCACCGATTCCGAACAAGCCTACCGAAATTACCAGTCGCGTTTGGTGTCCAGACCAGCACTCCGTGTGCTACAAAACCACTTCCCAAAAGGTTCAATTCAGCTCATCTGTACACCCGCTCACGCTTCCATGGAGGGCAACGAATACACCCACCGTGAAAGCCCTTTTACCCCCCGTGCTGCAGAGCTGCACGAGGACAGTCACCCGCTTTGACTCTTTCAGGGACATAACTCAGCATTATTGCCTTCTGAGACAGACCCTGCATACAGAACACAAATAAGCCGAATGGGAGTAAATGGCTTGTTGCATAACTCAGTACCAATTCGTAGTTTTGAAACTCCTTCCAATGGGAGTTTCGCCTTACTCCCATTATTTCGGCGGTTTTTTTCAGTAGCATACGGGAGTTTCATTTACTACCACTACAATAGGAGTTTCCAGGGGTACCATTGGGAGTGTATTGTTTCCTCCAACTGGGAGTTTTCAGGGGGCGCGTTGGGAGCAGTGTTGACCTGCATTGGAGGTTTTTTTTTGTTTTTGTGCGCTTGATATATATGCGCTGCAGAGAAATTATTACTGTATTGGGGAGTTCTTAATGAGCGCCCAGGCCGCATTTTATTTTTCATTGAGGATTACGTAATTTCTAGTCTTTTTCCGCTTGAAACGTTGAATGGCGAAACGTGAAAAGTTAGTTTTCTGCGCAGTCAATTTATTGCATAAAAATTTCATAATTACGATATACTTGTGAACACGTTAATAAGACAATAAAACACCTAATCAACAAAACACCTACATCGAGAAAACAAGGTACCTTGGTAAGAACTTTATCTACTGCAACACTCCTCAACGAAAAAATTCAAGCCATTTCCAAACAATGAGGTCAGAATGTCGTCGGTGCGCTGTTTGCTTGCACCTGCCTCCAAACGCTGACGCTGCCGCACCTCCTGGCACGTTCCCCATGAAGCCACAGCAGCACATGCATTAGAGGGATAGCAAAACGCTTTAAACCTGCGGCAAAAAATAAAGAAGCATATTGGCCCTCTGACCTGAAAAAAAAAGAAACGGCACCGTAAAGACGCTGAACTTTGTCACTCTTGTGTCCAACTTTCCGTAATGTCTCAATGTTTATTTAAAGCTACGCAAAATTTGCACTTCCATCGAGACACCTGTTCTCACTAGTTCGTCAAACGAAGTTCTCTACTGTTCAAAAGGGTGTGCGACCCTTGTGGCGACCAACTTCTGAAAATGCTTCCTTTTCCTCTTTTTCTTGCGTGTAGTGTTCTGGGAGCGAGCTTCAGGTTTTACCACCCGCACTGCCCCTCTCTCCCCCTCACCCCAAAGTTAAGGAAACATTTGTGTGACGCCTGCGCCTGCCCCCACCTTCAAAAAAAAAAAATAAGCAGTCGTCTGTCGACTCTACAAAATGCTCCCTCGAATAGCGTTTGCTGGTTATTCGCCCCGAGCGCGAACACAGTCGGCCCCTGGCGGCGGCGGGACGAACCGCTCCTAGTGTGGATGGCGCTCTCGCGTCCTCTGCTTTTTCACGTTGCGTGCGGCGCAAGACGCGTGCTGCACACGACAAAACAACCAATATGTGTGCTCGTTTGGCAGTAAGCAATGACATAGTTACCTCTGCTTGCGCATTTCCTCTAGAAACGCTATAATCAGCGGCCGTTGCGGGTTAATGCGCTGGATGAATACCACGAAACATCTTCGCCCTGGTCACCGCTTGAGTGCGAAACGTGTTTTAACATTGCTTCCACACATTGCACTTTTCTTATTGTTGAGTGCAGTCGTCTGGCGTTTCGGGAACGTCGAAGGGTGCTTTTTGAAGGTGGCGTGGTAATTATTTTAAGGATAAAAGTTTAGTACGCGAAACGGGTAAGAAGCGACAAGACCTATGCATACGCGGGCAAATTCCACACGCTTGTAACATTGCGCTGTGTCCTTATAAAAAAAAGACACAAACAAAAACATTTACACTGCACACGACCCATGCGCTATCGCCCATACATTACTGGACACATATTTACACCAACAAGCGCCTGTGTGATCGTATCCTTCCCGTACTTTTCTAAAATAAATACCATTTTTGGACAGTCGTTGTTTATACTCAGGATGAGGAATAAACATTTATTTAACTGTATCGAGTTGCTATTTTACGTGTTATTTAAAATACGCTTCTATGGATGCGCAAGAGTATTTAGGGGGATTCTGCTGTAAAATTGAGCAGTTGTGTTTGCGTCTGTCATGTGGCATTTCGTTTGTCATGTTCATATATTCATTTTCAAATCCCCGCATGAATCACCTTGTCCAGAAACGTGTGTCACTCAGCTTAACCCAAATGCCTAATATGGTCACGTCTTAACCTCTTAAGGTGAACCTAAGTTTAAAGAAAGAGGAGAAAACGCTTAATATAATGCACGTTGTTGCCCACATGTCTGAGAGGTGTGTGCCATTTCTCGCTGTTTTTTTTTAATTTTTTCCCACAATGCTTCCTTTCATTACAATGTTGAAAAAGGCGAGCTACAATTCCTGGACAATCCCGGACCAAAGGGGGGTTAATCAGTTTTAAAAATACGTAGTGCTTTTTCACCGCCACAGAACACGACGCGTAGTGTAGTTTCAATTGTAAGTAATACTGATAACCACATAGTTTGGCTTTTCGCGTTAAATGTGTTCTCGTCTCGCTGCTCTTGCAACGTTGGCAGAACCCCCCCCCCTTTTTTTTTTCCGAAATAGAAATAAATGCACAGAATTTCATTTTTTAACCAGTCCTCAAGAATTAAATGCCAAGACAAAGGCGATATTCAGTTTACAAAACAAAGTAGTTACCGGGGAACCCGTTGCGCTGATTCGCAACGAGAAATAAAAAAAGAAATATTTTACTACATCTGCGGCAGCGCAAGTTCATTTATTGCCATTTTTAGGGTTCGTAAGCGACCTTATACGCAAGAATGCAAACACATCTCGCTGTTGCAGGCACCTGTTAGATTTAAAAGGAACGCAAATGGTCAACAGAGCCGCCGTAACAGAAACTTTGTGCTCACTGTGAGGTCCCAGAAGCGTGGTTTGCACACTGTAAACCTGCTTGTCACTTTGCGAAAACCTAGCTAAACATGAGATTTTTATTGTACTGCGTGCGTTGACCATTCAATTCACAAGTTCACTTGCAACGAAAGCCGTAAAAAGGATCCGAAACCGTTATTCATCAAACCTTCCTTCAGAGTCGTTAAAATGTCATTTAAAGACCCGTTAGAGCGGTTACATTTATATTTGTGCGCTGATCAAAATTCATTAATTTTATGTTGCCTTTTGATAACACAAAAAATATCGTAAGCTCTTAGAAAGAATTTCGAGGCAGTTCAATAGTGTTACCATTTGAGGGCATGCCACAAATGCAAGAAGTCTTCATGCTACCAGTGAACGCGATTGAGATTACCGTTGTAAACTGAATTTCAGAGATCGATGCTTCCTGATTTGTTTCTATTTATGCTTTTACTGAAGGCTCAAAGCCGAGGTATGGAAATATCGAGCTTGCTACGAGCCACAGCGTACAAATTCATTGTCACAATTACGGCTATTCTGAGATTCCCGATGAGTCGTCGCTTTTTTTGGCGTAGTCATGAAAACTGACTGCCGCTTCCATGCTACACATAACCTTTTCTTTCCTCCATGCTATACATTGAACGTTGAGGAACCGAACTACAGCATACCACTCTTGTTTGCACCTTTCGTGCGCACATACGGCGGGAAAAGGCACGAAGCGCGCCCACAGTGTGCATTCTTACGGGCCGCTCAGCGGAGCATCCATACTAGCAGCGCGACGCTGTCGCCACCTACATGTCGAGCTCGCGGCGAATAGTTACACGCGCCTAGCGTACGGAGAGCTCCCACGGGGCCCCGACCTTCTCCCTTTCCAGTGAAAGCAATTAATCGCCGGCGGCACGCGGCATTCACCCTCCTCGTAGCAGGCGCGGCTGGCACTACACGTAATTCTCAAGAAAAGCGGCTACCCTGCGACGTTTGACCGGCCAACTTCACCTTCGCCTGCCAGTAAGCCACAGACAGAGCCTTACAGAAAAAAAAACAGTGGTTCACAGTGCGGACACTTTTCATTCTGCTTGCGAGTGTGAATGAGGAGTGTTCTGCTCGAGACCCGCGCAAATACGCATTGCTTTCAGAACGTTCGGCCACCGCAATCACGTTCCAGGCATGACGCCGTCTTTCACGCACAACGCTCACCTCAAGTGGCGGAGAATCGCCCGTGCAGTGACGCGGGAAACACGCGGAGTTTATTTGACACTAGAAGGGGCACAAGTCTCCAAAAATGTTGGGTACAATAAAAACGTGCAAATCTTACCTTCAGCCACCTCGCAGAAGCACAACCGCGTTGTTTTTAATGAGGCACTCTCAGCGATCACTGCTTTTAGGCCTCGCGTCAGCTCGCTGGCGTATTCCGTCGGCCCGAAGGTCCGTGACACGGAAGCAACGTTGCAGTCCGTCGCACGTCAGTCCAGACTGGTCCCACAATGTTCACAACGAGCCTCGGTCGTTGGGAAGCACTTCACATCCATTCGTGCGGCCGCAAGTTCACATGGACAATAAATTTTCGGGGACGCTGGAGCTCACACGACACACACCAACTAGGCAGCCATTTTGTGATGAGGCGTAGTGGAGGAAGGGGGGAGATGGAGGAGAGGGAGATAGAGAGGCGTGGGAGTTTTTAACACTCCCATTGGGACAACCGCAGTATTCACAGCTAGATACTGCGTTTTGTTAAGAGGTACAATCGTGGTAAATGCGCTTATTTACGACGGCTTGTGACCCCTGGTGTAAACTGGCCGTTTTTCCCACCATCATACTACCACACGTGGGAGCAGGCCGCCTGCCGTGAGGAGTTTAAAAGACGTATTCCAGCCAAACACTCCCATTCAGGCTAACTTGTGTTTTGTGTGTACCTTCGCCTTACCCTGACCTTTACATAGAACGACTTACCGCTCATACAATCCGGCTCCTTCCCACACCCAACGCGTCTTCACTTATGCATCCGAATCGCTATGACGCTGAATGTAAATTTTGCTCAGAATTAGGACCACTCGGCCACATAATAAGGGTGTGCGACTTTAGCCCTGAGCACCCTAATCTCTTTCAGTCAACTACCGAACAAGAGCAATGGAGATGCTCCTGTCCAAACCCCCTCGGCCGACCCAGCTTCAGCTGGTGGACAGAGCACAGGCCGCCGGGTACAGAATATGGGCCACAGTGAAGAAGGAACCACTTTTCTTTGCCGCACTCGGCGCAGTTCAGAAATCAGAATGAAAGTATTTCCTCCATCTCCTCCTCCTTGTTCTCCTTCTCTGTCGCTGCCGCCAATCTCGTCGCATCCCTCCGCGACGGCAGAAGAGACGGAGAAGTGATATCGTCTAACACCGGGTTTGAGCTTCAATTTTATAAAAAAAAAGAGTTCCCACTCATGTCCTACAACAATCAACTCAACCAAGCGCCGTTCATGCATAATACATGAATTTAACCGCACCAAGAATATCTCTGTGGAGTAATAGAGGGTGTGGTTAAGTGCATTTCACTTCTCTGTGGTTTCACTATTTCTAGAGTGACGTGAGTAAATTTAAGTGAGGTCGCATGGGTAATCGTTGTAGGTGCCGTTCACAGCTTTGCTTTCGAATCACATTCACAGGGTGGATAAGCGCTAAGTTTTTTAAAGCTGTACAACAAGCCATGTATGAAAACCTAAGGTGTCTTTGCTGTTCTCCCTGATTTCCTGGGGGGAGTTGTGGCTTCCGGGTACCCGTTAACGTTTTCAGGGTTGGGACCTGCTGAATGAGCCGGCGTATTTTTATCTTACACCAGATAAAGCTGGCGACTGCGCATCGCTCCGACCGGGCCAGAAACACCCGTAAAGCGATTTCCGGAGGAGAGGGAGCGTACAGTAGGAAGTTGCAGCTATAAGCGGAACTGCGCATACCAGTGCATGATGCCGGCTATCAAGTGACCGAGAAGCGAGTCAAATGAACTCTCTGCCGGACAGCACATTGCCGAATTGGGGTAAGGGTAAATCGATGACTAAAGCCAAGCATTCGAAACTGCGACACGAAAACCCACGGTGAGATTAGAATCGGTTTAAGGCGACTGTTGGGCCCAATTTATTCGCAGCAGAAATGAATCAATGGCGGGCAAACGTGTGCGGTACAAACTCAAAGCAGGGCGCGATGACAAAAAAAATTAGAAATGTCTGAAAAAACTATACAGGTACATGCCTGGCACCTTATTGCAAAGAATGGTGTGGGCGCCAATTCGGCAGGGCCTTAGTCCTAACTGGGGGATTCACTCTGGGAATAGTAGCTCCAGCTCCTGTGTTTGTAGGAGTGTTATGGTGTAAACTACCTCCCTGCCAGCGCGAAGCAACGTCCGCGATGATGACAAAAACCGCCCGAACAAAGTATAAGTGAACTTCCCGTTACATCTTTTCTGAGGGTCGTAACAGGCCTTCCCCACAAACACTGGCTGTACGAGCTATCCTGCTCTGCATGGCTGGCTATCCTATCGGACCCCTTAGAGCCGCGCATGGAAGCTGCTTCGGATGGCCGACATGGAACCATTCAGGGTTGCCGCTTACTACAGCACACGCAAGAGGGCCTTCCGCAACACCCACAAAAATATATAACCATCCTGCGTTGGGACGTTGGGAGAACGGGATAGTTACAAACCGAAGATCACCGCCCCGTATAACAAAACGCGAGGCTCATGGTTCGCAACGGAGGATCCGTACTCGCATTACCCCTACTCTTTCTTTAGAAGGTGACGATAGACACACCTTGCGGATACAGGTGGAAGGCTCATAGCACCCGCATCAGTCACAGAACTCAATGGCAAATATTCTGGATGTACGTACTGAAATCTACCTACTCCAGGTGGCACAACGTAGGGCACTGTGCTTTTCATGGAGCGGTGCGACTGCAGACAATGTCTTAACGGCTGGCTCCAGCCGACACTACCGGCGCATTGACGTCTACTTCGGCAGTCAATCACCCTCCGCGTGAAACGTACCTGCACATCAGTTTCAGAAGCCTGCACCCCTTCCGTTTATTTGCAATGAATACCTGGGCATTCTGGCCCTCTGGGAGAATGACAGGAAGATTGAGACCTTGAAAGTCAAGGTTTATGTCTCGTGGCTGGTGACACACCCGTCACCACTCGTCGTTTAGAACAATCACCAGCTGCGCCAGGAAGATTAACACTTCAAATATTCCACACGCCCTTCCTTTCAGCCAACGATGTCAAGATAAAGAATCGCTTTTCGTCGATTCCAACTGATCTGTTGATTCGCCTTATAGCGACAGTTCTGATACGCAATATCTGGTAAGGTGAGTTATGGCGTTGCAATTGACCTTCAGCTGCAGACGAGGAAGCTCAGTCTGTCTTACTGCTTCGCTCTCACCGAGCTTCGCAGCTGTGGTACCGCATTATTAGGCAAAAACGTCGCCTCCACTTCATAAAAAGTGCCGCGTGGCGGTGTGAGAAGTTCATCTCAAACGAACAACGTGATTAGGCGAGAGTTTAGCCGCTGCTTTGGAAGCGCTTGGCCGCTCAGTGCCCCATCCTTGGCCTGTCTACTGGGCTTTCTGGGCGTGCCTTGTAGAACAAGAGAAAGGACGAATCCAATTATCTGGTATATAGCTAGACTGAAGGTTGCAAAATCTCAAACAAAGGCAAACGGACACGAAACACTGTGTGCAAAGTCTTTTGCTTGCGCTCGTGAAAACTATATTTAAAAGTGTTACACCTAAACATTTTTTCTGTCCCCTCTTTTGAGAATGCTTGTGAGGCTCCTTATTAACGCGGCATGATTTTGAAGCTCTCAGGCCATGATTAGTGGGAACAAAAGCGCACGTGAAAATATGAAACACCCTAACCTGAAAATACAGAACTGCATAAAATATATACTCAAGGAGCAAGCGGACTGTACTGGACCAAATGAGACTGTGTTCCTACCTAGCACCTTGAGTGTGTCGTGTACGGCGGGAATATTTTTTTATTAATTTATTTACAAGATACTGCAGGCATAAATCCCAAGCAGGAGTGGTACAGGCAATAAACAGAAAAAAAGAACAAAACCCAATCAAACCTAACATCACACACATACAACAATGAATTAGGCGGGATTAGGTGACTTACAATTTTTAAAAAAAGGTGGGAAGAGAAACATGGCACTGAAGTAAAGTAATTCAAAAACACAATGAAACAGTGGGTAAGAAAACTGCAAATCATTTCCACGTCACCAGGAAGGCATGCGCGTCAATAGAGTCTATCCGACAGAAGGGCTAAAAGTGGTAGCTTCCTTCACTCACTGATCGTGCGTGGAAAAAACGAAAATTTATGGAACTTCTACCCTTCAAGGTTGGTCAAAGTGCTATATCCCAGTGAGTTGGAGCGGTGTATGTATCAGATTGTATTTGTTGTAATATTTTAGGTGTTGTGCTATTTTTTACGTATTGTGGCTAGTCCTGTATATAAGGTGCAATGAATTCTTCACAATACATTTCACTCAGAAGTCAGCGCTTGTCCAGTTGTGTTTCTTATTTTTGCACCACCACGCGGCCCAAATACTGAATCTTCCGTACAACTCCCCCTACAGTACTGTGTGTTGTTTTTATCTTATGGCTAGCAACTGAGGTTTTCTTTGGCGTTGTCATGAATAGGCCTAGGGCCAGCTAGAAAGTAACGAGTCGGTAACTAATACGTGCGCAAGTAGGGATAGCTTTATGCATAGAAGGTGGTGAAAGCAGCAGTTAAGAAAGAGTAGCGGAAACAGAGAGCAAAAACGAGGCGAAAGGAAAGAACGTTAAATGTGGTAACATGTTAAAAAAAACTGTTCGCTATAGAGAGCAAGAGAGAAAACGTCCTACATAGTTCATTTGGCACATCAGTACCCCGAGGTGTCCCTCACGAAGCGTGTGGGATCGGCCGAGGTACCACGGCGCGGCTGGCTCGCTGAGGAGTCTGACGCCACGTTGGGTCTGGACACGGAACAGCGGCCGGGCGTCAAGGAGCGTGCACAGTGGTTGACGGCTCGATGGCCCAGCGGCGATTGTGAGCAGGTGTTGCCCCGAACCGCACCCTCCGGCCCATTGCGTCACCAGATACAGGCACGGGCCAGCAGACCGACGTCGGTAACCAGGCTCAGCGGCCGACGGCTCTCATGCAAAAGCAGCGGTTGAAACCCTGGCTTCTAGCTCCAAGCGGTCCCAGGGCCGCGCTTACTCGCCCAGCGTCGTCAAAGGAGTGCGCTGAACGCTTCCCGATTCAATTTTTCGTCACGCACTCATTGCAGCTGCGCCGTCGGTCTCCTCTTTTTTGTCGTCCACCGGCGCTTCATCACAGGCGTGTCTTAAGGTAAAATTGTCATAACATCTAGAAATTACTGGTGGCTGTTCCACTTGGAATGCCCCTTTCTTTCCGCATTTTCCGAAAGCTGGAACTAACCGAGAAGAAGCCTTCTAAAAAGCCAATGTCACTAAATGACTTTTAAGAATGAACACGAACACCTTTTTAGTTGAAATTTTGGTACTTTCCACAGTCATAGTTTTGAAGCTTTTCTTCTTCTTTACACTCACTGTTTTCTAAAAGCTCCGATTAATGTTGAGCTCAAGACAACGCTATGCAATGCTGATGAGCTGCTTCACCAAGGCTGTGACTGGAAAGGCAGCATTCCTAAATATAGCATTTATACTTATAACAAACGTCCTTGACTCTTCGACTATTCCCAAAGTTCATGGTCGTAAAAACAATCCTAAGCCATGTTGTTGATAAAAGCTAACTGCACAATTTACAAGGGTTTCAGTCTAGTTTTTACATAAACAGGCCAACGGCCACAAGCAGCAACACTTCGTAAGTCACATAAGAAACAACGGCAGCTCTTCAAACTGTTAACGCTCTTCAAACTTTTACCTTGCTCAAGCATTTACCTTGCTGCATGCAAATTATACACTTCATAAAAACCTTCTGTCAGTTTCAAAATTAGAGGAGCTGCCTATGATCTTAATCGTTTAGCATAGGTTAAACTGATCCGTCTCTGCAGCTTGTGATTATAGAATCATTGCTGGCGTACGGCCGTGCGTATGCTTCTGCGTGCTAGTCTTAATCTAGGCGTAAATTTCAGGCAAGCGATGTTGCCCGGGTGTCTGCATTTAATTGCCTATTCATGTTGACCTGAAGCAGAGGTCCTAGCATTTTGCTTAATGATGATTAGGATGATGGATCACATATAAAGAGAGCTAAACCACAATTATTGCGTTGTAAGTCTGTTACTAGTGGCAGAAAACGCCACGAGTCCTTACAAAGAGGAGAGAGTGGCACGTCTTCCTGTTTTTCTCTTTTATACATGTGAAGCAAACCACACCCCGATATCATTCGTTGTAGTCCACCATTCTTATTCCGCCGGTTTTGAACAGTAATATTAGGTGTGAAAAAAGAAATCTGTAACGAGCGTACTCTAAATTGTCACGGTGGTGTGTCAAAGAGAGAATTATTGTTAGTATTATTTCGTGACCTTCAATCATGCACTAAGCCTTCTAGATAAGCGAACACCGATTATGGTAAAAAGATGGCGCCGATGCAGGAGCGTAGGCGCTGCCTTACCTGCGATTCACTATACCACTCCAGCTCCCCCAAAGCAGTTGTCTGCACCGTTGGCATAGGAACGCAGCAACACAAAAAAAGAGGGACCTTCATCATCGTGTGTGTCCATATCATCTAGTGGGCATCCCATAAGGGCTGCCTTCATCTAAGAAAGTGTTGCTCTCGTTCGGGAAAGTAACGTTGTCTCAAAATAAGACGCTCCCAGCTTTTGCAGCAAAACTACGTTAATTAGAAATGCTGTAAATAAAGCTCAGTTAAGAAATTCAGATAGCACCAACGTGCGGCCTGGGTGATTCGCGACATCAAAAACTCAGCATCAACCCACTGAACGGAAGAAAGTCTCCTGTCCATTATGCTCAGAGACATAACATGGTGCCACAGTGAAGCGAGAAATAGTGCTTGCGCATGTCGCTTGTGTAATAGAAAGCTTAGGTCCCCCCAGATATAATGCGCAAGCGAAAGTGACACTTTGATGAATGCGGCGAGACCGGATGTGAAGCCTTTTTGCACGTTCTGCTTAAACGTTATTTGCGCAGAGGTTGGTAATAAACACACGCTGGGGAGCTGCGGATGTGCAACCTCTCGACAAGGCAATTAACGTCATGCTTTGATGCGTGGCGCAATCGCCAGTACCAGGAACTCGATGCACCATGAGAACGGGGTGTCCTGTCATGCCGCAACGCTTAATTGGAAGGTTACGTGATGTCAGGGCAAAGCGTACGACGTCCGCCGTTACGTCGCACTGCGGTCGTTAGCGTGTTCACATGCGCCCATAAAAAAATGGTGATTGTACTTAGGGTATTGCAAACTAATGGTACCGGATAACGCCGTAATACATCAAACTGTGACTTCAGGCTCAAAAATAAACTTTGGCTGATACCCCAGGCGGCACAGAAAGTGTGCCCCAAGACCGGCCCGTCTATGGCCGCTTTCTGGCATGTCCGGCCAGCGTCAAGGTTCTGGCAGCCACTGATCATACGATGAGCGGCCAATATTCGGCAACCAGCGCTTCGGTATTTCTCGGACCGCAGGTGTTCAGACGCACAACTTCAGCTACCCGGCTTCCAGATATTCAGTTCACTTCGGCTGCCGATGTTGAGAAAGAGAACGGCCGAAGTACGGCTGTAGGGTATCCGTTTTTCCTTCGGGAAGCGATGTTCAGCCGAAGCAAGGCAAGCGACCGGCCACAGAATATCCGCATTCTTGTGGCATTTGGTGTTCCAAAGGAGACCGGCCGGAGCACGGCTGCCTCGCATTCGCTCTTCAACGGTTATCCGCCCGTGCGGCGACCGAATATCGTTTTCTTCGGGCAACCGGTGCTATACAGGAGACCGGCCAATGCTCGGCCCCAGAATGTACATTTTGCATTCGGCTAGCTGTCCTAGGCCGAATTACGGCAAGCGGACGGCCTCACAAGTTTTGGCAACCGGTGTTCAGCTGGAGAACAGCCTACGTAAGGTCTCAGGTTATACGTCATGCTTTCGGTAAGCGGCGTACAGCCAAAAAACGGCATGGGTCTGGGCGCCGAGAATACATGCACAGACGTGTTTGGAAGGAGACCCGCCGGTGTATGACCAGTTTTTCCCTGTGTGAAAAAGAGCAGTTAGGCAGCCGAAAGACTCAGACACATTTTTTATCCGCTCTGTGTTTCTACGTTTAAAATGAAGGAACTTCGTTTGTCAAACGGTAATGAGTGTTATAGGTGAACGGGCAAGGTGCAAGGACTGACTGGACATTACCAGGAAACCTCTTAGGCCATCTGCATACCATTTATTGCCACAAGAAGACTGTGCCACACCGACGGGTGAGCTAATCCTCGCCAGTCATAGCTACTACAATGCCTCGCCCATCGGCTTCTTGGACGCATCAGGTCGAGGCTATTCGCCCCCTCAGAATTGGATGCCATTGGAGACATCGACCCGGCAGCGATGTGCGACCTGAGATGGCGGTGGTTCACAAAAATAAGTGGCCTTAAAAGGTGTCAAGCAAGCGGCCACCACGCAGGAGCTCAAACGGCGCCATGTCAAGGACTCCCCACCAAAGAAAGGCAACGGCGCGGAAAAGCGCGTTTCCGGCTATTCTGCTCAAAATAATACTGCGGAGAACAATGTGCACTACATTGTTGTGATAAACGTAGAAGAGGCTAAGCTCGTGCATTGGTAGGCTCAACTTCATGCCCTGCACTATGTTACTTCATGGGAATTTATGACTGACTATTTAGAAACAAGTGTTATTTTGAATTTGCCATAACAACAGAGCCTTGTGAATGACGAAGCTTGTATGTTAATTTAGTTGCGGTGTTTGAAATTGAGATTACCTTCACTTGAAATATGACTCAAGTGGTTAACATAATCGCCAGCATCCTAGCAAACAAGGATTTCGTCGGGTTTTTCTTGCTAAACGCAGCTTGTTGAGTTCACGCACGATTTGGCTGTAGCAAAAGATAAGCTTAAACTAGATGACTCTTTACTTGTGCGGCAAAAAAACATTTGACGGTGTTTGATATCGCCTTATTGTTAGTACATTGCGGGCAATAATTGAATGAATCGGTTATTGCATGGACAGCCGAGTATATCTCTCTAAGACAGCAGCTGGTCGCTCTCAATGGTTGTTCGTCCGGATATGTTCCCGCGACCTCACGAATTATCCCAAGGCTCAGTTTCGGGCCCTCTTTTGTTTGTGTGGCCTCAAATTTTTGTTAAGAATATTCGCGAACGACTGTGTAATTTACAGGAATATATCGAATGGACGTGATTCAAACTACTTGCAACATGATTCAAATTAATAACATCCTGGTGTGCTGATTCAGAAAAAGTCATTGAATTTTAAAAAGTGTGTTAACGTCGGCTTTACAAAAAAACCTTCCTTTCAATTGAATGCGTATACAGTAAATTACACTTCTTTAAGAACGGCCGGGGAATTATATATAACGAGGAGTTTATTTAACGAGTTGTTAGAGAAATAGGCACGTTCACAACATAAAAGTTACGGCTGCACGTGTTTTTGGCTTTCCGAGATAGAATTTCAGCGAACCTCTATCTAACTTAAAGAACAACCGTATTTCACTCATGTGCGCTCAATGTAGGAGTACGCATGTGTTTTCTGGGATCCCTGCAGCAAAGAGCTGGTCGATAGGCTCGAAAACATACAGAAAGGGCAGTGCGATTTGTATTAGGTATTGGTACTGTCAACTTAAGATGTGGGGAAGTAAAAGTACACTTAAATGGTAAATACGGGAAAGATTATAGAAGAAACCTGAGGTAGAAATGTTTTCGTAATATATAATAATCGAAAACTGGAATAGAAGGGGAGAAAGTATATCCAAGCGCCATTCTACATACCCCAAAGTGGGATCGCTAGCTTGAAGCAAATTGTTAACTTTCCGTTAAGGTGACGCCTTGCGCGAATCATTTTTATTTTAGATCAAGATGAGGGTGTAATTATCTTCCACGTATGATTTTATCCACTGTTTATAATGATGATTTTCACCGCACTTTGTAGAAATATTTTGTTATTTGGTCTCATATTTGATGCTTAGTGTTATGTGTGTCCCTGCTTTAATGCATGCAAGGGCAAGCAGGTATCAAATAAATAAACATATAACTGAACAAATCAGTTAATAAACAAACAAATAAATAATAAATATATGAAGAAATAAATATTAAATAAACAAATAAATAAAAATCTATTAATAATTAAAATAAATAAATAAAAATAAACTTGCGGAGCCGCAAGTTCGCCTCCGACCGGTTGAGAACTCTACGCATTCAAACTTGACCAATGAAATATTATTGCTTTATTCGTTGCAGTATGCAAGGTTTGCTGTATGAATACTACAATTGCTTAAGATATTTGTTTGAAAGAAAATATGAAACTCTTGTCTTACGCCTTTCCTTGCGTGAACACAGAGAGATACAACTGCAGCCATCTGAAGAAGGGCGTCCTTTGCAACATGTCTAAAAGTTTCCTAACGTAGCACAACTTTAGAGGAAAATTAAGTTCTCTTGGACTATTAAGGAGTGCGCGCGGAACTCATGAAAACAACATAAAAAATATTGAAACTAAAAGTACTTCTTTGATCTCTTCTAGGATCAGCCCTGTGAAAGATCATCAGAAAAGTTGATTCGAGTAGAAAATTTCTTTGCAAGAAAAATGGGCAAATACTGGACATACTTTTTGTGTGAAGTAATCATATTGATTGCTGCTGAGTGTTTTGTGGAGTACCGAACCGCTTCGTAAAGGCATTCGCCACCGGTTTTATATACAAAAAAACTGGTGAAGCCGCTGCTGTAAAATAGTTGATTTAGTCAGAGCATGAAAGTATTGTCGTAAAAGAAATTGCTAGAAGCGGCCTTTTCTCCTTTATGAAATTCACCCACTAAAGAATGCGCCTCCAGTCACCCCCCCCACCCGCCTTCCGCCCCCCCCACAATCGTTCCTTGTTTATTACAGGTAAGCCGCCCCACAGAAGATATCAGGACCTGGACATACGTCTATTCCAGCTCTGCAAAGAAATGAGTATGTGCTGTATTCGACAGTAAAAGAGGCACAGCAAATAAAGGAACGACCATTTGTGAGAACTGTTGAATAAAATAATTTTGGTGTAAACAGACGCTGATAATTAAGCCAGGCTCCGCTGAATGCTGGACGGCTAGTGGTTGCACGCGGGCTCACTTTGATGTGGGTGCAGTGGACCCAAAATGGTGGGTTTGTGCTGCTGGACAGCGGGATTGAGTCATCTGCTTGCACTGCATGCAGTGGTCGTCCACAGGCCTCAGTACAGTTAACGCACTCTGGCTAAACTACAATGCCCGTAGGACGGCCGAATTTCCGGCAGCTTTAGCCCGGCTGGAATCCGACTACCGCATCTCGGCTGTCCTCCGGTGGCCGTACTTGGGCCGCACACGGGTGGCTTTGAGATGGCCGGAGCCCTACGGCTGGAATCTGGCCGTATCCAAGTAAGCCGATCGACTGACCGACGGACACGGGCCATTGGACAGTGATTGGAGTACAGCCATATACGGCCAAAAGGCCCACATTTGAACTCGGGCCGAACATGGTTGCCGGAAAAAGGCCGAGCAGAAAATCACCGGCCAAAGTACACCAGCTTGAGTAAAGCCGAACTGTCCTGTGCTGCCAGGGAATACAATTCCAGATCAACACATGGGAGTTGACAACAGATGAGTGACCTGTATAAGTATGAAATGAAAATACAATAGAATATTACAAAACTTAGCTTTGCCTGCCTAAAGTTTCTAAAATATGCCGCAGTGCCGCCACCGCACATGCATTTCAGCACTAGGTGCAGCGCAATGCAGAACATGCGCATTGCAGCGCCAGCAGCAGCGCAATTGAGTGTAGGCGCATTGCAGCGCTGACGGCAGCGACGTCCAGCACTAGCACACGCACATTCCAACGGACAGCAGCACTGGAAAACGCAAACGCTTGCCCGGAAATCAGGCGTGCGTGCGTTGAATGCTACATGTCAGCTCGCTGCACTTTGCAATAGGGGTGCTTTTATTGTTTCAAGTTCTCGGAGGAAGAAGGGGTTTAAGGTTATCGCGTCTCTTTTGCATTGGCCGATAAGAATACTCGATGCCTGAAATTTTTATTTTGGGCGATGTTTGTGGCCCTTGACATATCAGACACAACACCTAAAGTGTAAATGAAAACATGTAAAATTTCAGCTCTCTTGTGTTCTCCCCATTTCAGTTGCGTGTTGTATGGCGTTATAAATGGTCGTCTTTTTTTCCAGTTCTTCATGTTTTTCATGCATGCCTTGTATGCCAAACCTCGGCTTTACTATACCCTTGCTTTTTTTCTTCCGCTGCTTTTATTAGTTAGTCTTTACTGTTTTGCTTGCAATGTTAATGTGTATCAGAATATTGTATCTGTACCCCACTCCTGCTTTTGGCCTCAAAAAGGCCTGCAGTATTTTGTAAATAAAATAAAAACGTACAACTGAGTTTTCTCTAAAAGGAGTACGGGAAATTTTCAATGCATGAATAAATTTCTTATGCAGGGATGGCGCGCTGTCCTTTTGGGAAAAGGGGGCAGGACGTTGCTTGTGAGGGTGGATATAGCAGAAACTTTGTCGAAATATGCAGCATGACCATAACATCAACACTAGGGCGCATTGAATACCAGGACGCAGTGGTCACCTCGGGAATAAGGAAGCCCCAAGCTTTGCTCGAGACAAGGAACGCAAACACTCGACCGTCCTTCCGAACCCCGGCGTCTTCTCTTCCACATAACTAGTCACCTAAAGAACGCAGGAAAACAATTCGTCAGTATCGCAAAAAAGACCCCAGATGAAACCTTCCCGAGCTACTGCAGCCGATTCCCCACAACACCCCCGAGCTGCACTAGTTATTACCGCGACAGCGTGATGAGGCTCATTTTTCAGATTCCCCCATGCCTCCTAGCCGTTCCCTATCAGCCGTGCTCATCAGGCGTCCACGGAAATACGTTATCGCTGTCACCCGGAGGCTACGACTGAGGCAGAAAGATTCGAGACCTTCGTTGAACCAGTACTAGACCTTCGTTGAACCAGTACTTTGGCGCTACGGCAACAGAAGGTTGGAAGGAGGAGTATGATACTACGTCGGATACGAAGGAAAGGACACGCATTTTCAGCAGCTCCCGCACCTGCGCGGTGAAGTTTGTTCTATGCCCAGTCGGTTGTAGCGTGCTCGGCAGACACGGTCTCCAGCCACGCCCGCAACTTTACGTCGTCACAACAAAGTGGGTTTCCACCAGAATATCAAAAATATAAATTTCAGTAATTCACGCCCCTAGCTTACTCATGGGCTACGAGGAATGTCGTAGTGAAAGCCTTCGGAAGCATTTTGACCACTTTAGGATCTTTACGGGCGCCGAAATCGCGACACACTGGCGTTTCTGTTTTCTGCTTTCATCAGAAAAACGACTGGCGCTGCCAGGTATTGAACCAGCGGCCTCGGGCTCAGCAGCGCAACGCCTTACTCCCTGAACAACCGCGCTGTGTTTTTCATGTAGGCCTGTCTCCAACGTTTCTTGCAACCTATAGTTAATGAAGAAAAAGTGGGAGGGAGCGCTGGGCAGCTCGTCCCAAAGGTCCAGATACGTCTGGTCACCCGTTCTGCCAACGTCGCTGCCGGCCTCAACCGGCGTCCTCACCGCTTCCGTAAACCAGCCTAAGGGTCAGTAGAGTGATTCCTCCTTATCCTCCTGCACCAGGACTTATACCGGTACCCACAGTGCATGACCTAACTAAAACAGCGTACAGAGCATTTACGCCGGTGTCTCAGAAATCGAGGAAGATGTAGATTATAAGCCGAAAATAGCGAAAATAAAGCCCACTACTTAGCGTCTAATCATATGTTTTCAAAGTAATTTTCCATATTCCCACGGTTATGTATCCGCTGAAAGCCCGCTTTGGCAAAAGACAGATTCCGCCACGCGGCCAAGTTAAAAATTACCCTAAAATAGCTACGAATATCCTCCAGAGAACAGCCACGTAAGAACTATTCTAGACAAGCGGGTAGTTCCAACCCACAATCACCAAAAACAGACAATTTTTAGCCAATTCTTGTCCACAAATAAAATTTCCAACAAAGAAATAGCAAGAAGAAGGTACAAAAAACGAAAAGACTCATGTAACCAATGATAATGACCAGAATGCTGCAGAGCCTGCTATACCACAAATTTCCCCGCACCAAACAACGTGAAAGAAACACCATCATTTTGACACCACATCAGGCCGTTCTCAACCACACAGTTTTGACCATGAGACAAACTAACAAAGGGTGGACAACCAAGATAACAGCATAAGAATGCATAGACGGGTCTAGAAGAAGGGGCCGACCATTTACTCGATGGAGGAATGAAGTAGCATATTCGGAGCAAAGAATGAACTCGGGATGCGCAGGACCCCAGCGCGTGAATGTGAATACGAGAGGCCTACACACTGCAGTCGTCCTAAACAGGTTGTTGGTGATAATGACGACGAATAGGTGCCTAACTTGAGTCTTCCTAATGCATTTCAGAAAATCTGAGAAACAATGCACTCTCCTAGCACCAAGAAAGTGGATGTGAAAACAAAATCCGGAGGGCCATCATACCTTTTTTGAAGAGAAACAGGCACCCACAAGGGCGCATCCCAAACAAAAGAAGAAAAGAGAGCCACCCCCACCCCTTTGAAAAGAAACCCCTGCACGTCATGACAGACATAGCACCAATCCAGTTACCCAGCATAAAACTCTCCTCTACCAAAAATATGGTAGACTCCTACACAAGAAGGGACGTTATGGCAGGCTCAAGTTCATTCGGGGTAAGTTTCAGTCTGATGAGACCTCAGTATACTCCGGCTCCCGGATGTATGGAAGCACGAGGCTTCAATTGTCGTAGTTGAATATCTGGCAATCTTTGTGACCGCATGACCCTCCAAAGTACACGACGAAAGAAGTGGAATTTGGACCCATCCTATTTGCAATCCGAATAGAGGATGTATCAAATAAGAGCCTAACATCATTACAGACTCACAAAGGACATCATGCAGTCTTTTGGAGGCAGAACACCAAGCGCTTGGGATAATATTCCATCCATAATGCAGAAAGTTAACGTCCACCTGGACAGCCCGATCCAATTGTCTGAAAGCGAACGACGCACTATGCAATAGGTACACAAACTCGCATACAGATTCCTTGTGACCACGACTACCACACTTGCCTCTTCGAAAAACCTTAAGAACGAATCCTCATCCTCTGCCTAGGAACACAATATCTCCCCTCACTACAACGAGGTCTCAATGCCGAAGAATCACAAGCTCTGCCGATGAAAACCAACGCAGTCATTTGAAAATATATGTGCGTTAAGTTGTTCGGTTGAAACAAGAGACATTAACTTGGAACTCTGTTAAATTAGGAGAAATATCCACCCTCTTGCGCGCAACATAGCCGTATCCAAGGGTATGGCCAAGGGGGAGAACAACGCAATCATAACATATTACACTTCTTCGAAGCATGGGGGGCAGATTGGACCAGCTCGTTACCTCAAGATCAGCGCGACCTGACTGAGAGGGCAAAGGGAGGATCTGCTGCATCAGGAGCCGCAGAACCTGGTTCCCACCTTTGGGCTCTGTCATCTCTTTCGTAAGCCATTCCTATTTTCTTAAACCACAACTATTTCTTCCTGGACAAAGATCTTCTACCCGCCACTGAGGTTCAGTGGCTAAGGCGTTGTGCTGCTGAGCACGAGGGTCACGCGTTCCATTCCCGGCCGCGGCGGCCGCTTTCTTAATGGAGGCGAAAGGAAAAACGCCCGGGGTATGAGATTTCGGTCAGCTCAAAGATGACCAGGAAGTCAAAATTAAGCCGGAGCGCTCCACTACGGCCCCTGCCTCATCGCGTGGGTTGTGTCGGCGCGTTAAACCCTACAATACCCTACAATCAAAAAAAACAAAATCTTGTCTGTTTCTTTCTTTCTCCCTCTCTCTTTTTGAAAAAAAGCAAAATTGTTCAGCCCGACCTAGACATCACAGAATAAGCATTTTGATACACTGACACTTAATCCTCTACGCTCAAACTGACCAACACCTCACATTTCAGACTTTTTCGTTCACATTCAAACCACAGAAGCGCAGAGAGCCCCTGTCCGTACTGGGACGCGGCGATTAAAAACCCTGGTTGGTAGTCTTTATCTTTTCGATAACCTTCCGAGCTCGTGAAGCATAGATCAAAAATAGAGTAGCTGCGTACGGCAATGCTCCGTGGAGACAATTATCGCTGTCGCGGCTACGTCTTATGATACAAACGTAGATGCCTCTGTAACTTTTTTGTACAAGCTCAGCCTTGAAGGAAAGAAGGAAAGAAAGAAGACGCCTTAGCTCATTGGCAACACTACCGGTAACACAAGGATACACACGTTTCACCACAGCAGCCTCTCTGCACTCTGGCCTACCAATATCGTCCAACAATCAACTACTTATTGTGGGTCATATATAGGATCCCTCGATGGGATCCGAACAAGACACCAGCCCCCCCCCCCCCCCCCCCCCCCCCGTCCTCGTAACTCTGCCGAAATGGCTACACTCGAAGAAGAGTAGGGAAAATGAAAACAAGAATCCCAAATCAGGTTTGACGTCGCTGCTTTGGCGTCGCGACTGGCGCAAATAAGATAAGTTATTGTATATTCCATGGCGTAACTGTGAGCACGTAATTATGTTTCTCATGTACTCGTAAGGTGATGGCACAACAAACAATGTGCCAAGTTTAGGGAAATGTCCCACTATTTTCTGCAAAAAGGCAAGAACTTGCGCTTGCTGGCAGAAATTATCGGCCACTGGCAGCTGCCTCTCTCCCCGAAATAAAGCTGATTTTGAAAAGCACAATCTGCTGGTAGTACCATACACACAGAACAGGTATTCATACCCCCACGGTATTCATACCCCCCTGGATCCCATTATCTTTAGCGCTACAGGAATCCAATCTTCATGCTTAAATCTTCATCTTAAATCTTAAATCTTCATGCTTAAATCCAAATACAGGACTCCAAATCTTAAATCCAAATCTTCATGTGGCGTAGACGAAATAACCGCTAAATTTTTAAAGAACGCCACCGAGTACTGTTCCATATTCTTGCAATGTATATTCTCGCAATCATATAACGAAGGCGTACTTCCGCACGACTGGAAAACAAACAAATTGTCCCTGTACACAAATCTGGAGCAACGCATGATCCTTGCAATTACAGACCCATCTAACTTACTCCTGTGCCTTGTAAATTAATGGAACTTGTAACTTTTTCCGAGCTTACCCGTTTCCTTGAGAGTAACAACTTTTTCACAGTCGCTCAGCATGGGTTCCGCAAACAATTTCTCCTGCGACACTCAGTTAGTATCCTTTACCAACCAGCTACATCAAAATCTAGACAATGGTTACATAACTGACTGCGTATTCTTAGATTTGCGAAAGCCTTTGACAAGGTCAATCATTCACTCCTCCTTTACAAAATGAGCAACTGAAATATCGAGCCCTTAATATTGGATGGATCCATGCCTTTTTAACTTCACGTGTACAGTTTGTCAACGCCTAATGATTACAACACCCCCAAAGCCCCCGTTCTTTCAGGCGTCCCCCAAGGGTCGGTACTTGGACCTTACTCTTTTTAATTTATATAAACGACTTGACTAGTAAACATTCACTCTCAAATTTATTTATTTGCTGACGACTGTGTCATCTCCCATAAAATTACTAGTCACTCGGATATTACAAACCTTCAGACCGATCTAGGCACTGTGACATCTTGGTGTCAAACATGGCAAATCGAGCTAAACATAAGAAATGCAAAGTTATGCGAATAAGCCATAAAGGTGATGTGCCTCCAACATACTACCTAAGCAATTCCACATCAGATCCTGTAAGATCGTACCGTACCTTGGTGATTAACCACTAACAACCTTTCCTGGAATACTCATATCGAAGATATAAAAGCAAAAGCTAACCAGACACTAGGGTACCTCCGCAAAATTTCTTTCTTGCTCCTGCAGCTCTAAAACTGCTCCTGTACACGACATACATCCGCCCTCAACTTGAATATGCGTCCTCAGTGTGGGACCCTGGTCACTCCACATTAATAGACATGCTTGAGCGAGTTCAGAATTGTGTATCCCGTTTCATTCTTGGTAATTATCATCGCACATCCAGTGTAACGGAGATGAAGTTTCACTTGGGCCTTCCCGCACTAGCCACCCGAAGGAAAAACGCCCGTCTCTGCCTCTTTCACAAAATCTACTATCCTAATCTTGCTTTGCAAGGTATCTGGATAAGGCCTCCAAATTACATCTCATCGCGCCAAAACCAATCTCCAGAAAGGTTATGTTCCTCATTCAAATACCGTCACACATTCAACCTCATTCTTGCCCCAAAACATGTAATGACGGAATCGTGTTCCCCATTCCATCACCAGCATAGTCAATCCGACTCTCTTTAAAAATGCCTTGAGTAATTTACTCACGTCGAAGTGTTCTACTTTCGTTTAACTTTTTCAACTCCGGTTCCCGCAATGTTACCCTTGCAGTGTCATATACGCCATGCGGAAATTCAGCATGGTGGAATGTGATTTATGTGCCCTTCTGTGCTGCTGTTTTGTTTGTTTTGTATGAGCATGCGCGGGCTCTGTTCAAATTATCTGTAAATTGGAATATCCAAAATGATTCTATTCTTGTTTTCCTAGTGTACACGATAACGCTATAGATTTTTGGATATACCGCTTCTTGTTCTTGTGTGTGGGCATGCGCTGTTGAAATAAGGGCCTCTTTTTCGCGTCTGTACATTTTTCTTCCCATTTTTTTTACCCGCTGTTCGGTGGAAAGTCTAACCACTGGTTCGTGTTCTCGTCATTTGGAAGCGTTTACATTCCTTCTATTTGACTGCCAAGGCTTTTTTTTGTTTTGTTTATGTTTTAACTGTGCACTGAGTTGTAACCCAGTAAACAGCCCATACAAACTTGATGTTCTTCACTAATGTTCTTTTCGAAGTATTTTTGGGCTTGTATAGTTTCTTACTTGATTATTATTGCCCCTCCCCTCTACAATGTATTTTTACTCTGAGGGTACAATAAATAAATCAATAAATAAAGTTCCGCCTCGTCGAGCGTCTGCGAGTATTTCCCGGATGAAGAGGAACTTGTCCCATTGGAAAGCCAACGATAGCCAATAATTATCGTTTAGCTTGAGAGGCGTTCACGGCGACATTGTCGTCGGTCCTTTCACGTCCATGCACGCGAAAATCGCCGGTTGGCGGTTTTTTATGTGAGGTCGTAGGAGGGGGGTAGAAAGGGGGACGCGCACGCGCAGCTCGATTTCATGGTCTCACCGATGACATGCCCTTTGTGCTGTTTGGAGATTTAAACCTGGACGTCCCACGGGGCCAATGCGACCTGTCCGTGGACCACCATAGTCGAGCGGTTGTGATTGGTTTGTAACCAAGACATCTTGATGCATTCGACGCGGTAGAGAAACGAACAACATCATGTTCGTTCGCTAGAATAGAGCTTCAGTCATTATAAGTTTGATTCAGCTAATTGCTACGAAGTATACTCAATTTCAAATTTCAAACAAACGCATTGTGTTCAATGCACTTCTTGGACTGCGACCAGCTTGTCATCCTACTTCGCACAGGGAAGGGCACTGAATTTTCCAGCTGCCGTCTGTATACAGTCACTTAGGCTGTGCAGCCGCATTATGTTCAATTGGGATGCGTGCAAAACGTGACGCCTACGTATTTCTTGAGGACTTGTAGTATTTTACCACGAGGACAGTGAACTCGCAGGTTCAAGCTTAAGTACACATGTTTGGTGCATTAGAATCGTTGTTTAGAATTCTTCAGCAAGCGCAACCGTGTTTAGTATGTGCTCCTGCGCAGGCTCAACAACATGGCCCGTAGGAAAACAGAGCTAACGAAACTAAATGTTTCTTGACTACACGTACACTGAAGTGTATTCCTGATGCCTTGTTTTTAAAACCATAACACCAACAAAACATTAGGAGGCCATATACGTGCACTCTCCCTACGATATTGTTGAGGCAAAAACATTAGTGTCCTATGGTATGCCCGAATGTGAGGCGGATATGTTAACATTGCAGCGCGACATGCCTTTGTTTTATTTGCTTCTGAAGTTTGTGTACAGTGTCTTGCGGTGCCCGGAGGAGCTATCGGTGTGTGTAAGTTCAGCGCGTATGACGCTGTCTTCGTTTGTTATGCTGAGCTTATAGGCTGATTTTATAGGGACAGCATTTTGACCTGTTGTGACTAGTCTGCAATAATTGCTAGATTTCTAGATTTATCTCGGACGTCTTCATTACGCACACATCGAAAGATAAATGCTCGCATTGCCAAACCGCAGAATTCTTTTTTGCATATGCTTATCTATGAATATAACGCTGCTGGCCACTTCGTCACCGATGGCGTAATCTTTGAGTTCTTAGGAAAGCACAAGTTCCTTCCAATATTACTTCATTTTGCCAAAAACAAGCCTCGTGCGACTACATGACCATATAGATTTTTAGATGAGCGTGTCTGACGGTCCACTCCGCTCTCATTGCAAGCGGAGCGCCATTGCGCATGCGCGGCGTCCTAGGCTGCTACCGCAGTGCCGGAGCGGGGGTCCCGCTCCACAAACCGGGACCTCTTAGCGGACCGTCGCGGCAGCTTATGCTACCCTGCGGAATTTTTGCATGGCTGCCCCCGCGATGCGAGCGCGCTACGGCAAACTCCGTTTCTTCAGTTGAAACACGATAAAAAAATCGCGAAAGCGCTTCCGAATAGGCAAAGGTACCACACATCTCAACGAGATTTAGAACGGAAGCGAGAAACGTAGGGCTGCTTCGCAGGGCTGCTTCGATGCAGGGCCGAGAAATACAGCCTTGTCTTGGCTATTCCAACCTTTACCGGTTCTTCTAAATTATTTAGAACCATTAAACCGTGGCAGGTGACTACATTGTATAAAAATGTTAAATGAGCCAAAAAAACACGGCATTTTGCTTTATTCGAGTGAACAAAATACGAATGGTTATCTTTACTTTGAGATGACGTTTTGGTTTTACAAAAGCGCAGGTCACGCCCAGTGACGCGAATTATTCCCCGTCGAGGGAGATACGGATACCGCTTAAGTAGAAGCCTTTCTGCGGCTGACGCTCCGGTTGAGCCACGCGGGCCGTGGGGAGCATAGCGGAGCGTCAAAAACGGTGAGTTAAAACTCTCTAGTATTGAGGGCGCCGCCATATAGGGCCTTAGAACTAAGCGGCGGAGTGGCTTGACTGCGAGGTTTAGCGTGCTTAAGTGGGGGGTGACAGAATGCTAATAGAACGAGATGGTGCTCCTGCAGGGTAGTGGAACAGCGCGAAACGTGGACAAATATACACAAACAAATTATATACACGTGGTTGCTTTATGTATGCGCATGCAACATTACTTTATACCAGCCAAATTTCAGTACAGTGTTTGTCACTGGCTGTTTTGAACACTTGGGGACCGCAAACACATACCAGTCAAAGACACTGGCGCTGTGGCTGAGGCGCTGTGCTGCTGAGTTGTCATGACGTGGTTTTCATTCCCGGCCGCAGAAGTCGCGTTTTTGATGGAGGCGAATAGTCAAAACTGCCAAGTGTTCGATATTTCATAGCACGTAAATGTCATAGCATGTTTCGTAGCACTTTAAAGCACTTTATTACGTTCCCCACTGTTTTTTCATGAGCGTTTGAAAGCAAATTGAAGCAACTCTGTCAAGGTTTCTATATGAGCACTCGCTTCCATAGCAAGTCAAGGTTTAGTACTGACTATTTGCGTACCTGTAAAGCTACTGCGGCGTTTTAGACTACGCAGTTGCTGCAGTTTTTGCGATAACGCGAGCAAACACCTTTGCCACCACTCAAATGGATGAACAAGTGAGGAAATAGCTTTCCGCAGAAGATACCACTGACGCATACAAAACGTAAACAAAACGACTTCATGTGACGAACTGCGCGCACAACACCGATGATTGTAACGAAAAATACCAGGTTTATCATGTCCATTTGAGGCGAAACAGATAGCAAGCAATGTGAAAGAACCCGATCGATTCACGGTCAGCTGTCCTTGCAGAAAAAAGACGGGCAGTTTAACACCTACACACGTTATCCCAGAACATCTAACGCCACGATCGCCAACCGCCATAGCAACCACTCGGGTCGAAATTTGGGTATCTGTGCTTTCTTCGTACCATGTCTGATATTCCGACTTCGCTAATGCTTTCACACCTCTCGTCACTTGCCAAACCGGTGATAATAAAAGCTCGTCTCTATTGATTACAACAAGTGAAGAGCCTGATACAGACGTTAGTTGTTACATATCATCGCTTGACTTGGTGCAGGGAGAGGGTTTACTAAATAATTCCTGCCCTGGAGCCTTTGTCGAAATGTTCTTTAGTGTCATCATCTTCATTGCATAAAATATTGCTTGGGGATCCGTGGTCACTTGTTTATGGCAATAAGCCTGAATAAAGGGGTATGCGATGCCAAAATAGACATTTATAACGTCGGCTATTTCGGCGGAACAACAAGTAGTTACGAGTCCACTGCCGTAGTGGAGAGCTCGGGATTAATTTGTGCCACTTGGGGATCCCTATCGCGCGGAGAATGCTCTACAAACATGTGTTTAACTTTTCGGTCCCATCTGAGCGTGGCTTCTACGGCGGGTATCGTAACCGCGTCTTACATTCGATAGGGGAAGGTATTATAAGACCAAAGGTACTGTACTCGGCTTGTTGTTTTTTGAATCTTTGAATCCGGTGGGGATTTCTTTAAAATGTTACCAAAACTACCTGGAAGAATGTACCGGACGCACTATAAGGTCTGACTATAGGATATGGTACAACTAACGTATAAATATTCAATTTTTTAAGCAGGGTGGTCACTGTGGAAGGAGCCGGAAATGGCACCCGCAACTCTTGAATGGGGTATCCATGTGTGAATTGGATATTATTTGATGCAGAAGAAACGGGAAGGTCCAAGAGATGGGATCATGGCAAAGCGCCCGCGGTTTTAATTTGGCCTCAACTCAGTAATGAAATGCTAATTCTATCTGGAACCAGGTACGCCGTTGTGTGCGTAGTTTTTTCGTAGGACATGTCACGTGGGTACCCCAAGCATCACCTGCAAAACCTTATTATTGCTTGGTTTACGCGTCACCAGAAGTGTGGCTGTGGTCATCTCACGAAACTGGGGCAGCTCTCTGCTGTCTGCTGTGGGGCTGGGGCTGCTTGTGACGTTCAAACATATCAATTCCGTTAAGTCCGCGGAAAGATTCCAAACCAAACGCAGCTAGCCTTAAAATCAGTTTTATCAGAAACTTAACCGAGGTGCTTTGGTTTTTGTTTTCAACGGTAACGAGGAATGCATAGAGTTGAGAAATGTGTGGTGTAAAGAATTGAAGCGCTTGAGTGTAGGCCTCTGGCACAATAATTTGTCGAGTGTTTTGCGGCTCTGACACGTAACAGTTAATAATGAGGGCCAATTGCTTATTCATTATCATTAACTGAGTCGTTAGTATAAAAGTCAGTTGTCCACAGTCGTTATGATAAAAAAGTCCACTTTAGGCCTGTGGAGCATTGAGCCTGTAGATGGGCGATTTGAAAGCGGGTTTGGGCAAGGCTCGAATACATATCAAGAAATTTTGTTTTGTTTTGCTTCCCGCTTCCAAGTACCTTAAGAACTGGTACAACACGCGCTCCATCGAAGCTATGGCAGGGCAAGGCCCAATAGAAATGCATAAAGGCGCGTTAACTACGCCAACAGTAGCTGCGTACAAAGTCCTCTGGGTATTAATAAAAACCGCCAAAAGAAATCCGTTGTTTCGGGCAGCAGCAGTGCGAAGTCGCGAACACCGACCAATATATAAAGAAAAGAAAAACCGAAGAAACGAAAGAAACGAAGGCGCCGTATGAGCGGTCAGTGTTGATACATTCAGGGTGTCTTCTTATTTTTGTTATGTTATTTCTTCTTTTCTATAGAATGAAGACTACGCCAACCCGATTTGAAAGGTCTAAAAGAGTGGTTGGTCAAGGGTTACAGTAATACTAACAAAGCACAGGAAGCATTCCCGATACTCTAACGTTCTAATAATCGGGTAAATAAGTAAGAGCTTTTCTACACACCCATTCCCTTTCAAAGCCGCATTTTAGAGATAACTTAAAAGGCGCTGCCAGAGTTGTAATTTGTAGAGTCAGCTTAAGGGGTATATTGCGAAAATGGAAAGGACTTGGGCACTTTATACCCCACAACATCGAGTGTATCCATATAGGAAGCACATACAATGATCGCCATAATGCGATCATCGCTAATGTAGACAAAAGCATTTTGAGGAAAACATTACTTTCAGGTGTACCATAACAGGTGTTATATCAAAGAATGAAGGTAGTACGCCATTTAACGTTTCCCGCATGGACTCTTCTTGGCAGTCTCAGCAATGCTTTTTACTTCACTACGTATAATGCGGTGTACTACTAATGCTTTGGTTACCTCATCAGCATTGCTGAAGCCCAGTATTATGAATACATCTTCTTGAGCGTAAGGTCAAAAACCGTTGAGTTTGATAAGTGTGGTGCTGTTACTTAAAGTGTTGTGAGTGCGTGTGATTAATTTATAAAAAATGTTGGCCAGGTTGCGGCGTTGAAAACGTCGCTGTTGTACACGTAACACCTAGAAAGAACATGGGCCCTTCTCATAACAAGAAATAGAAAAGGAAAGAATATTATAAACATTTCAAAATCACGACGATGTAATCTACGTTGATCCAGTCAAGGACAAACTGCGGGATGCCTTTGCGGTTGCAGCCGACGACAACAAACTGAGACACATAACCACAGCCACTATCTATGGCTGGTGCCGGGCAGAAGAGGAATAGGCGTAAACATCAATCGCAATGACTAGCACTGGAGCAAACATTTTTTTCCAAAATGGGCTCCATAATTTTGCGGAGAACCGAGTTCCAAATGCGGAAATACATTTTCAAGTTTTTGTCGGGAACTCGTCTGTTGCACGCTTTGGAGGGGAAAGACCAAACAGTTTTCAGATTTATTTGCTAGTACGTCGTTTTTGCTTTTTTTTTGTCGCTTTGGTTTAACCGTATTTTGACGAGAATTCTTACCCGACAGGCAGACTGGCGGCAATTGATGGGACAGCTTCCCGACAATACGAGCTTTCTTAGGGATGCTCTTTTTCAATATACGTATCGTCTTGTACACCTCTCGCGCGGCACGTACCATGATGATTTTTTTCTTCTCCTCTGGGAGGCTGCTTGGTTTCTTCGTATTTTCTCATAAAGCAAGAAGATATACAGCATGGTGGTAGCGCCCGTGGCTGTTGCTCAAAAGACCTGGGATAAAATCTCTAGTAACCGTAACGTATGGCCAGCTACAACGAAGTGGTTGTAGCTGTCCATATTGTGTGGCGCGTAATGCGGTTAACATCCCAAGAAAATGCAGAGCACTAATGAGCGCGTCCCTGATGGTAACCGTCGAGAATCCCCGGCTCCTGCAATGGCTTTAGCAGCAAAGTTGCGAAAAGCGCGAGCAGCGCTTCGCTTGCTTAGGAGAAAACAACGCAACAGCTGGCTCAACACCTGCTCGACACAACATCGACGCGACTGCAGGAATCCGCGTATAGGTCCTGCACGTACGTGCAGGTGCTGCACCTTACCTGTAGTCAAGCGTTACCACAATGTAACGTTTGAGATGAAAAACACGATGATATTGATGCATAAGAGCATGACTACTACTATCAGAGCAAAGCGACGACGAAACATGTATATAAAACAAACGTAAAAAAACCTCAAAATTGTACAAATGCGCGGGACGTGTCCTTCATTAATAATGTAGCAAGACCTCATGCAGCTTCGCTATAGTTCAAGCCTTGTGCAACTTAGTAGAAGCTTACTCGCGTGGTAGAGCTGCTCTGTCGTACAGGCGGGATCACATCGCTTCTGCTAAAGATGCCTCTCTTTGAGTCCAGATAATCATCAAACGAATCCTACTAGTGTATTTTTCGCCTCCATAATCCCCTGGACCAGTCTTACGGCTCAGTGACAACGTTGTTGTACTTCACCAGCGGTTGTGCGCCCAGCACCACCACGCTAGGCCGCGCGGGCAGGCCTAATAGAACAACACCCCCACCCCCCTTCGTCAAAGCGCGGCGGCCAGCCAACCGTAGTCACGTCGCCAAACGCACCTCGAGGCACAGCGCCCGTTTTGAACACGGCCGAAGCGACCCTCACTACAGAAATGCACACCTCGGAGTGGTTACCAGGAAAGGACATCGACCCCTCCGAAGGTACCGAAGAACGAATCTTGATGATCTGCTACCGCAAACGCAGTCAGAAAAGGCATTACACCCTACGCGCCGAGAAGCCCTCACTGGAAAAGGTGAGCCCCTCTCCGACTAAACGAGAAACTGCTAAGCATGCACTTCGTGTGCCTCCACTACCATGGGAGAACGTGAAAGTCGTTTTCTTTCTAGAAGGGACTCGATCTCTCCAAATAAGCACGGCCATCCTGCGCTCGACAACCCTCGTATCTGCATGGCTCAATAAACTACAAACCAGAGAAGACATCCTCCGTCCCAACGTTGTGTTACGTATAGCATGATCTTCCAACTCCACATCGCGAATCGCGCCTACAGCACCGTCCCTTACGTGGCCTTCCGGAAACACACCCGTAAAGGAGAGATACACGGGATACGCCAGAGCGCACATCGCAAGACATAACAGAAAACATGGTGTATCCAACGAACCACCATACAATACACGCGGGGGTCTAGGCACGAACAAACACCGCTCTCATTGATTTGCGGACCCACAGTTCCGCTCTTTCCATAACAAGCAGAAATGAAATTTTGCCCCCACTATTCATGCCCCCACGCGGTCTTTAGCCACCGCAACCAATAAATGTTCGTTTGTGATTGTTGCTGCCTGAAGGAACCTAGACAGTGATGTCGCCTGCATAGAGAGTGCTGAGGAGATGAGTGATAGTGTGGAGGGCTGTGGCTAGGAAGATAATTGCTGTATTAAAAAGAGGAGGCGATTGGACAGCCCCTTGTGGTGTGCCGCGCGCTGCCAAGCGGATGGGGGTACTGTATGGTGCCCAATCGTATGGTTGCCGCACCGGGGGAGAGACGAAGGTGCTCATATAGGAGAAGGTGCATGGGCCGATGCCGCGTTAAGTGACTTTTCCTAGAATGGCGGAGTTGTAAATGTTATGAAAGGCCTTTTGTAGATCTAATGAGAGAATGGCCGCATTGGTACATGTAGGGTGGCTGTGTAGGTTATCGTGGCAAGCCTTTATAAGAGTGCCCTGGGTGCTGTCTAAATCCTAGCATTTCTGGGCGAAAATGTTCTTTTCATAGCAATGGATTATCCTGATGTGTATGACATGTTCCAATAATTTGCCGAGACAAGCGATCAGAGAGACTGGACGGAGGCGCAGGGCGCCGAAGGGTTTGATAGGTTTACGGATAAGGGTAATATCGTAGAGGGTCAGGCTGCTGGGGAGGGGCATGACTATGGCAGTGTGTTTTGGGTACGGTAGGAAGGTGGTCGATGGTGAGGTCCTCAGGGGGGCGCAGGGATGTATTGGGGAACCCATCGTCTCCGGGCGCCGGATGGTGGCGGATCATGAGATACGCGGCTTTCTCTTCAAAGGTGACAGGGGCATCGAGTTCCATGGCATGGACCAGTGCATACAGGCTGCACAGACACCTCAGGAGCAGGGGGGATGTAGAGTTGTTTAAGTATGCTGAGTGTGTGTGTGGTGTGGTGTGTGTTTGTGTGTGTGTGGAAGGGGCTGAATAATGGAGTGTATCAGTTGTTGCTCCCGGCCATTGGTGGTGTTGGGGTTTTTGGGATTAACAAGGTGTCATCTGATGCTCCAAGTGTGTTTAGTAGAGTGCGTTCCATTGAGGCGGTCACGGAGATGGTTCTATATGGTGCGGACCCAGCGTTTGTGAGCGTTGCCTGCATGTCATCCGGAACACTTGATTGTTACATTAGAGGGTAAGGGTGTACGTCTGCTGCGGGCAACGTTATTCTAAGACGCAGAGTGAGCTTCCCATGGGTGTTGTATGCAGGAGTCAACGTATGGGGATGGGCTGGCGGAGTCTACAGGCTGTTCAGGTTTGGTGCGGGTTGAAAGTAGTGCTCTAAGCTATTCTTCCATTAGGTCGGGATCCGTGAAGCAGGTGGCAGGAATTTCTCGGCTGTCCTAGCAGACTGCATCAACGTTCGTAATTGACAGCTGTTCGAATCGAGGGTGGCGGCAGGTTAGGAAGGCAAGAGCGAGTTCATTAATTTAGTTCTCGCTGCCTAGTGACTGAGGAAGTATTAACCAGTCGGCTGCATGCACCTTATATGAAAAGGTAAGATCTGGGTGGGTGTCCGTTTGTACGTTATGTAGCATTTTGTTGCACCAGACATTGTGGCAATAATCAGAATGATGAAGAGGACGTTGCACGGGTGGACAGAAAATAAGAGAAGGAAGACGAGGAACTTCCGGTAGTATAAAAGTATTATAGTAGGGGAACTTTAGATAGTATTCTAGTACTTATAAAGCAACCCAATATGATGAAAATAGAGTCTTTCTTTACGGGAGCTTCGGAATCCTTTCTTCAACCCGCTATTGTGTAAGCGGTTAGGGGTGCCAGGGTCAGGTTTTGTGGTGAGTTATTGCGCCAGTTCCAAAAGAAGCGTTTCTTGGCGGGGTGGTCTCGGGTAGCCCTAAGCAAGGTGGGGCATTAGGTCTCCGCATAATACTACGAGGTCCTCACCAGCAAACGTAATTGCTTGCTTGAAAAGAGGGCCAAGCTGGAGTGTGGGTCTTTAGGGGGCTGTATATGTTAAGGATGGGCATTCTGGTCTGGGATTGTTTTAGCGGTAGGATTTGCAGGATGAGGGGCTGGATTGGTGATGTGCAGGTATGAGCGGTTGCTACGAGAACCCGGTGGGGGAAGATCGCGACAGAGGTGATTAAAGAGCAATACAATTCAGAGGTTTAGGAGGGTTTTTACCTTGCGTAGTGCAGTAAGGGACAGGAGAGGAGAGAAATTTGTGAATACTGTGAAATTCATGCGCTTGTGTTTGGAGCCGCAGCAGTTTTACTTCGGTGTAACATGCCACTTCCTATAGTTCTGCACCATTGTCAATACTGGCTGCTGAGGGTACGGTTTCAGCAAAGCCATAAATGGGTCACCCATAGCGTCGCTCATTTGGTCCCTGTACTGGGTATTATTTACTGGCAATTTTTTCCTGTTTGCTGTTTCAGTGTAGTGAAAGTCTTTTTAAGTTCCGTGTAAAGTGAGGGTATTTATAGAGCACGTGGGGTAAAAGTGATGTGGGTCAGGTGTTTACGTTTAGAGAGGCCGCTCCACCTGTGTGGTGCATCAGGTAAAGAGGTTGGGATGATGGCTTTAGGCTTTTAGAAGGGCATTTTCTAGGGCGGGCCACTCGTTCTCATGTTTGGTTTGAAGGAGTTGGAAACGGAGGTCTTGTATTATTTAAGCAGGCCTTTGAAACGAACGCACCAGGAATGGGGTGGTTGGGAGGAATAAGGGGGAGTACGGTGTGGGTAGGGGTAAAGGGCAGGCTGCCGGAGCTCACCTGGCCACAGAAGGCTTGTCTGTAGGTGCCGGGTCCCTTTGGCGTCGATGGTTATCTAGGGGGTTGGTAATCTGCGGGTTCTTGGCCATTAGAGAGCATCTGGCAATAAGTGGAAGATGGCTTACGAAGCTGAAACTGTCGCGGGCACTCCACGGAACCCGTTACGTGTGAGCTTTCGCCCACGACACCCGGGGGTAGCACGGATGAACTTCTGGTGTGTTGAAAGTGCTGCAGCAGTAGAACATGGAAGACGGATGTTAAGTGGGAGAGATATCTTTCCGTATGCCCGTTTTCCAGCAAAGGGCGCAGGCTTCGGTCTTACGCCGAAAATGTTTCAATCTGTATGTTGTAGATCTATGACGAATCTAGTCAGGGACCTTTCTGCCATGAAATAGATTCCATACAAGATTTTCAGTCGTTTCGCCCCTAGGATGGAACGTCTTGGTTGAAGTTGCAAATGTCGACCCGCTCCTGCTCTGGCGTGTCTTCTTCCGGGTGTGAAAATAACCCGTCGATCCGAGTTATTCGGTGAGTACACTTGAACGGTCACTTCTTGCATTGCCCCCAAAATCGTGAGAGGTGTACTTCCACATACTTCTTCTCGCAATTCTGGAATAGGGGGTCTATCATCAAGTAGTTGTATGTCTGCTGGATGCGGACTTGATCGACGGTTGTTAGGGTGTGTTACGGCCCGCTTGTTGCATGACGGCACCCGCGGAATAGGTTGGGCCTACTGAACAAAGGGTCAACTCCACCAGGGCGGGCCGGAACGATTTTGAAGTCCATGGCCCGTGTGCCGAAGTGGGAGGTTGACGGGGTAGCGCGTGAGAGCCAGCTCTTTTTTGGAGACAGGCATGGCCTAGATGAGCGGGTGTGCTTGCTGGGGCGTTCGCAGGACCAATGATCAGTATCCTCTAAAAAAACGAATTCAGGCTGAACCGTCACACGCACTGTGTTGATCGTCATGTTTTCATTTTCCTCAATTTTTGTTGGCCCATATTCTAATTAAGGAAATATTCTTGAGTTGAGTTGTATTGCTGACATGGTTTCTGCCTGTTTCATCTTAGAATGTTATTTTAGGACTCGTCTGTAGGAATAGAGTAAGGTCAACAGAAGTGCGACAACGTCTCCTGGTCCCTACCTTCCTAATTTTATTTTGTATTCTATTATTGTGTATTACGTTTGGGTTTTTGTCTGCACGTGTGAATTGAACATGTCTGCTAAAGAAACACTAGATGGTGAAAGCAAAAAAGTAAACGGGTATTATCCGCAGTTATATTACGTTTTTTTATAACATAAGTGACATTACTCCTTTTTATTTTATTTTGATTCTTGGGAACTCTTTCAAAATGCCCCCCCCCCGTCCGAGGCTGACGAATTTGTCCTTCTAGAAAGGTGGGAACCTCATTTGGAGCGCCGTCTGATGATGACTTTGCTTGGTATGCCATGCTGGATAGTCTAAATTTATATTAAGAGCATTATGCCCTGTCGTCACTGAATAATTAATGGCGATTCTTCGTTTCCACAATGTACACGCGGAAATAAAATTCCTCTTACTGGAACACCCGGCATTCTTTCACCAACGATTATCTATCCACGTCACGCTGCGGACAACCTCCACACCGCTTGTGGAATTTTTGACTTCTTTCGGGAGAACAAGCCTCGCTCAATAACTTTATTTCTCCAGGAACTGGCATTGTCATTGGCTATGTGACAATTTGTAGCGGGCGCCGTCGTTTAGCGCTCTAACACAAGGCAGGGCCATTACTTTATTGCAAAGTTTAGCGATTTGGCGTCAGCGTCAGGATGGCTAATAGGAACGAGATGGTGCTCTTTGAGGGTTGCGCAGCAGCCCAAAACTGGAACAAATATACACACAAAGTTTATATACGCGTGATTCCTTTATATGCGCATGAAACATTACTTTATATAACACAAACTCCTATACACGTGTTGTTCATGGCTGTTTTGAACACATGGGGACAAGGAAGATATACCAGCCAATGGCACAAGAAGGGCCGCCGCGCTAGATCCGTGGCTAAGGCGTTGTGCTGCTGAACCCCAGGACCGCAGTTTTGATTCCCGGCTACAGCGGCCGTTTTCTAATGGAGCGGAACGTGAAATCCCCGATGCGTTCGAGATTTCAGGGCACCTTATGATACCTCACGTGGTCAAACTTACAGTATCGGCGCACTAAACATCACAATCATCAATCACCATCAATACACACAAATTTGAGTATTTAAAATGGTAGTATATACGAGTATATACAATAATACGTGTATATAAGGTTCAATAATATATAGAAGGAGCGTTGTCAAAAAATCCTTTTTAAGTCCCTGATCGCTCTACTTGTTTCGTTGACCTTTTTTGTCACAGTTGTTTCGCGCTGTTCCTCAACCCCTGAGTTGAGCGTCATTCCTTCGACGTCGTGCTTTCATCTTTGCGTCTTTGTTATGTCCATTAATGTTAACAAGAGCCTGAAAACTTCCATCTTTTTATCCCTATATGTTTTGGTCGAGCTTATACGCTAACCTGGTATTTCTAGCCCTTGGAGGTGAGAGTAAACGTCATACGCATCGTGCGTACACCAGGGGGTACCGTCGGAAGACGTCGGGGCTTAACGAGTAACCTTAGCCAACGGCTTGCCGGCACATAACCGCGTTCGTTTCGGCAACCATGGAAGAAATTTACCGCTAATGTACATTGATGCTGCCCTAATAAATATGTAATACACGTGCTCCGACTATTTATTTTATCAACAGCACGCCTATAACATACGCTACAAATGCGAAGGCAGTGATGCGTTTACACGGTCTACTTTCACCCAGCTACATAGACCGCATCAATTTAGGAATGCGTTCCCCTCTCGTATCCCGGCGGCCCTTTATCTGTCTCCTGTATTTCCATCTTGACCGAATTTACTTCGTTTCTATTTCCTTCAGTTACTTTTGCTTTGTTCAGTTAGTCCATCGCGCACCTTTCGTTTACGACGCGACACATTAGCAGACCATATCATGGAATGTTTTGCCAGTAATAAACCGTCCGGCCGTTGCGGCTGAATATAATACGGCAAAGAGAAGCCCTGATGCAGCAAGTATTTCCTTGGGTGGCCTTCGATCGATAAGTTTTCCACTGTTTTTATTCATCGTGAGTGCTTGATAGCAAAATCGAAGGAGCACGGTCAAGGTTTTGAACAACTTGCTTTCGTGGCATGTCAAGGGGGAGTTGGACAATATGCGTATCTGTAAAGCTACTGCTGCATTTTAAACTTCGCAGATGCTACAGTTTTTGCGATAACGGGAGAAAACACCTTTGCCGCCACTCAGACGGACGAACAAGTCAGGAAACTGCGTTCTGCAGATGATATCATTGACGCATACATAAAGTAGGACGAGTTCAACTGACAAACTGTGCGCACGACACCGAAGGCGAAACAAATAACAAGCACTTCAAAAGAACCCGATAGATTTGCTGTCGGTTTTTTGCAGAAAAACGACGAGCACTTTAACACTTACGCACTATATCCAAGAAGGACAGCCGCCACGATCGCCACCCGTCATAGGATCCACTTGGGTCGAAAATTGGGTATTTATGCCTTCCTCCTATCAGGTCTAATATACCGACTCTGCTAATGCCTTCACATATTTCTTCACTTGCCAACCCGGTGACATTAAAAAGCTCCTCCTTGCAACTGATGAAGATAATATTAAAGACGTTATTTCTTTACTATTTCATCTTAGGCTTTGTGCACTAAGAGGGTTTACTAAATATTTGATGCCTTGAAACGTTACAAACTCGTAAGCATATTTTTATAAAGAAGATAGCCACATCATTTTGTGTAGGCTAAGTTATCTGAAGAGTCTTTTACTTGCGGGCACGTGTTGCTGAAACAAATTTTGCCCTGCTGCTGCAGACGCTCCATTGTACCGGAAGGACTCCCGGTTGCACAAGTTAGGAAACGCGCGGCAGAAAATTCTAAGAGACATCATCTATGTGCCGTTGCTTTTTCCGGTGATCTTTGTTGCATTGTCCAGTAGAAATAGAATATTGCCCAGTCTCTGTTCTATGTGGGGTTGAATTAGGCACACACTAAAGCAACTACATAAAATAGGGTCACGTGCCATTCGCTGTAAGCTCCGAAGTTAGAAGCTACCATTCCACGTCATAGCTTAAGTCTCCTTTCACTTGCGGTGCGGCAGTGCCAGTTATCCTAGTCGGCAGTCACATCACAATGATCGGAAGAAATAATCGGTGTGAGGCGCTTTCAACGGCAACATCACGAAGGATGTTTCTTTCAGTGTTTTCGTTTTGGTCACCTACGAACGTTACCAGAATATGCACTCACGTGTAGTTGAGGTATTGTTAAGGAAAAATCTGTTTGAGCGGGACGGCAATATCACATAGCAGGCCGTTAGTGTGAGATCGTCGAAACATTTATGAACATCTAGCATATTGCAACGCTGTTGTTAAAACTACAATTCTTATAAGCCATAGAGGATGAAAGCCTACGTGACACGCCGAAGCTGACCGCTGCCCACAACACCGGTCCAAAGACTATCCGACGAGGTGGACGTGATTTAGGAAAGTTGTTACGCTCCTGAGCAATTAATAACCTTCGAGCTATAATTATTATGACCAGAGGCTCTCGCTTTGTATAGGAGCATCGGTTGTCAACATCCGGCTTTCATGTTTCATTTAAAAAAAATTCTGCTCGTGTAACCACAATTACCGAGTCCCTTCCTCCCCGTTGTCTCGCTCCTTTCTCCAAGGTCCATCTTTCTGCACTCTATAGAACCTTTTCTTGCCCTCGAACAATGCGTTCTCCATCTTATACAGCTATTGTAATTTTCATCTGTTTGATTACTCCTCCCACGGCCGCATCTCTTCGATACATTAATTCCTCCATTACTCCATCCGACCGTAAGTCGCCTCTTTGAGCAGAAAGTTCAGGTTCCCACAACACTAACCTCGAAACCATATTTAGAGTCTAGTCCTGGTCATCCCGCCGTAGTTGTATGTCTCGGCAGTACATGACAATATGCCTTGTTGCAGATTCATGCTGGTGCCCACAAATGTGACACCCTTTTTCCTGTACCTTGTTTTTTAGACACCCCGCTGTCTTTCAAAGAGCAATTTAGTGTCTGGGAGGTTGCCACAGAAACCCTCCCTCCTGTTTTCAAGCGTTACTCTTAGGTTTCATGAAATTTTGAGGGGCGTAATAAAACAGAATTTTTCATGTTGTTTTCAACATAAAAATCTAAAACAGACGATTCCACACACGGGTCTATCAAAATTTGACGTGCTTCTTAAGGCAAATTCCCTGGATTTTTTATTAAACCCAAAAAGGGACCATAGTTGCTCGCGACTACACAAATGGAACTAAATTACGACCGCTGTAAGAAATAGGTAAGAAAGTTACATAGAACCTCATTTTCGTTTTCAAGAGCGGAAATCAGGTCAAGAGCGGAAATATTTCCTTTATTACTGAACGGAATATAACTGCTACATTTTATCACAAAAGTCTCACCTCAGCTTGCGATCTGAAAGTGTGTGCACGATTTCACGTCAAGGCATTGATTTAAAAAAGCGCTTCCGTGACTGCAGATTGATCGCATGCCAGCAAATTTCGCCGGAGAAAATGTGCTTTCTTTCCAAAATTATTGTGGTTAAAAAAACCAAGGAGCCTCTTTTTTTGTCATAAATTTTGTTTTTTTTTTTCACCCATTCACATCTCTAGTTACTCTCCTGTAGGCCTTAAGAGCTTTTAACGTTTCAATTATTTTTGAGAAATTCGTCATTTCCCAAGCCTTTATTTGTTTTTTCTATTGTGCGTACCACCCTCACACAATCCGACTTTCCATAACGCTTGTTGAGCTGCCTTGTCCACCTCCTCCACCGGGTGTTCATGCGTCTCATGAACAAGTACCTAAACGTTCTTTTGCCGTATTTTCCGTGGTCGAATTCTTGAAGTTTACTCACATTTTATCTTGCTCTTTGCCCGTTTGCATCAAATGAGAACCTTCGTTTGTCCCCCTTCATTGCTTCGTTCGCAAGTTTGCCGTGGGCGCCAAGAATTAGTCTGCCCACCGCCCTCTGAATTGTCTCAATAACCCGTTTGGTCTGTGCGAACCTTTGTGAAGAGAACCTTTATTGCGAGAGTCAATACTGGCATCACGACGCCTTTCCAGATTCTTCTTACCCCTCGTATATAGTGTAGTCCAACAGTGCAATACGTTTTATTAGAGCTTCTTCTATTCTTTCTAAGGTGAACCTCGTGACTTTTTGTCTAATCTGCAACGACCTTGAGCCAGACCGATAAAAGTTTCCGCTCTTAATTCTAGCATTTATACTTGTTCTGATCCCGATTGGTGCTCCGTATTATCGTTAAGTAGCATGACCCCTGATTTCACTCTGCTAAAAGACAGGTCTTGGTCAGTGCTTTGATACCCGCATACAGCCATAAGGATTTGCATGCATTATTGGTATGCAGTCAAGAGTATGCCATCTGCATGCATTAGCCCTTCGATTCGTCGTGCTATCGCCTGTCTATCTTTTTGTATATGAGTGGAAACACACCTTACTGCCCTTCAGCTTATTTTTTATTCTCGTCATGTAGATCATGAATAGAAGCTGAAAGCGACGACATTCTGGCTTCAACCCCTTGTGGGTGTGTACAGACTTGGTGTACTAGGTTCCCACCGACACAATGGGCACCTGGCTTTCCCGGTATATTTCCCTGAGCATGTTCATCAAGTTAGCCCCTACTCCCTCATCCTCCGGGATGACCCAAGCTGCTCCCAATCTAGGTTGTCGTATGCCGCTTCGATGACTAAATGGCATATCAACAGGACCGGTTCCGCACCTCAGCCACCCCTACGCATTTCCTTGAGACGTTGGGCTGTGTGCGGTTGTGCGCATTGACGCGAGTTCAATCCGGGCCGTGATGGTTGCTTTTCAGGCAAAGGAAGAAAAGAAAAATTACCGTGTGTCGAGGTTTTGGTGCACGTTAAAGATCTCCACCTGGTTCAAAATATTCCACACCCCACAACTGCGAAGCATGCCATAGCCCATGTGTGGCTCAGGCATGTTTGGAGATCGCGCATCGAAGCCGTACCATGAAGAGGTTGCTGGCGGTTTATGGTGAAGATTTGATGCGGTAATGCATGAGCAATGACCATTGCCACGGAAGCAGCGAGCATGAAACTAGGCATGTGCGCTTGCGTCGTACAGCTCGGGTCATCATCTTGATAACCATCATCATCAACTTGACTACGTCCATTGCAGGGCAAGGGCTTCTCCCATAGCTATCCAACTATACCGGTCCTGCGCTAATTGCGACCAATTTATCCCCGCAATCTAATCTGATTCGCCCATCTAACTTTCCGGCGCCCCTGCCACGCTTGCCTTCTCTGGGGTTCCGTTCTGTTAACCGTAATAACCAACGGTTATTTTGCATTCGCATTACATGCCCTGCCCACACCCATTTCTTCTTCATTTCTACAAATATGTCCTTACCATGTGTTTGTTCCCTGACGCTCTCCGCTCTCTTTTTGTCCCTAATGTTACACCTATCACCTTCTCTTTCATTGCCCTCTCAGTCGGCCTCAATTTAAGTTGAACCCTCTTAGTGAGCGTCCACGTTTATGCCCCGTAGGTAAGTTCTGGTAAGATGCAGCTGTCATACACTTTCTTCTTCAGGGATAATGGTAGGCTGGCATTCATTATCTGAGAATGCTAGCCACATGCACTACCCCCAACGTTATCCTAAATAATTCTGCCTCATGGTTGGGACACCGGGTCTCTACTTGGACTAAGTAGGTATATTCGCTTACCACGTCCACTGCCTCGCCACCTATTTCAAACTTCTGTGCTCTGCCTAGGTTATTGTGCACTGCTCTAGTTTTCTGCATATAAATTTTCAGTCCAACGATTTTACATTGCTTGTCCATTGCGGTAATCATGCTATACAATTCTTCCCCCGTGTCACTTACTAAGGCAACGTCATCACCAAATCTGAGATTACTGAGGTATTCCACCTTGACCCTTACTCCTACCTGTTGCCAATAAATGCTCCGAATACCTGTTGTAAACATGCTGTCAGTAACATTGCGGAGATTGTCTTCTTGTCTGACGACCTTCCTTATAGGTATTTTACTGCTCTTTTTATGGAGGGCTATGGTAGCTATGGTCCCATTGTAGATGTCCTCTAGTATTCTTGCGTAATGCTCGTCAACACCCTGGTTCTGCAATTCCCTCAATGACTGCTGAGGTCTCGACCGAGTCAATTGCTTTCTCATAATATATAAGGCTATATATAGGGGTTGAGTATACTCCATGCACTTCTATGTCATTTGCTAGATCTTGTGAAAATGGTCCATTGTTGAATAGCATTTATGATACCCTGCTTGATCATTAGGTTCACTGAAATCTAAGGTGGCAGAAATTCTGTTAGCGATTACCTTGGTAAGTACCTTGTAGACGACTGACAGTGCGCTGATCGGCCTGTCAGTTTTTAAGTCCTTCATGTAAACTCTGTGATGGATTAGGATGATGTTCAAATTCCTCCAAGATTACGATATATTCGTTGTCATTAGGCATTGCGTAGACAGGTTTGCCAGTTTTTTCTAGAACAATCTGCCCGCTATCCTTCAAAAGGTCTGCTGTTACCTACTGATCTTCACCAGGTGCTTTACCCTCACACATTTCTTACACAGCCTTCTTTCTTTCTGCGGTGCTTACTGGTGGCATGTCTATCTCCTCTGAACAACTTCCTCGTTGGGTATTATCCTGGTTTCACGGCTACTGTACAGATCCCTAATTAACTCCTCGGCTACTATTACTTTTTGATACCTATTTGTGAA